>CM042049.1:2965000-4165000 GCA_023525745.1 Arctium lappa
ACAAATGTAAGCAAATTATAAAAAAAATCCACAATTATATATACAAAACTAGGTAACAATGTCACGTTTGTGTGGTAAATCTAAATTTTATATGGAAATATATGTAAGGGGATAAACTGATTATATTTATGACAAAACAATCTTCATTATTATAGTCAACAGTTTCACATTTCTTTTAAAAGAATAATTGAGGATGATATATAAAAATTATTATTTAGTGATATATATATATATATATATATAAAGAATAATTGAGGATGATGAGATGACTTCACATCATCAAGATTCTTATTAGTTTATAAATATCTTATATGAAATCATTGATCCACTTAACTTTAATCTTTTTTAAAGAATTTATCGTCACAAACACTAAGGGGTTGTTTGTTTTAAAAAAAACTCTTAATGGATTTTAAGTCTGAATCGTTTAGACCTTTTTACACACCACCTCTTATTAATCATAACTAATTAAAATAAGATTTCAGACTTTAAACTTCTTAAAAAACAAACGGCACCTAAGTACACTTAAATTTAGAGTCGAAGGATGGTACAAAACATCAGGATCATGGGGTGGTCACAAGGAAGCTTCGCATTGTGTGTTGCATATGAACAAATGGACCAAATCAGGAATGACTGCCAAAGTAACGTTTATGGTTAATTCACAACAAATATGATATCACAACAAATACATTTCATAAAAATCATATGTATATATATATAGGGGTTGTTTAATTTGCAACCCTTAAAAAGGTTGCAAACTTTGCAACCCACATCTTAACCGTCGGATTCTTGATCGGCGGTTATAATAGATATGAGGCCCAATATTTTTAATTAATAAAAATAAAATAATCGTCGATCTGAATCCAACGGTTAAAATGTGGGTTGTAAGGGTTGCAACCTTTTTAAGGGTTGCAAAATATTCTTCCACTATATATATATGTATGTATATATACCCTCCCCATCTCCCATGAATTGCGGCTTATAAGGGAATCGATCTGGTGCATCTACGTGTATCTTATCTCGATTCATCTCATCCTAATGTGCGTCCATTTCTAATCCATCAGTCGATAACCACTTCCTATGCTTCTCACGATTAACTTAATTTCTCACCGGAAACCAACCCTATATATAATCTCGAGCAGTTCTCAATAAAGTTTTTGGGTATCTAAGAAAGTCTATTAATTGAATCTAGATCATTCGCACACACACACACACATATATATATGGGTTAAATAATGTGAGAACCAACAAAATTGAGAACCGTGAGAACCGATCTAAGCCGTAATTTGGTATTGATCCTATGGTTTCAATTAAAAGTTGTTTCACTTCCAATTTATTTCAAAATTGTCATTGCTTTTAATGACCATGGATTAAAATTAATCAATGATTTAGATTGGTTTTTACGATTCTCAACCTATTTTTTGTTCTCATTTGATTATCGTCCTATATATATATAGAGAGAGAGATATATAGAGAGAAAGAGAGATGATCAAACGAGAACAATAACTATTTAAAAGAACACGAGAACAATAACTATTTACGAAATTACCCCTCTATCTTCTATAGACCACGCAAGGAATTATCCGGCCCTTCACGGTCAAAGCTGCAAATGTTGACCAGATGAATGACTAAATTATTTTTCTATTTCTCATACATTTATCATTTTCTCAAATTAACCTTTCCATATATATATATATATATATATATATATATATATATATCTTTATATATATAAAAACAAAAACCAAGAGAAATGACTTGACACAATGAGGATTGAGAATTCTAAAATATTGGATTGTGGTTAACTTTGGTCATCCCACATTGATAGAATAATGAAATGTTGGAACATGAAGTTGGTTATAAAAAGAGAAAAATGTCAACTTTTTTGACATGACCTATGATTTGTTTTAATCTATTTTGGATTAAAGAGTTTATTTTTAGTTACAAATTTGGTGATGTTGAATATATATATATATATATATATATTATATTGTATTACAACTATCTTTATTTTTATACATCTTTATCTTTCTTTATATATATAAAAACAAAAACCAAGAGAAATGACATGGCATAATGTGGATTGAGAATTCTAAAATATTGGATTGTGGTTAACTTTGGTCATCCCACATTGATAGAATAATGAAATGTTGGAACATGAAGTTGGTTATAAAAAGAGAAGAATGTCAACTTTTTTGACATGACCTATGATTTGTTTTAATCTATTTTGGGTTAAAGAGTTTATTTTTAGTTACAAATTTGTTGATGTTGAATATATATTATATATTGTATTACAACTATCTTTATCTTTAAATATATAAAAGCAAAAACCAAGATAAATGACATGGTAAAATGTGGATTGAGAATTCTAAAATATTATATTGTGGTTAACTTTGGCTATCCTACATTGATAGAAAGATGAAATGTTGGAACACGAAGATGGTTATAAAAGGAAAAGTATGACAACTTTTTTTACATGATTTATGATTTGTTTTAATCCATTTTGGATTAAAGAGTTGATTTTTAGTTACAAATTTAGTGGTGTTGATATATATTGTATTACAACTAATAAGATATACTTATTTCATTTAATTTGTTTATTTTTTATATCTTTTTGTCTTTGTATACATAAAATGAAAAACAAGACAAAATGACATATCATGATGTGGATTAAGAAATCTAATATATATATATATATATATATATATATATATATATATATATATATATATAAGTAAAATTACCCAAGAGAAATGACACGCCTCAAATAAGAATCATCAATATATATATATATATATATATAAAAGAACCATAGAGAATGATATGACATTGTGAGATTTGAGTAATGTAGGTACCTATAAGAAACGAGGACATTTGGATTTGATATGAGATACGAGTATTCTCAAATACTACTATATTCTGGTGGTGTTTTACACATCTCACATTGATAAGTGAATATAAGATTGGAGAATGAAGATATACATGTAGAAACACAGAGATTTAGATTTTGATAAATTAAAGGATTACTTGGCTAAATATTCTTTTTGGCCGACCCCTATTTTTGTTAAAAATACCCATTTATATAAGCAAATAAATCGATAGACAAATGTATATAAACCATCATATTTCATCAATTTATACAATATTATCAATGTTGAACCTTGATGTCTTTTTATTTTCTCACAAGTCACAAGAAGATTTAAGTATTCTCAAATCTTGAATTGTGATGTTATTTGGTTATCCCACATTGATAGAAAGAAAATAAATTTGGAAGAATGGATGAGTATGTAAAAGTTGAATGAGATGTCTTATTTGATTGTCCCACATCGACATAAAGACAATAGATTTGGAAGAAGATGTTAGTATATAAAAGCAGGATGAAATGTCTTATTTATTTATCCCACATCGGTAAAAAAAAGATAGATTTTAAAAGAAGAGGTTAGTATATAAAAGGTGCATGAGTTGTCTTATTTGGTTAAGCCACATCAACGTAAAGATAATAAATTTGGAAGATGAGGTAAACAAAAGAAAATGCGGATAAGATGACTTACAAGTTTAAAAGTTTGTGACAACCTATGTGGTTGTCTCATTTTAGTCGACCTCTTTCGCTAAAAATCAAAATTTATAAAATATTAATCTTTATGTGACTTTATTTATATAAAAAAGAACAACCATAAATAATGAGATGACATTGTGAGATTTCAGTATTCTAAAATATTGCATTGTGTTGTAGTTTAATTATCCCACCTTGATGCAAGGTGCAAGATTGGAGAATGAAGATGACTGTAAGAAACAATGGTTGATTTTGATAATCAAAATTTTAGTTGGATAAATATGTTTTACCTCACGATTGAAATCCCATAATAAATTAGCAAGAAAGTAGGATTTGGAAGAGAGGGTTGATATTAGCTGCCAACTCTCATTTTCCAAAAAAAATTATATATATATATATATATATATATATATATATATATATATACAAATTAACCACTCATTGAAACACATCAATTATTTTATATTGTATTCAATTAACTGTTAACTGACGAATTATGTTTTATATATCTTATCTCGATACATATATTTCCTGAAATAATTATCGCCACAACTGATGATGTGGCCTAACCAAGTTTGAGTATTATTAAACGTTAAATTATGGTTTGGTTAAATTATCCCACATTATTATGAAGATGATAAAATTTAAAAATAGATGGTTATATATGAGTAGAAGTTGACTTGAAAATTTTAAAAATAGGTTTGACTAAATATATTGGCCAACAATAATTTTTCAAAAAATCTATACATCTACTTTAGGCCTTAAGTTTAAAACTTAATGTCAACATGTTTGTTAGAGTGTTTTTATTATATGACACCTTATATATAAACTCAAGAGCATCAAACGAACTTTTGGAACGAATCAAGTTGGATATCATATTAGCGCATTACAAGTTTGAGTCATTAAAATAATAAGCAACATTTTTCAAGTTCAAACTTCAAAATTATCAAACTCAAATTTGAGCCAGACGATGATTCCTCAAAACTTTCGTAACAACAATAATGATATAGGTGTATGACATGTTGTTTTATTCTAAATAACATAACAAAAAAGTTAATGTCAATACGTGTCAAACTCTTCGTAACAATAAAAGGTTATCAATACGTGAAAATAAACCACTTATGTAAATATATTTTTCATTTTAAATTATATCTCATTAATTATTAAGCAAGAAATTATGTTCTATTTTAACTCGGTCAAGTACTTCTTTAAAAAAAATTATCGCTACCGTGCAACGCACGAGGTTGCCACTAGTATATATATATATATATATATATATATATATATATATATTTATGGTCAAGAGAGAAGGTGTGTATCTCTATAAACTTTTCATGCATTTACGGTATATTTTCTTACCCTAATTTATTACCGATATCAATAAATTCCTTCCTTTCTATTTACGGCTATGCATCAACCGTTACCCTTCCACCCAATATTCCATCAAATATGAACAAAAAACAAAAGTTCTCCATTACATATAAATGAATCAAAATTTTGAACTTCAATAACCAAATAAAATTTTAAATCGAAGTTAATTACCATATTTTGTATTTTACCGACAAATTATAAACAAAGTTTTTATAGTTAAAAGAATAATATATTTTTTTAGTGTTTTGTTCAAAAAAGTGTATATAGATGCACATAAAAAGTCTATTAATTGAATCTAGATCGGAAACTGGACTACAAAAAAATTATGCATGATCTTGTTTTTCGGTTCTGAATTAGTTAGGGTTTTTTTTTTGTTTACCTCTTAATGATCTCATTAAGAGGCACCTTTGATTCGCTCAGAGGCATGGAACTCTTTTTTGTAAGTTTTTCTGTATTCATGGAAGTTTTTATGAGGCTCAACATGGAAGTTTTTCTATATTCAATTTTTCTTTCCTTCATAAGTATATCGCCATTTCTCTATTCATTCACAAGAATATTGTAAGATCCCACATTGGTTGGGGAGGGGAACAAAAATTGCCTTGTAAGGGACTGGATACCTTCTCTACCAGACGCGTTTTAAAACCGTGAGTCCAAATGTGTGGACAAAGCGGACAATATCTGATACGGTTGGCTCGGGATGTTACAGATGGTATCAGAGTCGTGAGCCGGACTAGTGTGCCAGCGAGGACGCTGAGCTCCCAAGGGGGTGGATTGTAAGATCCCACATTGGTTGGGGAGGAGAACAAAAGTTGCCTTATAAGGGACTGGATACCTCCTCTACCAGACGCGTTTTAAAACCGTGAGTCCAGGTGTGTAGACAAAGCGGACAATATCTGGTACGGTTGTCCTGGGATGTTACAGATGGTATCAGAGTCGGGAGCCGGACTAGTGTGTCAGCGAGGACGCTAAGCTCCCAAGGGGGGTGGATTGTAAGATCCCACATTGGTTGGGGAGGGGAACGAAAGTTGTCTTATAAGGGACTGAATACCTCCTCTACCAGACGCGTTTTAAAACCGTGAGTCCAGGTGTGTGGACAAAACGGACAATATCTGGTACGGTTGGCCCGGGATGCTACAAATATGAAGTTTTATGAGACGGGGAAATAAAGAAAGAGAAAACCCGACCGAAAAAAATTTCACAAAACAACCCATAAAAAACATTATTCTTGTTAGTACTATTTCTTCTCTCTCGATAATTTACTTTAAAAAAACATTTATTATTTTTGTTATCTTTGTTTGGATTGATATAATGTCATTTAGTAATATCTTTCGAAACTTTTATTAAGCATTAATTTTCATTTAACACAAAACTGGGGGTAAAATGGTAATTTTATGTCATTCAGAGGTTCAGACTGTTGATTCAGAACAGTTTTCAAACAATCATTTTCTATCTGACACTAAATCATACAAAGTTTCTTAATCATTCTACACTAAGGTGCCGTTTGTTTTTTAAGAAGTCTAAAGTCTGAAGTCTTATTTTAGTTATGATTAATAAGAGGTGGTGTGTAAAAAGGTCTGAACGATTCAGACTTAAGAGTCATTAAGAGGTTTTTTAAAAAAAAACAAACAACCCCTAAATCATCCAGTTTTTGCCAAACAACCCCTTACTATTTCTTTTGATGTAGGATCAAATAGTTAAAGACCGATCAAAGCCTTGTTAAAGGTCCACACAGTTAAATTCAGATGCCCGAATTGCTTTCATTGAAACAACATAAACATTCTGTGAAGATTATTTTGAATGTCCAAATGTTACTTACACAAAAACAAAAGTGTTTTTTCTAATGAAGGACCAAGAATAAAAATAAATAAATTGGGCTAGGTCAAAAAACGATTAGGACTATTGAATCTAGATCGTTTATACTTTCTAGCATAACGATAAGAGGACCGGTTATGAGTGAGTTTGAGATTAAAAGTGATCAAGGGGTCAGATCCCTTCTTACCTTCTCACCTTAACTCTTTTTTTCACACGATCCTTGGTGATCTTTTTGTTATACTTTTTTTTAACCATGGGTATCTGGATTAGCTTGTACATACCTCGACTAATCACAGGGTTTGGGAGAACCGGCAGAAAAATCTTCAGTGGTCTTGCAAAACTCGAACCGTTGACCTCTGATAAGAAATATCAAAAACCAAGTCTTATTATCAGTTGAGCTAATCCTACAAGAAAAATCTTCAGTGGTCTTGCAAAACTCGAACGGTTGACCTCTTAGAAGAAATATCAAAAACCAAGTATTATTATCAGTTGGGCTAACCCCACAAAGTTATACTGATCTCATTTAAAATGGAGAAGTTTTTGGATATTATCTATCGCTTATACTGTCTAATTAAAAAACTACTTCTAAAGATTTATTTTCTTAAAGATGGAGACTTTTTTTTTTTTTTTTTTTTTATTATCTTCCATCCTCTTTTCTCGATTTGGCATAATGTTTTAAGATTCAACTGAAACAACAATTTTGTTTTTTAAAAAAGAACTTTAAACACCTATGTTTTGTATTGAATTATTTGACAGAAATAAATTAGAGGTAAAAACACAGTTGGATTGCAGCATTCATCAATTATCTACTAGTACTAATTATGTGCAAACAAACATTTAAAGTTTGTCTCTATGTCTCTATCTTCTTTTTCCCCTAAATGTTAATAAGAGTGATGTATCATGTATGCATTATATTGTTTTTTTTGTTAAAATCAGGTCAAGCCATAAATTAAGAATGTAAAATGTAAGTCTTGATGATATGAATGAGAAGGAAATTAGTATATAAGATTGCATTTATACCATCTCTTTAATAATAAAAACAATGAAAACATTTACTCTTAAAATATTAAAATGCAACTAGTTACATACCCGCACGCGATGCGGGCGGAGCCAGGATTTTAACTTAAAGGGGGCTAAAGCCTATATAACAACCCAACTTGTCGATTGAAGGTACTCTAACAAGATGTTAATATGAAAAATGCAATTAATCTTGGTTCTTGTAAGTCTAGTGAGACTTGAAAGGAAATTTGAGTTGTGATAAGTAGACTTTTAAGAAACTTTTGAGATTATAGATAAAAAAAAATCCTGAATAAATATTGATGATTAAATAAGAAAAAGAAAAGAGAAAAAAAAAAGACCATTAGAGGTTTAGACACTTGTTTTTTAAGTCCTTATAAAACACTCTCAACCAAGAAATATTTGTGTATTACTATTTTATTTAGGTTATTAACATGGATCATTGAGGGGGGCTTAGCACCACCTAGCCCCCTACTAGCTACGCGGTTGGCGGCGCAGAACATATTGAAATCGAAATTGAGAATTCGAAACAGTAATCATATTTCATTTTTGTTCTATTTCCTTTCGGCTCGACTTGAAATATTTACAAGCAATTACAGTTTAAAAACAAATAAATTATTGGAATAAACAAATAATGTAACCGCAAAATATGGATATAAATTTTTATTGTACAACAACAATGAAAAATCCGTGTTGTTTGATGAAAATGAATATTGTTTTCTTGTAAAACAAAAAATTCATTTGCTAATGCGTATATGGATCTATATTCTATTGGCATGTGTCATTGTCTATTTTACATTTGTATAATGGGTTTTTGTTCTTGCTTCTATTATCCAATCACCACCCATGAAGAATCATCCATCTTTCCCTCTTATTTGTATTCCTGGGTCTGCCACTGTTTAGCATACTATTAGTAGCCTAGTAGGGGAAAATGTCGGTAAAAGAGTCAAAAAGTGGTGAGATAGTCGTGTCTGTTTCCATGTGTCCCAAAAATATACATGGAGAAAATGGAGAAAATTTTGAAAGATTAAAGTAAGCAGATGGGGTTGTAAGAGATAGAGACATGCGTGAAGCTGATTTCCTTAATGCCATCCTCACTAAGGGCCTGTTTGTTAGCAGCTTAATGAGCTTAATGAGCTTAATGGGACTCATAGCTTATTCGGTCAGCTATACATGACTGTTTAGTAATGGCTTAATGATATAGAAAGTGGCTTATTCAGTAAGTTCATATGGGGGAGCTTTATGCAGAAAGTCAAATTTTTTTCAAACTTCGTCATCCCGATTAAAAAACACGCTCTTTCCATCTATGAAAAAACATTCCCAAACAAAAATCTCCTCAATCTATACAGACAGATTAATCCATACAGACAACTTTATCCATACATGACTTAATAGAAAACCAACCAAATAACCCCTAACTTGACCACCATTTCTCCCTTTCTTTCATTCATGACAAGCAATAGGAATTCCCAATCATTTTCATCTAACTTGTATATTTTATGTGTAGTGCAGTTATTCCAACTCAAATAGTATAACATTAAAAGTTTAATTAAAAAGAGAATTTTAATATTGTCTTGTATATAAGTACAAATTTGTAAGGTAATCAATTAACACATAAGAAACTTCATTTACCATAACCTCTGTTCTTTTATGAAGGTTAACAAAAGAACTCAACCCTATATATATATATATATATATATATATATATATCATATTTAAAATTGATAATAATAATTTAATCTTATTCTAAAAATATACATCATAGCATCATTTACGAAACCCAATGGTAACGACTGAACAACTCACCTCCAAAATTCATATTCTAAAAATATGTATGAAAACAGATGCCACACTGCATTCATCATAAGTAGAACACATCCACATGCATATACTGATCATATACAAATACAATCTACTTTCTAATTGTGTAAACAAAAAAAGCAAAATTAAAGCATGCCTGAAAACAAACCACCGCCTATAAATCCACAAACAAAGCTAACAAAAAAATCATCAACCAAGAACGTAGCGGTGAGGTTGTTCTTTTTTCCATCGTTCATAGTTACTTACTTTTTAAGTTTTTTAATCGGTCTTGCAGAATACAAATTTATATCATGGAATATGAGGGAACTCCCTCTGTTTGTATGTTTTCTTTTCACAAACCTCGTAAAAAGATAAGGCCCTGCGCCTGATTGTTGGAATCGGTGGTCTCGAAAGGATAGCTGTTAAAATCAAACGGTAAAACCTCTATCCTTCGTTTTATTTTTCAATTTACTTCACATTCTTGTTCAATTTCATATTATTTCTTTATTTTAGACAAATAAGATTGGTATTTGAAAGATTTATGCATTTGATCGCTAAAATACAACATTTTGATTTTTTACGTAAACTAATTAACTTTTAAAATGTTCTAGTATCTATATTATATATTAAAATTCTATTACGTTTATTGAAAAATATAGATTTTGGAAAAAATGGTTTTTGGAAAAATATTACATTTACCACCCTTATAATTAATTATTTAATTTACTTTATATTCCTTATTTTTTCATTTTTTATTTTACATCCTTATCATATTAACACACATAATTGTATATGAACAAAAGTAGAATGAAAAAATACGTTTCTTTTTTTACAAATTATACCATTATAATCGTCTTGTCAATACCTTCAAAACGAGCCCAATATTGAATATTTTTTAATTTAACTGTACTATTAAATATCGTGAATATCTACGAATTAAATTGTTTTATATCCATACATTTTATTTTTTTTTCAGCGTTAACACATTAAAAATACATAATCGTAAAATATATTAAAAATACGTTTCATTCTTATTATAAATAAATCACGGTAATCTCTACTATATTATAAAAATTCTAATACAGTTTTTTACAAACCTTTGAAAGCCAAAAAAAATTTCCCAATGTTTCACTTCCTAATTCAATTAAATGTTACGTTTATCACCCTTACAATTAGTTATTTAATTTATTTTATATCTCTTGTTTTCTTATTTTCTTTTTTACATACCTATCATGTTAACATAAATAATCATATACGAACAAGAATGGAATAAACAATACGTTTCTTCTTTTTACAAAATATATCATTATAATCGTCTCATCAATATCTTTAAAACGAGCACATTATTGGATATTTTTTTTAATTTAACATTACTATTAAATATCATGAATATCTACGAACTAATTTGTTTTCTATCCATATGTTTTACTTTTTTCCACCGTTAGCACATTAAAAATACATAATCGTAAAATACGTTTCATTCTTATTATAAAATATATCATTATAATTTTTTTCGTCAATAATTGTAATATAAATTAATTATTGAATATTTTTATGGGTTTATGATTTCATAAGTTGTGATTCTTAGGTCATGGTTGATTGTTGATGACATGTCTATAAGGAAATAAAATTAATTGTTCGTTCTTTACTTACATTCCGCTGCATCGTGCGGGTATGTGCCTAGTATATATATATGTATATATATCTATACTATTATATTAAAGTTCTAATACGGTTCTTAACAAGCAGTTTTTGGAAAACAGTTTTTGGAAAACCATTAAAATTAAATGTTACATTTACCACACTTACAATTAATTATTTAATTTACTTTATATCCCTTGTTTTTTCATTTTTCATTTTACACTCTTATCATGTTAACACAAATAATCGTATATGAACAAAAATGCAATGAAAAAATACGTTTCTTTTTTTACAAATTATACCATTATAATCGTCTCGTCAATACCTTCAAAACGAGTCCAATATTGAATATTTTTTAATTTAACTGTACTATTAAAAACTATGAATATCTATGAATTAGTTTGTTTTCTACCATACGTTTTATTTTTCTTCACCGTTAGCATATTAAAAATACATAATTGTAGATCAACTAAAATATATTAAAAATATGTTTCATTAGTATTATAAATTTTAATATTATAATTTTTTCGTCAATAATTTTAATATAAACTAATTATTGAATATTTTTATGGGTAGCATAAATGTGTAACATTATATATATATACTATCTATATCTATACTATTATATTAAAATTGTAAAACGGTTATTTTCAAAATTTAATGTTACATTTAACATCTTTACAATTAGTTGTTTAATTTACTTTATATCCTTACCTTTTCATTTTACACCTTTGTTATATTAACACAAATAATGGTATATGAACAAAATGCAATGAAAAAATATGTTTCTTTTTTACAAATTATACCATTATAATCGTCTCGTCAATATCTTCAAAACGAGCCCAATATTGAATATTTTTTAATGTAACCGTACTATTAAATATCATGAATATCTATGAATTAATTTGTTTTCTATCCATACGTTTTATTTTATTTTTCACCTTTAGCATATTAAAAATACATAATCGTAGATCAACTAACATATATTAAAAATACATTTCATTATTATTATAAACTAGGCATATACCCGCGCACGATGTGGTGCGAAAAATCGTGAAATCGAAGGAACAATTAACAAAGGTATGTATCCGCTCGTGAAACATCTCGAAATCAAAATGCCAACAACGTTTCATTTTAAGTTTGTATTTCTTCGTCCTTATCAATACTTTAGTCTATGATTCACATATAAGTGTACCAAACGACTCAAGCACCGTGTTTTCATAGACTAAAGTATCGATAAGAACGAAGAATACAAACTTATAATGAAAACGTTGTTGTCATTTTGATTTCGAGATGTTTCGCGAGCGGATACATACCTTTGTCAATTGTTCCTTCGATTGCACGATTTTTTGCGCCGCACCGTGCGCGGGTATATGCCTATTATTATTATTGTAATGTTAAATTTTGATTACTTATCTATACTATATTGTAAAAATTCTAAAACGGTTATTTGTACAAAAGTGGTTTCTTGTACAATGTTACATTTACCACCCTTACACTTACTTATTTAATTTATTTTACATCCCCTTGTTTTTTCATTTTACACCATTATCATATTAACACAAATAATCGTATATGAACAAAAATGCAATAAAAAAATACGTTTTTTTACAAATTATACCATTATAATTGTCTCGTTAATACCTTCAAAACGAGCCCAATATTGAATATTTTTTAATTTAACCATACTATTAAATATCATGAATATCTATGAATTAATTTGTTTTCTATCTGTACGTTTTATTTTTTTTCACCGTTAGCACATTAAAAATACATAATCGTAAAATACGTTTCATTCTTATTATAAATTAGATCATTATAATTTTTTTCATCAATAATTATAATATAAACTAATTATTGAATATTTTTATGGGTTTAGGGTTTCATAACTTGTGATTCTTAGGTCATGGTTGATTGTTGATGATATGTCTATAAGGAAGTAGTATTAATTGTTCGTTCTTTACTTACATTCCGCTGCATCGCGCGGATATATGCCTAGTGTTTGATAAAAACAATTGAGTTTTGTTCAGAATTTTGGAGTTTCTTCATATATATATAGGTTCAGGGAAAAACTTCAAAAAAGGGAAAACTGAGGAACACCTGATAGCCTTTCATCTGGACGGTATGCACTTGTGCATACAAGTAATTAAGTTGCTTTTTAGTTTTTATGCACGTGTGCATATCATGCACTTGTGTATGTTATAAATTACTTGTATGCACAAGTGCATACCTTCCAGATGAAAGACTATCAACGTGTTATTCACTTATCCATTTTTTAAAGTTTTCCCTTGAACCTCCCAAACTGTGAGATCCAATGTGAACCACACATTTAAAATGATTAATATTAATTTTAAATAAATAGAAAAGGGTATTTTAGTAAATTTTTTTAATTCCTAAAATCTCTCATTTTCTCTTATATGTATCATCTCTTTCTCTCTCTACCATATAATATAACTCCTAAATTTTCTCATTTCCTTTAACAAAAGCATATCACAGTGTGCTATCACGTATTTTTTATGTTTTTTCCGATGTTAACAAAAGGGTATCATAGTGTACTATCATGTATTTTCGATCTTTACAAAGGGTATCACAGTGTGCATCACTTATTTTCGATGTTTTTTTTCGATCTTTACAAAGTGTATCACGGTGTCCTATGATGTATTTTCGATGTTTACAAAAAGGTATCATAGTGTGCTATCATGTATTTTCGATCTTTACAAAATGTATCACAGTGTGCATCACGTATTTTCGATGTATTTTCAATCTTTACAAAGTGTATCACAGTGTTCATCACGTATTTTCGATGTTTATAAAGTGTATCACAGTGTGCATCATGTATTCGTTGGAATAATATTTGTTAGAGAGAGGAGAGAGGATAGAGGAGATTTCTAAAATGCCTAAAATACCCTTTCATTAAAATTTTAATTAAAATTACCAAAATTATTGATTTCCTAATTTATCTTCTGATTTGTGGTTAAGATTGGATCTCACGGTTACCACAGATAACCAAGTTCTCCCTTGAATGACATATATATATATGGAGAGGTTCATTTGAGAAATGATAAATGTATGAGAAATGATAAATGTATTTTAGACATCACATTCGGTATTGTATGTGTTGGGAACTGAAAGAATTGCTTAAGTATGGTTAATGCTGCTAGCACAACTGGTTACTACTGCCAGTACAATATGATTACTACTGCTAGTAGTTAGTACTGCTGGAGTTAGTACTGCTGGAGTTAGTACTGCCAGATCAAAGTTAATACTGCTGAATGATATTAATACTACTCATGAAGTTAGTGCTGCTTATGAGATGAAGGCTTCGTATGGCAAGGATGACAGATGTATTGACTGAAGATAATCATGGAAAGTCTTGGAGATAACTATGGAAGATTATATTGAAGATCTTTTATTTTTATTTTTTTATTTTTTATCTTCAGTATATGTATAGAATAGTTTTGTAACAAAAAAAAACAATATTCTGAGTTTTTTTGCTTTCATAGAGAGAATCAACCTCAAGGTTTAGAACCCTAGTTCTAGAGAAGTAGAATTCGTATTGGTGAGCCTGTTCATCAATATTGAGGTTGTGTGTGAAATCTTGTAGCTTTAAATCATTCAATAAAGTTTACAATTCGTGATTTTTGATTCACTGTTTCATTGATCTTTGAATATTAAAGTGTTATTCCGTAAACTCCTTTAATATTGTTTCTGAGTGTTTATTCTTGTTAAGAATTCAGATCCTGACAAGTGGTATCAAAGCAAGTATTCTCAAAAACCTTCATTCATCATGGAAAACACAGTTGAATCAAACAGTACTCTTGTCTCAAAGGTTCCAATGCTCAGATCTAATGAGTTTGACATGTGGAAGATATGGATCAAGCAATACATTCTCCTCACAGATTACTCTATGTGGGACATCATTGAGAATGGACCATCTGATGAAGGAAAAATTGGTGCAGATGGAAAAAGAACACCACCAAAGACAGATGCAGAAAAGAAGATAAGGCAGACAGAGATGAAAGCCTTGAGCACACTGCTCTTGGCTATTTCCAATGAATATCAACACCAATTCTGCAATTGCACTGATGCACAGATGCTTTGGAATGTTCTAGAGAAAAGATTCTCTGGTACCAAAAGTACCAAGAGAAATCAGAAGGCAATACTGAAACAATTGTATGAAAATTTTATGTCAATTAAGAATGAGTCCATGACTCAAACTTTTGACAGGTTTAACAAGTTGATTGGTGAACTAGCTACTATGGGAGTACAGATTGATCAAGATGATGTAAACAGAAAGTTTTTAAGGTCCCTTGGAGAGGAATGAACCATGTATACTGTTTCATTTAGACAGAATGAACAACTAGAAGAAAAAGAACTTGATGATTTGTACAATGACCTTAGAGTGCTTGAATCTGAGGTGGAGGCAAAGAAGAAGCCTTCTGGATATGTTCATAATGCTTCACTCCTATCAGCATCAATTGATTCTACTGCTAACCCTGAATCGGTTAATGCTGCTAATGGAGCAAATCAAGAAAAAGGCACTGAATCTGTTTTTGAAGCCTTTCTGTCCAGCCATGGAAACTCTTCTTTAATCAATGATGACTTGGAACAACTTCATCCTGATGATCTTGAAGAGATGGATATTAAATGGCAGATGACCATGCTTTCCATGAGGGTAAAGAAGTTCATCAAGAGGACTGGGAGGAATAACTTCTCCCAAAGAAGAGAAGATGGAGCAGGTTTTGACAAGTCAAAGGTAGAATGATATAAATGTCATATGAAGGGACACTTTGCCAGGGAATGCAGAAGTGGAGTGTATCACAATAACCACCAACAAGCTCAGACTGGTAGCTTCAACCAGAACAGAAACTCTGCTCAAGCCCTTGTTTCTCAACAAGGAATGGGGTTTGACTAGAGTGATCAAGCAGAAGAGGCTATTCAAAATCAAGCTCTCATGGCAGAGGTATATGATCTCCCAACTGAGGTAAGTTCTAATCTCTGTTCTAAAACTTGCATAGACACTGTTAAAAGGTACAGGGATCACAACCAGAATATGAGTGATGACCTTAAGAGGTTAGCAAAAGATATAAAAGACTATGTGAGAATTGTTGAGAGGTTTGAGGAACAAATTAAAGGTTTCCAAGCCAATGAACTTCAACACTCATATGACACAAACTACTGGAAGTGGGAGAAAAAGGATCTAGAACTCCAACTGACAAAGTATAAAGAGGAGAGTGAAAAGTTGAGAGGGGAGCTAGCCAAAGTTAAGCTAGATGTAGAAAAGTTTTCCAATGCTTCTAAAGCAATGGACTCTTTACTACAAACTCATATTCATGACAAGCTGAGAAGAGGAATTGGGTACAATACCACACCACCACCATACAACAACAACTACATCCCTCCTACATCAGACTTGCTAGAAACCAAAGATAGGAAGGACTTGCCTGAGGGAGCCACTGAGATAGATTCCTTAGATGAAGTAGTTGTTGAGGACAAAACTGAGAAAGAAGCTGGTAAGGGTAAGGAGAACACTGTGAGTGATGAGATTCCTCTAGAGAATCACATTATTACCAATGAGGGTTGTGGAAAGATTTGGGTAAAATCTAAGGACATAGAGAAGACTGAGGGAAAGTCTAGTAAGGTCCATTACAAGCAGACCACAGTTGTGAATCATGTTCCTTGCAAACAGTGTGCTTGTACTAAATCTGAGCCCCTAAAACATGATAAAAGGAGGGGTAATCAAAGAAACTGGAATAATCAGTGGGTACAAAAACAAGGGGTTGATCTGAGTAAAATCAATAGACCAAAACCTTGTTTTATTTGTGGAAAGCTCAATCATATTGCTAAATATTGTTATTTCAATCCTATGAACCAAAGGATGAATTTTCAAAGATCTGTGCAAAAACCCTTTGGTTATAGGAAGAATGAAAGGAACCATGTGGCTAAGAAATCTGATAAATCTAAAAGCCACATGAAGAAAAAGACTGTTGAGGAGAGTGTCAAGATGTGGATTCCTAAAAGCACTAAAACTGTTAGTACTGCTACCACAAATAGTACTGCTGACAATGATAGTGCTGCTAGAAGCAATACTACTGCTACCAATGTTAGTGCTGCTAAGAGTATTAGTACTGCTAAAACTAACATTGTTAGTACTTCTTCTAATGTTAATACTGCTAACTCTGTTAGTACTTCTAACAAGGTTAGTACTGCTAAACCTGTTAGTGCTGCTAACTCTGTTAGTACTTCTAAGGTTAGTACTGCTTCTAATGTTTGTGCTGCTAAGCCAATCATCTTGACAAAGTACTCTAGTAAAGAGTGCTCTGAGTTTAAAAATCTCATAAAAAAGGAATGTAAATACTTTGATGAGAAAGGGAGACCCAAGACCACTTTGGCTTGGGGTCCCAATCAATACTAATTGTTTTTATCTTATGTGCAGGGCAACCAGTAGCTCAAGGGGAAGAGCATCTGGCATGTTGATAGTGGTTGCTCTAGGCACATGACAAGGAACATGTCTTGCCTCAAGAATTTCAAGAAAAATGATGGTGGACATGTTGCCTTTGGAAATACTTCAGATGGAGGTAAGATCAGTGGTAAGGGTGATGTAACCAAAGGTAAAATGACCTTTGAAGATGTATTCTATGTTGAGAAATTAAGGTACAACCTGTTAAGTGTATCACAGGTTTGTGACAAAAAGCATAGTATATTATTTACTGATTTTGAATGCATTATCCTTGCTCCTGGATTCAAGGTAGTTGATGAAAAGATGATACTACTAAGAACTCCCAGAAAGGATAATGTCTATTGCTTAGATATGGAAAATGTTTCAACTGATTCATCTCTAAACTGTCTTGTTTCAAAAGCATCTTTGGATGAATCATCACTTTGGCACAGAAGGATGTGTCACATGAACTTTAAAACTATGAATAAACTTGTTAAAAACAACCTTGTAAGAGGTTTACCTCCAAAAGTCTTTTCATGTGATGATCATTGTGTTGCCTGTCTCAAAGGCAAACAACACAAAACCTCTCATAAGTCCAAAGAGTTGAACACAATCTCTAATTCTCTTCAGTTGTTGCATATGGATCTGTTTGGGCCTACAAATGTTATGAGTATAGGTAAGAAATCATACTGCTTAGTTATTGTTGATGATTACTCTAGATTTACCTGGGTATATTTTCTAAGGACTAAGGATGAGACAAATGGCCTGATCAAATCCTTTAATCTAAGAATTGAAAACCAAACAAATCAAAAAGTAAAAGTCATTAGGTCAGACAATGGTACTGAATTTAAAAATCATGACCTAAACACCTTTTGTGAGGAAAAAGGAATTGAGAGGCAATACAGTGCTCCTAGGACTCCACAACAAAATGGTGTTGCTGAGAGAAGGAATAGTACACTGATTGAGGCTGCTAGATCTCTTTTAGCTGATTCAAAACTTCCAATTACTTTCTGGGCTGAAGCAGTTAATACTGCTTGTTATGTCCAGAACAGAGTTCTAGTAGTCAAGCATAAAAACAAGACACCATATGAGCTTTTAAATAAAAGAAAACCATTTATTGGATTTTTCAAACCTTTTGGGTGTCCTTGTACCATTCTCAATACCAAAACTCACTTAGGAAAGTTTGATAGCAAGGCAGATGATGGTTTTCTTGTTGGTTACTCATCTCAGAGTAAGGCTTACAGAGTATTTAATTCTTCTTCTAGAATAATTGAGGAAAGTGACAATGTCAAATGCAATGAGAACACACCAAATCCTATTGGTTCAGGTCCTCAGTGGTTGTTTGACATTGATTCACTAACTAACTCTTTGGGTGTCAGTAGTGATGATCATGCAGGTTCAGAAAGTGGAGGATCAGGGGATGAACAAGTACAAGTACAAGACATTATTCCCCAGTCTGTGATCTTACCCATACCTACAATGGAACCTGTTGATTTATGTGAAAAAGAGACTATGACTGAACCAATTCAGAGTGAAGAAGAAAGAAGAGATGAGGAGAATCAAGTGCATGAAGAGCCAGAAGCAGCTAATGAGATCACCTCAACTGACTTAAATGAGTCCAATTTAGAAGTGGGAATCAATGAAGAACCTAGTCATCATACTAGAACTCAAAAGAACCATCCTCCAGAGCTGGTCATAGGAGACATCTCTTCTCCTATGATAACAAGGAATCAAAGCAGACTTCAAGAGCTGCAGGATCAGCAACACACGGTACTCTCTTGCTTTCTATCTCAGATTGAGCCTAAGAAGGTTTTTGATGCAATGAAAGACTCCAGTTGGATAGAAGCTATGCAAGAAGAGTTACTGAAGTTCAAATTGCAAGAAGTTTGGGACTTGGTAGACCTTCCAAAAGGTCATAGAGCTATTGGCACCAAATGGATTTTCAGGAATAAAAAGGATGAGAGAGGAATTGTGATCAGGAACAAAGCAAGGCTTGTGGCACAAGGGTACACTCAGGAAGAAGGCATAGATTATGAAGAAGTGTTTGCCCCAGTTGCAAGGGTAGAGGCAATTAGGCTATTTCTAGCCTATGCCTCATACATGAAGTTCAAGGTATATCAAATGGATGTGAAGAGTGCCTTTCTATATGGTACAATTGATGAAGAAGTATATGTCTGTTAGCCCCCTGGATTTGAAAATCCATTATATCCTGACAGAGTATACAAACTGAAGAAAACACTTTATGGTCTACATCAAGCCCCAAGAGCATGGTATGATACTCTGTCTACCTATCTCTTAGAAAATGGGTTTGAAAGGGGAATAATTGACAAGACCCTCTTCATTAAAAGGAGTAAGAAGGACATCCTACTTGTTCAGATCTATGTGGATGACATCATCTTTGGATCCACACGAGATGAGATGTGTAGAGACTTTGAAAAGTTGATGCACAAGAGCTTTAAAATGAGTTCAATGGATGAACTTACCTTCTTCCTTGGGCTTCAAGTGAAACAGCAGAAAGATGGGATCTTTATAAGTCAATCAAAGTATGTGAAAGACATCCTGGATAAGTATGGTTTAACAGACTCAAAGCCAGCAAGCACACCTATGGAGACTCATAAACAGATCACTGTTGATCTTGAGGGGGAGGATGTTGATGTCCATCTATATAGATCAATGATTGGATCTCTCATGTATCTCACAGCCTCAAGACCAGACATCATGTTTCCAGTGTGTCTGTGTGCCAGATTCCAAGTCAAGCCAAAACAATCACATCTTCATGCTGTTAAGAGGATTTTCAGATACTTAAGAGGGAAACCTAGATTAGGTCTTTGGTATCCTTATGAATCCAACTTTGACTTGATTGCATATTCAGACAGTGACTTGGGTGGTGCTAATATGGATAGAAAGTCTACTTCAGGTGGATGTCAGCTTTTGGGTGCAAGACTAGTATCTTGGCAGTGTAAGAAGCAAACCACAGTGTCCTTATCTACAACAGAAGTTGAGTACATTTCTGCTGCAAGTTGCTGCTCTCAGGTTCTATGGATTCAGAATCAGATGCTGGACTATGGGGTAACCTTTCTTCACACTCCAATCTTCATTGACAATAGCAGTGCTATAAGCATTGTTAACAATCCAGTCAAGCACTCCAAAACAAAGCACATCGAGATCAGGTATCACTTTATTAGAGACTGTAATGAAAAGAAGCTTATTCAAGTTGCTAAAGTTCATACTGACAACCAGTTTGCTGATATATTCACTGAAGCTTTTGATGTGGGTAGATTCACTTTCTTGGTCACAAGTGTGGGCATGATCAACTCTGAATAAGCTCATGATTTAAAAAGTCTTTACATACCTGTTATTTGTTATTCTATGTTGTTACTAATCATCTTTCTCAGGAAGTTATTACCTTGCTCAGACTATCACAAGCTTCAACAGTGTAAGTGCAGTTAATGCTGCCAGTGCAGTTTAATACTGCCAGTGCAAAGTTAATACTGCTAGTGGTTAATACTGCTCTCAGTTAATACTGCTAGTTAGTTAATACTGCTAGTGGTTAATACTGCTCTCAGTTAATACTGCTAGTTAGTTAATACTGCTAGTGGCTAATACTGCTCCAAGTTAATACTGCTTCTGTTCCGAATACTATAAATACCCTTTTACCCGCCTAAAGCTCATAACGAATCTTTGAATCCTATTCATCTTCTCTCTAACCCTTTTTCTCTCAAGAACCTAGTAAGTTTCAGGCAAGAACACTCAAGCTCAATGGCATCCATGGCGTTCATTGATGAGCACAACGAAATCGCAATGCTTCAGAAGCCGAAGCAGGCTGATGGATTTCACCAGATAGTTGATTTTCTCAAGTCCAGCCATATCGCTTATGCTCTTACAGTGTCTCCAACAATCTACATAGAGCACCAGAGACAATTTTGGGCGAATGCCACTGCTGTTACAGAAAATGGTATGCAGATAATCCAGACAAGGGTGTGTGACAAACCCTTGTCAGTTTCTGAAGAGGTGATTCGCATCTGTCTACGACTAGACGATGCTGCAGGTATTACCTCTATTCCTAATGAGGACTTGTTCTCCAATCTTTCAAGAATGGGGTATGGAGGCCAATTGGGTGTTTTCAAATTCTCAAAAGCTAAATTTTATACCCAATGGCGTTTTCTTGTTCATACCCTTATGCATTGTATTTCCAAAAATACTACTGGCTGGAGTGAGTTCAGTAGTACCATTGCTTATGCTTTGGTTTGCTTGGCCACTGCCAGAAAGTACAATTTTTCAAAAATGATTTTCAATGACCTTGTGTCAAACTTGGGAAATAAAAAGAGTTTCTATATGTACCCAAGATTTGTCCAGGCAATTATAACCAATGAATTGATGGATATGCCTCAATTTGATGAGGTATATGTACCTAAAATCCCCAAAGGCAAGGTCTTTTCAAATATGAAGAGATCTCCATTGGACTCGGAAGGAGTTGACACCCCATTGTTCTCTATAGTGATGATGGTGTCCCACAATCCAGAAGGTATGGCTTCAGGGTCAAGGCCCTCATTAGACCATCTCACTGAAAGCCAATCCCAACCTTCAATCACCATATCAATCCTACAGTCCCTTATTCAAAAACCAACTTCTCCAATCACCAATGCCTACATCAGGAAAAAGGTAAAGAAGGCTCCTTCCCTTCTTGTACCTTCACCCACAGAGCCTTTAAGCCCTCTAATGGAGAATTCTCCATTAGAGAATATCTATAGGGAAACCACAGGGGTGTCTCCCAACCCCAAGGAGGTGCTCACTGAGGAGATGAATGAGCATATGGGTGCAAAGGCTGCCACTACTCCTACTAGCACAAAGGAGGCCAGTGGTAACATCAATAAGACCTTCCCCATGGCAACTTTGGGTGAGCAATCATCCAAAGGTCCCAGGTGCCAAGAAACCAAGGGGGTTACAGGTGCTTCTGCTAGGCAGAAGACCTCTACTACAAAAAGATCCAATGATCCTCCAAAGGTGGTAAAAACACCCAAAGGAGGTGATGACAGTTATGACTATAATGAATTGATGGAAACTATGGGCAACATCAATCTGGATGTAATCAAGCAAGGCAAAGACATAGAAGAGATGAAACTGGTAATTCTTCCTCAACAAGTACAAATTACCAAACTGAAGAAAATGGTGAAGAGATTGGTACAGAAAAAAGAAAAGGAAACAATTTGTGCTCAGGAGAAGGAAACTAGTGGATGATGCTCCCAAAAAGGGGGAGTCAGAAGCTGATGTAAACATGGAAGATGCTAAAGATAAGGGGGATAAGTTTGATTTTGAGGGGGAGCAAGCAGTAGAAACAAAATCAGAATTTGTACAAGCAACAGTAACAGTTAATGCTGCTGAAACAAACAAAGCAGCAGAAACTGTTAATACTGCTGAATTGAATGAAGCAGCAGAAATGGTTCAAGAGGTATTAACAGACCTTCTTAGCAGCAATGTGCAAGAACTTGAGACAGCTGAAGCATTAATCAAAGCTAAACATGATACTCCTAAGGTCACTTCAAAGACCAAAGGAGTTGTCATCAAAGACAATGTTGAAGTTATCAAGAAAGTTAGTGCTGATAAAGTAAATAGCAAGGACAAAGGCAAAGCTAAGATGGTGGAATCTGATCAACCCATTAAAAAGCAAAAGTTGGTTGAGTCAGATGAAGCATTGGCCAAGAAGATTCAGGCTGACCTTGAGCAAGAAGAAAAGGTTCAAGTGGAACAAGACAGAGAGATGGCAAAAGCTCTGGCTGCAGAACTTAATGAAGCTTATCAAAAGAGTCTTGCAACAGAAATAGCAAAGAAGAAAGCTACAACTCTAAAGAAGCATGGAATGATCATAATGGGGGCAAAGAAGAGACAACCTTCACAGACCTTCCTTGGCACTCAAGAGAGAAAGAAGATGATTACTTTTCTCAAAGGTGTTGTAGGAGTTAAAAAGGAAAAGTTCACAAAGATGTCTTTTGAACAAATCAAAGGTTTGTATGAATTTG
The DNA here is from genome assembly GCA_023525745.1 of Arctium lappa. Lineage (NCBI taxonomy): Eukaryota > Viridiplantae > Streptophyta > Magnoliopsida > Asterales > Asteraceae > Arctium > Arctium lappa. The sequence continues at coordinate 2,988,648 of CM042049.1, forward strand.
AGATGACCAAGTTACAAGGAAATGACAGAGCAAGAGTTGAAGCAGAAAAGAAGATGAAAGAAAGACATGATCTTCAAATTCAAAAACCTTTCCCTGATGAGTAAGAATCACCAAGGAAGGAAGCTACTCTAGGTGACAGTTTGAGGAAGTTGAAAAGAACTAAAATGATGGCAAGAAGAACACCAGCTAAGAAACCTAGAGTGGAAGAAGCTGAGAAAGAACAGAGGGGAGCTGAAGAAGAAGGGGCACCTAAGTCTGTTGAACAGGAAGAACCATCAAGTACTGCTGATGTGAATCTGTACATGGTAGTGATGGACAAAGTGCCTGAGCCTTTATCAGCTGAACTTGTTGGTGTTAAGCCTCCAGAGATCATTCATTGGGATACACTGAAAGTTGATGGAACAGAGTATATCAGGCTCAAGAGGAAAGATGAGAAGTATGAAGTATATTAGACTTGGGCCAAGATTGTCAGAACATGTTCCAGATCTGATCTAGAGGAGATGTTTGAAGTAGGAATGAAATTGTATGTTGATCAACTAAAAGCTCTAGGAATACCAATCACAAAACTTGTGATGGAGTATCTATGTATGTTGTTCAAGCCAGAAGAAGTGAAGGATATTATCAGAAATGTGATTCAAAAAGTTAACAACTAGACTCTATATAAAACTAGTGGAGTATATGCACTGACTATGGATACAAATCACATAGAATACTTCCTAGTGGATAGAGTTTACAACCACAACAGATTAAAGTTGCATGCTATGTTAAAGAAAAAGCTTGGTTGTGCACCAGATTCAGAGATGGCAAGGTATTTGATCCAAAGAACAATTAATCAAAGTTTGGGGTTGAATGCTGATACAGGGATATGAATAATGGAGTTTTGGGAGCATCTGAAGAACTTGACTTCTCTTCCTAAAAATCAAGTTAGGGGGATATTGTTGGAACTGATAGAATTGCTTAAAATTTGGTTAATGCTGCTAGCACAACTGTTTACTACTGCTAGTAGTTAGTACTGCTGGAGTTAGTACTTCTAGAGTTAGTACTGCCAGATCAAAGTTAATACTGCTGAATGATATTAATACTGCTCATGAAGTTAGTGCTGCTTATGAGATGAAGGCTTCGTATGGCAAGGATGACAGATGTATTGACTGAAGATAATCATGGAAAGTCTTGGAGATAACTATGGAAGATTATATTGAAGATCTTTTATTTTTATTTTTTTATCTTTTATCTTCAGTATATGTATAGAATAGTTTTGTAACAAAAAAAACAACATTCTGAGTTTTTTTGCTTTCATAGAGAGAATCAACCTCAAGGTTTAGAACCCTAGTTCTAGAGAAGTAGAATTCGTATTGGTGAGCCTGTTCATCAATATTGAGGTTGTGTGTGAAATCTTGTAGATTTAAATCATTCAATAAAGTTTACAATTCGTGATTTCTGATTCACTGTTTCATTGATCTTTGAATATTAAAGTGTTATTCCGCAAACTCCTTTAATATTGTTTCTGAGTGTTTATTCTTGTTAAGAATTCAGATCCTGACAATATGTGTTATGGGTGGCCTTGTATTTTTTTGGATATCGAAGTCTGCATCGTTTCTTTCTGGTATCACAGTGCAACACATTTGGTATCATAGTTGTATCACATTTAGTCTTGTATGTGTTACTTGATGTTCGCCGGAATAAGGTTTACCAGAGAGAACAGAGAGGAGAGAGGACATTTTTAGAATACCTAAAATGCCTTTTGATTAAAATTTGAAGTCAAATTACCAAAATTAAATAATTTCCTAATTTATCCATTGATTTTGAGATTGGATCTTACGGTTATAAAAAATAACCGAGTTCTCCCTTGAATGACTCCCTATATACATATATATATATATATATATATATATATATATATGACATATTTAAAAGAGTAAATGGACATTTCTCAGCCCATAATTAGATAAAATCAGTGGTTGAAAATCATAATGGTGTTTTATGTAATTAGGCATTGTTTGGCAAAAATAAGTTAGCTTATAAGCTAGCTAATTATTTTTTGGGTACATGTTTGGATGACCATAAGCTAGCTTTTTGATAAGCTACTTGGAGTAGCTTATGAGGAGCTTTTTGTGATTATTCCAATTATGCCCCTCATTAATATTCATAATTATATATTAACTTTTAATTATAAATAAATAACTAATGTCATTTTTTGTAATTTAAATGTTTATAAGTTAGTTTTTGCCAAACGTGACTTTTTCATCAGCTACCAGCTAGCTTATCAGCCACCAGCTAGCTTATCAGCCACCAGCTAGCTTATCAGCTAGTTTGCCAAACATAGCCTTAATTAAAACAATAAAACCCATTCGGACCATTCCATACATGGGCAATATATTATAGGGGTAAACTTGGAAAAAAAAATATATACTAGAACTGATATCGGTATGGAGAAGCTATAGAGATGTAGCTAAACTTTTCTTGGAAACTTTGACTTTTGATTAGTGATTACCCATTTTGGAGAATTTATTGGAGATTAACATAATATTTTTTTTGGAAATTTTGACTTTTGATTTTACATTTTGAGAATCTGTTTGGATTTGTTATTACAACGAATTACCAACACATTTTTCTTTAAAATTTAAATTTCGTCATAGCCTTGATAAGTTTATTAATTAACAAATTATTTTAATAATATGATTGTTTAGTCTCCAAAACAATAAAGCTTGGAGATGAATGTAAACTTTTTTTTGGAGATTTTGTGTTTAATACTCCATTTTTGGAGAATTTGTTGGAGAGGATCTTACGAGCTGTAAAGGATAATACGTCAATAAGCATCTTCGTCTCGTCGATAATCCTTTAGTATGTCGTTAGCGACCGATCGATAATAATGCTTTCACAATTTATTATAACAAATATAAATTTGCTTTTGTGGCATTACCTATGGATGTTCAGTAAATACTTTATAAAATATGTTGAAATAGGCGCTTTATGTAACAACCACGATTTCAAAACCAAAATATAACACAACCTGAATCTGATAACAAAGGTTTACATCCGACAAAACAGAAATTTAAACAACTAAAGTCTTTACTACAACCGAGAGTTTCTAAGCTAAACGATAAATGAACTAAACTGAGTCTTCACTCTAGCCCAATATCAGCTCTAAACTTTCTTCTTCCCTTTCCCAGAAGCATTACACGCATTTCTTCCTGAAAATGGGTTTTTAATATTTGAAAAACGAGGGTTAGCCCGTAAGGTCTAGTGAATTCCTGACAAATGATAAGATTTAATAAACAATAACAGTTACAACAATTTAAGATAAATAACGATCCAAGACGTATAATTAAATACAATAATTTTAACATAAGTCAACTTCCATGCTGCGTTCCAAGCGGGAAACACAATGATTAGTTGTGTCCCAATTTCCCATTACCATGTGCACATCCACGATCGGGGCCCAAACAGACTCCCCTCTCGTCTCGGGGCCCAAGCAGACTCCCCGCTCACACCGGGGCCCAAGCAGACTCCCCGTCCACATGTGTAGGAAACGAATTCCACACACATTGGTATTGTGAGATTTCCGTGATCGCCGCAATTCCAACATTTACCAAATTATACATTTAGCGCATAAGTTTATATATTTTCAAAATAAATAGTTAAACTTACGAGAACATTTCACAACATAACGTTAGTTAACCACACGTCCTCATACATCCCAAGTTCAGTTTAAAAACGTTTCAAAAAGGTTAAGAGATCGAGAAGTTAGAAACTCACCGGCTCGTGAAAGTGGCCAACTTAAATTAATATCGATCTCCTACAAATAATTAACGAACAAAGAGAAAGAATCACTAAAAAGGCACTTAACAGAAAAATGAAGTTACTGGTCGAAAACTAACCAAGACTCGAACGACCGGATTCCCCCGGGGTCACGGTCGCCCGGGACTCCCCCGGTCACGCCCCCCCCCCCCCCCCCCGGTCCCCGGCGCCAACCGGGTCTCCCCGGTGCCGACCGGCCTCCCTGGTCACCGGTGCCAAACTCGCCCGGGATCCTCCGGTTCCCGGCTGCGATTCCAGATCCAAACCCCAATCTCGCTTTTTCGAAGGAAACAGATCCCAATCCAAGCTCTAATTAATCTCAACCATTTTTCTACTAATAGACAAAAGGAATTCATGCTTAAATAACAGAAAACACCTTCCAAAACCATACCCAATAACCTGATTCAAAACAAATAAACCTAAAATCTAACATCAAACATCCCCAAACCCATTCCAAAACTTAAAAAGGAGATGCATAAACAAACTAATGGGCAATAGAGATGGGAACTAACCTTTTGATGACGATTCTTTTGAAATCCACTTGCCCCTAGGATCGATTTCTCCAAACCTTGCTCTCGCTCCTTCGGTCGTCGTCCTCAAACCCAAACGCAGAATGAGCGAAAGATTAGGGATTATCCCTTTTTCTTTAGCATTTATTCCACCAAATTACATATTAGTCCCTCAAGTTTCAAAAAAATTAAGCAAATAAACCCAAGACTTTACAAACTCAGATATTTTCACCAATGGTCCTTACACTTTACCAACAGAACTGTTCGTCGGTGATACCTAAAGTATACGAACTGTTTGTTGATAATAAAACTCTCCTAAAAGTTTGTTGAATACATTTTTATATCATTAAACCACTATTAAAAGCATATAATAAGTTGTGAATCTCATTAAACTGCTACCAAACATACCCTTAAAGTCATTATAATAATTTATTATACAAATAGTTTTGTTGACTCATCCTAATATATAAAATAGAAAAAATAAATCATTTTCACTAAATATTGCTTTCCTATTATCATTTTTGAATATAACACGTTTTTCAAAAATTCCCTATATTTTTAACAGAGCAATTTACTTGTTTTTCATTTTTATTGACACCGATTTCCAACGAAAAATATCCGTCATAACAACTTTCTGTAAAAATTTTAAATATGATGCATTTCCAGTTGACCCTATAAACTTAAATTATCATTAGGGGAGGCTAATGACACCCTTTACTTTGCTAATGACACCTTATAAATTATTCACACACATCAATATTAAAACCTGTTTTTTACATTTTCAATACATTAATTGACCTGATTTTGACATTAATAAGGATTCCATTAGTATTGCGAACTACTCACAAGTTCTACCTAACCATAGTTTATGGTCTATAAAAAACCTCAATGTTAGGCCACATACCACCAATTATTTGTTTCTAAAGCAACCATGATTAAAAAAAAAACATTTAGAGCACAATGCATTCCCACAACACTGTCCTCATGTACAAAAACCTCTTTGGGGGTCAAGAGTGTGAAAACTATAAGTTTGTTTCAGCAGAAGAAATAGTCAAAATAGGAAATAGTCTTTTCTCCATCTTCTATAATATAATATAATATATAATAAATATAACAATATATATATATATAAACATACATATATGTATATATACATCCAATTATTCATCTTTGTCACAAACTCTCTCTCTTTTCCATTGTTTTTCTCTTCACTTTCCCAGAAACCCTAACTAAACACCCCTTTTTCCCTACTACAAATCCTATCTTTTTAATCCATATAATTGAATCCAAAAATATTGAATCATATCCACTTGTGAGAAAGAAAGAAAGAGAGATGGGAAACTGTTTTCCAAAACCTGTTACTAATCACTCAAGCACCAATAATAGTTCCAACCAAGGTACACACACACACACACACATATATATATATATATATATAGTTTCTAGAATTTTTACCCTTTAAATTTCACTTTTTTTGAGGCTATGGCCGTAAGAAATCCGCTTTGATAAACTCAGTGGTCACAATTGTTGTGTACGCTTGAAATTTAACCCCGGACAGATGGGATATGAATTTCACTTTTTATTTTTGTTTATCTTTAATCTTACTTATATATGTTTACTGTTTTTCTCCACCAGTTTTTGGAAGTGATGAGAAAAAGAAAGAACCCACGATTGAAAACCGTCCTCCCATGGCGGCGAAAGTTGGCGGTGACGGCGGCGGAACCGCCGCCGCTTCCCGGCCGGAAACCGTGCCGCCAAGTGGGAGGATAGTGACACCAAACTTGAAGATGTTTACGTTCTCTGAACTCCGGAGCGCCACCAGAAACTTCCGGCCAGATACCATGCTCGGAGAAGGTGGTTTTGGTCGGGTTTTCAAAGGGTGGGTGGACGGTGAAACGTACGCGCCGTCGAAGGTGGGTGTTGGCATCGCCGTCGCCGTGAAAAAGTCTAATCCGGATAGCGCACAAGGGCTGAAGGAGTGGCAGGTTTGTAATTTTTTTCAAATTTTGCATGCATGACGTATTGGATGATTATATCTTGAAATTGTGCATAGAAAAGCTGTACATTTTCAATCATTCGTTTTTGTTTGGCTATCTTGTTACCAGAACTAAATTTTCTAAATCCAGGTTAATGTACAAGTTGATATAGCAAGTTTATGTTTTGATTTGGAGAATTCTTCTCTAAAAAGACTAAATTCAGTATAAATTATTAGATTTATAAGATTTAATGTAACTGGTTAATTTATTCGTTCTAAAATATGTGTTTATAATTAAAATAATATACAATTTTAGACATAATGATAATTATACTTTTTTGTTAATCAAATGACATTTTTACCGTTATTTAATTTCTCTTTTTTCACCAACTTTTAAATATTTATGCATTAATTAATGGTAAATTTGAGAATTTAATTATTAATTTTTGAAGATAGACATTTATTTTAGGACAAAATAAATAGAAATTTGAACATTTATTTTGAGACAAATAGAGTAATTTGTGAAGATTAATATTATTTTTAAAATAAATAAAAAAGGTAATTTAATTAAAAAGAAAGTTGACAAGTAATCAAATCATTTAATTAAATTTATGTTCTATTATATAAGGAAATTCATTTAATTAAATTTGTTTTTCCTATTATTTTAAGAAATTCATTTCATTAAATTTATTTTCTTATTATTTATTGAAATTGTTGCTCATGTTATGCAAATTGTTGATAATGTTCTCCACATTTTTATGTTTTGAATTGGGTTTATAAGACATCATTAATTTACAGGGTTTTAATAGATTGTTTTATAAAACTTAATTTATAAGACTAAAAAATAAATCATTATATATAAAAGTGTTGTAATAAGTTTATAGGACGTTTTTAGACCTCTTAACAAACTTTTAGAACACTTTTAGTACAAAGCGTTACATTAACTATTTTATAAGGCACTTTTGAGAAAATGTTAAACCCATCTTTTTATAGGATGTTTATTTTTATAAAACATTTTTCAAATAGTGTTTTATAATATTGTTAATACAACATTTTTTTTATAAAAATATCCTAAAAAGGCTTGTTGTGATGCTAAAAAATGTACTATAAATTTATTATAACACATTACTTTTTGGTCCTATAAATCTAGCCTAATAAAACGGTCTATAAGACGCTTAGAAATTTCTAATGTCCTATAAACTAATTTTACTGCAACGAGTATTAAAAATTGTACATTATGTTTTTTATGTCATTTGTTTCTTTTAGGCTATGCTTGGCAAAAAAAAAAGCTAGTTTCAGCTAGCTTATCAGCTAGTGTACATGTTTGAATGAAACGCTACTCAAAGTAGTGTTTTGAAAAGTTAGCTTATCAGCTACAAGCTAGCTTATAAGCTAGTTTGCCAAACAAAGCCTAAACAAATGAATAATTTTTTCCCATTTTATATAAATATAATAGGCATGGTATGAACACCTAAAATTTATTTTCCACACACATGTCATTTTTCAACAACTTGATAATTGATTATTATATTTTTGTTCTTCTTTTTAATTAATTTAATATTATTTTTAAAATATTTAATTGGGGATGGAGACCCTTTATTCCTGGGTCAATGCTTCAAAGGGTTTCTCTAATTATTGAGTCAAAGGGTTGACATTTTGGAGAAGCAAAGTTTGGTTTGACATCTTCAACTCACCATTTAATCCCTAAATTTCCTTATCGATTTCATATTTTAATTATTATTATTTTTAAATAAAAATACGAATTTAAAAAATGGGTTTAATACGTCATATTTATGTAAAAACATACTATTATGTATCGGTAAGAAAACTGTTTTCAAGATCTTGTCATTTTCGTTGATCGATCACTTAAACCTTGAAATTTCTGGTATGTTTAATGACTAACACAACAAAAGACAATCTTTTCATTTTAATAGTTTCAACTTTATTTTGTGTAATTATTATCAAGTAATTAAAAATTTATTTTTTTCATAGGCGGAAGTGAAATTTTTAGGGAAGTTCAGTCATCCAAATCTTGTAAAATTGGTGGGATACTGTTGGGAAGATAGAGAATTTCTTCTCGTATATGAATATATGCAAAAGGGCAGCCTTGAAAATCATCTTTTCAAAAGTAAGTATTTTATTTTATAGCAATTAGTTTAATTTATATACAAAATTAATAGCTATTTAATTTAATTTTAATTGGAATTTGCAGAATGTACAGAACCACTTTCATGGAGTACAAGAATTAAAATAGCGACCGGAGCAGCACAAGGACTTGCTTTCTTACATAACACTGAAAAAACTGTTATTTATAGGGATTTTAAATCCTCAAATATATTATTAGATGGGGTAAGTGTAATTTTAAGTTAATAAATACTTATATTTATCTTCGAAAACATTTTCTTATTTTTTTTCGATAATTTTTTTCAGGATTATAATGCGAAGCTATCAGATTTTGGACTCGCAAAGTTGGGTCCTGCAAACGGTGAGTCTCATGTCTCGACTGGCGTTGTTGGCACCTACGGTTATGCTGCTCCAGAATACATAGCCACCGGTAAGTTCACTGAGCTTGTTTCAAAACAATTTATTCAAGTAATTGTTAATTTATACTTTTAGAGTTAAAATCAAACTTGCCTCTTTAAAAAAGCTAAAAATAAAAAAGTAGATTAAATCTGTATTTTGTTAAGATTTGGATTATATATATATATACAATGAGATGTTATACACGTCTTGATTTTGGCTCATTATGTCATTCGGGCGGCTAATTATCAAAATATTTTAATTTAATTTGTTTGAATTATCTACAAAAATGTATGTTTCAATGATAGTGACATATTATAACATGTACTTACCTTTTATTTTGGGTTATTTATTATTTATCTATAACACGTGATATTAAAATATGTATTTTGGATCATCTTTATGCACGCTAGGAAATATCATTTGCATGACCACATATATTTAAATATCCTCTTATTATATGTGCAAATTAGATCATTGTCCACAAAAGTTGCCGACAAAAGTTTTTTACTTGACTAGGTCATTTATATGTTAAGAGCGACGTCTATGGTTTTGGAGTGGTTTTGCTTGAAATGATAACGGGATTACGTGTACTTGACACCAATCGACCTAGCTCGCAACATAACTTGGTGGAATGGGCCAAACCTCAATTACACGACAAAAGGAAACTACGAAAACTCATAGACCCACGACTGGAACAGGATTACCCATCAAAAGGAGCTGGTAAAGCGTCAGAGCTCATCCTAGGTTGTCTCGAAGCAGACCCGAAGAATCGGCCTTCCATGGAAGAAATTTTGACGAGTTTAGAACAGATTAGCGCTATCAAAACAAAACCAAAGGAGTCAAAGGTCAAACAAAACCAAGCATCTGGCCCACACCGTGATCGTCGCTACCAATCAGCCCACCAATCTCCGCTCCACAAGAAGCAAGGTAGAGAAGGTCGGGCCGATCAACGCTCTCCAATTCGATCATATTGACTTAAAGGTCAAGTAGCTTTATTCTTGGGAGACAAAAGTTAAGTGTCAAAGATCAATTTGCCAAGAGGCCCAATGAAGGAGCCCAATTAGAGATCGTATGATGGCCCAAAAGTTGTGAAAGGTGAAATGTGTTTGATTATGTATAATTAATTGTAGAATAATTAATATGTTAAACTCTTATACATTCATTATATAAAAAGGGATTTTTTTGAAACAAGTAATACAATCTTCATATATTTTATTTCATTTATTATTTTAGGTGTCAAATGGGCTAATTTTTAATTGGGAATCGATAACAATCATTCAATCATTCAGGAAAAACAGACATGTATGAACTTTAAATATAAAAAAACATATTAGTCTTGAATTGTTTATTTAAAGGAATTATGTATCCAAAACATTGTTAAAATATTAGAAGATGGTTTCAACCTCATCGATCATATGAAATATGAGTTAAAAATCTATATACGATATTGAAATATAGTTTGACCAATTGTGAACACGGATATTAAGGAAATGTATTTTATTTTTCAAGTTCCACTAATGGTCAAATAAAGTTAACGAGTTCTTGAGTAATGGTTTGTAACACTCCTAAATTTAAAAAATAACGGACGATTTAAATTTTCCAATATCCTTTAAATATATAACGTTAATAACAAAATTTCTTAAAGTTTACAAATGAAGGAAGATAAGAAGATGTATCAGAGTACTAAAAGGGACTACCTAATTCCTCAAAGTAGAATTAGAGCAATTCAGGTGTTACTAAAACATCAAGTTCGATATCTTTCCCAAAACTGATGACTCCTCTAAAGCCATCCTACTGGAACTCCTACCAAGCTCCAAAGCCGCTCAGATCTATCTAAGACCTGATATACATGTCGATAAAAAAAATTGTTAGACTTAACGCCTATTGAGTTAAAACAGTTTTTATCATATAAATCATAAAACGATTAAAACAGACATTTTACATTAAGTACGACCATCCTTTAAAACATAGGTTATAAGAAGGACTATATTTATAAAGTTTGTATTACAAATCCAAAATGCTCATTTTAGATAAATGCCCAATATTCAAATTCACCCATTTCACACACAAGACGCGACTCCAAGAATACCAACTATATAGATAAAACTATATTTTCCAACACCGAAAGCATGGGTAACGAAGTACCTGTAAATAATTTCTTTCGGTGACGGGGGAAACCTGATTCCATTGAACGTGGCGGAAACACACACGTTCCCGAGATTTACCTCGGTCCATGGATCCCCGTATACGGCTCTGTTGAGCTCCACCACAGATTTTCAAATGACCCTAGTGTCTACTCGACCTCTAATGAGTCTCACCACAAAAATAACCGGTCTCCGTATCCGGCTCCAATGAGCACCACTGCAAGACTTAGCTCCGTTTACGACCCAACCGAGTACGACCGCAAGCTCGCTACCCATGGGGAGCACTCACTAGACTTAACTGTGGACCTTAAAACTCCACACTTAACAATTAAACAGACTCTTATACCTATGGATCCAATGCATTACACTCTAAAATTAGATGATGCCAATTGAATGACTTACACACTGTTTGGAGCAGCAGGACAACTTATCGGAAATGAGAAAGGAGTTCAGAGATGGGAAGCTGCTAGTTGGTGTTAGATGTACCTGATTTGGGCAAACCGAAACCGATAGGTTTTCGTCAGAGACGGAAGGAGAATCTCGGACCGTTTATTCAATCTCCAGCTCAAATCGTTCGAGTGGGTGGCAAAGAGGGATCGTCGACTGGCTTGCGATTGGGCAACTTGGCTGGCGAATCCTTTGATAGATCAACTTAAAGTCATGACAGCAGGAGCCCGTGAGGTCGTGTTCAGGCCAAATAGTGGTCTGTACTGCGAAAGGTAACAACATGTGCAACTCGGCGGTCTTGGGAGGTCTCTCAGGGCTCGGGTGGGTCTGCTGTAGAGGGGTGCAAAATGTCGAGTTAGCATCGATGTCTACTCTTGTATACTGCAGCCAGTTGCCTTCTGTATTAAGTCAAGGACTAACCGTATTTTGTCTGAGGGGGTGGTTCGGTGCTGTTTAGAGTCGTTCAGAGCTGAGCTTACCTACAATAAGTGCGGTAATCGGTGGTTGTTTTCTCTGCGGATGTTTGCTTCTCGCAAACCCTGGGGATGATCTTGTTTTGGTTTTGTTTTCTTGAGCTTTTGGTTTCTTGTTTGGATCATTGTTAGCAGGGACTGTGTTGTGTCTTTGGTCACCTTTTCTTCATTTCGGTGTGGTTCATTATGGTTCTGTTGTACTTTGAGCCCCTTTTTGGGGTGTGGTAATAAATCTTTCTTGCCGATTCAGAAAAAAAAACATGTAATATCCAACACTTATGCAATAAATGCATTTTGTTATTAAGCTCCATATTGAGCGATTAAAATCGGACGAAGTCCCAAAACTCATTTGAGTCAAATTCAAGTCAAATGGTCTCGTAAAATGCTTGACTATGACAATAAAGCCAAAATAAGTACATGAGTCGAAAAGACATACTTTTCAATATTTAACAAATGCATGGTACCTATAACATGAATAGGTCCATAACCGATAGTTTATCAAAGTATAATGGTCGAAGGCGCAAAACCGTATGGTTCGTATTTCCAAAATTATTCGCAAGGTCAAAGGATGACCATCTTCAAGAGTTTATACTTTTAAGATCAAAAGAAGTTAAAGTGCCAACATTAAAACTCATAAGTTGGGTAAAATCCCAGAACAATCCTTGACTCTAAAAACGGTCAATAAATGCTCAACTCGTGCAACAATTCTATTGAAACCACTTTCAACCCAAATTACACTTATTAATAGTTAAAACAATATTTTGTCCAAATTCTCCCAGTATCCAAGAAATCTCATTTAGTTTATTGAATACCTGTTTAGTGTCTCGAAAAATCCAATAAAATATTGTAAATCATCTATAAAGGTTTAATAACCCAAATATGTCCAAATACGCAAATATTCACAAAATATTTCAAATATGAAGTGAACTTATGAAAATATGTTCAAAGCCTAAAATAAATATATTTTTACATGTATATAGTTTTATAAAACAACTAGAACTCACCTTGCTAGATTTAGATTAAATCTAGGTTTTATCCCTAAAACTTGAGTCTTCTTGGATGAAGACCTGAAACCTTTTAGTGAGCCATCTAGATTTTAGCTCAAAGTTTTCTTCTAAGTTTCCTTGACCACAAACATCTCCAAAATTACACCAAGTTCTAAAAAAATAGAAGGAAAAAGAAGAACAATGAAACCCTAGCTTTTTGGGTGAAGAGATGAAGAGATTACCTTAACCACTTCTCTTAAATCCACCAAGATTGCACCTCTAGGGCTAAATATTCGGACCCTAAGCTTCCAAATCTTACTAAAAGGAAAGAAAAGGGTTGGGAGAGGGTTTCGTGAAGAGAGGATGAGAGAAAAGAAGAGGATGGAAGTTTGAGTGAAAGAGTTTTGAGAAAAGGTAGCAAAAATCGGAGCATTTAACATCATGCCCCCAACCGCAAGGGTATCAGCTCATGCGATTGTGCCACTGCGATAGTCACCCTGTCACAGTCGTAAGGACTCTCGCCCAAAGCGTACCGAGCCCAAAACTTGGCCTTCCAACTCCGAAATGCTCCCGATCCGATATGTGTCTTAACTAGAACACTTTTCTAACCTCAGCCACCAATTATGAACTATCAAAAGTCATAAGGATAACTTTTACTTAACGAAAATTCCGGGTGTTACATGGTTGGATTTGGCTATTGTATTATTGAGCAAAAAGAAACCAAATATATTATTAAGTTTATTTATTTGATCTTTTACTTATCGCTCTTGTCGCACAACCAAGTAGGACTAGAAATAAACCCGATGGGCTAACTATTCAACCCATAGAAAAAAGCAGATAAACCCAATCAAACGAGGCCAAAAACCAAAATTGGGTCGTAAATTATATATGTGCTCCATTAAATTGTTGTAAAAGAGGGATAATCGAAAAACAAAAAAAAAATAGATATAAAGAGGGAGATCGATCATAGGGGCCAACATCGTCGATGGGCAGTAGAGTGAACGAATGATGATAGGGCAGCGAAAGGTGGCGAGGGTGAGCGATGACGTTGGGTGCAAGGGGTTTGAATGACGTACGGTTTGGGAACGGTAAAACTGATTTAAGTTTTTTAATTTAATTCTTTCTAGTCGGTTACATGTAGCTTTTTGAGTTAAACATTTGTAGGTTACTAGTTTTTAGTAGTTCAATGGACTATTTATTCAAAAAAAATGTTCAAAGATATAATAATTCAAAATGAGAAAATTCAATGGTTTATTCATTCAAAAAAGTTTAATCATTCAAAATAGAAAAGTCCGTTGTGTTTTTTGAACTATTCCCTTTTCATTTTAGGTGTTAAATGTATGAATCTTCAATTTAGAACCAACAACAATCGAATGATTATTTAAAGAAAAATGAACGGGAATGATTCTTAATTCAATATAACAAAGAGTGTTGGTTTCAAAATTTGTTCAATTAAATGTTAAAGACGGTTTTAACCTTTACTTATCAGTTATATTGTCCAATCAAATAGGATCGTATAGAGATGGCAAAAAATCACTCTTTGTGGCAGGCCAACCTCAAATTGGTTTCGGTCTTTGAAAGTTGGTTTGTATTTTGTAACCATGTTGGTTGGTTTTTTAAAATAATATTTTTTTTAATCTTTTACTATAACCTGTTGTGTATTATGTGAGTTTATAATAATAAATTCTTTACATTAAGCATTAACATACATATTAAATATTAGGGAAATTGACCCAAATGGCCAAATCACGAAGAGGGATTGACCTCTTAGCCAAATCTCTCCCCGGTTTACTGAAATAGCCCTAAGGACGCAATGGAGACCATGGGGCGCAATGGAGCCCGGGCGCAATAGAGCCCGGGCGCAATGGAGCCCCTACTTGTTTTCAGTAAAAAAAATGACTTGTTTTCAGTAATAGGTGACACCTGGGCTTGACACGTACCCCCGGACTCCATTGCGCCCGGGCTCCATTGCGCCCCATGGTCTCCATTGCGTCCTTAGGGCTATTTCAGTAAACCGGGGAGAGATTTGGCTAAGAGGCCAATCCCTCTTCATGATTTGGCTATTTGGGTCAATTTCCCTAAATATTACATTATAAGTACTAACATTTGTCAGGAAGATTTTACTGTTCATCTACAGTAACTTGCAGGTTTGGTCCTTCAGGTTTTTAGTAAATTACAGATTTGGTCCTTGAGCTTTTATCTTTTTTTTTTTTTTTATGTTTGTAGAGTTACAGATTTGGTTCCTATAGTTTTATTTTCCTCTTGGATTTAGTCCCCATAATTTGTTGATTCCAAAATAGACTTTCGATTTTGCATTTGCATAACGTTTTGGTCCTCAAAACTAAAAGTTGTTAGCTCCTGACCGTTAAGTAAATGACATTTCGATCATTTATAACTTTTTCATTTTCTAATTTAAATAAATAAAAGTTATATTATAAAAATTATTTTTATTATATAAGCATAAAATAAAGATCACGTAACATGCATCGCATCTCAATGATTGTGTTTATTATAATTTAATTTAGTCCTCATAATTTGTTGATTCCAAAATAGACTTTCGATTTTGCATTTGCGTAACGTTTTGGTCCTCGAAACTAAAAGTTATTAGCTCCTGACCGTTAAGTAAATGACATTTCGATCATTTATAACCTTTTCATTTTCTAATTTAAATAAATAAAAGTTATATTATAAAAATTATTTTTATTATATAAGCATAAAATAAATATCCCTTAACATGCATCGCATCTCAATGACTGTATCTTCTCCAACCCAAAACCTATGTAAAATTTGTTTAATTCATATTTTTATTATAATTTAATTTAGGTTTAATAACAATGTAACTTTTTCTAAGTTTAATGATGTAATGTACCATTTGCGAATTTATTTTCGCTTCCTATCATACACACACATCATCCTCATAGGGCATTTTGTAAATTATAGTGATGCTGCTAACAGACACAAAATGTTTTGTTCTCATAATTGGTGATGCTCAAATTTATGGTCTTAATAAATCTTTCCATCCTTAGCAACGTGCGGACATTAATCCCACCTCGTTAAATACATTAATAAATGACATAAATAGAGTCGAGAAGCCTGACTTTTATTTCAACAAAAGGAAAAGTCATTTGAGGATAATGTATAGTATCTTCTTGGTCTTGTAAATAGTATAATATAATATATAATATGTATATATAATATTACACATATAAATATATTCTTGGTCTTGTAAATATATAATATAATGTATATATGCATATATAAATATATGTGTGCGTATATACATGCAAAATCTCATATTTGTCACAAACCCATCTCTATTCCACTTCCTTTCACTTCACTTTCTCCAAATTGAAGAACCCCTTTTTTCCCTTATACAAATTCAATCTTTTTAAACCCTAATTCACCCAAACCTAATCATATTGAATCTACTCTGAGAAAAAGAGAGATGGGAAACAGTCTTCAAAAGCCTGTTATTAATACCTCAAGCACCAATAATTGTCCCATCCCAGGTATGTATTTTTCTTGAATTTTTGGACTCCAAATTTCACTCTTTGTTGATGTTTATTGTGAGAATACGTAAAACCTCAAAATTATTCTTTAAAAGAGTCATTAAAGAGAAAGTGGAGGTTCTAACATATATAGAAAACGGTCGTGTAAAATCACATGTGATTTGACCATTCTTGTATACTCTTGTTTGGACATTGTTCTCATGTAAAACCTCCCATCTCTCTCTCTCTCTCTCTCTCTCTCTCTCTCTCTCTCTCCTATATATATATATATATACTATATTATAAAGAATGTATAAAAAATTCTTAAATACAAATTATTAGGCACAAGGTATTATCATTTTATGCAATATTTTAAAAATCTCTTAATTTACAAGTATCAAAGCATAATATACATATTACTACTGCAGGCTTCTAAAACCCACCAATTTGGTATGTGAAGAGTCTTCCTTTTATGCAGATATTTCCATGTATCACTATTAATTAATATATTATATTACTATAATTATGTTTTAATTATATTATTAAATATGTAATTGGTTATTTTTTTCTAGATGTCATTAAAATATATAAGATAATCATTGAATTCTAACAAAATACTTAATTTTTTTATATAAAAAACATTATATTATTAAGCCTAAATTCAACAAATTTATAAAAAAAACATTATCACTTTCTTAAAACCATCCAAAATCGTACGGTAAATCGACAAAAAAAAATGAAACATTAAAATCGTGATGTATCTCGCTGCATTGCGCGAGTACGCTTCTAGTATATATATAAAGGAAAATAGTCCAAGTCTCTCTCTCTCTCTCTCTCTCTATATATATATATATATATGTAAGAGAAATAGTTCAAATATAGCGGATACGAGATTCTAATACTCCCTCTTCAACAATTAAAGACTATAGGGGCACAAATTTGTCCTAGAATGTCGAGCGGGTTAGATAAGAACTTAGAGTAGTAGACTTTGGCCTCTAATACCATGTGAGAATGTACGAGACTGTCATATTACTTTTCAAAATAGCCTTTAGAGGATGGAAGTTTCAATATTATATATATATATATATATATATATATAGAGAGAGAGAGAGAGAGAGAGAGAGGTTCATTTGAGAAATGCTAAGTATATGAAAAATAGAAAAGTAATCATAGTCTTTCATTCGATCAAGATCGGCTTTGACTGATCATATATTGCGTTTACGACTTTGACTGGTTAAAAGTTGCGGCTATTCCAAAAATAGAAGGATAGTTTCATAATTTTTACAAATACACGGGAGGAGTTCATATATGAACCTGTATGGTACACATATGAATTTGTTCATATGTGAATCAGTGTAATTCACATATGAACTCTTTTAACTGATTCATATATGAACCTTTGTGATTCATATATATATGAACCAATTATCTTAACTTATTAACATATGAACCAATTAACTTAACTTATTAACATATGAACTAATTAAATGTAGGTTCATATGTGAATCAGTTAAACTAATTAACAAATTTATATATGAACCTTTGTGATTCATATATAAACTAATTAACTGATTCATATATGAACGTATAGTTCATATATGAATCGGTTAAAAGAGTTTATATGTGAATTACAGTGGTTCATATATGAACATATAATTCATATGTGAATCATAACAGTTCATATATGAACTCGTCCCGCGTATTTTATAAAACTACCCCTCTATCTTTTAAAGACCAAGCAAGGAATTATCCGGTGCTTCAAGGTCAAAGCCGCAAATGTTGACCAGATAAAATGTTAGGATCATTTCTTTATTTATCATATTTTTAACATTTTTCAAATGAACCTAATCATATATATATAGAGAGAGGGAGGGAGGATCATGCGAGAAGTAAACTAATTTACGAGAAGAAATGTGGGCCACATAATTTATTAATTAAAAAAACCATAAATAAAAAATAAAAAATAGTTTTAAAAATTAGGATAATTATCATTTTAAATTGGATAAATCTTTAAAATTTTCATTATATCT
The DNA here is from genome assembly GCA_023525745.1 of Arctium lappa. Lineage (NCBI taxonomy): Eukaryota > Viridiplantae > Streptophyta > Magnoliopsida > Asterales > Asteraceae > Arctium > Arctium lappa. The sequence continues at coordinate 3,007,021 of CM042049.1, forward strand.
TTTAGATTTATTTATTTTTTAATTTCAATTATTTTTAAATTTTTTTTTAAATATACTTTTAATAAAAAAAAATTCACAATTTTAACCAAATATCACATGTGATATCATTATATGAATATTTATGCATAACACATATCATATTATCACATGTGATAATTGTATATATTTTAGTTAATCATATGTGATTATATATACTTCTATTTATAGATATTTTTGTGATGTAAATATTAACACATGTGATAATTGTATATATTTTAGTTAATCATATGTGATTATGTATATTTATATTTATAGATATTTTTGTGATGTAAATATTATCACATTGATTATGCGTTATTTATATTCAGACATATATTATCATATGTGATATTTACAAAAATCAACATATTGGGATCATATGTGATACATAATAATATATCACATGTTAAACGAAGTTAATCACATGTAATTCAAAACGTAAATCTAAAAAATAGAGAAAAAAATGGTGAAATAAATAATGAATTAGTTATGGATATCACATGTGATATTTGATGACAATTATGATTTTATCTAGAAAATAATAATATAAATTTGATAATAAAATTATGAATTTATTAAAATTAAAAAATAAATAAATTTAAAAGATATTATGAGATTTTTAAGGATTTATCCAATTCAAATTGTAATTATCCTAAAAATTTTAAAAAAAAATTATTTATGCTATTTTTTAATTAATAAATTATGTGGCTCATATTCTTTCTCGCCTTCTCGCAAATTGATTACCTTCTCGTTTGAACCTGCCCCTATATATATATATATATATATATAGAGAGAGAGAGAGAGAGAGAGAGAGGGGGGGGGAGGGAGGAGCCTCATTCTTTTGTTAACCATTCTATTAGTGTTAACGGTGTTAACCAAATTCTAACTAATCAAATCCCACCAAAGATTTATGTTAATTTCATGCATAGTAATTTTGTAAAGGGTATTTTTTGTATTTAATTGATTATAATATTGATTAAATAGTTTTCATAATTTTCTCATATTAATTTAAAATTGGTAGTTATCTATTATATTATATTGTAATTATCTTTTCTTAATAAGTTAATGGATCAATATCAAACATAAAATTTATTAAACTTGTGTTTGTTTTTTAATAACTGAAAGTGAAGAACATATGTGTTTTTCTGGAATAGAAGAATATAAAGTTTGTGTTTATCTTGATTTTCGAAATCTATTTATTTAAAATATTTTTTTAATATCAAAGAAGATACCGATCAACATAGACATTTTAACTGATTAATACGTTTTTTTAACTCAAATGTACATGGAGATTTGAGTTAAAAAAACGTATTAATTTTGAGTCATGTTGTGGAAATATTTTTAAAAATGACATGTTTTTAACTCAAAACATAGTTTTTTTAATATGCCACATGTCATGTTGTGGACGGTTTTCGGGTTGCTAATCAATTTTAGGTTCCTAATGAAACATCTCTCTCTCTCTCTCTATCTCTGTCTCTCTCTCTCTCTCTCTATATATATGTGTGTGTGTGTGTATAGGCCAATGTTATTTTACAAACCAATGAAATATAATATTGAAACTTCTCGCCTTCTCGCATAATGTTTAGCTTCTCATTTGAATTTGCCCATATATATATATATATGTGTGTGTGTGTGTGTGTGAATATTCGTGTGAGAAGTTGAGGTTAACGTGAGAAGCGTGAAGTGGATCTGAACCGTTGATCACTTTTAATCAAATACCCTCCTATGAATTGCGACTTAGAAGGGAATTGATCGGGTACATCTCGATCTATCTTACCACGGTGCATCTCGTTCTAACGTGCATCCCTTTCTCATCCAATGGTTGATAATTACTTTTTACGTTAACCTCAACTTCTCATCGGAACCCAACCTATATAGAGAAGTTGAGGTTAACGTGAGAAGTAATTATCAACCGTTGGATATACATTAGGATGAGATGCACTAAAATAAGATGCACCAGATCAATCCCCGTATCAAGCACGGTTTATGGGTGGATTTGAGATTAAAAGTGATCAAGGATTCAAAATTCAGATCCACTTCTCACGCTTCTCAGATTAACTCAACTTTTCACACGATTATTCTCATATATATATATATATATATATATATATATATATATAGGGTTGAGTTCTTTTGTTAACCATAGTTTTGTTGTTAACTTTGTGAACTAATCTAAACCCTTCATCTTACCATTGAATGGTTGAGATTAAAAGTAAATTTATAATTAATAAAAGGGAATTTATTTCTTAAATGGTCAAGTGAACAACAATGGTTAAGGGTAATTTGGGGAATTAAATCTCCCATTGTTTTAACTGCTATTAAATGCCTCATTAATTGTTCCATTGAACAACAATAGTAACCGAAATGAACAATGGGGAATTAAATCTCCCATTGTTCAAATGCACATGATGAACATTCATGAACACCTACAAATATGTTCATTGATGTTGAACACACCTTCAAAACAGTTATATTACATCTAAATCAAAACAGTTAAATCTCCCACTGTTTCAAATGCACATGATGAACATTCATGAACACCTACAAATATGTTCATTGTTGAACACACCTTCAAAACAGTTACATTACATCTAGATCAAAACAGTTATGTTACAACTAAATATGAACTTTTTCTTAGTTGAACATACATGAACACCTACAAATATGTTCATTGTTGAACACACCTTCAAAACAGTTACATTACATCTAAATCATTATGTAAAAGGTTAACAAAAAAAAAGAATAACAACAAATGTAACACAATATTTATATGTTCAATTCAGTAAATGTTCATATGATTTTAACATTAGTTTGAAAATGGAAATTTTTTTGAAATCATAACCTACGCTTGAATCAAGGAGGCTTTATTCTTGTAACCCCCAAATAAATAAATGAATCATAACCTACGCTTGAATCAGATATGCTCATGTGTTTTACGACTTAAGATGAACACCGGAAAATTTTCTGGAATAAAACGGCTACACGATTTTATCAAACAAATTAACCGGAAATCAATAATAATAATGCTTTGATTTCAAAAATATGATGAAAATGGAAAAAATACTACAATCGTAACCGACAATACTATTATGGAAACTTGAATCGTGTAACTCCTCAATAAAACAAAAGAAAAATGGTTACTTATAAAATGACGTTTATACCCTTTTCCATTAAATATACAAATACATTAAACATCACCCAATCATGCAATCTTATTGGTGGAGCAAGGTTCATAAAGTTAACAAGAAATGGATGGTTAACAAATGATCCTTGCTCTATATATATATATATAGGGAAAGGTTCATTTGAGAAACACTAAATATATGAGAAATAGAGAAGTGATCTTAAACCATTAATTCGGTCAAGATCGACAGCTTTGACCGAGAATTAAGGGATAATTGCTCCCATGGTCCACTCCCGTGTTTCTCACATTTTTTATTATTCGAAGGGTATTTTTGTAAATTATCCAAACGCATTCATATATGAACGCATGCGTTCAGATATGGATATCACTTTTTTTTTAGCCGTGTGTGTTCATATATGAATGCATGCAAAAAACAGAAGTTCATATATGAATGTTAGTAGAATGTCACTATTTTTTTTGTACGTATTCATATATGAACGCATGCATTCATATATGAAGGCATGCAAAAAACAGGCGTTCATATATGAATGTCACTCTTTTTTTTGCATGCATTCATATATGAACGCATGCATTCATATATGAAGGCATGCAGTAAGTGTTTATGTAAAAATTATGAACATTCATATATGAACGCATGCATTCATATATGAAGGCATGCAAAAAACAGGCGTTCATATATGAATGTCACTCTTTTTTTTTGCATGCATTCATATATGAAGGCATGCAGTCAGTGTTTATTTAAAATTACAAACATTCATATATGAACGCATGCATTCATGTATGACTGCATGTCTTCATATATATGAACACGCGCGTGTTTTTGTCAAAGTTACGTAAATACCCTTATATTTTTGGAAGAGCCGTAATTTTTGACCACCAGTCAAAGCCGTAACTTTTGACCAATTAAATCCAATCTTGACCATATGAATGGCTAAGATTACTTCTCTATTTCTCATATATTTACCATTTCTCAAATGAACCAAACACTATATATATATATATATATATATATATATATATATATATATATATAGGTTCAAATGAGAAATGTCAAGTGTGGGATAAATGGAGAAGTAATCATAGCCATTTATACGGTTAAAATCGGATTTCACTACTCAAATATTGCGTCTTTGACTGGTCAAAAGTTTTGGCTATTCCAAAAATAGAATGACAGGTTCGTAACTTTTATTAATACACGGGACGAGTATATGAACTTGTATGATTAACATATGAACTAATTAACTGTATATTCATATGTGAATCAGTTGAACTAATTAACCGATTGTTATTCACATATGAACTAATTAACTGATTCTCATATGAACTAATTAATTGATTCACATATGAACGTATATGTGAATCACATAGGTTCACATATGAACTTGTCCTGCATATTTTACGAAACTACCCCTCTATCTTCTACAAACCACACAAGAAATTATCCGGTGTATCACAGTCAAAGCCGCAAATGTTGACCAGATGAAGGACTAGAATCATTTCTCTATTTCTCACACACTTAGCATTTCTCATTTCACCATTTCCATATATATATATATATATATATATATATATATATATATATATATATAGAGAGAGAGAGAGAGAGAGAGAGAGAGAGAGAGAAATGAGGGACGTTCAAGGGAAAACCTCAAAAAATGGAAAACTGAGGAACACCCCGGGAGTCATTCATCTGGACGGTATTCACTTGTGCATACAAGTAAATTAAGTTGTTGTCTTTTTTTGTTTTTATGAACGTGTGCATTATACATTTGTGCATATGCACGTGTGCATGTTACAAATTACTTGTATGCACTAGTGCATACCATTCAGACGAAGGCTATCAGGGTATTCCTCCCCTAAACGTGACCCAATGAGAAATAATTCAAGTTTCTGTTTGTTGAGCAGTTGTTGGCAATGACGACAAAAAGAAAGAACCCATGATCGAAAACCGTCGAGCCGTGAAACCAAAGCTGAAGATTTTCACGTTCGCTGAGTTGCAGATCGCCACCAGAAACTTCCCGTCGGACACCATGGTGGCCGAAAGCAGTTTTGGTCCAGTTTTCAAAGGGTGGCTGGATGCTAAAACATACGCGTCGTCGAACTCCGGTGGTGGGATCGTTGTCGCCGTCAAGCAATCAGATCCCTACCGCATCAAAGGCCTAAAGAAGTGGCAGGTTTGTTTATTAATTAATTTCTAAATTTCATGTTTGTTAGCAACTTAATATGACTCACAATTTGTTCGGTTAGTTATACATGAGTGTTTGATAATGATTTAATGATATAAACAGTAGCTTATTTTGGAGGATGAGGGTATACAGAAAGTCAAGTTTTTCCAAATATGTCCCCTTCCAATTAAAAAACAAGCTCCTTTCATCTATGAAAAAACTCTCTTAAATAAAAACTTTTTGGTTCTATACAGACAGATTAGTCCACATAGACAATTTTATCCATATAAGATTTAATGGAAACCAACCAAACAACCTCATATAGGATGATAAGAGAATCTCCAATTGCTTATTTTATGTTAAAGTGTTCTTTAAAATATAGAAAAAAAGAAAAAGAAAGAGGGAGTAGAAATTTTCAAATTTCAATAAATATTTAGAATTTAATATTAACAAGAAAGATATATAGTATTTTAATTGTTTTTAATAACTAATGAGGTTGAATGTGTTATTATTATTTATATTTTTTTCCAAATTATATTAGGATATAAATTTAGAAAATAGAGGGAATTATGGATTTGGTTCCTGTGTTTTGATGTTCTCTCTGAGTAGCAGACATACTAGGGTCTTTATATTATGTTTATTATGAATTTGGTTCTTTGGTATTTAATTGGTTATGGTGATGGGATGACTCTGACTAACAACGTTAAAATAAGTTCGTTAAATCAGTTAAAAAAATGATTCTCCTTGAAAAATATGCTTGAGCTAATGGTCATTCGAGAAATATGTCTGCTTGAGTTGTCATTAGAGAAAATATGCTCCACCGTGCGAACATTTGAAAATATATGTTCCTCGCTTAGTTAACTTCGGCACGAACTAAGTCGCCCACAAAATCACATGAACCCCTTTTTACCACTTTGCACCCCTTTTTGCTTCTATTTATCAATAAACATAATAAGGGATTTAGATAGCTCATAGCATGTACAAAGGTGGTTTTTAGGATTGCTTATTTAAAACAACTTATGCTTATCTTAAAAAGTATTTATCAACTTATGCGGTGTCAAATCGGAGTTTTTAAAAAAGTATTTGGATTAGCTTATTGTGATACAAAACGTAATAAGCTAATAAGTTGTTATTTAAAGATGTTTGGAATTGCTTATACATATAAAATAACCAAAAAAGTCATAAGAACTTTTAAAATAAGTTGATAAGTTAAAACCAAATCAGTCATTTAAGCCCATAAATTTTAGTTTGTTTAATAATTCTAAGGATTTTAACATAAAACAATATGAATCATAACATTTAATATTATTTTTTTTGAATTTATTTTGTTATTGTAATCTAATTGTTTTTTTTTTACAGGCCAATGTGAAACTTTTGGGTAAATTCAATCATCCAAATATTGTGAAATTGTTGGGATATTGTTGGGAGGATACAACATTTCTTCTTGTATATGAATATATGGAGAAGGGTAATCTTGAAAATCATCTTTTCAGAAGTAAGTATTTAAATTTATACAAATTAATTTCATTTATAATAAATATAAAATTAACAATAACTTATCAAATTTAATTGGAATTTGTAGAAAATGCAGAACCGCTTCCATGGAATACAAGGATTAAAATAGCGATCGGAGCAGCAAAAGGACTTGCTTTCTTACATAAGACTGAAATAATTACTATTCACAGGGATTTTAAACCCTCATATATTTTATTAGATAGGGTTAGTAGAGTTTTAATTTCATTTTAATAAATGTTAATATTTATCTTTAAAAATAATTTCTTGTTTATGATTTTCTTAAGGATTTTAATGCGAAACTATCGGATTTTGGACACGCAAACTTGCGTCCTACAGATGAAGGGTCAGGTCCCTCGGCCGACATTGTCCTTGGTTATGATTTTGAACTTGAGAACTTGGGTCCTGCAAATGGTCATGTCTTGCCCGTTGACAACACGTTTTATTATGCGGCTCCAAAATACATAGCGAACGGTGAGTTCAACTTGTTTCGATATCCTTTTTTGATAAAGGGGACGCAACCCCTTAGAAAATTTCATTCAAAATTATGTTTTCCGTTAATTTACACTTTTAGGGTTAGATCAAACTTAGATTTTTTAAAATAAAAAACAAAAAGTGTATTTTTTTTAAGATTCAGATGATAAATACACAATCAGATAATATATATATACATATACATATACATATACATATACATATACATATAGGAGAGCGATCAAATGTAAACCACTCTAATTTTGAAAACCGTGGAAACCCTCGATTTCATTGGTTAAGTTAATGAAATTGTTTAATTTGATGAAATTGTTTCATATAATTCTTTTATTGATGAAATTGTTGCATATATTTGTGTTTTTTATGAAAAAATTAAAAAGTTTCATCAGACTGCGAAAATACATGAAACAATTTCATCAGAATGAGAAAAATAGATGAAACTACATAAAAAACACAAATATATGAAACAATTTCATTAATAAAAGAATTATATGAAACAACTTGATCATATTAAACAACTTTATGAACCAATTTCATTAATTTAACCAATGAAATTGACGGTTTCTAAAGTTTTCAATCTAATATTGTTTCCAATTGAAACCACCTCTATACATACATACATATATATATATATATATATATATATATTCATTCGAAAACACTAAATATTTATGGAAAACAAGAAAAGAGTTGTTAATATACAAAAACATATATGGTTCACGCAACTTTGCCTCGCGATTTAAGTCGCGGCCAAAGTCGCCCACGCCTATTTTTTGCCGTTAATGTAAAAGCACATGTAATTTTGTACATGATTTGTTGTTTTCTTGTTTTCTTAAATAGTTAGTGTTCTCGTTTAAACATTTTTCTCCCTCCCTCTCTCTCTCTCTCTCTATATATATATATATATATATATATATACACTTGCATTCTATTTTGGTTAATTGTTTGTTACTCCCTTCGTCTAAAAAATAAATGTTCACATTTTTATTTTAATTTGTCATAAAATAAGTGTATATTTTCAAAAGTAAATGTTTATTTTCAAGGTCTACATTTAATTATATAAGATGTAGAAAATCTCTCTCTCTCTCTCTCTCTCTCTCTCTCTTATTAAGAGTGAAATTACACATTTTTAAAACTACATGTCTTTTTCATTGTGAACACTTATTTTGAAACGGATGAAGTATAATTACTTATGATTTTAAAACCTACAAATTGGTCGATAGCATGAATCATAAATTATGCATATGGTTTTAGAACATGACCTTTAGACCAACTACATACACGTTAAGAAAAAAAATTGTGGAAACCACCTTAATTTTAAAACCATGGAAATCTTCGATTTCATTGGTTAAGTTAATGAAATTGTTTCATTAATTTGTAAAACTTGATAAATTATTTTATATAATTCTTTTCTTGATTAAATTGTTTCATATATTTGTGTTTTTTATGTAAAAAAGAAAAAAAAAACTTTCATCACAATGAGAAAATGTATGAAACAATTTCGTCAGATGAGAAAATACATAAAACAATTTCATTTTTACATAAAAAACATAAATAAATAAAACAATTTCAACAAAAGAATTTTATGACACACTTTTATCAAATTAAACCATAAACCAATTTCATTAACTTAACCAATGAAATTGACGTTTTCCACGGTTTGCAAAATTAGAGTGGTTTACATTTGACTATCCCCTATATATATATATATACATACATACATGTGTGTGTGTGTGTGCACACGCGCATGGAGGTTAAGAAGAGAACGCATTCATTTTATGAAAACGCAAGAACACTTTTATCATATATGTAAGATATCACATGTGAGGAGACCTGACACGTCTTAATGTGATTGATTATAATAAAAGGGTATTCTCACGTTTTCGTAAGATATCCCAATTTTATTGTGTGTTAATTAGGTCATAGTTAACAAAACGTGTTAATGATTTTTTTTACATCAGATCGTTTATATGTCAAGAACAACGTCTATAGTTTTGGAGTGGTGTTATTAGAAATGATAACGGGATTACAAGCGACTGACCTTAATCGACCTGTCTCCCAACATAACTTGGTGGAATGGGCTCTACGTGTGTTAGGAATGGGCTCTACGTGTGTTACCTGACAAAGAGATAATACAAGAAATCATAGACCCACGACTGGAAAACGAATACCCATCAAAAGGAGCAAGTAAAGCATCAAAGCTCATCCTAAGTTGTCTCGAAGCAGACCCAAAGAAACGACCTTCGATGAAAGAAGTTTTGGCAAGTTTGAAACAAATAATCGCTATTAAAACAAAATCATAGGAGTCAAAAGTCAAAACGATCCAAATAAGTGTAGTATTGTCATGCATATTTATTTTTCAATAAATTGCCTGCTATATGTTTTCTTACTTGTAAACATTTACAAACTAAGGGATTGTTCGTTTTTAAAAAAAAAACTTCTTAATGTCTCTTAAGTCTGAATCATTCAGACATTTTTACATTTATATTTTTTTTTTCAGTTTTCAGAACATCTCAACTTTTAAATATGTCTAAAATAAGAAGTGATGACCTAACTTTTTCAAACCTCTTATCACCACATTGGTTCATATATTCTTCTTTCTCTCAAGACGTCTCCGGATGTTACAGAAACATACAGTCTTGTTGATTCAGATTTCAGACTTCAGCATCACCTCTTATTAATTAGAAGTAAAATAAAACTTCAGACTTCAGACCTCTTAAAAAACAAATGACATCGAAAACTCCATATATTTTTTTCCAAATTGGTATTATGAATAAGATTGTGAATGTCTATCTTGTAAATTTATATACTTAGATTTATTTTAGGTTTTAAATTAATTATCTTTATAAATATTCGTTTAACCAAACCAACCCAAATGAACTTGAAAAGTCCTTGATTGGATCGGGTTAGATATCGGATAAGATTTTAGTCCACCAAAACGGTATCATATGCAACAATTTACCCGGTAAGTGTTAACCATGGTAAGAGTCGTCACACTCACTTACCAGGTAAGACTCTCGGTTCTTATCTTCGCTCTTCCTGGGTAAGATTCTTAAGATAATGTGACTTGTTAAACGCTTACCCGGGTAAACGTTTGGTAAACGGCCCCTAAGGGGGTGTTTGGTTCGCAAAATGTTTTTTTATGGAATGGAATCTGTCAAAGGAATTTGACTTTGAAGGAATTGGAATGGAATGTTGTCAGGTTTGACCACCTATTTGACAGAATTGGAATAAAATCTGTTAAATGAGTTGGAATCTGTCTGTTTGGTTCACAGATTGTAGCTTCGGAATTGGAATGGAATTTTGGTAAATGACCAAAATACCCCCTTTTCATTATTTTATTTTTTAAAACAAAAATTGTTTTAATAAAATAGTCATTAAATATGAACAAATAGGAACATTAATCCATGAATCCATGAACATTATCCACCCCAGTTTTTCTTTTTGATTTCTAGTTCTTTAACAATGTGTGCAGGCGTTAGCTTGGGGAGTATGTATTTGCTCTAGTATGGTTGCCTTAGGTTGGCATGTTCTGGTTGGTTTTCTTTTTGGTGGTATTGAAGTTAAGTTTTGTTGTATGGGTTCTAAACAAACATGAACACTATCAAACACTATGAACAAACAGGAACATAAATCCATGAACATTAATCCATGAACACTATCAACTGTATGCACTGTAAATCGATTTTGAGAAATCTATCGATTAATCCATAAACACTATCAAATGTATGGACTGTAAATCGATTTTGAGAAATTATGAACACTATCAACTGTATGTGTAAATCGATTTTGATAAATCGACATAGAGAAATCGACTACCAAGAAAGCAAAATGGAGAAGAGATTCATCGATTAATTCATTAATCCATTAATCCATGAACATTAATTGACTTTATGGACTGTAAATCGATTTCTCAAAATTGACTTTGAAAAATCGAAATAGAGAAATCGTCTACCAAGAAAGCGAAATGGAGAAGAGATACATCGAAAGAGATAACCTGTTGTAATGGAGAAGACGATCGAGTATGCTTGATGGAGAAGACGAGCGAGTATGCCTAGAAAAGATGATGGAGTTCGATTTCTGATGTTTTGATGTCAGTTGTGATAAAAAAAAAGGTAGGGTTTATTGGGTAAAGGGTAATTTTGGAATTATGGAAATATCAAATTCCATTCCATTGAAATACTTGGCTTTTTGGATGGAATGTTAAAATCCTTTATATGTGGAATTTATTGGAACTGAAGATACCATTCCATTAAAAAACTTGAACCAAACAAGAGAATTGAATCTGGTCAAAGGAATTTAACATTCCAATTCCATCAGATTCCATTAAATTCTGTGAACCAAACGCCCCCAAAGTAAGAGGCAGTTTGGTTGGATGATGTGGATTTGAAACAACAAATGACAACACAGCATGTCATCCAAGAAAGGTTGTCGTTCGGGCTTATTGACAAACTTTGGTTGACCAAGTTGATCCAACAAATGCTACAATCTCGCTACAAACCAGTAATTCGTCAAACTCTTAAACGAGATATTATAAGAGAAAACAAAATTTCAAAAGTGAAAAATGACACAATTAGAAATGCAACAAATGTTCTTAAATTTGAATTTTTTGTGTAGCTACAACAATTGGTTTCACTAGTTAGCAAAGGTTCATATTTACTATGGTTGACCAAATTCTTGACTAATAATTTGGTAAGTCTCATGCGTAGGATACAACAAGAACCCAAACTTACCGGTTTCACCACAATCTTATAAGCATTTTCGGCGGACGACAGATGAATCGGATTCATCGTAATCTGCCTTGGTTATATGTTGATTATGAGGAAACACGACCTTCGCGAGTATGGCACCTCCTAGGTTCCTACCCATGCCGAGTACATGGATAAGTTCTCTGGCATGTACTCCGGGGCCTACAACAGAAAACCCGTCACAATATTAGAATAAGACATAATCGGATTTATGTGTTTGCATAAAGCCTTGCCCACCCGCAAGCCCTAGAGCGAGTATATACCATCTTATAAAGGATTCAAGAGTACAACATCTACAAAACATTAAGTACAAATCACTAATGCATTAAGAGTTATGAATGAAAGGTACACGAAACCCCATCTCACCATTGATTCCTTTCCAAAAAGAAAATAAAAAAAATATAGTGTATTTAGCCATTTATGTAGACGTGTAAAACTTATAGATGACTGTAATTGTTATTTTTGTTTAAAAATAACTTTTGGAGTTTCATTAAAAATGTGGAATTGCATAATAAAATATTATATAAAAATAAATAAATTAATGATTATTAGACTTCTTTATTTTATATTAAATATTAGATTTTATATTTATCGTTGTTGGTTTTATCTAAAACTATTGTTATTATTAATTTATTTTATTTGAAATTTATCATTGTTGATTTTATTTTATCTAAAAATTGTCTTTATTTTTTCTAAAATTTGTTATAACTTTTATTATTGTCTTGTAATTATATAATAAATAATTTTTAAGTATTATAACTTTTGTTATTTTAGTTTATTATATAAACTATGGATCGATCTATAATTTGGGGTAAAATATTTATGAAATATGTTGGAAAGAGAACAAAACCATAAACCTAGGAAGAGGTTTATGACTGCAGATGTTCTTAGGGTATGTTTAGCAAACTAGCTGATAAGTTACCTGATGAACAAGTCATTTTTTTAACAGCAACAAAGCACTTTTATTACCAACAAGGAAGGAAACAGGAAACAAGTTTTACAACGGCCCTAAAACGAACCAGCACACCAAAGAAAAAACCGACATCCAAAAACCAATTCAAAAAGACAAAAAAACAGCGAAAGCGGGGTTTGCCAGTAGCAAACAGTCGCTGTAGCCGTGTGACCGCACCGTGTCCACAACATCTGTTAAAACCTGTTAGAGCATAAATATGTTGGATACAAGATCAAGAAGACTAAAGGTCAAAGTTCAAGAAAGTCAAAGTTGAGAAAATCAACTCTTGTTAAAGTCAAAGTCAATTTGTAATAAAGTCAAAGTCTTTGTATTTGTATTTTTGTAGTTTAGTTTCCTTGTATTTTAGTTGTGGGTATAAATACCTTGTACCTTGTTTTTCTGTTGTAAGTACGTAAGTAGTACACGAATCAGAGAAGAGCATCATTCATATTATTCTAGAGTGAGAAAGCTTGTAGAGAGAGAATGTTTGTAACTTGTGATTACGATCAATGAATGTGATTTAGATTTCTCATCTTGATTGTTTGTATCAATTAGAACTTGAAATAGGGAATAACAATTGGTATCAGAGCAGATCCAAATAGAAATCAGATCAAGAAATAGAAAAAGTTTGTTCGACTCTGTGTTCATCGATGTCAGATCAATTTTCAAGTTTTAGTGCGAATTAGGAGTTGAAATCGATTAGGTTTTGTTAGAAAAGCATAATCGATCGAGTCTGTATAGTTTGTTTCGTGAATAGCACTATAATCGATTGTGAATTTCGAATTTTTGTGGTTTTCTAGTTCACGAGTTCACATACTTTGTTCGAGTCAAATTTGTATCGATTTGTGTTTTTAATCGAAATTCAGTGATAGATTTTGGTTCTAGATGGTTAGACGATCGAATTGACAAAGTTTAGAATTGAAATTCGAGGTCTAAAGTGATTTTTGGTGAGAATTTGTTCGATTTTTGAAGTTTGCGTGAGATCTAAAGTTTGCACCAGTTCGTCATAAGTTTGCGCGAGTTCATCTCGGTTTGCGCTAGTTCATCAAGAGATTCATCAAGTGGTTCTTCTGAACTTTGCGTCTTCAACTAAAAACGAAAATATGAACTTTGCGTTTTCAACCAGAAACGCAAAGTGAGCTTTGCGTCGTCTACGAGTAGCGAAAACCTTCGTTTGCGTAAGTGACCGTTAGAGCAAACTGAAGTTTGCGTCAAGAGCAATTAACGCAAAGTTGGTGTTTACATTATCGCCGGTTAACGAGAAGTTGGTGTTTGCGCCATCCACTTGTCACGCGAAGTTATCTTTGCGCCAGTAACATATAACGCAAAGTTTGGTTTGCGTCAGCTTCGTGTCACGCAAAGTGTGTCTTGTGCCATCCTCTAGTAACGCAAACTACCATCTTGCGCCAGCAACTTAAAGCGCAAACAGTGTCTTCTATACATAGACAAAATTTTCAAAATAGTAATATGGTTGCTTCGTGTCACGCAAAGTGTGTCTTGCGCCATTCTCTAAGTCTGCGGAGGGGGACATAGTTCTGATTGTGATCAAAATTTCTGAATTTTATTTCAAGTTTTTCTGTATTTCTTGAGATTTCATATTTGGATTAACGATAAAGTTCAAGTTCTTTTTGTAACAGATATTCAAGATGGGATATTTTTCTGATGATGATGAAAAGAAGATTGCTAAGCTCAAATTAGAGAACACAAATCTTGCTTCCTCAGTTGATTACTACACAAAGAGGTCAAAGAAATATTCTGATGAAAGGAAGCTACTGAGAGAAGAAGTCAGTATGTTAAAGAAAATAAATGAAGATCTGCTGAAACAGACTTCTGGGCTGAATAATGGAAAGATACTGAGATTGGAAACTGAGAATGATGAGTTAAAAAGAAAGATTTCAGACTTAGAAGATCAAAGTGTCCAGATCCAGCAAGCAGCTTCTGTTGACATCTATAAGGAGAAGATTAAGAAGCTGGAAGATGCTAATGCTGAGTTTCGAAAGAAAATATCTGATTTGGAACAAAAGATAGTCAAAGATAAAGAAATTTTTGAGAATAACAAGAAATGATTTGTAAAGAAATTTTCTGAATTTTCAAGAAAATGTGCTGATGAGAAGAAGATAGTAGAGCTTAAGTGTATTAAGCTTTCTCAACAAATCTCTGATTTTGAGAGAAAGTAATCATTCTGGAAAGGGAAAATTTTGCCAAAGAGAAGAAGTTAATAGATCAAAAGAATGTTGGGATATTCAAAGAAATATCTAGTCAGAGGACAAATGCTGAAATGGGTTTTGAGGAAGAAAGGAATATTTTTGAGCCTGAGATTAGAAAGCTTACTGTAAAGCTATCTGAGCTATCTACTTGTGTGCTTAAAGAGCAGAAAACAAAGTCTGAATTTGAGACGAAGATTGATCTTCTTGTCAAAGAAAGAGACAGTTTCGCTTCAAAGGTAAAAGAGCTTGAAGATATCATTTCCAAGGTGGTGGTGACTGAGCACACGACTCCAGAGATGATATAGCTGATTCTGAATGTTCATTCAAGACAGCTGCAAGCTCACATCAGAAACCTGTTTTTCCAAAAGGTCAGTTAAATCTTTCAATCAGATTCGTACTACTAACATTTTCTATGATAGAAAAATAGATGGTTCAGGTACACATAGAAGAAGGAGATATAATGAAGAAAAACTGGTATGGAGAGTAAAACCAGTAGATGAAAATGAGAAGAAAGCTGAAAAAACAGGAAAGAAAGAAGAGAAGAAAAGCAACAAATCATTTGTATCTGCCTCAAATGCAAAGAAGAGCAAAGTGATGAAAGGTAAACCTGATCTTGCTTATTCGAGAGATCAATTGATCAGGTTATCTAAAAAGAGGTATTGTTCTTACTGTAATACATATGATTTTGTTCATAAAATAAGTGATCATTACTGGTATGGTTCTTACTCAATTACTCCCAATAGAACTGCAACTAACAATTATGGATCCAAATACCAGTGGGTACCAAAGCCGAAAGCTGATTTTGTGTTGCAGGCACCTACAGTCAAGGGGGAGTAAGAGAACCATGGCTTCTAAGTAAATCAGCTTAGAACCCGTACTTCAACGAAATGTAGCTTCTGAATACTACAGTTCAGGACCCGTATTTCAATGCTTAAAGAAAGATACTCCCGGGCTGATATAAGAGATTGTATTCCGATACTCCAACGAGGATATCAACCTTCAAGGGGGAGTACATATTTTTCTGAAATTTTTGCATCCGATAGATATGACGAACAATATTCCAAAATGAGTTGTAGATCTCTATCATGTGCTTTTTCACTGATAAATTTTAGATGCATATTTTCAGGGGGAGTAAGACTATGATTTCTGATTATTTCAGATCAAAACTCGTACTTTAATCGTTTTACTGCTTTATGTCATTTTATTTTCGAATAATTTTGTGAATAAAGTTTCTTTGACTAGACTTTGAGACTTATGCAGATTGAGAGAAGATGACACGATCATATCTTTATGACTTCAGCTGACTTCATGAGATCTAAGATTGCACGGAAAGGTTAATTTCTTATCTTAATCTCATATATGGTTGAAAGAAGGACAACTTTCAATCATAGAAAACATATTCTTAAACGTTCAAACCACTTCCCGATTCTTAAACAGATTTCATGAATTGAAATTGTGATTTTAAATGTTTTCATTTTAATTTTTGTGCTTCAATGGTTATCAAACTGTGTGTTTCCAAAGATAATTACTTGTGTATTGTCTTTTCAGATACTTTCAAGTATTCACACACACCGGTTTGATTTATTGTTCAAATTGTTCTTACCATGTCTCATATTTACCCATATTTTCGATGGTAAGACACCCCGCTTGTACTTCAATGTATATTGAGCATCATTTCATTTCGAAGCGTTTAGTTCAAGATTGTCTATATTTTTGTTTCATATAGACTATATCCGTTATTTTGACCATAAGCCTTAATTGATATATCATTTCATTTCTGATCATTTTCATATATACAATGTCAGATTTTCGAACAAGTCTTTTGCATTCATGTTCATTCATTCAATATACTTGTTTGAAAAATACTTCAACGTTTCCAAATGCTCAAATCTTCATGATTATATTTTATGAGCATACATTCGTCTGACATTTGTATATGAGCTTTAACTGATAAAGCTAAATCATCTGAGCAACACGTTCTTTTAGGATCATACATGGGTTCTTTATGTTAGGAATTAACTGAACTTCTATGAAATCACGTTAACCAGTGATTTCTACCTAAGAAGTTAATCCTTTAGTGATTGAGTGTGAGGAGTCTAAAAGAAATGAGTGTGGGAAGTGTGATGAGGTAAAATGGAAAAGAGAGTTTGGTTAGATGTGAGATTATAATGATTAAAAGAAAGAGGGTGTGAGAACAGAGTAAAAGAATATTAAAGTCTGCACCATCTACTTTCTGAGCCGGACAGCCACATTACTAATGCTTCACAATTCTTTCGTGAACATTATTGAAATAGGCAAATAGCCCATGCCAACTCTTGTCTAAACCCCACCAACTACTCATTTTCTTCTCAAAAAGAAAATGTTTCATATTTTTCTAGGGACGCAACACATTATCTATCTGGTTTTCATTTGGAAAATCTGGATATTGAAAAAGAAGGAAGTCTGCCCCACCTTCGCACTTCAATCATGCACATTGAGTCTGTGTTTATCTACTGTTGTCTCAGTGGTTTACACTATGTTGAGCCTTAAAAAGCAATCATTCGTGCTTAATTCTTTCTACACTTGCACGAACACACAAAGAATTTGTTTCTTTGTCATAACGTTCATAGAAATTGCCTTTGTGGTGTTTCGATGATTGGATGGAAGCCCTGGGGGAGTGAACATCACAAAAGCTCCTTTACAATGTGTATTCGTTACACACAGTGACTTCGTGTTACTGACAGGCATTTTAATTGATTCATTTGTTGATTCAGGAGTTACATGTTCTTATTTTGTCTGGATTTGCAAAGATCTAGATAAATACTTGGTTATGGATCACATAATCAGAGGCTCAGTTTGACAAATCAGAATGGTCAACGACATTTCTTGGAAGCAAAGTTTTGATGATATAGATGCTCAAATCATCAAAAAGGGGGAGATGGTATCAAGAAATGATAAAGTTTTGAGAGATGTTTTTAAAGAAATGTCCAAGTCAGAAGATTCAAAGTAAAGTTTTTGAAGAAGATCAAAGAATTTCTGATGTTGTGATGATTTTTGAGGAAATTTTCTTTGAAGATTATTTGCTAAAGCATTCGTGAAAGTTTTAGGGAGATTGTTAATTATTTGAAGACAATTTTGGAAAGAATATCATCAAAGGAAAAGGGGAGGTTGTACTGACAGAACTTAAAAGTGAAGACTGAATTGCTAGATATTTCAACAGTGATCTTGAATCCAAAGGGGGAGATTGTTAGAGCATAAATATGTTGGATACAAGATCAAGAAGACTAAAGGTCAAAGTTCAAGAAAGTTAAAGCTGAGAAAGTCAATTCTTGTCAAAGTCAAAGTCTTTGTATTTGTATTTTTGTAGTTTAGTTTCCTTGAATTTTAGTTGTGGGTATAAATACCTTGTACCTTGTTTTTCTGTTGTAAGTACGTAAGTAGTACACGAATCAGAGAAGAGCGATCATTTATATTATTCTAGAGTGAGAAAGCTTGTAGAAAGAGAATGTAGTGAGAGAATGTTTGTAACTTGTGATTACGATCAATGAATGTGATTTAGATTTCTCATCTTGATTGTTTGTATCAATTAGAACTTGAAATAGGGAATAACAAAACCCACTGGACGTTGTCGAAGATTGCCATTAGAGCCACTCGTACGGACCTCCGAGACAGCCTTTCCTCGCGAACTAAATCATTCAGCATAACTTCTCGATCTCGTACCTTCCCGACGATTGAAGCTCCTTACTACAGCAGGCCTGGACTCGACTGCCAGCTCCGCCAATCAAGGGCCAACTCTCGGTCTCTCCTATTGATCCATTCGAACGCTTTAGTTTGAAGTTAATAAAAATGATCCAGTAGCTTGCTCCGAACTCTCTCGAATACCAGTTTATTCCGATTTTCCCACACAAGATATAAGAAACACCATACAGTCGCTCTCCATCTCCACGAACCCTTTTAAGTTATCGCCCATTTGTCCTTCTACATCTAACAATTCGCTTAAGGAGTTTGTCGCATCTAAATTTAGATTCCACCATCTACCCATAAGTTGCCACAATTTCTTCATTTCTTCACTTCTTCACATCCTATGAACAAGTCATGTTTAGCAAAAACTAGCGGATAAACATATAAAGTGAACAAAAAATGATATCTTCAAAAAAATAATCAATTACAATATTTCATAACATAACTAAAACATATTTCTAATAATATAATACGTTAATTAATACATACAAGATACTAAAGAAAATTAAATGATATAATATGTCAATTAAAAGAATTTAAAATTAGTTATTATATATATACGATAAAATTTGAATTTGTTAAAACAAATTTTACAAAAAATCTACATTAACTTATGATTTTAAATAACGATTACATATAATGTGAATAAAAATAAATAATTAAATAACAATTAAACAAATAATAGTAGTTGATAACTAAAATATATTGACTAATAATTAAAAATAATATAAAAAAATTGATATGATTAACAATAGTTCTAAATAACTTAAAATTAAGAGTAAATTACCCTTTTGGTCCTTGTGGTTGCCACCCAATATCAAGTTTGATCTCTCTTTTAAACTAATTACAATTTTGGTCATTATGGTTGCCATTTTGTTTCACTTTTGGTCCCTCTGACCAACTTTAATTAAAAAACTTAGTTAAATTAAGGGTATTTTGGTCTTTTTAACTTTTTTTTGTTTTGTTTTATTAGATTATATAGTAAATTGCAATTACAGTTCTTGTAGTTTGTCTTTTTCCTTTTCTTTTGTTTCTTTTATACTTTTTTTCATTTTTCATTTTATACTCTTATAATATTAACTAATTAATTATAATTTTAACTAATAATATATTAAAAATATGTATTTTATTTTGTAAATTACATCATTAAAAAAATCTTGTTGATACCTTTAAAATAAGTTAAATATTGAATATTTAAAAAAAAAAATACGCAATTTATTTGATATATATTTCCAAATCCGTCTACAGTATTCCAAAAAAAAAACTTTTCAATTTAAGTTATGTTTAAGAAATTTATCGTTTTTTGTTATTTATGTAAGAAAAAATCAAATTTTATATATGACTATTAATTAAAAAGAAAAAAAATATTTTTTTTAATTTATCTATGTCTATTAATTAGGGGTGCTCACGGATTGGGTTGATCGGGTTAAATACATTTCAACAACTCAACCCAAAGTTGAAGGTTTGAGAATTTTCAACTCAACTCAACCCAAAGAAAAATATAACCCAACCCAACCCGTTCGGGTTGGTCGGTTTGGTCGGGTTGTGTTTAAATAAAGTAAAAATAATATTGAAAACATAAAAATAACGAAAATTTTATTTGAAATACAATCCATCATTCAAAATAATATACGAGTTCATCAAATATTTAGGTATTACATGTAATTTTCCAATAATGTTCTCTTATGAGTTCAATTGCTCGCTTTTTCGAGTTGTTTTTAGTAACTTATCTATACTATATTATAAAGATGGCATAAAAAACTCTTAAAAACAAGTCTTAAAGCTTAATGTACCACTATTTAATGTTAATTACTTAAAAAACAGTCATAAAAGTTGTATGTATTACATTTAATGATATTCATTAATTTTCAATCATTATCTCTAACCATTTTAACTCCCCTAAAATAACTCTCAGCATATTTTATATATAAAAAATCTAAAATATAATTAAAAAATCTTACAGAATATTTTATAAAAAAAATTATATTATTAAACCAAAATAAATTATATTATATTTATTAAGTCTAAATTAAATAAATTTATATAAAAAAATCATTATCACTCTATCACAACCATCCAAAATCGTAATGTAAATCGACAAAAAACAGAAAATACAATGAAACATTAAAATCGTGATGTATCTAGCTGCATTGCGCGAGTACACTTCTAGTACATATTAAAGGGTAATAAAATAATTTTAGAGAAATCGTTAAAACGTCTATCGGGTTATCAGGTTACTTTGACCCTAACCCAATATCAACCCAATAGATTAGGGTTGTCTTAAGTTTGTATCGATTATATGTCGGATTATCCTAATTTTGTATCGATAAAAAAATTGTCTTTTTTTCTTTTTAATTAATAGTCATAGATAAAATTTGATTTTTTCTTACATAAATAACAAAAACGATAAATTTCTTAAATATTACTTAAATTGAAAAGTTTTTTTTTGGGCTACTGTAGACGGATTTGGAGATAAATATCAAATAAATTGTGTAAATTTTTTAAAATATTCAATATTTAACTTATTTTAAAGGTATCAACAATATTTTTTTAATGGTGTAATTTACAAAATAAAATACGTATTTTTAATATATTATTAGTTTAAATTATAATTAATTAGTTAATATTATAAGAGTATAAAATGAAAAATGAAAAAAAGGTATAAAAGAAACAAAAAAAAAGGAAAAAGACAAACTACAAGGACTATAATTGCAATTTACTATATAATCTAATAAAACAAAAAAAATGAAAAAGAAAAGAAAAGTTAAAAAGTTAAAAAGACCAAAATACCCTTAATTTAACTAAGTTTTTTAATTAAAGTTGATCAGACTTCAGAGGGACCAAAAGTGAAACAAAATGGCAACCATAGTGACCAAAATTGTAATTAGTTTGAAAGAGGGACCAAACTTGTTAATGGGTGACAACCACAAGGACCAAAAATGTAATTTACTCTAAAATTAAAATTAATCAATAATTTCAGTTAATATTAATTACTATTAATTAATATTTGTTAATATTTTAATAATTAATATTTATTTGTTATTGAGTGAATTGTGGATTTGGTCCTCGTGCTTTGTTAATTTCTTTGACTACGGTCCCTATAACATGTTTATTGTGAATTTGGTCCTTGTGGTATTCAATTTATCTTGGTCATGGTCTCTCTGACTAACTCATCCGATACTCCATTAAATCAGGGACTATTTTAGTCATTTTGCCTAATTTGTGTCTTATTATGATAAGAAAAATAAAAATTATATTTTTAACACACACACACACATATATATATATATAGATATAAAAATAAATAAAATATGATGTTATTGTATGACTTGATTCTTTAAATTTTTAAAAAAATTAATTATATTAAATATGATTTAATTTTATTATTTTATTGTAATGGTGGAAAAAATATGGTTTTATTGTTTTAATGTAATTAAAATATTTAATTTAAACAAACTAGATCATAAAATTATATCTTATTTTATTTAGAACGAATAAAATAAAATATGTTTTTATGATTTGATTTATTAAATTAAAACTTTAATTATGTTAAAGTCGATATAATTTTATTGTTCTTTTACTATCATCACAACAAACAAACTTATTATCGATATTTTGACACCAAAATCATTGAAAACCTGAGAAATGAACTCTAATTTTATCATCTTAAAATTAGAGGTTCCAATTTTCATATTGTTTTTCAATCAAAAATTAAAAATCAACTGTTTAGATTTTAACGAAATAAAATATTTAAGTTACGAATATTTTAACCCACAATAAAATTAACAAGTGTAATAAACTAATAATTACACATTTCTAAAACCGTGTGCCTTTTTTTTTGGAAATGGTATCCTGGGCCTATGGCCCAGACTAATCCCCGACAATTAGGGCATTTAGCCCAGCTGTTAAAGCGTGCAGCCCTGAGTTTATCCTCAGTGGCCACAAGTACTGCTAGTGGGACTCGAACCCGGGTTGAGCGCTATGAACTCCCCAAGCCTTTACCACCACACCACAACCCTTGTGGTTCAGTGTGCCTTTTTTATTATGAACATTTATTTTGGGACGGAAGGAGTACCGAATAATGATAAGACCATGTCGTATCTTTTTATTGATGGATGTTGTAGCTGATCTTCGCTATTTTCTAAATGCTAACATGTTTTCATGTTGGTGTTACCTGACATATGATACTCTATGTTTTGTCTTGTGGTTGTGAGTTAAAATATTCGTAACTTAAATATTTTATTTCGTTAAAATCTAAACGGTTTGTTTTGAGTTTTTTTTATTGAAAAACAATATGAAAATTGGAACATCTAATTTTAAGATTATTAAATTAGAGTTTATTTCTCAATGGTTTTCAATTATTTTGGTGTCAAAATATCGATAATAAGTTTGTTTGTTGCAATGATAGTAAAGAACAATAAAATTGTATCGCCTTTAACATAATTAAAGTTTTAATTTAATAAATCAAATCATGAAAACATGTCTTATTTTATTCGCTCTAAATAAAATAAGATATAGTTTTATGATCTAGTTTGTTTAAATTAAAATTTAATTACATTAAAACAATAAAACCATAACTTTTTTCACCATTACATAAAATAATAAAATTAAATCATATTTAATATAATTAATTTTTTTAAAAATTTAAAGAATCAAGTCATACAATAATATCCTATTTTATTTATTTTGATATCTA
This sequence comes from Arctium lappa, assembly GCA_023525745.1. Lineage (NCBI taxonomy): Eukaryota > Viridiplantae > Streptophyta > Magnoliopsida > Asterales > Asteraceae > Arctium > Arctium lappa. Next base: position 3,030,676 of record CM042049.1, read on the forward strand.
TATCTATATCTATATATACTAGGCATATACCCGCGCGATGCAGCGGAATGTAAGTAAAGAACGAACAATTAATGCTATTTCCTTATATACATTTCATCAATAATCAACCATGACCTAAAAATCACAACTTATGAAACCTAAAGCCATAAAGATATTCAATAATTAGTTTATATTACAATTATTGACGAAAAAAATTATAATGATATTATTTATAATAAGAATGAAACGTATTTTACGATTATGTATTTTTAACGTGCTAACGGTGGAAAAAAAATAAAACGTATGGACAGAAAAACAAATTATTTCGTAGATATTCATGATATTTAATAGTACGGTTAAATTAAAAAATATTCAATATTTGACTCGTTTTGAAGATATTGAGGAGACGCTTATAATGATATAATTTGTAGAAAAATGAACGTATTTTTTCATTGCATTTTTGTTAATATATAATTATTTGTGTTAATATGTGTAAAATGAAAAAAATAAGGGATATAAAGTAAATTAAATAAGTAATTATAAGAGTGATAAATGTAACAATGTAAGGGTGATAAATGTAATTGTACAAAAGTTTGTACAATAACCGTTTGTACAATAACCGTTTTAGTAGTATAGATAATTCGTATATATTCTGTTATGTAATAGTATGGTTAAATTAAAAAATATTCAATATTGGGCTCGTTTTGAAGGTATTGACGAGACAATTATAATGGTATAATTTGTAAAAAAATGAACGTATTTTTTCATTGCATTTTTGTTCATATACGATTATTTGTGTTAATATGATAACGGTGTAAAATGTAAAATGAAAAAGTAAGGGATACAAAATAAATTAAATAAGTAATTGTAAGGGTGATAAATGTAACATTATAAGGGTAGTAAATGTTATTGTATAAAAGATTAAGGGTGGTAAATGTAATTGTACAATAGTTTGTACAATAACCGTATTAGACTTTTCATTATATAGTATAGATATATGTGTGTGTGTGTGTGTTAAAAATATATTTTTTATTTTTCTTATCATAATAAGACACAAATTAGGCAAAATGACTAAAATGGTCCCTGATTTAATGGAGTTAATGGATTAGTTAGTCAGAGGGACCATGACCAAGATAAATTGAATAACACATGGACCAAATCCACAATAAACATACTATAGGGACCGTAGTCAAAGATATCTATATCTATATATATATATATATATGTCTGTGTGTGTGTGTGTGTGTTAAAAATATATTTTTTATTTTTCTTATGATAATAAGACACAAATTAGGCAAAATGACTAAAATGGTCCCTGATTTAATGGAGTTAATGGATTAGTTAGTCAGAGGGACCATGACCAAGATAAATTGAATACCACATGGACCAAATCCACAATAAACATACTATAGGGACCGTAGTCAAAGAAAGTAACAAAACACGGGGACCAAATCCACAATTCACTCTTTGTTATTAATAATATAAATAATAATCTATTATATATATATTAAAGGAGCAACCAAAGCCAATGATATGTCATCTACAAAATATCACAAGCCTTTCTTTCTTTTCTCTAAGTTATTTTATTTTTAAAAATATTATATATGATAAAGATTCTTCTATCCCTATACTAAAAGCATAAAATTCCTTGAGATATGGTTGTTTTGGTAATTCTAAAAAGATAGGGTTAATTTGATAATTTTCAAAAGTTTAACCTGTAAACCTTTTCATCTTCATTGTTGAAGGTGAAACCTCCAAACTTTTCATGTGCTCATGCTTTCTCAGGATTTGTCGATCACTAATTTTTTCCATCTCTCTTTATATCACTTGATGTGTTCTTCATAGAAACTGTTATTTTTCAACAAAATCGTTTTCCAGGTAAACTATTTCTCTCCCTCTCTTTCACTTGATGTGTTCTTCATTTAACAAACCATTATTCTTCAACAAAATTGTTTTTCAGGTGAACTCTTTCTTTCCCTCTCCATCACTTGATGTAATCTTCATTTCACAAACTGTTATTCTTCAACATACTCATTTTTTAAGCAAACTCTTTTCTATCTCTCCATCACTTGATGTATTTTTCACACAGGCCATATATATATATATATATATATATATATATAGAGAGAGAGAGAGAGAGAGAGAGAGCAAGGATCATTTGTTAACCATCCATTTCTTGTTAACTTTATGAACCTTGCTCCACCAATAAGATTGCATGATTGGGTGATGTTTAATGTATTTGTATATTTAATGGAAAAGGGTATAAACGTCATTTTATAAGTAACCATTTTTCTTTTGTTTTATTGAGAAGTTACACGATTCAAGTTTCCATAATAGTATTGTCGGTTACGATTGTAGTATTTTTTCCATTTTCATCATATTTTTGAAATCAAAGCATTATTATTATTGATTTCCGGTTAATTTGTTTGATAAAATCGTGTAGTTGTTTTATTCCAGAAAATTTTCCGGTGTTCATCTTAAGTCGTAAAACACATGAGCATATCTGATTCAAGCGTAGGTTATGATTCATTTATTTATTTGGGGGTTACAAGAATAAAACCTCCTTGATTCAAGCGTAGGTTATGATTTCAAAAAAATTTCCATTTTCAAACTAATGTTAAAATCATATGAACATTTACTGAATTGAACATATAAATATTGTGTTACATTTGTTGTTATTCTTTTTTTTGTTAACCTTTTACATAATGATTTAGATGTAATGTAACTGTTTTGAAGGTGTGTTCAACAATGAACATATTTGTAGGTGTTCATGTATGTTCAACTAAGAAAAAGTTCATATTTAGCTGTAACATAACTGTTTTGATCTAGATGTAATGTAACTGTTTTGAAGGTGTGTTCAACAATGAACATATTTGTAGGTGTTCATGAATGTTCATCATGTGCATTTGAAACAGTGGGAGATTTAACTGTTTTGATTTAGATGTAATATAACTGTTTTGAAGGCGTGTTCAACATCAATGAACATATTTGTAGGTGTTCATAAATGTTCATCATGTGCATTTGAACAATGGGAGATTTAATTCCCCATTGTTCATTTCGGTTACTATTGTTGTTCAATGGAACAATTAATGAGGCATTTAATAGCAGTTAAAACAATGGGAGATTTAATTCCCCAAATTACCCTTAACCATTGTTGTTCACTTGACCATTTAAGAAATAAATCCCCTTTTATTAATTATAAATTTACTTTTAATCTCAATCATTCAATGGTAAGATGAAGAGTTTAGATTAGTTCACAAAGTTAACAACAAAACTATGGTTAACAAAAGAACTCAACCCTATATATATATATATATATATATATATATAAGTAAAACCACAACCCGTTGACGTGGCATCATGGTAAAGCCAAGATTCTTGCTAGAAATTTTCACAATTTTTGAATTTTTTGTAAAATGTTTAATACGTTAAATGTAACACCCCAATCTTAGGGGTTGTTTGGAAAATATATAAAGTAAATGACAAAAGTTGCCAAGTAAGAAATGTGTGAGTCCAAGGGTATAGATTGTTAAGAAGGGGGACTAAAAGGGGTATTTACTTGGTCAAACATGGAGGTGTGATAACGTTCATCACCCCATGCATTTCGCAGAGTAAAAAAAAAAAAAAAAAACCAAACTCCCTTCCCTCACGATCTCCGTGGAAAAATCACTAATATTGAAAGAATGGTGTTTTAGTGTATGTTAAAGAAACCCAAAACTTCAACTCTAGGCTAACTATGTATGTTTCTGTGTGGGCCGTTGGTTAAAGAAAACCCAAGGGTCTTGAGGCTAATATTATGAATAGTAATAATATTACCCTTATAAGGTTAATTAGATGTAATGTTAATTATTAAGTGTAGAAATTAATTAACTAAAGGGGTTGTCGAGCAAATCATTTTATAGATTAGAAAGTTGGCTCAAAATTGGGTTTATAAATAATTCAACTTAACCTTGGATCCCCTAAATATAATGTTTAGGTGTTTGGTTTGCATCAAGCTATTAGTAGACGGTCATCGCTCAATCATTCAGCAATTTAGGTGAGTGTTCATGACTCGTTTCTCGAAGGAGAGGATACACAACTAGTTTAGTTTCAGTTCTTGCAACTTATTTATTAGTCTTTATTAATTAAATTGTCAAGCATGTTACAGTTTATTATCTCTATGACTAAGCTATATATTTATATGTGATTGTTCATATGTGTATGTATGTAAGACTCGGTCTTTGTTATGGTTTATACAGTTTAATTATTTACATCGTTTGGTCGTTGTAGTATTATCATGATTAGTGACTTATACATGAGATAAGTTTTAGTATGAATTATTGACAGAGTTAAGCTCAATGGTACTCAGAAATGTTCAGTGTCAGAAATGTTCAGTGTTGGTTACCTGTCGAGAACGGTCAAGAAGTAGCAGTTCAGTTAGTACGGTTTGTGCACAAGTTGTACAATAACATTTATAGCCTTATAATCGATTGCTGTGAATTATATGCATTGAAAAAGTACAGTTAGTCATTTGTTATGGAATGTTTGAATATTAAAATTATCTTGAACTCACTTAGCTTTATAAAGCTAACCCATGTCATGTGTCTCAGGAGAAAACATCACATGAACGGGCAAGAAGATTTGACTGTTATGATCTACGGATTATTAGATCTTATCTATTATTTTTTACGGTGTAATAACTAGTCCGGTATGGGACGGGCTAGTTAATTGACGCTTCTTATTTATTTTTATAGGCTTCCGCTTTTAGGTTGAGTTTGATGTATTTGACATATGGTTTAGACCTCTATTGCTTTTAAAGAGGAGTTGTTATTCCAATATTTGCATTATTATGGATTATTTTCATAACACATTCTGGGGTCTAGCTAGGGAGGGTATTACAAGTTGATATCAGAGCTAGAGTTTAAGTGAACTAGGTTATATATAACATAGACTTAAACTTAAAGAGCACAAGATTTAAAAATAAGGTTGATCTATCGTGTCGAGAATTTTTTTAAGAGAAATAGGTTATGTATATAACCTAAGCTTGGACTGGTATTTGTAGAATAGGCCATCAGTCTAGGTACCTCTCAATATGAGTGACAATCAGTATATTGATGGCACATCTTAAACACAACTTATTGTAAGGACAAAGTAAGTGCATCATGGTGCAATAAGTTGATCGATTATTGTTATAAGTGATCTAGTTTCCTTCGCATTAGATGGTTAGTGTTAAGTGTGCACACAAGGTACTGAGAAATAAAGCCCATGTAGGGCCAAACTGAACAACTTGTATGAGCTTATGCCCGAGAGTTGGACATGTGATTGTCCAATCTTGGAGTTGATGATGCAACTCTGATCATAGTAGCAACAATAGTTCAGTGAAAGATTGAGTTATATAAGATATCACTTTTTAGTTGATAGTTTCAGTTTGCGATGATCAATATATTTATTTAGTACAACTGATGAGGCAAATCCATTTGATGTAGCATAGTATAGGAGTTGATACCCCTAAGTTTGAATAAGAGTTTTTGTTTCCAATTGCAATGATGCCTTCATAGGCATGTCGCATGTTGAGGAACCAAGGTTCCATTTGATATTTAGTTGAGGGAAGCAAGGTTCCATTTGTTTCGGTATAGTCATGAGAACCAAGGTTCCACATTTTAAGTTTAAGCTAATATGTGTGACATGTAAATTATTTGAAAGTATCTTAGAACAATTATATTAATTAATGACACTATTAGACTAGAATGATGACTATAGGCCAATATGGATCGTTTTAGTTGGTGCAAAAAAAAATGCCAATGTGACATCCTAATTAGTCGTATCATGGCATCTTAACTAGTAGTATCATGGCATCCTAACTAGTTGTATCAGCTAGTCAATATCGATGTTGAAGTAGAGATAATGTTTAGAGTAGGGGCGTAGCTCAACCATGTTTGCTCAAGATAGTTCAGCCAAAAGACAGGGAGAGTAGCACAAGTGCTATAAGTTAGGGTTTTCATTATGTTGGCTACTGTTACTAAAGTTAGAACTAAGTATCCAAGGGTTTTATTTCGTTAGGAAAGAACTAATGATAGCATCGGTTGTCCAACAAAGACAGGGTGCCGTCGTAGGACCTTCAGTTGCACCATTGTTGGAAAGTTAGAGTCACAAAGGCTTTAGTAGCATTAATGAACTAGACTAATAGGATACAACGTTGTTCCAATAATTGTGAGTACTCTTCGAAATAGTTAGTCAAGTAGTAGTTACCATTATTAGTGATAATTATAAATAATTTACAATTACAATTAAAATTAATCAATAATTTGAAATTAGTATTAACTAGCAATTAATAGTAACTTATAATTTATATTTATTAATAATTGATAGTAATAAATAAAAATTAATATTAATTAGGTGATATAAATGAAAGAGAATTGCAAAAAGCTTATATAAGCTTATTTTTGTTCCTTTAAACAAAATTTTTTACAGTAAACTCAAAAAATAAGCTAACTTATATTTTACAAAACATAACATATTGATAGAAACACACATTAAGAAACAAGGTAAGAGTGACTCCCGCTAATGCTATATAATTTCATTTTTATGAGTTTCATTCTTATCAGTAGTTAAACTTAAAAATGTATTTTGGATATAAATGTTATTGGAATCTATATGTTTAGTTTTGGTTGGTCACAAATGAAATTGTGACAAGTCTAGACTACTATTAGTGGATCCCTAGGTATTGAGTCGACTTATATTTTGGGATGTCTTTTCCCCTTGTTGTAGCTATGGATGCATTTGATCCTCGGGGGCCTTTGGTACGGTTATGTGAGACCGGTTACTAGCCATGGATCATAATGTAATCCTAGAGAACGAGTATGACTTGGTTTCCTCGGGGGCCCTCCCTCACATCTTAGTACGGACCGACGTTGTTCGTGGCCATAGATTCAAAGTATTTAACTCATAACTCGGATTGTGACCTACTTTTGTATTCCGCTACAATCCTTGGTAATTCGGGTATCCCCCGTCATCGCAAGATGAATTTTGGACCCAATAGTCCTCACGTGACAAAGATTTCAATTGTAAACTAAACTTTCTTGAAAAGATTTCCTTTCAATACAATTGTCTATATTCTTGAAATTATAAACTGTATGTTCTCACTAGGCTTTAAACCTAACACTTTTTCTCAAATGATGTGTATAACAGTTCCCTTAGCGGTGGGTTGCCAAGGGCTTGAGTGACGAGCATAGGTTGAGGCATTTTTTAAATGATTAGTATTTGGCGTTGGACAATTGTTTAAGTCCCATCTTTGGTGATTTTGGGTCAACAACCAATGTAATCTAGATAGCATATGTTTAGATTAGTTTGTTGTTGATTTCCATATCCGTTTGCAGGTTTTTGTAAAGGCTTAATACTTTTCCCCTTTTTGGGAGGTTTATACCAAATACAAACATCATATTTCCAAATTCCGAATTTTTATTCTACGCTAAATTTTAGGGTGTTACGAGTTGGTATCAAAGCTCTAGTTTAAGTGAACTAGGCATGAATGAAAGATGTCTAGACTTAGACTGAGTATGTTAAGCATTGATTGTGAGTTTGGATAGAATTTCTAAGATGAGTTAGTCTTAGAGTCGACGGAAATTATGTTTATCAAGCGTTGTAGCGATGGTAACGAGAACCCTTATGTATTATATGTTCATAATCTCACTTAGTTAATGCTATTATAAGGATGTCTTACGTGAGTGTGCTTGAAGTACTGTTACTATGACAATTGGTAATGTGGTAGTACGTTTTCCTTCGTGTTTTATTCTATCTCTCTCTTACTCTTTCTCGTGCTTGTGTTGCAACCATTATTCCTAATTAGTTGGTGCAAAAAAAAAATGCCAATGTGACATCCTAATTAGTCGTATCATGGCATCTTAACTAGTAGTATCATGATATCCTAACTAGTAGTATCATGATATCCTAACTAGTCGTATCAGCTAGTCAATATCGATGTTGAAGTAGAGATAATGTTTAGAGTAGGGGTGTAGCTCAACCACGTTTGCTCAAGATAGTTCAGCCAAAGGACAGGGAGAGTAGCACAAGTGCTATAAGTTAGGGTTTTCAGTATGTTGGCTACTGTTACTAAAGTTAGAACTAAGTATCCAAGGGTTTTATTTCGTTTGGAAAGAACTAATGATAGCATCGGTTGTCCAACAAAGACAGGGTGCAGTCGTAGGACCTTCAGTTGCACCATTGTTGGAAAGTTAGAGTCACAAAGGCTTTAGTAGCATTAATGAACTAGACAAATAGGATACAACGTTGTTCCAATAATTATGAGTACTCTTCGAAATAGTTAGTCAAGTAGTAGTTACCATTATTAGTGATAATTATAAATAATTTACAATTAAAATTAAAATTAATCAATAATTTGAAATTAGTATTAACAAGCACTTAATAGTAACTTATAATTTATATTTATTAATAATTGATAGTAATAAATAAAAATTAATATTAATTAGGTGATATAAATGAAAGAGAATTGCAAAAAGCTTATATAAGCTTATTTTTGTTCCTTTAAACAAGACTTTTACAATAAACTCAAAAAGTAAGCTAACTTATATTTTACGAAACATAACATATTGATAGAAACACACATTAAGAAACAAGGTAAGAGTGACTCCCGCTAAGTCATAGGAAACTGATAACTAATAAGTTATAGCTTTACAAACATTGGTTACTATTTAAAAACTCGATGATGCTAACAGGATATGTAAAATACATTTTACTTATTTATTATTTTCATCTCAAAATTTTCGGCAAAAACCACCCACATGTAATATAACATAAGTTATTATAATGGATGAATAAAGAAAAGTGGTACAATAAGATAAAAAGGGGGACCAAATGCTTTTATACAAATGATGAATGCTCAATGGTGCAATTTTCTGAATTTATCACATTGCAACAAAATGGATTTTTTAAATCACAACAAAATGAGTTTGTTAGAATATTCAACAATACTAATAATAAAACAGTTATTAAAACTTTTTAATTTAAAAAGTTAATAGTTGTGTATTTTATATGAATATATAATTATAAATTGTTAGAACAAAGTTAATCGACTTAATAAATTATATCGTTCGTTGTTTTGATGAATTTGAACAATTTAATCAGATTTAATAAGTAATTGTCCAATAACATTTTTATTGAACAATTTTTAGAAAGTGTTTTATAAATCATTTTTTTTATCTATCAGGTGAATGTTAATACCACTTTCTTAAATGACAATAAACAAGTTCACATGGAATAACATCAACGGCAATGTTTTAAAAATTGGGTCGATCCGGCCGGTCGATCCGCTTGAACCGGGAACTGGTGAAGAGACCGGGTCAATTGCGACCGGGTTGATGCCATTTTATGACCTGGATTGAACCGACGGTTCTATTAAAAAACCGTTTGAACCGGTCATAACGAACCGGTATCGAACCGATTAACCCGGTAACAAAAGTTAAAAACCAATAGTTCGATTTAGGCAATACAGATTTGGTTTGAACGTTATGTTTCGTTTTGATGTACTTGGATTGATGAAAAACTTATGCTTATGTGTGGTTTATTTATAGATTGATGTAAAACTTGTGTTATATGTATTTTTAAAGTTTTAACTTGTGGACATCAAATTTTTGGTTATATATATATATATGTATGTATGTATGTATTTATGTATGAAGAAAAATGAAAATTACATAGAATTTCTTGAAACCGGATTGACCCGATGGTTGAACCGGTTGAACCGTGACACGATCATTATACCGAGTCAACCAAAAAATCGGTTTTTAAAACATTGATCAACAGATGGTCTCTAGATGACAAGACCATGATTAGATGGATGATGAGACCATGATTAGATGGTTGATAGGGAAAGTATATAATCATTAGTCAAATAAACAAATTCACATGGAATAACATGTAAAGATTGATTTTTTCCCAAAAAAATAAAGAAAATTAAAAACATCCTAATAGTTTTAGAAAAAAGTTATATTATTGCATCCTTATAAAGTGAGATTCGGCTCTCGGTTACTCAGGGATACGACACTCTCATGGTGGACTGTCACTCAGGCCACCCTCTCTTCTACTGTGTTAGCTCAGCTATCGTAGGTCGAGTTCAAGAAGAAGCTTTTGGAAGAGTACTGCAACGAGAGAGCCATGGATCGAATCGAAGCGGAGTTTCGGTCGCTTGAGAAAGGAAACTTGACGGTGAGGAAGTACACCCGTCAATTTATGGAGAAGTTGGGGTTAGTGGGGCATGTGGCCTCAATTGAAAAGGAAAATATTAAGGCCTGTTTGAAGGGTCTACCGGCGGACATGATGTTTATGGTCCGCAACTCGAAGGCTTCTAACCTTCGTGAGACAATCGAGGAAGCGCAGTTTATGGAAGAGGTTTACGCGAGGGGTAAACCGGAGAAAGTTGTGGTGGTCGTAAACAAGAGAAAGTGGGAGAGCAATTTCGTACCTCCCAAGAGAACCCGACCTTTTGTCGGAAACCGAAACTTCAGTGGATATCAAGAAGCTAGATGGTGTCGGAATTGTCATAGCAAGCACCATGGAAACTGTAACCCCACTCCTCAATCCTGCTACAAGTGTGGTAAATCTGATCACACCACCCGCGACTGTCTGATCGATTTAATTGAGTAAACCAACCCCATTTCATTATTACCCAACTTCAACCTCATTGATTTCTCTCTCAACTTCTCCCTCCTCATTTACTTCAACCCTAGAGTTACTTCCATTATCATCTACCTCATTTATTGCTTAGATATAAGGGCTTCATCTAAAGGATTCGAGTTTTGGAAGCTTCCCCCACCATCTCCATCTTCATCTTCTCCAAAGATCAAAAATCTAGGTTTTGGGTTTTCTTCAAAAACCCACTTGGTGAGTTCCTACTATCATTTATTAAACCTTATACATGTCAAAACTTACATTTTGAAATCCTACATATCTCCTTGGTTTTGGATTTAAGTTTATCACATTTTGACCTAACTTGATATTTTGGGAGATTTTAGGGTTCCCAATCATTTTCAACTAAAATAAAGGGTTCCATCTTATTTGAAGTAAAATGAGTATTATTTGCACTTTTATGTGAGTTGCTTGAAGGAATGTATATAATTTCATTTTTATGAGTTTCATTCTTATCAGCAGTTAAACCTGAAAATGTATTTTGGATATAAATGTTATTGGAAGCTATATGTTTAGCTTTGGTTGGTCACAAATGAAATTGTGACAAGTCTAGACTACTATTAGTGGATCCCTAGGTATTGAGTCGACTTATATTTTGGGATGTCTTTTCCCCTTGTTGTAGCTATGGATGCATTTGATCCTCGGGGGCCTTTGGTATGGTTATGTGAGACCGGTTACTAGCCATGGATCATAATGTAATCCTAGTGAACGAGTATGACTTGGTTTCCTCGGGGGCCCTCCCTCACATCTTAGTACAGACCGACGTTGTTCGTGGCCATGGATTCCAAGTATTTAGCTCATAACTCGGATTGTGACCTACTTTTGTGTTCCGCTACAATCCTTAGTAATTCGGGTATCCCCCGTCATCGCAAGATGAATTTTGGACCCAATAGTCCTCACGTGACAAAGATTTCAATTGTAAACTAAACTTTCTTGAAAAGATTTCCTTTCGATACAATTGTCTATATTCTTGAAATTATAAACTGTATGTTCTCACTAGGCTTTAAGCCTAACACTTTTTCTCAAATGATGTGTATAACAGGTTCTGTTAGGACTGAAAGTCCTATGTGTTGAAAGTGGAATAAAGTATTTATAAGGGTTTGATTTGTAATTAATTGAAAGTTGTTTTAATAGTTGGGCCCAAGCCCATTAGCCCATTAGGCCTTGTAAGCCTGATATATAAAGGCTATTTCAGTTTCATTTGTTAAGTTTTTGAGTCTCATTATTTTCAGATTACTAGTCAATAGGTTTACTCTCTCTGATCAGAAATCCTTTCTGTAAACCTGTAACCCTTTGATTTCATATCAATCATATGACTAGTTGCTGTGACTCATATATTGTTCATCTTTGATATTATTTGCTGCTGATTGCACTGTACTGGGATCTACAATTGATATCAGAGCAAAGACACTAAATGTTTGATCCAAAAAAAAAGGTTTGTCTAAAACCCTTAATCAATTATCTGTGTTTTGCAATTTTACTATTCATCGATTCACTATTCCTCGATTTCACTATTCATCGATTTCACTATTCATCGATTCACTATTCATCGGTCGAACTATTCATACCGGTCGAACTATTCATCCGGTACTATTCATACCGGTCGATCACTATTCATCCGATACTATTGATCCGGTCGACACTATTCATCCGGTCGTCACTATTCATCCGATACTATTCATACCGGTCGATCACTATTCATCCGATACTATTCATACCGGTCGATCACTATTCATCCTATACTATTCATCCCGGTCACTATTCATCCCGGGGTCTTTTACCTATTTTATTTTATATATCATTTTTTTGGATCATCCTGTTTGTCTCACGATCGCTACAGTGCAGTTAATATTAATTTTAATCCCGTTCAAGTTTCATCTCTCTTCAAAGCCGGAGCGAATACATTCTATTAAGATCGATCAAAATGGTGTACACACCAAGTCTGCGGTCCAAAAGAGATTATGAACGGTGGAAAGCTGATTTTCTGTCTTTTGTAGATGAACATGAGGTGGGTCCCTACATCAGATTATCATTGACGAAAGGAGAGATGAAATCCCAAATTCAGTCAGAAGCTTCTCCTGTGGAAAAGGAGAAAAGAGAGAGGGCTAATAATATAGCTCGAAATTATATGACTTATAGTATTACTTGTGAATTTTTTCGTGACATTTTTAGTGAACTTATTGATCAAATAAATACCTACAAAATGACAGGAAAAGAGTTGTGGGATTGTACTGAATGGTTGGTGTTAGGGCCAAATGAGATTTTAAAAGGAAGAGAATTGGAAGCTGAGAACTCTGAGCTAAAAAAAAATATTTCTATTTTGGAAGCTAAACCTCAGCAACCGGTCTCCACTGAAACCTATGAGGAAAAGATCTCTGATCTGAAAGATGTAAATGCAGAACTTCAAAAGCGTTTATATGATTTGGAGCAACTGCTTGGTAAACACAAATATGATTTTGAGACTAAAGAGAAATCTTTCGCAAAGAAGTTCTCAGAATTCTCGAGAAAATGTGCTGATGAGAAGAAGGAAGTGGAGCTGAAATGCATAAAACTTTCTCAACAAGTTTCTGCTTTCGAGAAAGTAATCATTCTTGAAAGAGAAAAGTTTGCAAAAGAAAAGAAGGTCATTGAACAGAAGAATGTTGGATTCTTCAAGGAAATATCCGGCCAAAAAAATGATGATGAGCAGGGATTTGAAGAAGAACGAAGCATCTTTGAGACTGAGATTAAAAAGCTGACTGTCAAGCTATCTGAACTATCTGAGAAGGCACTAAAAGAGCAGAAGACGAAGTCTGAGTTCACGAAGAAGATTGACTTGCTTGTTAAAGAAAGAGACAACTTTGCATCAACAATTTTTCTGAAGACGGTCTAGCGATCAAAGAGATGAAGATATGGGTTTAATTCTAAATTTGTTTGTCTGAAGACAGTGAAGTTTTCAAAGTTTGTATTGATTCTTTTCCGTATCATGTGGTGTCTGCTACAAGTTTGTTTATCATTCCTCCTATGCGCTGATTGAAACAAGTTCTTAAGCTGAAAGTCTATTCAACTCGCGGTTCGAAGATAGATTCTGTGTTTTAAACTGAAGATGCACCGTGGAAAGTCACGTTACTCTCACATTATCTTTCTTGTGTGCTGATTCGATGTGATTGAGTTTCTACAGTTAAAAGCTGTGTGAAAGTGTGTTCAGTCGAGGCTACTGTACATTGAATCTGGTTACACAGTTGATACTATGAAGACCAAGAGCTTTATTCAAGGGGGAGCGTGGAAAGACATGAAGTCAAGCAACACCAAAGTTCTTCAAAGATTCAAGAAGGAAAGAAGATCAAGGCCTGAAAGTTTTTTTCAAGTTGTTAAATGCTTTATTCAACTTTAGGGGGAGATTGTTAGGACTGAAAGTCCTATGTGTTGAAAGTGGAATAAAGTATTTATAAGGGTTTGATTTGTAATTAATTGAAAGTTGTTTTAATAGTTGGGCCCAAGCCCATTAGCCCATTAGGCCTTGTAAGCCTGATATATAAAGGCTATTTCAGTTTCATTTGTTAAGTTTTTGAGTCTCATTATTTTCAGATTACTAGTCAATAGGTTTACTCTCTCTGATCAGAAATCCTTTCTGTAAACCTGTAACCCTTTGATTTCATATCAATCATATGACTAGTTGTTGTGACTCATATATTGTTCATCTTTGATATTATTTGTTGCTGATTGCACTGTACTGGATCTACAGGTTCCCTTAGCGGTGGGTTGCCAAGGGCTTGAGTGACGAGCATAGGTTGAGGCATTTTTAAAATGATTAGTATTTGGTGTTGGGCAATTGTTTAAGTCCCATATTTGGTGATTTTGGGTCAACAACCGATGTAATCTAGATAACATATGTTTAGATTAGTTTGTTGTTGATTTCCATATCCGTTTACAGGTTTTTGTAAAGGCTTAATACTTTTCTCCTTTTTGGGAGGTTGATACCAATACAAACATCATATTTCCAAATTCCGAATTTTTATTTTACGCTAAATTTTAGGGTGTTACAAGTTGGTATCAGAGCTCTAGTTTAAGTGAACTAGGCATGAATGTAAGATGTCTAGACTTAGACTGAGTATGTTAAGCATTAATTGTGAGTTTGGGTAGAATTTCTAAGATGAGTTAGTCTTAGAGTCGACGGAAATTATGTTTATCAAGCGTTGTAGCGATGGAAACGAGAACCATTATGTATTATATGTTCATAATCTCACTTAGCTAATGCTATTATGAGGATGTCTTATGTAACACCCTCAAATGTGGAAAGAGCAATTAATTAAAAATTTCAAAAATACCTAAAATGGTAATAAAATCCCTTACTAATAGTCCATAATTGAAATACATTTATAGGTTGAACCATCAACGAATAATTAAAGTCTTACATAAAGACTAACTAAAGTCGAGTGTTACTATAACCCAATACCAAATCGCTATCTCCAATAAAAATGCGGAAGACTTCATCAAGATAATCACTTCTTCGAGCACACAACTAGCACTCATCACTTCACGGTGTAGCTAGAACTAATTCCCGAGATGGAACCTGATGCACATGCCGACAAATAAAAAGGTTAGGCTAACGCCTAGTGAGTTCAAGAGTTTATATCATGATTATAAAGAAAACGTAAAATGGAAATATTATAACTTATAATCATGATCCTTTAAAATGTTGGAACGACTCATTTTCCCATAATATACACTTTTAAAGACAATGCTCCCAAACATGTATTTCTTATAAAATGATGCAACCCGTAACTCACCCGAAACGGGGTCATAGTTCGACACTCACATTTGTAAAAATGTAAATAATACTTCTTATCCCAAAACACCCAAACTCGGGTGGGACATAATACCCGACCCTTAAATAACGGAAAACAATCCATATAAATATGATACGCCATTAAAACATGGAACTGAAACTTAATACTCACGCGACCATAAAATGGAATGAAATCCAAATATTAAAGCATGAACCATTAAATATCCAAAATACAGAGGGCCAAAAACGGGGATACCCGTATCCGTTGAGAGTGGAGGAACACAAAAGTATGCCACTCAAACAACATTATTCACATGACACCTCACGACATCTCAGCCCAAGTGTCCCTACGACTTCTTTACCAAGTGTCACCCCAAGTCAGTTGACCTTGATGGATCATTCCGAAGAAATCCATCCCGAAGGCCCGACACACTTAAAGACTACCTCCCAGGCATTACTTCAAGCGGCGGAGGTCCTAGCGCTCACTCCCCGATAGCACTACAGACTCAACCCTCCTAGCGATCACTTGTAAAGTTTTCGGTCGTAAAACATGGGTACCGGAGTCCCACCCCGAACTACCCAATTGACCATCCCAAAACAGACTGACTGACGTGCCTATGGATCCATTACACACTGTCTAGCGTTACCGGACTACACACGAATGACCAAAGCACCCGAGCCCGTAACCAAACTCAATACGCAACACAACGCATTAGTACGTACGTCATGACTGGGCTCCACATTGAGCCATATAAAACCGGACAAGCGTCCTCAAAACTCCTTTAAACGATATCGAGCCAAAATGCTCAAAACCTCTTTTGACCCACGATCACATTTTTCAATATAATAAATACACTCGACCCATACCGTGAAATTATACACTCCCAAAATGCTTGGATGGATTCCAACACAGTTTAAGTCGGAACAAAAAGGTTTTCCAAACTAGACTTGTGAACCTAAATACACCAATTTACGTATGTCATGAATAAGACCTCATTTGTACAAAATCACCAAGAATGCATAAGTCATGAAATGGACTCTATTTGTATCAAATCCCCAAAATGCACAAATCATGCTATTACTTATCAAGATGTCCAAATCCCAAATATGAGCATTTTATGGAACTAAAATAAACCAAGTTCATCAAATATGAAAACTCATTAAAATACTCACACTTTGACAAATACCAAGTAAAATACGTTTTTACTTCAAAATACTCCAAACTTATCAGCAGTTAACCATTTAATGTAAAACACTTTAAAATAACCATTTTAGCATGTACACCATCTTCACAAATCAACTTGAACTCACCTTGCTAGATTTAGGATAAATCTAGATTTTACCCACTTAGAGCTTTCCTTGAAGAACTTGATTCTTCAAACCAAATCTTCCAAAAACCTAGATCCACAAGGTTCCAACCATAAATATACATAAACAACCACAAATAATCGATCCCCAATCTTATACATGAATACCTCAACTGATACCGAAACCCTAACTTCCATAAATGAAGAAGATAGAAGAGTACCTTAACCCAAGCTTGAATCCACCAATCAAAACACCTCTTGTTGGGAAATTCAAAATGTCACAAGTACAGTTAATGCTGCTAGAAGAAGTTGGTTAATACTTCTGAGGTTAATGCTGCTAAGTGGTGTTAATGCTGCTAAACAACTTAATGCTGCTCATCAAGATTAGTACTGCTAAGTCAAGGTTAATACTGCTAGAGGAGATTACTACTGCTAAGCAATTTTAGTACTGCTAGTAGTTAGTACTGCTGAATGTTAATACTGCTCAAAGTATTAATACTGCTGAAGACTTAGTGCTGCTTATGAGATATTCAAGATTCGTGCAGAAGATTATGGAAAGCTTGAAGATAAAGATGGAAGATTATTTTGAAGATCTTTTATTATTTGTAATTATCTTTTATCTTCAGTATATATAGAATAGTTTAGAATTGACAGAGATACATAGAATTCTGAATTTTTGTTTTGATAGAGAGAATCAACCTCAAGGTTTGTAATCCTAATTCAAGAGAAGTAGAATTCGTATTGGTGAGTCTGTTCATCAATATTGAGGTTGAGTGTTGAATCTTGTAACTTTATAATCATTCAATAAAGTTTACAAGTTGTTCTTCAGATTTACTGTTTTCCGTTACTTATTGAATATCAAAGTGTTATTCCGCAAACTTCTTTGATATTGTTTCTGAGTGTTTATTCTTGTTTAGAATTAAGATCCTGACAAGTGGTATCAAAGCAAGTACTCTCAGAAATCTCATTCATTATGGAAAACACAGCTGAATCAAACAGTACTCTTGTCTCAAAGGTTCCAATGCTGAGACCCAATGAATTTGACATGTAGAAGATCAGAATCAAGCAATATATTCTCCTCACAGATTACTCTATGTGGGACATCATTGAGAATGGCCCATCTGATGCAGTGAAGATTGGTGAAGATGGCAAAAGAACCCCTCCAAAGACGGATGCAGACAGAAAAACGAGGTAGACAGAGATGAAAGCCTTGAGCACACTACTCTTGGCCATTCCAAATGAATATCAGCACCAATTCTGCAATTGTACTGATGCACAGATGCTCTGGAATGCTCTAGAGAAGAGATTTTCTGGTACCAAAAGTACCAAAAGAAATCAAAAGGCAATCTTGAAGCAACAGTATGAAAACTTCATGTCAACTAAGAATGAGTCCATGACTCAAACTTTTGACAGATTTAACAAACTGATTGGTGAACTAGCTACTATGGGAGTACAGATTGATCAAGATGATGTAAACAGAAAGTTCTTAAGGTCCCTTGGAGATGAATGGACCATGTACACTATTTCATTCAGACAGAATGATCAGTTGGAAGAGAAAGAACTTAATGATCTGTACAATGGTCTAAGAGTATTTGAAGCTGAGGTTGAGGCAAAGAAGAAGCCTTCTGGATATATTCATAATGTTGCACTCCTATCAGCATCAATTGATTCTACTGCTAACCCTGAATCAGTTAATGCTGCTAATGGAGCAAATCAAGATAAAGGCACTGATTCTGTGTTTGAAGCCTTTCTTGCCAGTCATGGATATTCCTCCTTAATTAATGATGATTTGGAACAACTTCATCCTGATGATCTGGAAGAGATGGATATTAAATGGCAGATGGCCATGCTGTCCATGAGGGTAAAGAAGTTCATAAAGAGGACTGGGAGGAACAACTTCTCCCAAAGAAGAGAAGATGGAGCAGGGTTTGATAAATCAAAGGTGGAGTGCTACAAATGCCATCTGAAGGGACACTTTGCAAGGGAATGCAGAAGTGGAGTGTCTCACAACCACCAACAAGCTTAATCTGGAAGCTTCAATAACAACAGAAACTCTGCTCAAGCCCTTGTTTCTCAACAAGGAATGGGATTTGATTGGAGTGATCAAGCGGAAGAGGCTATCCAGAATCAAGCTCTTATGGCTGAAGTATCTAATCTCCCATCTGAGGTAAGTTCTAATCTCTGTTCTAAATCTTGCATAGACTCTATTAAAAGGTACAGGGATCACAACCAGAAGATGAGTGATGACCTTAAGAGATTAGAAAAGGACATAAAAGACTATGTGAGAATTGTTGAGAGGTTTGAAGAACAGATTAAAGGTTTTCAATCCAATGAACTCCAACACTCATATGACACCAATTATTGGAAGTGGGAGAAAAAGGATCTAGAACTCAAACTGACCAAATCTAAAGAGGAGAGTGAGAAGTTGAGAGAGGAGCTAACCAAGGTTAAGCTTGATGTAGAAAAGTTTTCCAATGCTTCAAAAACAGTGTTCATGTAAGAAGAATGAGCCCCTAAACACTTTCAGTGAGGAAAAAGGAATTGAGAGGCAATACAGTGCTCCTAGGACTCCACAACAAAATGGTGTTGCTGAGAGAAGGAATGATTGAGGCTGCTAGATCTTTGTTGGCAGATTCAAAACTTCCAATTACTTTCTGGGCTGAAGTAGTTAATACTGCTTGCTTTGTCCAAAACAGAGTTCTAGTCGTCAAGCCTAAAAACAAGACACCTTATGAGATTTTAAATAACAGAAAACCTTTTATAGGATTTTTCAAACCTTTTGGGTGTCCTTGTACCATTCTCAATACCAAAACTCACTTAGGAAAGTTTGATAGCAAGGATGATGATGGTTTTCTTATTGGTTACTCATCTCAGAGTAAGGCTTACAGAGTTTTTAATACTTCTTCTAGAATAATTGAGGAAAGTGACAATGTCAAGTGCAATGAGAACACACCAAATCTTATTGGGTCTGGTCCTCAGTGGCTATTTGGCATTGATTCACTAACTAACTCTTTGGGTTTCAGTAGTGATTATCATGCAGGTTCAGGAAGTGAAGGATCAGGGGATGAACAAGTACAAGTACAAGACATTTTACCTCAGTCTGTGATCTTTCCTATACCTATGATAGAGCCTGTTGAGGTCTGTGAAAAGGAGAATGCTACTGAACAAATTCATAGTGAAGAAGAAAGAAGAGATGAAGAGAATCAAGTGCATGAAGAACCAGAAGCAGCTGATGAGATCCAATCAGCTGATTTAAATGATTCCAATCTGGATGTGGGAATCAATGAAGAACCTAGTCATCAGACTAGAACTCAAAAGAATCATCCTCCAGAGCTGGTCATAGGAGACATCTCTTCTCCTATGATAACAAGGAATCAAAGCAGACTTCAAGAGCTGCAGGATCAGCAACACACAGTACTCACTTGCTTTCTATCCCAGATTGAGCCTAAGAAGGTTTATGATGCTATGAAAGAATCCAGTCGGATAGAAGCTATGCAAGAAGAGTTACTGCAGTTCAAGTTACAAGAAGTTTGGGACTTGGTGGACCTTCCAAAAGGTCATAGAGCTATAGGTACCAAGTGGATTTTCAGGAACAAAAAGGGTGAGAGAGGCATTGTGATTAGAAACAAAGCAAGGCTGGTGGCACAAGGGTACACTCAAGAAGAAGGCATTGACTATGAAGAAGTATTTGCTCCAGTGGCAAGGGTAGAGGCAATTAGGCTATTTCTAGCCTATGCCTCATACATGAAGTTCAAGGTATACCAAATGGATGTGAAGAGTGCCTTTCTGTATGGTACAATTGATGAAGAAGTATATGTTTGTCAGCCCCCTGGATTTGAGAATCCATCATATCCTGACAGAGTATACAAACTGAAGAAAGCACTTTATGGTCTGCATCAAGCCCCAAGAGCATGGTATGATACTCTGTCTACATATCTCTTGGAGAATGGGTTTGAAAGAGGAATAATTGACAAGACCCTCTTCATTAAAAGAAGTAAGAAGGACATCATATTGGTTCAGATATATGTGGATGATATCATCTTTGGATCCATAAAAGATCAAATGTGTAGAGACTTTGAAAAGTTGATGCACAAGAGCTTTAAAATGAGTTCAATGGGTGAACTTACCTTCTTCCTTGGGCTTCAAGTGAAACAGAAGAAAGATGGGATCTTCATAAGCCAATCAAAATATGTGAAAGACATCCTGGACAAATATGGTCTAAAAGACTCAAAGACAGCAAGCACACCTATGGAGACTCATAAACAAATCACTGCTGATCTTGAGGGGAAGGATGTTGATGTCCATCTATACAGATCAATGATAGGATCTCTCATGTATCTCACAACATCAAGACCAGACATCATGTTTCTTGTGTGTTTGTGTGCCAGATTCCAAGTCAAGCCAAAGCAATCACATCTGCAAGCTGTTAAAAGGATTTTCAGATACTTAAGCGGGCAACCTAGATTAGGTCTTTGGTATCTGTATGAATCCAACTTTGACTTGATTGCTTATTCAGATAGTGACTTGGGTGGTGCTAACATGGACAGAAAGTCTACTTCAGGTGGATGTCAACTTTTGGGTGCAAGACTAGTATGTTGGCAGTGTAAGAAACAAACCACAGTGTCCTTATCAACAACAGAAGCTGAGTATATTGCTGCTGCAAGTTGCTGCTCTCAGGTTCTATGGATTCAGAATCAGATGCTGGACTATGGGTAACCTTTCTTCACACTCCAATCTTCATTGACAATAGCAGTGTTATAAGCATTGTTAACAATCCAGTCAAACACTCCAAAACCAAACACATTGAGATCAGGTATCACTTTATCAGAGATTGTAATGAAAAGAAGCTAATTCAAGTTGCTAAAGTTCATACTGACAACCAATTTGCTGATCTATTCACTAAAGCTTTTGATGTGGGTAGATTCACTTTCTTGGTCACAAAGTGTGGGCATGATCAACTCTGAATAAGTTCATTTTTCTTAAAAGTGGTTTCATACCTGTTATTGGTTTATTCTTTGGTGCTAGTAACATCTTTCTCAGGAAGTTCTTACCTTGCTCAGAGTACCTTAAAACTTCAAAAAGTGTAAGGATAGTTAATGCTGCCAATGCAGTTTTAATACTGCCAGTGCACAGTTAATACTGCTAGTTCGTTAATACTGCTCTCAGTTAATACTTCTAGTTAGTTAATACTGCTAGTGGTTAATACTACTCTCAGTTAATACTGCTAGTTAAGTTAATACTGCTAGTGGTTAATACTGCTCTCAGTTAATACTGCTAGTGGTTAATACTGCTCTCAGTTAATACTGCTAGTTAGTTAATACTGCTTATGTCCCGAATCGTATAAATACCCTTTTTGCCCGCCCAAAAGTTCATAACGACTCTTTGCTTTCTATTCATCTGCTATCTAACCCCTTTTTCTCTCAAGAACCAAGTGTTTCAGTACAGATTACTCAAGCTAACATGGCGTCTATGGCATTTATTGACGAGCACAATGAAATCGCGATGCTACAAAAGCCAAAGTAAGCTGCAGGATTTCATCAGATAGTGGATTTTCTGAAGTCTAGCCATATCGCCTATGCTCTGACAGTGTCTCCAACTATCTACATTGAGCATCAACGACAATTCTGGGCAAATGCCACCATAGTCACAGAGAATGGTGTGCAGATTCTGAAGACAAGGGTGGGTGACAAACCCTTGTCAGTTACTAAAGAGGTGATACGCATATGTCTACGTCTAGACGATGCTGAAGGTATTACTTCTCTTCCTAATGAGGACTTGTTCTCAAATTTGTCAAGAATGGGGTATGGAGGCCAATTGGGTGGTTTTAAATTTTCAAAAGCCAAATTTTATGCCCAATGGCGTTTTCTTATTCATACATTGATGCACTTCATTTCAAAAAAGACTACTGGATGGAGTGAGTTTAGCAGTACCATTGCTTATGCTTTGGTCTGCTTGGCCACTGCCAGAAAGTACAATTTCTCTAGAATGATTTTCAGTGATATTGTATCAAACTTAGGAAGCAAAAAGAGTTTTTATATGTACCCCAGGTTTGTACAGGAAGTTATAACCCATGAATTGACGGATATGCCTCACTTTGATGAGGTATATGTACCAAAAATTCCCAAAGGTAAGGTGTTTTCAAATATGAAAAGATCTCCATTGGACTCGGAAGGAGTTGACACCCCATTGTTCTCTACAATGATGGTGGTGTCCCACAATGAAGAAGGTATGGCAGCAGGGTCAAGGCCCTCATTTGACCATCCCACTGCTAGCCAATCCCAACCTTCACCCTCTATATCAATCCCTCAGTCCCTAATTCATAAGCCAATTTCACCTATCACCCAAACTTATACAAGGAAAAAGGTAAAGAAGGCTCCTTCCCTTCTTGTACCATCACCCACTAAGCCTTTAAGCCCTCTAACGGAGAATTCTCCATTAGAGAATATCCACAGGGAAACCACAGGGGTGTCTCCCAACCCCAAGGAGGTGCTCACTAAGGAGATGTTTGAGCATATGGGTGCTAAGGCTGCCACTACTCCTGCTAGCACAGAGGAGGTCAGTGGTAACATAAATAAGACCTTCCCCATGGCAACTTTGGGTGAGCAATCATCCAAAGGTCCCAGGTGCCAAGAAACCACGGGGGTAGCAGGTGTTTCTGCTAGGCAGAAGACCTCTACTACAAAAAGATCCAATGATCCTTCAGAAGAGGGTAACACTTCTGGAGAAGGTGAGGACAGATATAACTATCAAGAATTGATGGATGTTATGGGTAACATAAACATGGATGTCATCAAGAAAGGGAAAGATATTGAAGAGATGAAAATGGTGATTCTGTCTCAACAAGTACAAATTACCAAACTGAAGAAATTGGTGACAAGATTGGTACAGAAGAGGAGAAGGCAGTTTGTGTTAAAGAAGAGGAAAGGTGATAAAGATTCTTCCAACAAGGAGGAGAAAGAAGCTGAAACAGAGAAAGAAAGTACAGCTGAGAGGGAGTTTGAGGTTGAGGGGGAGAAAGAGGCCGAAATAGAGAAAGTAACAGACTCAATAGCAGCAGAAAAAGAAACAGAATTTGCTAAAGCAGCAGAAACTGTTAATGCTGCTGAGGTAAAAGAAGCAGCAGTAACAGGGCTTTCTGTAGAAGAATTGGAAATTGCAGAAACGTTGATAAAAGCCAAGAATGACACTCCTAAGGCTTCTCAAAAGGCAAAGGGAGTGGTCATTACAGAAGGAGGCCTTGAAAGGAAAAAAAAAGAGATAAATGAGGCAAGTTTGAAGGATTCAAAAGGAAAAGCAAAGATGGTTGAGCATGAACAACCTTTAATGAAGAAAAGTCAGATTGAGTTAGATGAAGAAGTGGCAACGCTACCTCAGGCTGAAATGGAAAAGGAAGAACAACTTCAATCAGAGAAGGATAGAGAGCTTGCAAAGATAATGGCCAGAAAACTCAATGCTGAGTATCAAGAGAGTTTAAAAGCTGCAGCTGAAGCCAAGAAAAGCTCTGTGAAAGTTTCTAAGCAAAGAATGTCAGTTATGAAGCAGAAAAGACAACCTTCTAAGACCTTTTTGGCCAATCAGGAAAGGAGAAAAATGATAAATTTCCTGAAAGGTGCAATTGGTGTCAAATGAGAGATGTTTACTAATATGGCATACAGTCAAGTAGAGGAGCTGTATAAAAAAGAAATGGCTAAGCTTCAAGGGGAATCCTCACAAAGGGAAGAGGCTGAAAGAAGGATGAAGGAGAGACATGATCTCAACATTCAACAACCATTCCCTAAGGAAGTCACACCTACAAAAGAAAATAAGGAAGAGCCAGAGAATGTTGGTATGGTAGCTAAATCTGCAAAGAGGGTGAAGACCATAGCTTCAAAGGAATTGTTCAAGAAACAAAGGGTTGAAAAAGCTGAAAAAGAGGCAGAACCTTCAGTTACACCTTCAGCAGAATCTGTGCAGAACCCAGAACAGTCCAATAAGCAATCTAATGTGCATCTTGAGCTTTATATGACTATAACAGATGATGAACCAGTTCAAGTTGATCCCATTTCTATGAAAGCACAAGAAGTCATCTTTTGGGATATTCTAGAAGATCAAAGAAAGAAATACTTCAGGCTTAAGAGAGTGGGAGATATATATGAAGTATACTCTACTTGGGGTAGACTCATCAGAAGCTGTTCAAGATCAGATTTAGAAGAGATGTTTAAAGTTGGATTGGGTCTATATGAAAATGAGCTGACAGGAGAAGGAATGAGCTTAATCAGACTAGCCATGGAGTACTTGTGCATGATGTTTGATCCTAGCAAAGTTCAACATGTGATCAGAGATTTGCATCTACAGAATACATTCCAAAGAATAGAAAACTGGATGATATTTGAAAGGTGTGGAGTCTATGTCATCACTGTAGACAGAGCTTATCATGAGTACTACTTGGTGGACAATATATATGAGCACAGCAAGGGTAAACTGTTGGTTCTATGTGCCCAAGAATGATTATAAAATAATATTGCCGGTAATTTATGATCCTATAGGGTCACACCAAAAACAAGTAGACACCAAATTAATATTTATAAGAATTTTGATTCTTGATAAATATTAATAATTCTTGAAAATTATTATTGAATGTGATTCATAATAATTGATGCAATAAAAGGATTCTAGTTAACTTATAAACTTATATATAACTAGAATTAAAAGAGGGACTTATAATTATAAAGTTTGAATTGTTAAAATATGGATTTTAACAAATTCAAACTAGAAGGACCAAGAAAGAAAGTCTTGCATGGTCAAGTCCTAAACTAGAAGGTTAAAAAGGAAAATATGCATGGAATGATGAAAGGTCATTGGTGGATTTGGTGGTTCTTGGAAAACCATCAAATCTATACCATGGGTAATTAAGAGAGTTTTTAGTTTTTAAAATGTGTGTGTATTTTTGGTTAAAAAGGTTGAACTTTTCTCTCTTCCTTTTCAATTCTACACTTTAGGCCACCATCACCATTTTGGGTAGTGGATTTTCTTTTCTCCTCCCATTCTCTTGATGTTTTCGGCCAAACACCACCAACAAGTGGTGGTTGTTTTCCTTCTACAAAACTATTGTAGTTTTTGGTGAAGAACCTTTTTGCATCTTCAAGTAGGAACTAGCATTCTATAGTGTTGGAGCTTGTTGGTGGATACTAATAGAGGAACTCTATTTTGGGTTCTACATTCATCATCAACGATCAACCTCCCGTGAGGATCCAAAGGCTTCAAAGGTTGTAGTTCCAAACTTTTATTTCCATGTTAAATCTTTACATGCATGTAACAAGATCTTATTGTGGGAGTTAAAACTTGTTTAATTTTGTTTATGTTCAAAATTTTATTTTGCTTCCGTTGCCCAAAATTTATTTTGTGGTTTTTGAAACTCTTTTTGAACATAAAATCCCATCAAGTGGTATCAGAGCCAAGGTTATATGCATGTTTAGTTTAAAAATATACTTGGTTTTTGTAAGCCATGGGTAATTTTTTTTATGAAATGTTCCATGCATGGCTTCTTTTGGCATTTTTTTGCTAGTTTTATTTTATATATTTTATGTATCAAAATTTAGATGGATTTTTGAATCCATGGTTTATTTTTGTTACATAAAAGATTGCCATTAGAAAAACAAAGTGTTGTTTTTCTATTTTATGTTGCATGTTTTTGTGCATAAACAAGCCATGGACCCATGTGTTGATATTCGATATGGTTGTAAAAACCTTTTCTTTTATGTTGGCATGTAATAGTAAATAGGTTTATTATTTTTCTCTCTTGTAAGTATTAGATAGTTTTTTTTTTTGAAAATGTACCAAGAGAGAAAGGCCAACATAAGGTCCAAGATGGAAGCTTTTTGGGCCATATTGGTGTCATCACCAATTTTGGGCTTTGTAAGCCCATATGGGCAAGGTGGACTTTTTCAACACATGAAGAAGGACTTGAACACTTGGATGCATGGAGATGTTGGAGCAAGTGGGAGATTCAAGACTTTTATTTTCTTTTTTGTCCCTTAAGAAAGGACTAGGCATTCTTGTTCGGCTCACAAGAAATGCCATTAGAATTGGCTTGGTTTTTATGCACATTTTATGCACTCTTTATGCATGTTGTGGTTGCTTATGTTCTTTTATTATATTGCCTTAATATATAGAATATTTTTGCATTTAAAAGAACATATAATTGGTCCTATGACATTTTAAAATGATTTAAAATTATAGTAAGAACTTTTAAAATATGTTTTAAAAGTGAAATGGATCAAACCTTAAAATGGAGATTTTAGGTTAAGCAAAAGTTTAAAATGGAGATTTTAAATCCATAAGATGTAAACTGGTTCAATTGTGTTTTTTGAATAAAAAGGTTTATTAAAAACGCTCTAACTTTAAAATTGGATTTTAAATGAACCAAACAATTTAAAATGGAGATTTTAAATATTTTTGAAGAATTTTTTTTTTCAAAAAAATTAAGAGTTCTTTTGACGCGTGTAGTTACATGGTACTAAGAGTTTGGAAATCATGTTTTGACGTTTTTTTATCATAAGATGCTAAATGGTTTTATAAGTTTTTTTGTTATAAAATTCCAAACGTCAAAATTTTTGAAATTAGTGAAAAGGGATTAAAATGGAGTTTTAAGACTCATTCAAACTCATAGTCTAAATAATAAAATGTTTATTATAAGACTATAAATGGTTCTTTAGTGATCAATCATAAGTCTTAATATGTGATATTACTAAATTGATCAATTTTGGATTGATAAAAAAAAAGGATTTTATTTTATCTAAAAGGAACCATATCTTAAAAATAAAGTTTTTATAGTACCATGTAATATTGGATGAATGCAATAACTCTTAATACTAAAAATGTTTTCAAAACTATAATTATAGATCATATGAATCCCTCTTACAAGGCAAGTCTATGTCGTCCTTTTGAGAGACACTCATTTCATCACTATGGCACCCTTGTGGGATAAAGGTCACCTAACCGCTTGGATTGTCTAGTGATGAATGAGGTGATTCTTGTGTCCTTGTGGGATAAAGGTCACCTAACCACATTGATATGATTTTCACACGTTGTCTCAAGTAGGATGACTTGATCGGGAATCTTTTGTGATAAAGGTCACCTAAGCAAAAGAGACCCGAGGCAAAGATGGGATCAAACATGCCAAATTGACAAAAGTTGTTAAGGATCCCATACCACTAGAAGTTACATCTTGATGTAATTGGTAAGCGTTGCCTACCTTGTTGGATTGAATATACGGGATAAAGGTCACCTAACCGTTTGTTCGTTTCGCAACTTGGATTCTAGATTTGACTAAATAATGTTTAAGAAACACAAGAGGGTATTATTTGAGTCAAATATTAAAAATTGAAAATACTAAATGAATGTTGTTATTTTTGTAGATGAATCAAAATACCGCGATTGACCCATTCTTAAGAGCTTTTCTTATGCAAGAAAGGCTAACAGAACAAAATTTCCCTTCTTTGTTTTCAAGGTTGAGACTTGGTCTCAGACATAAAAGGATATCACACGTACTTTTTGTTCCCCTTCCGGAAGAACTCCTCTTACCTCCACAGAGGCCCACAATGCATGGTTAAGGCATTGTAAAGATTCATATGATGTTTCACGCCTCATGATAGAAACCATGGATCCACTTTTACGAGAAAAGGTGCAGAGGTTTCCAGACACAACATATGACCTTATGGAGCGACTACGGCATTGTCACAAAGAGTTTGTGATATCTAAAATGCTTAAAATACGTTGGGAACTTCATCATACCAAGATGAAAGAAGACCAATCTGTGAGCTCTCATCTTGAAACCATGAGAATGCATTTGCACTACTTGGAGAAACTTTGCTATCCGTATCATGATACACTAGCCAAGAGTGCGATTCTCGGGTCGTTGAGCAAAAGATTCAATGGTTTTGAAGTGAATCTTGAGGAGTTTTCAATCTTGGAATTGTGTATGTTACTGGAAACATATGAGAGAAATCTTTCCGAATTTAGTGACTTCAAGTGTTGATCTCGAAGGAGAAGATTTTCCTTTGTGAAATAAAATCTTTTAGGTATCTATGAGATAGAAAGAACTTTTACCTTTCTCTTATACACTTGTATATGATACTAAGTGTAAAACTCTATCTTGTAATTGTTACAGATATTCTTGAAAGGCAAACGACTGAAAGACAAGCATGATGGTGATCAAAGGAAGCATCTTTGAACACCAAGCTTATAGAAGATTTATTTTGAAAACCATATGGCTTGTAATGTTAAAACAATGGTTGTTTTTAAACGATATTTTGAATTTAGTTTGACTAAATTATTATTTCAGTTGCATGTTTAATGATTGGATGAAATTCACCCATGCGTTTTGGAAACGATCATTTTCATATTCAAAATGAATTATTCTATTTCGAGAACCAGCTCTCTTAATCGAATAATAAAGTGAATCTCATTAGCTTTCTAAAACACAGTTCACTATGATACCAAGGACTCAAATGAGATTTAAATCAAATCTATGGCAAGGCAAATGACAAGTTGAATAAAGCTTTTTCCTCTAGTTATTGTAACGAAAGAAAATTTGAGAAGAAAACATTTGGATGTATATGTCTTCTCAATTCCTTGTCTAGTCTTGATGATAGATGACACAATATCTTCGCTACTTAACGATTCAAGTGTTGAAGTGTTAAACATGAAGCATTTGATATAATTCAGTCGCTTCAAAATGAAGATTGGAGAAAAGGTCACAAAGAAAAATGAAGTCTTTTATGATATAAAAGAATAATATCTCGAATAGGAATTCATGAATCATCTTAGAAGTTGTGGGATAGTCTCACAAACTTGGTTCATCACAAACACCATTTTCAAATTAAAAGTTTTTGATGAACTGAACCTTGTCAGACATGGTTCACTCTATGATGAAAGAATTTACTATTCCTATTCAAATTAAGAATTCTGCCTTTAATTACTGTAAACTATGTTTTACCAACCGAGACGTAGATAAAACACCTTATAAGATTTTGTATGAAAGGTCTCATCCATAATCTTAGTTAAAGATGTGGTTTTATGAAGCACATACAAAACTCGACTAATATCTACTGAATTGCATATTGTAGAATATTCTAAAACGTTTTGAATACGGATTCTACAATCCCATAAATAATAAAGTTGTTTATTGTTTGAATGCCAAGTTCTTAGAAAACAAGTTTCAAATGGGCAAGGCAAATGGGAGGTTTAAGGAATTGAAGAAAATCAAGAACCTCATAACCTAATGCACTTCTTGGTTGACACTAGTTATCAAACAAAGGTTGTTGAATTTGAACAATTTGATTGATCAGAAACTTAGTAAATCACAAAGTGTTCGCAAATCTAGTAGAATCATTCAGAAGTCCGAGAAATGTTATTTTCCCACGACTAATGAAGGATGATGCATGATGGGATTCCTGTAAACCCATCAGCTACTAAAATGCTGAGTCAGATTCTGAATCTGATGAGTGGCTTAGAGTCATGAACACCAAGGTGTAATCCATTCATGGATAACTATAAGCATCTTAAAGCTGGAATCTTCTTTTGATAAAAGAAGACTTATACATTTACTAAAAGGCTAGTGGGAGCGCAGTATAATTCCTAGTATTGTATGTATACATTCAATATAATTCCTAGTGGGAGCGCAGTATACATTCCAATGCTCGGAGGAAAAACACAAGGCAAGGCATCGTGTCTTGGCAGGGCAATATATCTAAATGAAAGACTTAAGAACATGATTATGTTCTTGAAATAGAGATATAAAGAGTTAGATCAAAGGAGTCTACAGTCATAAATTAAGTACGTATATTGATATGATCTTGAAAAGGTTCAAGATGCAAGGCTCTAACGGTAGGTTCTTGCAAGTATGATGTGACATCATTCTAAGTTGGGCTAAATATTTCTAGCACAAAGGTTGAGCTAGTTAAAATGATTGGCATTCCAAATAGTACGACAAGATTGATATGCTAATGCGGATGTGTCATAATGCTTTAGAGTATTAGATGATGTTAACCAACAAATTTCAGGGGAAGGTCATTAGATGACCATAAAGAACATTCTAAGGTACTTACATAGCCAAAGAAGTGTTCATTAATTATGGGTTGGAAGAAAATCATAGTAAAAGGTTACATATGATGATAGCTTCCATAGATCTTGAGAAAGTTCTAGACCATAAAACCGGTATGTCTTCATTATGAATGAAGGAAAAGTTCGTTGGAAAGAGTTCCAAGCGAAAGCAAAGTTCATAATACAAAATTAGAATACATTGCTGCTTTAAAAGCTGCAAA
This sequence comes from Arctium lappa, assembly GCA_023525745.1. Classification (NCBI taxonomy): domain Eukaryota; kingdom Viridiplantae; phylum Streptophyta; class Magnoliopsida; order Asterales; family Asteraceae; genus Arctium; species Arctium lappa. The sequence goes on from CM042049.1 coordinate 3,061,713, forward strand.
AGGAAAGATGTCTTGGAGGAAAGGGTTCATTGAAAAGCTAGCATGATACCTTCCATTCAGGATCACCTAGAAATCTTTTGTGACGATAAGCGTGCCATTACGAGAGCTAAAGGACACTATGTCACAACAGAATACCAAGCATCTACTCCAAAACTATATTCAGAATAAAGTTTAAAAGGAGACATTCGTATTCTCAAAGTTCACACAAATCAAGCCTTAGTATACACATTCACGAAACTCCTTTTATATGCTAAGCTTGAAAGGTCATGTTTGAGCCATAGGACTTCGTTATTCTAGTGATGGAAATTGATTTGGATTTAGTATTTGGATATTGGAACAAGTTATGTAACGAGTATAATATTTGAATAGATATATAGGATATGATCTTATTCATACTTGTTGTGTTCTATATTAGCATGTTTAATCCATGAATAAATTAGTTATTCTAAATGTCCATAGTCGGTCATAGTTGTGGGAACAACTATGAAGTAAGACTAATATGATTTGGATTGGTTGACTTTTAAGAGTAAAAGTGGCAAAGTGTTGCAACCAAGTTCATAGGTACTTGCTAGGGAACAAGTACTGGACAGGACCCGCTTCAAGATCACTTCATGGATCTTCGTCATGAGTGACACTTGAATAAAGGTAATATCTTTGTATCCTTTGACCTGAGTTGCATATTAGGTACTTGAGTGTAGGGAGTACTGTGCTTTGATATGGTTAACCGCTGATCTTGAAATAGTAGGCAGCTATAAAGGCCATCATTGGGTATAGTATGAACTACATAAGAGGCGTATGTAGTCAAAATGGGATTTGTTCCTCTAAATGGTTTAAGAGTAAGACATCTAAGGCGCCTTACCAAAAGTTGAACGACGTATGAGAATGATAGCGATCCATGTCTCATGTTCAACATGATGTCTGAACAAAGGGATAACTGATACCACACCTTATACATCAATTAAAGTTTTGAGCTTGTGGGAATTGGATGTTGATGAATGGCACATACAGTCATATGTTGCTGGGGGCAGTGAGATGTTGCTAGACGTCCACCACTGTCTATATTATTCTATAATACAATCTTGAGCAAGTGGGAGATTGTTGGTTCTATGTGCCCAAGAATGATTATAAAATAATATTGCCGGTAATTTATGATCCTATAGGGTCACACCAAAAACAAGTAGACACCAAATTAATATTTATAAGAATTTTGATTCTTGATAAATATTAATAATTCTTGAAAATTATTATTGAATGTGATTCATAATAATTGATGCAATAAAAGGATTCTAGTTAACTTATAAACTTATATATAACTAGAATTAAAAGAGGGACTTATAATTATAAAGTTTGAATTGTTAAAATATGGATTTTAACAAATTCAAACTAGAAGGACCAAGAAAGAAAGTCTTGCATGGTCAAGTCCTAAACTAGAAGGTTAAAAAGGAAAATATGCATGGAAGGATGAAAGGTCATTGGTGGATTTGGTGGTTCTTGGAAAACCATCAAATCTATACCATGGGTAATTAAGAGAGTTTTTAGTTTTTAAAATGTGTGTGTATTTTTGGTTAAAAAGGTTGAACTTTTCTCTCTTCCTTTTCAATTCTACACTTTAGGCCACCATCACCATTTTGGGTAGTGGATTTTCTTTTCTCCTCCCATTCTCTTGATGTTTTCGGCCAAACACCACCAACAAGTGGTGGTTGTTTTCCTTCTACAAAACTATTGTAGTTTTTGGTGAAGAACCTTTTTGCATCTTCAAGTAGGAACTAGCATTCTATAGTGTTGGAGCTTGTTGGTGGATACCAATAGAGGAACTCTATTTTGGGTTCTACATTCATCATCAACGATCAACCTCCCGTGAGGATCCAAAGGCTTCAAAGGTTGTAGTTCCAAACTTTTATTTTCATGTTAAATCTTTACATGCATGTAACAAGATCTTATTGTGGGAGTTAAAACTTGTTTAATTTTGTTTATGTTCAAAATTTTATTTTGCTTCCGTTGCTCAAAATTTATTTTGTGGTTTTTGAAACTCTTTTTGAACATAAAATCCCATCATAAACTACAAGCAATGTTGAATGCCAAGCTTACATGTTCAAAAGATTCAGAAATGGCAAAGATTGTGGTTAGCAGGATTATAAATCAAAGCTTAGGGTTGGATCTTAATCTAGGGGTGTAAGCTGCAGTGTTGAAAGCATCTTGAAGACTATTTGAAGAACTTGACTTCTCTTCCTAAAAGTCAAGTTAGGGGGAGATTGTTGGGAAATTCAGAATGTCAGAAGTACAGTTAATGCTGCTAGAAGAACTTGGTTAATACTTCTGAGGTTAATGCTGCTAAGTGAAGTTAATGCTGCTGAACAACTTAATGCTGCTCATCAAGATTAGTAATGCTAAGTCAAGGTTAATACTGCTAGAGGAGATTACTACTGCTAAGCAATTTTAGTACTGCTAGTAGTTAGTACTGCTGAATGTTAATACTGCTCAAAGTATTAATACTGCTGAAGACTTAGTGCTGCTTATGAGATATTCAAGATTCGTGCAGAAGATTATGGAAAGCTTGAAGATAAAGATGGAAGATTATTTTGAAGATCTTTTATTATTTGTAATTATCTTTTATCTTCAGTATATATAGAATAGTTTAGAATTGACAGAGATACATAGAATTCTGAATTTTTGTTTTGATAGAGAGAATCAACCTCAAGGTTTGTAATCCTAATTCTAGATAAGTAGAATTCGTATTGGTGAGTCTGTTCATCAATATTGAGGTTGAGTGTTGAATCTTGTAACTTTATAATCATTCAATAAAGTTTACAAGTTGTTCTTCAGATTTACTGTTTTCCATTACTTATTGAATATCAAAGTGTTATTCCGCAAACTCCTTTGATAATGTTTCTGAGTGTTTATTCTTGTTTAGTTTGTTTATCATTCCTCCTATGCGCTGATTGAAACAAGTTCTTAAGCTGAAAGTCTATTCAACTCGCGGTTCGAAGACAGATTATGTGTTTTAAACTGAAGATGCACCGTGGAAAGTCACGTTACTCTCACATTATCTTTCTTGTGTGCTGATCCGATGTGATTGAGTTTCTACAGTTAAAAGTTGCGTGAAAGTGTGTTCAGTCGAGGCTACTGTACATTGAATCTGGTTACAAAGTTGATACTATGAAGACCAAGAGCTTTATTCAAGGGGGAGCGTGGAAAGACATGAAGTCAAGCAACACCAAAGTTTTTCAAAGATTCAAGAAGGAAAGAAGATCAAGGCCTGAAAGTTTTTTTCAAGTTGTTAAATGCTTTATTCAACTTTAGGGGGAGATTGTTAGGACTGAAAGTCCTATGTGTTGAAAGTGGAATAAAGTATTTATAAGGGTTTGATTTGTAATTAATTGAAAGTTGTTATAATAGTTGGGCCCAAGCCCATTAGCCCATTAGGCCTTGTAAGCCTGATATATAAAGGCTATTTCAGTTTCATTTGTTAAGTTTTTGAGTCTCATTATTTTCAGATTACTAGTCAATAGGTTTACTCTCTCTGATCAGAAATCCTTTCTGTTAACCTGTAACCCTTTGATTTCATATCAATCATATGACTAGTTGTTGTGACTCATATATTGTTCATCTTTGATATTATTTGCTGCTGATTGCATTGTACTGGGATCAACAAGTTCCCTTAGCGGTGGGTTGCCAAGGGCTTGAGTGACGAGCATAGGTTGAGGCATTTTTTAAATGATTAGTATTTGGCGTTGGGCAATTGTTTAAGTCCCATCTTTGGTGATTTTGGGTCAACAGCCGATGTAATCTAGATAGCATATGTTTAGATTAGTTTGTTGTTGATTTCCATATCCGTTTGCAGGTTTTTGTAAAGGCTTAATACTTTTCCCCTTCTTGGGAGGTTTATACCAAATACAAACATCATATTTCCAAATTCCGAATTTTTATTTTACGCTAAATTTTAGGGTGTTACAAGTTGGTATCAGAGCTCTAGTTTAAGTGAACTAGGCATGAATGTAAGATGTCTAGACTTAGACTGAGTATGTTAAGCATTGATTGTGAGTTTGGGTAGAATTTCTAAGATGAGTTAGTCTTAGAGTCGACGGAAATTATGTTTATCAAGCGTTGTAGCGATGGAAACGAGAACCATTATGTATTATATGTTCATAATCTCACTTAGCTAATGCTATTATGAGGATGTCTTATGTAACACCCTCAAATGTGGAAAGAGCGATTAATTAAAAACTTTCAAAAATACCTAAAATGGTAATAAAATCCCTTACTAATAGTCCATAATTGAAATACATTTATAGGTTGAACCATCAACGAATAATTAAAGTCTTACATAAAGACTAACTAAAGTCGAGTGTTAGTATAACCCAATACCAAATCGCTATCTCCAATAAAAATGCGGAAGACTTCATCAAGATAATCACTTCTTCGAGCACACAACTAGCACTCATCACTTCACGGTGTAGCTAGAACTAATTCCCGAGATGGAACCTGATGCACATGCCGACAAATAAAAAGGTTAGGCTAACGCCTAGTGAGTTCAAGAGTTTATATCATGATTATAAAGAAAACGTAAAATGGAAATATTATAACTTATAATCATGATCCTTTAAAATGTTGGAACGACTCATTTTCCCATAATATACACTTTTAAAGACAATGCTCCCAAACATGTATTTCTTATAAAATGATGCAACCCGTAACTCACTCGAAACGGGGTCATAGTTCGACACTCACATTTGTAAAAATGTAAATAATACTTCTTATCCCAAAACACCCAAACTCGGGTGGGACATAATACACGACCCTTAAATAACGGAAAACAATCCATATAAATATGATACGCCATTAAAACATGGAACTGAAACTTAATACTCACGCGACCATAAAATGGAATGAAATCCAAATATTAAAGCATGAACCATTAAATATCCAAAATACAGAGGGCCAAAAACGGGGATACCCGTATCCGTTGAGAGTGGAGGAACACAAAAGTATGCCACTCAAACAACGTTATTCGCATGACACCTCACGACATCTCAGCCCAAGTGTCCCTACGACTTCTTTACCAAGTGTCACCCAAGTCAGTTGACCTTGATGGATCATTCCGAAGAAATCCATCCCGAAGGCCCGACACACTTAAAGACTACCTCCCAGGCATTACTTCAAGCGGCGGAGGTCCTAGCGCTCACTCCCCGATAGCACTACAGACTCAACCCTCCTAGCGATCACTTGTAAAGTTTTCGGTCGTAAAACATGGGTACCGGAGTCCCACCCCGAACTACCCAATTGACCATCCCAAAACAGACTGACTGACGTGCCTATGGATCCATTACACACTGTCTAGCGTTACCGGACTACACACGAATGACCAAAGCACCCGAGCCCGTAACCAAACTCAATACGCAACACAGCGCATTAGTACGTACGTCATGACTGGGCTCCACATTGAGCCATATAAAACCGGACAAGCGTCCTCAAAACTCCTTTAAACGATATCGAGCCAAAATGCTCAAAATCTCTTTTGACCCACGATCACATTTTTCAATATAATAAACACACTCGACCCATACCGTGAAATTATACACTCCCAAAAAGCTTGGATGGATTCCAACACAGTTTAAGTCAGGACAAAAAGGTTTTCCAAACTAGACTTGTGAACCTAAATACACCAATTTACGTATGTCATGAATAAGACCTCATTTGTAGAAAATCACCAAGAATGCATAAGTCATGAAATGGACTCTATTTGTACCAAATCCCCAAAATGCACAAATCATGCTATTACTTATCAAGATGTCCAAATCCCAAATATGAGCATTTTATGGAACTAAAATAAACCAAGTTCATCAAATATGAAAACTCATTAAAATACTCACACTTTGACAAATACCAAGTAAAATACGTTTTTACTTCAAAATACTCCAAACTTATCAGCAGTTAACCATTTCATGTAAAACACTTTAAAATAACCATTTTAGCATGTACACCATCTTCACAAATCAACTTGAACTCACCTTGCTAGATTTAGGATAAATCTAGATTTTACCCACTTAGAGCTTTCCTTGAAGAACTTGATTCTTCAAACCAAATCTTCCAAAAACCTAGATCCACAAGGTTCCAACCATAAATATACATAAACAACCACAAATAATCGATCCCCAACCTTATACATGAATACCTCAACTGATACCGAAACCCTAACTTCCATAAATGAAGAAGATAGAAGAGTACCTTAACCCAAGCTTGAATCCACCAATCAAAACACCTCTTGTTGGGAAATTCAGAATGTCACAAGTACAGTTACTGCTGCTAGAAGAACTTGGTTAATACTTCTGAAGTTAATGCTGCTAACTGAAGTTAATGCTGCTGAACAACTTAATGTTGCTCATCAAGATTAGTACTGCTAAGTCAAGGTTAATGCTGCTAGAGGAGATTACTACTGCTAAGCAATTTTAGTACTGCTAGTAGTTAGTACTGCTGAATGTTAATACTGCTCAAAGTATTAATACTGCTGAAGACTTAGTGCTGCTTATGAGATATTCAAGATTCGTGCAGAAGATTATGGAAAGCTTGAAGATAAAGATGGAAGATTATTTTGAAGATCTTTTATTATTTGTAATTATCTTTTATCTTCAGTATATATAGAATAGTTTAGAATTGACAGAGATACATAGAATTCTGAATTTTTGTTTTGATAGAGAGAATCAACCTCAAGGTTTGTAATCCTAATTCAAGAGAAGTAGAATTCGTATTGGTGAGTCTGTTCATCAATATTGAGGTTAAGTGTTGAATCTTGTAACTTTATAATCATTCAATAAAGTTTACAAGTTGTTCTTCAGATTTACTGTTTTCCATTACTTATTGAATATCAAAGTGTTATTTCGCAAACTTCTTTGATATTGTTTCTGAGTGTTTATTCTTGTTTAGAATTAAGATCCTGACAAATGGTTTCAAAGCAAGTACTCTCAGAAATCTCATTCATTATGGAAAACACAGCTGAATCAAACAGTACTCTGGTCTCAAAGGTTCCAATGCTGAGACCCAATGAATTTGACATGTGGAAGATCAGAATCAAGCAATATATTCTCCTCACAGATTACTCTATGTGGGACATCATTGAGAATGGCCTATCTGATGCAGGGAAGATTGGTGAAGATGGCAAAAGAACCCCTCCAAAGACGGATGCAGACAGAAAAACAAGGCAGACAGAGATGAAAGCCTTGAGCACACTGCTCTTGGCCATTCCAAATGAATATCAGCACCAATTCTGCAATTGTACTGATGCACAGATGCTCTGGAATGCTCTAGAGAAGAGATTTTCTGGTACCAAAAGAAATCAAAAGGCAATCTTGAAGCAACAGTATGAAAACTTCATGTCAACTAAGAATGAGTCCATGACTCAAACTTTTGACAGATTTAACAAACTGATTGGTGAACTAGCTACTATGGGAGTACAGATTGATCAAGATGATGTAAACCGAAAGTTCTTAAGGTCCCTTGGAGATGAATGGACCATGTACACTGTTTCATTCAGACAGAATAATCAGTTGGAAGAGAAAGAACTTGATGATCTGTACAATGATCTAAGGGGGCGTTTGGTTCGCTGGATTCCGCCGGAATCTGATGGAATTGGAATGGTCAATTCCATTGACCGAATTCCGTTATGCTGTTTGGTTGCCAAGGGAATGGAATTGGATTCCATGAAATCCTTAGATTAAGGAATTGGTCATTACATTTAAAAATGGATGGAATTGAATTCCATTCCATCATGGTTTTTCAAAAAGACAAAAATACCCTCCAAACCATTTCTAACAAAATTAAAACCCATCAGATGTGGATTTGGTTTCCTCTCTCTCCTCTGTATCCTCTCTGTCTCCTCTTTCTCTCTCCTCTCCTCTCCTCTCCTCTCTCTCTCTCTTTCATCTCTCTCTCCTCTCTCTCCTCTCTCCTCTCTCTCTCCTCTCTCTCTCCTCTCTCTCTCCTCTCTCTCCTCTCTCTTCTCTCTTTCCTCTTTCTCTCTCCTCTCTCTCATCTCTCTCTCCTCTCTTCTCTCTCTCCCTTCTCTCTCTCCTCTCTCCTCTCCTCTCTCTCTTTCCTCTCTCTCTCTCTCCTCTCTCTCTCCCCTCTCCTCTCTCCCCTCTCTCTCCTCTCCTCTCTCTTCTCTATCTCCTCTCTCCTTTTTCTCTCTCCTCTCTCTTCTCTCTCTCTCGGCATTTAAAAAAAATAAATAAATAAAATTAAAAGAAAGGGTATTTTTGTCATTTTTCAGAATATCATTAAAATTCCTTTGTAAACCAAACAGACATATTCCAATTCATTTGACTGATTACATTCCATTCCTGCCAACCAAACAGTTGGTCAAACCTGAAAACATTCCATTCCAATTCATTCCAGATTCCAATTCCATTGACAGATTCCATTCCATCAGAAATCATTCTGCGAACCAAACGCCCCCCAAGAGTATTTGAAGCTGAGGTGGAGGCAAAGAAGAAGCCTTCTGGATATATTCATAATGCTGCACTCCTATCAGTATCAATTGATTCTACTGCTAACCCTGAATCAGTTAATGCTGCTAATGAAGCAAATCAAGATAAAGGCACTGATTCTGTGTTTGAAGCCTTTCTTGCCAGTCATGGAAATTCCTCCTTAATTAATGATGATTTGGAACAACTTCATCCTGATGATCTGGAAGAGATGGATATTAAATGGCAGATGGCCATGCTGTCCATGAGGGTAAAGAAGTTCATAAAGAGGACTGGGAGGAACAACTTCTCCCAAAGAAGAGAACATGGAGCAGGGTTTGATAAATCAAAGGTGGAGTGCTACAAATGCCATCTGAAGGGACACTTTGCAAGGGAATACAGAAGTGGAGTGTCTCACAACCACCAACAAGCTCAATCTGGAAGCTTCAATAACAACAGAAACTATGCTCAAGCCCTTGTTTCTCAACAAGGAATTATGGCTGAAGTATCTGATCTCCCATCTGAGGTAAGTTCTAATCTCTGTTCTAAATCTTGCATAGACTCTGTTAAAAGGTACAGAGATCACAACCAGAAGATGAGTGATGACCTTAAGAGATTAGAAAAGGACATAAAAGACTATGTGAGAATTGTTGAGAGGTTTGAAGAACAGATTAAAGGTTTTCAAGCCAATGAACTCCAACACTCATATGATACCAATTACTGGAAGTGGGAGAAAAAGGATCTAGAACTCAAACTGACCAAATCTAAATAGAAGAGTGAGAAGTTGAGAGAGGAGCTAACCAAGGTTAAGCTTGATGTAGAAAAGTTTTCCAATGCTTCAAAAGCAATGGACTCTATGCTACAAACTCAGATTCATGACAAGCTGAGAAGAGGAATTAGATACAATGCCACACCACCACCATATAACAACAACTACATTCCTCCTACTTCAGATCTGTTAGACACCAAAGATAGGAAGGACTTGCCTGAGGGAGCCACTGAAATAGATCCCTTAGATGAGGTAGTTGTTGAGGATAAGACTGAGAAAGAGGCTGGAAAGAGTAAGGAGAACAATGTGAGTGGTGAGATTCCTCTAGAGAATAACATTATCACCAATGAAGACTGTGGAAGGGCTTGTATCAAATCTAAGGACATAGAGAAGACAGAGGGAAAGTCTGGTAAGGTCCATTACAAACAGACCACAGTTGTGAATCCAGGTCCTTGCAAACAGTGTGCATGTAAGAAGAATGAGCCCCTAAAACATGATAAAAAGAGGGGAAATCAAAGAAACTGGAATAATTAGTGGGCACAAAAACAAGGGGTTGATCTGTGTAAAATCAATAGACCAAAACCTTGTTTTATCTGTGGCAAATTGAATCATCTTGCCAAATATTGTTATTTCAATCCTATAAACCAAAGGATGAACTTTCAAAGACCTATGCAAAAACCGTTGGGTTATAGGAAGATTGAAAAGAACCATGTGGCTAAGAAATCTGTTAAATCTAAAAGCCACATGAAGAAAAAGTCTGTTAAAGAAAGTGTCAATATGTGGGTTCCTAAAAGCACTAAAACTGTTAGTACTGTTACCACAAATAGTGCTGCTGACAATGATAGTGCTGCTAGAAGTAATACTACTGCTAACAAAGTTAGTGTTGCTGACATTGTTAGTACTTCTTCAAAAGTTAATACTGCTAACTATGTTAGTGTTGCTAACAAGGTTAGTACTGCCAAACCTGTTAGTACTGCTAACTCAGTTAGTACTTCCAAAGTTAGTACTGCTTCTAGTGTTAGTGCTGCTAAGCCAATCATATTGACAAAGTACTCAAATAAAGAGTGCTATGAGTTTAAAAACCTCATCAAAAAAGAATGTAAGTACTTTGATGAGAAAGGGAGACCCAAGACCACTTTGGCTTGGGTCCCCAATCAATACTAACTGTTTAATCTTATGTGCAGGGCAACCAGCAGCTCAAGGGGAAGAGCATCTGGCATGTTGATAGTGGTTGCTCTAGGCACATGACAGGGAACATGTCATGCCTCAAGAATTTCAAGAAAATTGATGGAGGACATGTTGCCTTTGGTAATACTCCAGATGGAGGTAAGATAAGTGGTAAGGGGGATGTAACCAAAGGTAAAATGACCTTTGAAGATGTATTCTATGTTGAGCAGTTAAGGTACAACCTGTTAAGTGTATCACAGGTTTGTGACAAACAACATAGTATATTATTTACAGATTCTGAATGCTTTATCCTTGCTCCTGGATTCAAGGTAGTTGATGAAAAGATGATACTACTAAGAACTCCCAGAAAGGATAATGTATATTGCTTAAATATGGAAAGTGTTTCAACTGATTCATCCCTAAACTGTCTTGTTTCAAAAGCTTCTTTGGATGAATAATCAATTTGGCACAGAAGGATGTGTCACATGAACTTTAAAACAATGAATAAACTTGTTAAAAACAACCTTGTAAGAGGTTTACCTTCCAAAGTCTTTTCATGTGATGATCATTGTGTTGCCTGTCTCAAAGGCAAACAACACAAAACTTCTCATAAGTCCAAAGAGTTGAACACAATCTCTAATTCTCTTCAGTTGTTGCATATGGATCTGTTTGGTCCTACAAATGTTATGAGTATTGGTAAGAAATCATACTGCCTAGTTATTGTTGATGATTACTCTAGATTTACTTGGGTATATTTTCTAAGGACTAAGGATGAGACAAGTGGACTGATCAAATCCTTTATTCTAAGAATTGAAAACCAAACTAATCAAAAGGTAAAAGTCATTAGGTCAGACAATGGTACTGAATTTAAAAATCATGACCTAAACACTTTCTGTGAGGAAAAAGGAATTGAGAGGCAATACAGTGCTCCTAGGACTCCACAACAAAATGGTGTTGCTGAGAGAAGGAATGATTGAGGCTGCTAGATCTCTGTTGGAAGATTCAAAACTTCCAATTACTTTCTGGGCTGAATTAGTTAATACTGCTTGCTTTGTCCAAAACAGAGTTCTAGTAGTCAAGCCTAAAAACAAGACACCTTATGAGCTTTTAAATAACAGAAAACCTTTTATAGGATTTTTCAAACCTTTTGGGTGTCCTTGTACCATTCTCAATACCAAAACTCACATAGGAAAGTTTGATAGCAAGGCTGATGATGGTTTTCTTGTTGGTTACTCATCTCAGAGTAAGGCTTACAGAGTTTTTAATACTTCTTCTAGAATAATTGAGGAAAGTGATAATGTCAAGTGCAATGAGAACACACCAAATCTTATTGGGTCTGGTCCTCAGTGGCTATTTGACATTGATTCACTAACTAACTCTTTGGGTTTCAGTAGTGATTATCATGCAGGTTCAGGAAGTGAAGGATCAGGGGATGAACAAGTACAAGTACAAGACATTTTACCTCAGTCTGTGATCTTTCCTATACCTATGATAGAGCCTGTTGAGGTCTGTGAAAAGGAGAATGCTACTGAACAAATTCATAGTGAAGAAGAAAGAAGAGATGAAGAGAATCAAGTGCATGAAGAACCAGAAGCAGCTGATGAGATCCAATCAGCTGATTTAAATGATTCCAATCTGGATGTGGGAATCAATGAAGAACCTAGTCATCAGACTAGAACTCAAAAGAATCATCCTCCAGAGCTGGTCATAGGAGACATCTCTTCTCCTATGATAACAAGGAATCAAAGCAGACTTCAAGAGCTGCAGGATCAGCAACACACAGTACTCACTTGCTTTCTATCCCAGATTGAGCCTAAGAAGGTTTATGATGCTATGAAAGAATCCAGTCGGATAGAAGCTATGCAAGAAGAGTTACTGCAGTTCAAGTTACAAGAAGTTTGGGACTTGGTGGACCTTCCAAAAGGTCATAGAGCTATAGGTACCAAGTGGATTTTCAGGAACAAAAAGGGTGAGAGAGGCATTGTGATTAGAAACAAAGCAAGGCTGGTGGCACAAGGGTACACTCAAGAAGAAGGCATTGACTATGAAGAAGTATTTGCTCATGTGGCAAGGGTAGAGGCAATTAGGCTATTTCTAGCCTATGCCTCATACATGAAGTTCAAGGTATACCAAATGGATGTGAAGAGTGCCTTTCTGTATGGTACAATTGATGAAGAAGTATATGTCTGTCAGCCCCCTGGATTTGAGAATCCATCATATCCTGACAGAGTATACAAACTGAAGAAAGCACTTTATGGTCTGCATCAAGCCCCAAGAGCATGGTATGATACTCTGTCTACCTATCTCTTGGAGAATGGGTTTGAAAGAGGAATAATTGACAAGACCCTCTTCATTAAAAGAAGTAAGAAGGACATCATATTGGTTCAGATATATGTAGATGATGTCATCTTTGGATCCACAAAAGATCAAATGTGTAGAGACTTTGAAAAGTTGATGCACAAGAGCTTTAAAATGAGTTCAATGGGTGAACTTACCTTCTTCCTTGGGCTTCAAGTGAAACAGAAGAAAGATGGGATCTTCATAAGCCAATCAAAATATGTGAAAGACATCCTGGACAAATATGGTCTAACAGACTCAAAGCCAGCAAGCACACCTATGGAGACTCATAAACAGATCACTGCTGATCTTGAGGGGAAGGATGTTGATGTCCATCTATACAGATCAATGATAGGATCTCTCATGTATCTCACAGCATCAAGACCAGACATCATGTTTCCTGTGTGTTTGTGTGCCTGATTCCAAGTCAAGCCAAAGCAATCACATCTGCAAGCTGTTAAAAGGATTTTCAGATACTTAAGAGGGCAACCTAGATTAGGTCTTTGGTATCCATATGAATCCAACTTTGACTTGATTACTTATTCAGATAGTGACTTGGGTGGTGCTAACATGGACAGAAAGTCTACTTCAGGTGGATGTCAACTTTTGGGTGCAAGACTAGTATCTTGGCAGTGTAAAAAACAAACCACAGTGTCCTTATCAACAACAGAAGCTGAGTATATTGCTGCTGCAAGTTGCTGCTCTCAGGTTCTATGGATTCAGAATCAGATGTTGGACTATGGGTAACCTTTTTTCACACTCCAATCTTCATTGACAATAGCAGTGTTATAAGCATTGTTAACAATCCAGTCAAGCACTCCAAAACCAAACACATTGAGATCAGGTATCACTTTATCAGAGATTGTAATGAAAAGAAGCTAATTCAAGTTGCTAAAGTTCATACTGACAACCAATTTGCTGATCTATTCACTAAAGCTTTTGATGTGGGTAGATTCACTTTCTTGGTCACAAAGTGTGGGCATGATCAACTCTAAATAAGCTCATTTTTCTTAAAAGTGGTTTCATACCTGTTACTGGTTTATTCTTTGGTGCTACTAACATCTTTCTCAGGAAGTTCTTACCTTGCTCAGAGTACCTTAAAACTTCAAAAAGTGTAAGGATAGTTAATGCTGCCAGTGCAGTTTTAATACTGCCAGTGCACAATTAATACTGCTAGTTCGTTAATACTGCTAGTGGTTAATACTGCTCTCAGTTAATACTTCTAGTTAGTTAATACTGCTAGTGGTTAATACTGCTCTCAGTTAATAATGCTAGTTAAGTTAATACTGGTAGTGGTTAATACTGCTCTCAGTTAATACTGCTAGTTAGTTAATACTGCTAGTGGTTAATACTGCTAGTTAGTTAATACTGCTAGGAGTTAATACTGCTTATGTCCCAAATCGTATAAATACCCTTTTTGCCCGCCCAAAAGTTCATAACGACTCTTTGCTTTCTATTCATCTGCTATCTAACCCCTTTTTCTCTCAAGAACCAAGTGTTTCAGTACAGATTACTCAAGCTAACATGGCGTCTATGGCATTTATTGACGAGCACAATGAAATCGCGATGCTACAAAAGCCAAAGCAAGCTGCAGGATTTCATCAGATAGTGGATTTTCTGAAGTCTAGCCATATCGCCTATGCTCTGACAGTGTCTCCAACTATCTACATTGAGCATCAACGACAATTCTGGGCAAATGCCACCATAGTCACAGAGAATGGTGTGCAGATTCTGAAGACAAGGGTGGGTGACAAACCCTTGTCAGTTACTAAAGAGGTGATACGCATCTGTCTACGTCTAGACGATGCTGAAGGTATTACTTCTCTTCCTAATGAGGACTTGTTCTCAAATTTGTCAAGAATGGGGTATGGAGGCCAATTGGATGGTTTTAAATTTTCAAAAGCCAAATTTTATGCCCAATGGCGTTTTCTTGTTCATACTTTGATGCACTGCATTTCCAAAAAGACTACTGGATGGAGTGAGTTAAGCAGTACCATTGCTTATGCTTTTGTCTGCTTGGCCACTGCCAGAAAGTACAATTTCTCTAGAATGATTTTCAGTGATCTTGTATCAAACTTAGGAAGCAAAAAGAGTTTTTATATGTACCCCAGGTTTGTACAAGAAGTTATAACCCATGAATTGACTGATATGCCTCACTTTGATGAGGTATATGTACCAAAAATTCCCAAAGGTAAGGTGTTTTCAAAGATGAAAAGATCTCCATTGGACTCGGAAGGAGTTGACACCCCATTGTTCTCTACAATGATGGTGGTGTCCCACAATGAAGAAGGTATGGCAGCAGGGTCAAGGCCCTCATTTGACCATCCCACTGCTAGCCAATCCCAACCTTCACCCTCTATATCAATCCCTCAGTCCCTAATTCATAAGGCAATTTCACCTATCACCCAAACTTATACAAGGAAAAAGGTAAAGAAGGCTCCTTCCCTTCTTGTACCATCACCCACTGCGCCTTTAAGCCCTCTAATGGAGAATTCTCCATTAGAGAATATCCACAGTGAAACCACAGGGGTGTCTCCCAACCCCAAGGAGGTGCTCACTGAGGAGATGTTTGAGCATATGGGTGCTAAGACTGCCACTACTCCTGCTAGCACAGAGGAGGTCAGTGGTAACATAAATAAGACCTTCCCCCTGGCAACTTTGGGTGAGCAATCATCCAAAGGTCCCAGATGCCAAGAAACCACGGGGGTAGCAGGTGTTTCTGCTAGGCAGAAGACCTCTACTACAAAAAGATCCAATGATCCTTCAAAAGAGGGTAACACTTCTGGAGAAGGTGAGGACAGATATAACTATCAAGAATTGATGGATGTTATGGGTAACATAAACATGGATGTCATCAAGAAAGGGAAAGATATTGAAGAGATGAAAATGGTGATTCTGTCTCAACAAGTACAAATTACCAAACTGAAGAAATTGGTGACAAGATTGGTACAGAAGAGGAGAAGGCAGTTTGTGTTAAAGAAGAGGAAAGGTGATAAAGATTCTTCCAACAAGGGGGAGAATGAAGCTGAAACAGAGAAAGAAAGTACAGCTGAGAGGGAGTTTGAGGTTGAGGGGGAGAAAGAGGCCGAAATAGAGAAAGTAACAGACTCAATAGCAGCAGAAAAAGAAACAGAATTTGCTAAAGCAGCAGAAACTGTTAATGCTGTTGAGGTAAAAGAAGCAGCAGTAACAGGGCTTTCTGTAGAAGAATTGGAAATTGCAGAAACGTTGATAAAAGCCAAGAATGACACCCCTAAGGCTTCTCAAAAGGCAAAGGGAGTGGTCATTACAGAAGGAGGCCTTGAAAGGAAAAGAAAAGAGATAAATGAGGCAGGTTTGAAGGATTCAAAAGGAAAAACAAAGATAGTTGAACATGAACAACCATTAATGAAGAAAAGTCAGATTGAGTTAGATGAAGAAGTGGCAAAGCTACTTCAGGCTGAAATGGAAAAGGAAGAACAACTTCAATCAGAAAAGAATAAAGAGCTTGCAAAGATAATGGCCAGAAAACTCAATGTTGAGTATCAAGAGAGTTTAAAAGCAGCAGCTGAAGCCAAGAAAAGCTCTGTGAAAGTTTCTAAGCAAAGAATGTCAGTTATGAAGCAGAAAAGACAACCTTCTAAGACCTTTTTGGCCAATCAGGAAAGGAGAAAAATGATAAATTTCCTGAAAGGTGCAATTGGTGTCAAAGGAGAGATGTTTACTAACATTTCATGTAAAACACTTTAAAATAACCATTTTAGCATGTACACCGTTTTCACAAATCAACTTGAACTCACCTTGCTAGATTTAGGATAAATCTAGATTTTACCCACTTAGAGCTTTCCTTGAAGAACTTGATTCTTCAAACCAAATCTTCCAAAAACCTAGATCCACAAGGTTCCAACCATAAATATACATAAACAACCACAAATAATCGATCCCCAACCTTATACATGAATACCTCAACTGATACCGAAACCCTAACTTCCATAAATGAAGAAGATAGAAGAGTACCTTAACCCAAGCTTGAATCCACCAATCAAAACACCTCTTGTTGGGAAATTCAGAATGTCACAAGTACAGTTACTGCTGCTAGAAGAACTTGGTTAATACTTCTGAAGTTAATGCTGCTAACTGAAGTTAATGCTGCTGAACTCATCAAGATTAGTACTGCTAAGTCAAGGTTAATGCTGCTATAAGAGATTACTACTGCTAAGCAATTTTAGTACTGCTAGTAGTTAGTACTGCTGAATGTTAATACTGCTCAAAGTATTAATACTGCTGAAGACTTAGTGCTGCTTATGAGATATTCAAGATTCGTGCAGAAGATTATGGAAAGCTTGAAGATAAAGATGGAAGATTATTTTGAAGATCTTTTATTATTTGTAATTATCTTTTATCTTCAGTATATATAGAATAGTTTAGAATTGACAGAGATACATAGAATTCTGAATTTTTGTTTTGATAGAGAGAATCAACCTCAAGGTTTGTAATCCTAATTCTAGAGAAGTAGAATTCGTATTGGTGAGTCTGTTCATCAATATTGAGGTTGAGTGTTGAATCTTGTAACTTTATAATCATTCAATAAAGTTTACAAGTTGTTTTTCAGATTTACTGTTTTCCATTACTTATTGAATATCAAAGTGTTATTCCGCAAACTCCTTTGATAATGTTTCTGAGTGTTTATTCTTGTTTAGAATTAAGATCCTGACACCTCTAGTTCGCCAAAATGGTTACAAACCTCCAATCTATGAAAGGGAGAACAAAGGGTGGATGAAACCCTAGAAAACTTTGGTGAAGAAGATGAATAGGGAAAGATGAGAAGCTTACCACCACCAAATACTCTAGTATACTTCAATAAACTTCCAACCTCTTCCCATATCCTTGAAAAGCTCTCAAAAACGAAACCGTAGCAACTTGAATCACCCAAATCGGAGTTGAAATGAGAAAGTTATGACCAAATGAAGAAGAAACCCGTATTTACGCACTGGAGGGTTGGCGCGACCCTGACATGCGACAGTGACATTGTCACTGTCGCGCGAGATGTACCGAAAGTTGCTAACACTGTTTCGGCCGTAACTTCTTCGTTATAGCTCCGTTTTCGCTCCGGAAAGGACCGTTGGACTCGTAATTGAATCCTTTATCCATCAAGACTATAAAATCAAGAATTCAAGCCCAAAATTAAATATCTTATTTTTCCTTAATATACCGGTTTCTGTATTAACTTGAATTGATACATCTCGAAACTCGGGGTGTTACAATCCTCCCAACCTTAAAAGAGATTTCGTCCTCGAAATCTTGAATCACCAAGCACCCAACATTCACATTTGAAAGATCGATTGATTCCCTATCCCAAAGGGATGCCTTCATAAAACTTCACCTCTTATACAGACCCGATTACATTCCGGTTGAGGTTGTCACTGAGTTTCTCATAACGTGGTATTACAAAATTCAATCTCAAAGTTCGATGTATTTCACCAACGTCAGGATGAACGTTGCGTCGTTGATTAATCATTTTCTTAATCGATAAATCTCGGTTGTCTCCCAACCTTAGATTTCTCATATTACCCCGAAAGCGACTTACGACCTTATCTAGTCATTTCCATCAAGAATACCCCAATCTGAAGTATTCCCTTAGATACTTCTGATTACGACGCATCAAGGTCTCCTCAAAATTTCATTTGTACTTAAAGTCCACCTCGACATTCCCACCAAATGTCTCCAAAGATCATCATCACTAAAGAGTTATTGTCCTTTGACGAAATTTCCTAACGACTAGCTTGGTTTGAACCATCGCAACCTTTAAATCCGTTCCTCAAAGCTGACCCGAACACAATGTCTACAAGGGCTCCCACACTTCCATAGACTCCAACATTGCGTTCCCACCAGAAACATACCATTACGCTCTACAGATAGTCGATTCCCAAATCCCATGAATCCTCGAATTCCTACTGATCCATTCCTAATATTGAACAAGATGTCCTTCCAAGGCGCCCCAATGCGTCCTCCAGGTAACTGGTTAATCCAGATCCAGTTAACTCTCAACTCCGTTCCAACATCAACCCCACAACATTCCTATAATGCAATCTTTATCACCACGGGAATGCTTAAACACCTCGATACTAAATCCTCAATACCCAGACTCCTCTCAAAAACCACCACTGAAAGGTCGATATTTTCCATAACCCACCGGGTTACATCCATACATTCCAAGATCCAATGACCTCAAGAAAACAAGTTGACGCCTAGGACTAAACGGTGACCTCGAAAATGTGGACATCCCACCCAAAATTCCATTCCAAACGGATTGTCGCACTAAGGTTGACACCTAATAGAGAGCTAAAATTTCAAATCTTACATCTCTAACCGACAGATCACCAAAATTTCCTTTAATCGCGGAACCCGCTATGACGGTACACCAACCACATAAACTATGGTGTCACACCGACGAGCAACCCACCAAATCAACTCCATTTAAGTGCAGATAATCACCTAAGACCTTATCCCGCATGGTTACCGAAGTATAAAATCACTCCTTAATAACCGGGAAACTTAAATCTACTATTTCCACAATACAAGCGCGCACATATTCCAAAAGCTCCACACCCAAAATATCAAGGTTGACCACGAGTCGGATCATCCAACGCTTCAAATCCCAAGGATCCCATTAATCCTTAATACAACTTCTTTCACTAAAGGGTTTAAATCTATATGCCTAATGAGTTCAAGGTTTTTCAACCAGTATGCCAATTTGAGTTTATAAAACCTTCGAATACAAAAGCTTCTTGACGATTAAACATGCGGCAAAATACACTACCGTTCATTCGATAGGTTTCAAAATTTACTATCGACATAACGCATACAAACCATTTCCAAAACTCATTTGATCAGTGCTTACGTTAATATGGATAGTAATAAAAGATGTGCAACAAAATTTTAAATGGACTACCATGGTCCTAGTAATGCATCAATTTATACTATGCATATGAAAGATAACTTTCCGCACTATAACATGTGCAATAAAAGTTTGTACAATTCCCAAAAGAGACGTTCACAAGTTAACTTTAAAGTTCTGAATTCCCAACCCAAAAGTCATTGCGTCATAAAATTATTAACAACTCCATATGCAACAGTTTATTCTCCAAAGTTCGGTGAAATGATAAGAATGCAAATAATTCTCAAATCGAGTTTAAAACTTTAAGTCGCCTCGATAAAACACATTTGACCAAGATGATAACTACAACGATATGCAATTCGAAAATTCATTTCATGTATTGCGGAAAATTTATAACAACAAGGTCAACAAGCGAAACACGCTTAGATTAAAATTTAATATAAGACAACAAAAGTATTTCGCATATTTACTCATGCGAGTGAAAGTCGGATTCAACCCAAAAGTATGCACATATACTCGTGTGAAACTCAAGATGCAATCATGCGACATTTAGATTTTTCAAGGTGCCTCTTACGGTTGCAAAAGTGTCGATGCAAGAGTCGCATGAAACAAAGTATTGAACACAACTCGTAAATTAACGAACACAATGATGCATATGCACATGTTCTCAAAGTTATTTTACGCAACGCAAAATGACGTAAGACGAGGCACCCTAAACCCAACTGAATTTTCGCAAAACTCAATAATGCTAAAATCATGCAGTGACAAATTTTCATTTTTCAACAAGAATGTAAGACGGCAATATGGCTAAAACACTAAGCCTTTAAGAGTTTTCTCTTTTAATGCAATGAAAGGTAAAATGACACCTTTAACAAAATTCACATGGGACACGACGCCAACTAACTCGTAAGCTTAAAAGAAGCAAAATTAAAACTCACGCATGGAAAGACATCGTATAAAACAATACTCCATGAAATTCCAACAAAACTCACACAAACTAAAATTCTCAAGAAATTCCGACTCAACGCGTGGGAATAACTTTTCCTTTAAAACCATTGACATATGTGGAGGAGATCCAATGTCTAGGTTAAAATCTCATAGCTACTTGCCCAATACTCAAATGACATTAAAACATGGATATTACAATATCCGCAAATAGCGTTAAACAAGAGACGTGAATAAAGAGATTTTTGATAACAATTTGCAATTACGTGCAACAAAACAATTTATGCATGCTTAAGCTCACAGTTTAAAATCTGATGCGTGTTAGATGCTTTACCAAAACTTTATAATATAAACCACTTCCTGTTTTACGAACACAAGAAACAATTTATGCAAATTTATTTCAGAAATAAATTTTAGTGCATGAATTTGGCCGGCATTCACCCCTCTAGACTACGCTTCTCAACAACCCGACATACAAATACCATCCGGGTGTATCAAGCATCTTAGGACAACAATCTCAATTTCCTACTATTGTCATCCGGATACTCCACATCTTAAAGCGACACTCGGATATTTCATCGGTTCACCTTACAATCTCTCCTCGTATGACGTCAATTCCATAAGCTCAAGATTCTACTCCAACCAATTATTCTTACTCAAGACGATCAACTTAATGCATTCAACGCACTTAACTATCACTTCAACATGACATTGCTATAGACATCAACGTTTCCTTAGATTACTCCCTTAACAACCTTCTCACTACCCCAACGGTAATCATACCAAGGTAGTTCAAGTATACACATGTAGTATGTAGGTTCACCATAACACTGGCCAGGTGCCATTATGAACGTACCGCACATGTTCATCCTTGCGACCCTCGACAAGTTTCCCGTTTCTAGTGACTCGATCAACTCCATAATATCTTATCTTAAGATTCCTAATGTGCAACTTCACTTACAATCACTTATAAAAACGCTAGTTTGAGTCTAGGCATCCTACAATCAATACCTAATTCTTTCAAACTTAAGCTCTGATACCAACTTGTAACACCTTCAAATGTGGAAAGAGCGATTAATTAAAAACTTTCAAAAATACCTAAAATGGTAATAAAATCCCTTACTAATAGTCCATAATTGAAATACATTTATAGGTTGAACCATCAACGAATAATTAAGGTCTTACATAAAGACTAACTAAAGTCGAGTGTTACTATAACCCAATACCAAATCGCTATCTCCAATAAAAATGCGGAAGACTTCATCAAGCTAATCACTTCTTCGAGCACACACCTAGCACTCATCACTTCACGATGTAGCTAGAAATAATTCCCGAGATGGAACCTGATGTACATGCCGACAAATAAAAAGGTTAGGCTAACGCCTAGTGAGTTCAAGAGTTTATATCATGATTATAAAGAAAACGTAAAATGGAAATATTATAACTTATAATCATGATCCTTTAAAATGTTGGAACGACTCATTTTCCCATAATATACACTTTTAAAGACAATGCTCCCAAACATGCATTTCTTATAAAATGATGCAACCCGTAACTCACTCGAAACGGGGTCATAGTTCGACACTCACATTTGTAAAAATGTAAATAATACTTCTTATCCCAAAACACCCAAACTCGGGTGGGACATAATACACGACCCTTAAATAACGGAAAACAATCCATATAAATATGATACGCCATTAAAACATGGAACTGAAACTTAATACTCACGCGACCATAAAATGTAATGAAATCCAAATATTAAAGCATGAACCATTAAATATCCAAAATACAGAGGGCCGAAAACAGGGGATACCCGTATCCGTTGAGAGTGGAGGAACACAAAAGTATGCCACTCAAACAACGTTATTCGCATGACACCTCACGACATCTCAGCCCAAGTGTCCCTACAACTTCTTTATCAAGTGTCACCCCAAGTCAGTTGACCTTGATGGATCATTCCGAAGAACTCCATCCCGAAGGCCCGACACACTTAAAGACTACCTCCCAGGCATTACTTCAAGCGGCGGAGGTCCTAGAGATCACTCCCCGATAGCACTACAGACTCAACCCTCCTAGCGATCACTTGTAAAGTTTTCGGTCGTAAAACATGGGTACCGGAGTCCCACCCCGAACTACCCAATTGACCATCCCAAAACAGACTGACTGACGTGCCTATGGATCCATTACACACTGTCTAGCGTTACCGGACTACACACGAATGACCAAAGCACCCGAGCCCGTAACCAAACTCAATACGCAACACAGCGCATTAGTACATACGTCATGACTGGGCTCCACATTGAGCCATATAAAACCGGACAAGCGTCCTCAAAACTCCTTTAAACGATATCGAGCCAAAATGCTCAAAACCTCTTTTGACCCACGATCACATTTTTCAATATAATAAACACACTCGACCTATACCGTGAAATTATACACTCCCAAAATGCTTGGATGGATTCCAACACAGTTTAAGTCGGGACAAAAAGGTTTTCCAAACTAGACTTGTGAACCTAAATACACCAATTTACGTATGTCATGAATAAGACCTCATTTGTACAAAATCACCAAGAATGCATAAGTCATGAAATGGACTCTATTTGTACCAAATCCCCAAAATGCACAAATCATGCTATTACTTATCAAGATGTCCAAATCCCAAATATGAGCATTTTATGGAACTAAAATAAACCAAGTTCATCAAATATGAAAACTCATTAAAATACTCACACTTTGACAAATACCAAGTAAAATACGTTTTTACTTCAAAATACTCCAAACTTATCAGCAGTTAACCATTTCATGTAAAACACTTTAAAATAACCATATTAGCATGTACACCGTTTTCACAAATCAACTTGAACTCACCTTGCTAGATTTAGGATAAATCTAGATTTTACCCACTTAGAGCTTTCCTTGAAGAACTTGATTCTTCAAACCAAATCTTCCAAAAACCTAGATCCACAAGGTTCCAACCATAAATATACATAAACAACCACAAATAATCGATCCCCAACCTTATACATGAATACCTCAACTGATACCGAAACCCTAACTTCCATAAATGAAGAAGATAGAAGAGTACCTTAACCCAAGCTTGAATCCACCAATCAAAACACCTCTAGTTCGCCAAAATGGTTACAAACCTCCAATCTATGAAAGGGAGAACAAAGGGTGGATGAAACCCTAGAAAACTTTGGTGAAGAAGATGAATAGGGAGAGATGAGAAGCTTACCACCACCAAATACTCTAGTATACTTCAATAGACTTCCAACCTCTTCCCATATCCTTGAAAAGCTCTCAAAAACGAAATTGTAGCAACTTGAATCACCCAAATCGGAGTTGAAATGAGAAAGTTATGACCAAATGAAGAAGAAACCCGTATTTACGCACTGGAGGGTTGGCGAGACCCTGACGCGCGAGATGTACCAAAAGTTGCTAACACTGTTTCGGCCGTAACTTCTTCGTTATAGCTCCGTTTTCGCTCTGGAAAGGACCGTTGGACTCGTAATTGAATCCTTTTCCATCAAGACTATAAAATCAAGGTTTCAAGACCAAAATCAAATATCTTATTTTTCCTTAATATACCGGTTTCTGTATTAACTTGAATTGATACCTCTCGAAACTCGGGGTGTTACATCTTACGTGAGTGTGCTTGAAGTACTTTTACTATGACAATTGGTAATGTGGTAGTACGTTTTCCTTCGTGTTTTATTCTATCTCTCTCTTACTCTTTCTCATGCTTGTGTTGCAGCCATTATTCCTAATTAGTTGGTGCAAAAAAAATGCCAATGTGACATCCTAATTAGTCGTATCATGGCATCTTAACTAGTAGTATCATGATATCCTAACTAGTAGTATCATGATATCCTAACTAGTCGTATCAGCTAGTCAATATCGATGTTGTAGTAGAGATAATGTTTAGAGTAGGGGCGTAGCTCAACCACGTTTGCTCAAGATAGTTCAGCCAAAGGACAGGGAGAGTAGCACAAGTGCTATAAGTTAGGGTTTTCAGTATGTTGGCTACTGTTACTAAAGGTAGAACTAAGTATCCAAGGGTTTTATTTCGTTTGGAAAGAACTAATGATAGCATCGGTTGTCCAACAAAGACAGGGTGTAGTCGTAGGACCTTCAGTTGCACCATTGTTGGAAAGTTAGAGTCACAAAGGCTTTAGTAGCATTAATGAACTAGACAAATAGGATACAACGTTGTTCCAATAATTGTGAGTACTCTTCGAAATAGTT
Organism: Arctium lappa; assembly: GCA_023525745.1. Taxonomy (NCBI): domain Eukaryota; kingdom Viridiplantae; phylum Streptophyta; class Magnoliopsida; order Asterales; family Asteraceae; genus Arctium; species Arctium lappa. The sequence goes on from CM042049.1 coordinate 3,086,512, forward strand.
AGTCAAGTAGTAGTTACCATTATTAGTGATAATTATAAATAATTTACAATTAAAATTAAAATTAATCAATAATTTGAAATTAGTATTAACAAGCACTTAATAGTAACTTATAATTTATATTTATTAATAATTGATAGTAATAAATAAAAATTAATATTAATTAGGTGATATAAATGAAAGAGAATTGCAAAAAGCTTATATAAGCTTATTTTTGTTCCTTTAAACAAGACTTTTACAATAAACTCAAAAAATAAGCTAACTTATATTTTACGAAACATAACATATTGATAGAAACACACATTAAGAAACAAGGTAAGAGTGACTCCCGCTAAGTCATAGGAAACTGATAACTAATAAGTTATAGCTTTACAGACATTGGTTACTATTTAAAAACTCGATGATGCTAACAGGATATGTAAAATACATTTTACTTATTTATTATTTTCATCTCAAAATTTTCGGCAAAAACCACCCACATGTAATATAACATAAGTTATTATAATGGATGAATAAAGCAAAGTGGTACAATAAGATAAAAAGGGGGACCAAATGCTTTTGTACAAATGATGAATGCTCAATGGTGCAATTTTCTGAATTTATCACATTGCAACAAAATGGATTTTTTAAATCACAACAAAATGAATTTGTTAGAATATTCAACAATACTAATAATAAAACAGTTATTAAAACTTTTTAATTTAAAAAGTTAATAGTTGTGTATTTTATATGAATATATAATTATAAATTGTTAGAACGAAGTTAATCGACTTAATAAATTATATCGTTCGTTGTTTTGATGAATTTGAACAATTTAATCAGATTTAATAAGTAATTGTCCAATAACATTTTTATTGAACAATTTTTAGAAAGTGTTTTATAAAACATTTTTTTTATCTATCAGGTGAATGTTAATACCACTTTCTTAAATGACAATAAACAAGTTCACATGGAATAACATCAACGGCAATGTTTTAAAAATTGGGTCGATCCGGCCGGTCGATCCGCTTGAACCGGGAACTGGTGAAGAGACCGGGTCAATTGCGACCGGGTTGATGCCATTTTATGACCTGGATTGAACCGGACGGTTCTATTAAAAAACCGTTTGAACCGGTCATAACGAACCAGTATCGAACCGATTAACCCGGTAACAAAAGTTAAAAACCAATAGTTCGATTTAGGCAATACAGATTTGGTTTGAACGTTATGTTTCGTTTTGATGTACTTGGATTGATGAAAAACTTATGCTTATGTGTGGTTTATTTATAGATTGATGTAAAACTTGTGTTATATGTATTTTTAAAGTTTTAACTTGTGGACATCAAATTTTTGGTTATATATATATATATATATATATATATATATATATATATATGTATGTATGTATGTATTTATGTATGAAGAAAAATGAAAATTACATAGAATTTCTTGAAACCGGATTGACCCGATGGTTGAACCGGTTGAACCGTGACACGATCATTATACCGAGTCAACCAAAAAATCGGTTTTTAAAACATTGATCAACAGATGGTCTCTAGATGACAAGACCATGATTAGATGGATGATGAGACCATGATTAGATGGTTGATAGGGAAAGTATATAATCATTAGTCAAATAAACAAATTCACATGGAATAACATGTAAGGATTGATTTTTTCCCAAAAAAATAAAGAAAATTAAAAACATCCTAATAGTTTTAGAAAAAATTTATATTATTGCATCCTTATAAAGTGAGATTCGGCTCTCGGTTACTCAGGGATACGACACTCTCATGGTGGACTGTCACTCAGGCCACCCTCTCTTCTACTGTGTTAGCTCAGCTATCGTAGGTCGAGTTCAAGAAGAAGCTTTTGGAAGAGTACTGCAACGAGAGAGCCATGGATCGAATCGAAGCGGAGTTTCGGTCGCTTGAGAAAGGAAACTTGACGGTGAGGAAGTACACCCGTCAATTTATGGAGAAGTTGGGGTTAGTGGGGCATGTGGCCTCAATTGAAAAGGAAAATATTAAGGCCTGTCTGAAGGGTCTACCGGCGGACATGATGTTTATGGTCCGCAACTCGAAGGCTTCTAACCTTCGTGAGACAATCGAGGAAGCGCAGTTTATGGAAGAGGTTTACGCGAGGGGTAAACCGGAGAAAGTTGTGGTGGTCGTAAACAAGAGAAAGTGGGAGAGCAATTTCGTACCTCCCAAGAGAAGCCGACCTTTTGTCGGAAACCGAAACTTCAGTGGATATCAAGAAGCTAGATGGTGTCGGAATTGTCATAGCAAGCACCATGGCAACTGTAACCCCACTCCTCAATCCTGCTACAAGTGTGGTAAATATGATCATACCACCCGCGACTGTCCGATCAAAGAGCTTGTCTGCTATGAGTGCAAGACACCGGGGCATATGAAGAGAGATTGCTCGAAGCTTACGCCGGGTAGCGTGCCAGAGAAGAGAGAGAACCCATCTAGGGTTCCGGGTCGAGCTTTTCAGATGACAGCCGATGAGGCCAAGGCATCCGCTGATGCGGTATCGGGTACGTTTATTCTAAACTCCGTACCAGCTTGTGTACTATTCGATTCAGGTTCCAGTTTCTCTTTTATATCTGAGTTGTTTCGTCAAAAGCTTGTTATGCCCACTAATAGTCTAGAGAATGCGTTAGTGGTAGAAATAGCAAATGGTAGTCAAGTTCTAATTCGTGATGTTCTGAAGAAGTGTGCTCTCGGAATAGAAGGGAGAGAATTCCCGATCGATTTGATGCCGATGGTCATTGGAGGTTTTGATGTGGTGGTCGGCATGGATTGGTTAGCGAACAATCATGCTGAGATCGTATGTTCCAAGAAATTGATCTGACTCTCCAATCCCTATGGTGACGTTGTGATCTATGGCGAGAAGAGGAAAGGCGATGTAGCAATCATCACTATGGCTAAGGCGCGCAAATTCTTGGTGAAATGATGCTCGTCCTTCCTAGCCTATGTGATTGACGCCAAGCTCGAGAAGTTAACACTGAAAGATGTGAAGATAGTGCGGGAGTTTCCCGATGTCTTTTCGGACAACTTGCCCGGGTTACCACCCGATCGTCAAGTGGAGTTTCGGATTGATCTCGTGCCGGGAGCGACTCCTATTGCTAGAGCCCCTTACCGGTTAGCGCCATCGGAGATGCAAGAAATGATGGCTCAACTCCAAGAACTTTTGGAGAAGGGTTTCATATGATCGAGTTCGTCGCCTTGGGGAGCTCCGGTCTTGTTTGTCAAGAAGAAAGATGGCACAATGAGAATTTCCATTGATTATCGTGAGCTGAACAAGGCAACGGTGAAGAACAAGTACTCGCTTCCGAGAATAGACGACCTGTTCGATCAACTTCAAGGAGCGGGGTGTTTCTCCATGATCGACTTACGTTCGGGTTACCACCAAGTGAAGGTGAGGGGAGAAGACGTTTCGAAGACGACATTTAGAACGCGTTATGGCCATTACGAATTCCTTGTAATGTCGTTTGTCCTAACGAACGCACTGACGGTGTTTTTGGATTTGATGAATAGGGTGTGCCGACCATTCCTCGACAATTCGGTCATCGTATTCATTCATGACATACTCGTATATTCCAAGAGCGAGTTGGAATACGAGCAACATCTTCGCGAAGTTCTAGAAGTGTTGAGAAAAGAAAGATTGTACGCCAAGTTTTCCAAGTACGACTTTTGGCTTAAGGAGGTGCAATTCTTGGGTCACGTTGTCACTCGAGACGGATTGAAAGTGGACCCCTCCAAAATTGAAGTTATGATGAATTGGGAGCCTCCCAAGAGTCCGTCCGAAATCCGAAGTTTCTTGGGATTAGCGGGTTATTACCGGAGATTTATTCAAAACTTTTCAAAAATCGCTTCTTCTTTGACGGCGTTAACTCGAAAGAATGTGAAGTTCGTTTGGACCGAAGCGCAAGAGAAGGCGTTCCGGACTTTGCAAAGGAAGTTGTGTGAAGCTCCAATTTTGTCGCTACCCGAAGGGTCGGAAGACTTCGTGGTATATAGAGACGCTTCAAAAATGGGATTAGGATGCGTGTTGATGCAAAGAGGCAAAGTGATCGCGTACGCCTCGAGGCAGCTCAAAATCCATGAAAAGAATTATCCTACCCACGATTTGGAGTTGGCGGCGGTGGTGTTCGCCTTGAAGCTGTGGCGGCATTACCTCTATGGCACGAAATGTACACTCTACATGGATCATAAGAGCCTGAAGTATGTCTTTGATCAAAAAGATCTAAACATGAGGCAAAGGCGGTGGCTCGAGTTGCTCAAGGATTACAATTGTGAGTTGTTTTACCATCCCGGAAAGGCTAACGTAGTAGCCGATGCGCTAAGTCGGAAGGACTATAGCGGAAGTATTCGGGCTACCCTTTCGAGAATCGAGTTAATGTCAAGTCTTGTTGAGAAGATCAAGTCATCGCAAGTAGAATCCTTGTTGGAAGAAAATCTCAAGGATGAGGTCATGACAAAGTAACGGTTGCTCTTAACGGAGGGCAGTCGTGGGGTAAAACTGTTCAACGGTCGAGTGTGGGTACCCAAGGTTAGGGGTAACCGCGAATTACTTCTTGAGGATGGTCACAAGTCTAAGTATTCCATTCATCCGGGAAGTACAAAGATGTACCGGGACTTGAAGTTACATTATTGGTGGCCGGTAATGAAACTGGATGTGGCGCGTTACGTGGCGCGTTGTGTGACGTGCTTGCAAGTGAAGGTCGAACATCAACGATCATATGGGAGTCATCAATCTTTAGAGATCCCTGAGTGGAAGTGAGAGCATATTACCATGGACTTCGTGACGAAGTTGCATAAAACTCTTTGAGGTCACGATACCATTTGGGTAATAGTCGATCGATTGACTAAGAACGCTCACTTCTTGGCCATGCGTGAAACCTTACCGATGGACAAGTTAGCAAAACTCTACATCGATGAAGTGGTCTCAAGGCATGGAGTACCTTTGTCGATCGTGTCGAATCGCGACAGTCGGTTCACTTGGAACTTTTGGGATGGCTTTCAGAAGGAGCTTGGTACGCGAGTGAAGTTGAGCACGGCTTACCATCCGCAAACCGACGGTCAAAGCGAGAGAATGATCCAAACGCTCGAAGACATGCTAAGGTCTTGTGTCATCGATTTTGGGGGTATTTGGGACTCTCACTTACCTTTGGTGGAGTCTGCTTACAACAATAACTACCACTCGAGTATCGGAATGGCACCTTTTGAGGCATTATATGGGCGGATGTGCAGAACTCCCGTGCGTTGGCTTAAAGTGGGAGAGAAGCAATTCTCCGGACACAAAATTGTGCAAGAGACGGCCGATAAAGTTAAGGGTATTCGGGAACGGTTGAAAGCGGCTCAAGATCGGCAAAAGAGCTATGCCGATAAGAAGAGACGTCCGATGGAGTTTCAAGTGGGTGACCGTGTGATGCTAAAAGTGTCTTCGTGGAAAGGCATTATCCGGTTCGGAAAACGTGGGAAGTTGAGTCCTCGTTTCCTCGGACCATTCAAGGTGCTCAAGCGTGTGGGCTTGCAAGCCTACCAGTTGGAACTCCCACCAGAAATGAACGGGATCCACAACACGTTCCACATCTGTTATCTCCGAAAGTGTTTGGCGGAAGAAGAGAGCGTTATTCCCCTCTCGGAGATAAGAGTGGACGAAGGTAATCGTTGTGTCGAGGAACCTGAAGCTATCTTGGAGCAGAAGTCAAAGAAGCTTCGTCACAAAGAGGTCGCGATGGTTAAGGTGCAATGGAAACATCATCGGGGAGAAAATGTGACGTGGGAAGCTGAGGAGGATATGAAGCGTAAAAATCCTACTCTTTTCGAGTATTTGGGATTTCGGGGACGAAATCATCTCCAAGTTGGGGAGGATTGTAATACCCCGATTTTTGAGTTGGCCAGAATTGAAGAAGAATGGAAAACAGTGGCCCGCACGAGTTATCGCGCGGCTTGGCCCGCGCGGTGGTTTGTTCTTTCGCGGATTTCAGTGGCCCACGCGAGTTACCGCGCGGCTTGGCCCGCGCGGTGGCCCTGATCGATTTAATTGAGTAAACCAGCCCCATTTCATTATTACCCAACTTCAACCTCATTGATTTCTCTCTCAACTTCTCCCTCCTCATTTACTTCAACCCTAGAGTTACTTCCATTATCATCTACCTCATTTATTGCTTAGATATAAGGGCTTCATCTAAAGGATTCGAGTTTTGGAAGCTTCCCCCACCATCTCCATCTTCATCTTCTCCAAAGATCAAAAATCTAGGTTTTGAGTTTTCTTCAAAAACCCACTTGGTGAGTTCCTACTATCATTTATTAAACCTTATACATGTCAAAACTTACATTTTGAAATCCTACATATCTCCTTGGTTTTGGATTTAAGTTTATCACATTTTGACCTAACTTGATATTTTGGGAGATTTTAGGGTTCCCAATCATTTTCAACTAAAATAAAGGGTTCCATCTTATTTGAAGTAAAATGAGTATTATTTGCACTTTTATGTGAGTTGCTTGAAGGAATGTATATAATTTCATTTTTATGAGTTTCATTCTTATCAGCAGTTAAACCTGAAAATGTATTTTGGATATAAATGTTATTGGAAGCTATATGTTTAGCTTTGGTTGGTCACAAATGAAATTGTGACAAGTCTAGACTACTATTAGTGGATCCCTAGGTATTGAGTCGACTTATATTTTGGGATGTCTTTTCCCCTTGTTGTAGCTATGGATGCATTTGATCCTCGGGGGCCTTTGGTACGGTTATGTGAGACCGGTTACTAGCCATGGATCATAATGTAATCCTAGTGAACGAGTATGACTTGGTTTCCTCGGGGGCCCTCCCTCACATCTTAGTACAGACCGACGTTGTTCGTGGCCATGGATTCCAAGTATTTAGCTCATAACTCGGATTGTGACCTACTTTTGTGTTCCGCTACAATCCTTAGTAATTCGGGTATCCCCCGTCATCGCAAGATGAATTTTGGACCCAATAGTCCTCACGTGACAAAGATTTCAATTGTAAACTAAACTTTCTTGAAAAGATTTCCTTTCGATACAATTGTCTATATTCTTGAAATTATAAACTGTATGTTCTCACTAGGCTTTAAGCCTAACACTTTTTCTCAAATGATGTGTATAACAGGTTCTGTTAGGACTGAAAGTCCTATGTGTTGAAAGTGGAATAAAGTATTTATAAGGGTTTGATTTGTAATTAATTGAAAGTTGTTTTAATAGTTGGGCCCAAGCCCATTAGCCCATTAGGCCTTGTAAGCCTGATATATAAAGGCTATTTCAGTTTCATTTGTTAAGTTTTTGAGTCTCATTATTTTCAGATTACTAGTCAATAGGTTTACTCTCTCTGATCAGAAATCCTTTCTGTAAACTTGTAACCCTTTGATTTCATATCAATCATATGACTAGTTGTTGTGACTCATATATTGTTCATCTTTGATATTATTTGTTGCTGATTGCACTGTACTGGGATCTACAATTGATATCAGAGCAAAGAGACTAAAGGTTTGATCCAAAAAAAAAGGTTTGTCTAAAACCCTTAATCAATTATCTGTATTTTGCAATTTTACTATTCATGGATTCACTATTCATCGATTTTACTATTCATCGATTCACTATTCCTCGATTTCACTATTCATCGATTCACTATTCATCGGTCGAACTATTCATACCGGTCGAACTATTCATACCGGTCGAACTATTCATCCGGTACTATTCATACCGGTCGATCACTATTCATCCGATACTATTGATCCGGTCGACAGTATTCATCCGGTCGTCACTATTCATCCGGTCGACACTATTCATCCGGTACTATTCATCCGATACTATTCAAACCGGTCGATCACTATTCATCCGGTACTATTCATAACGGTCGATCACTATTCATCCTGTACTATTCATCCGATACTATTCATCCCGGTCACTATTCATCCCGGGGTCTTTTACCTATTTTATTTTATATATCATTTTTTTTGGATCATTCTGTTTGTCTCACGATCGCTACAGTGCAGTTAATATTAATTTTAATCCCGTTCAAGTTTCATCTCTCTTCAAAGCCGGAGCGAATACATTCTATTCAGATCGATCAAAATGGTGTACACACCAAGTCTGCGGTCCAAAAGAGATTATGAACGGTGGAAAGCTGATTTTCTGTCTTTTGTAGATGAACATGAGGTGGGTCCCTACATCAGATTATCATTGACGAAAGGAGAGATGAAATCCCAAATTCAGTCAGAAGCTTCTCCTGTGGAAAAGGAGAAAAGAGAGAGGGCTAATAATATAGCTCGAAATTATATGACTGATAGTATTACTTGTGAATTTTTTCGTGACATTTTTAGTGAACTTATTGATCAAATAAATACCTACAAAATGACAGGAAAAGAGTTGTGGGATTGTACTGAATGGTTGGTGTTAGGGCCAAATGAGATTTTAAAAGGAAGAGAATTGGAAGCTGAGAACTCTGAGCTAAAAGGAAATATTTCTATTTTGGAAGCTAAACCTCAGCAACCGGTCTCCACTGAAACCTATGAGGAAAAGATCTCTGATCTGAAAGATGTAAATGCAGAACTTCAAAAGCGTTTATATGATTTGGAGCAACTGCTTGGTAAACACAAATCTGATTTTGAGACTAAAGAGAAATCTTTCGCAAAGAAGTTCTCAGAATTCTCGAGAAAATGTGCTGATGAGAAGAGGAAGTGGAGCTGAAATGCATAAAACTTTCTCAACAAGTTTCTGCTTTCGAGAAAGTAATCATTCTTGAAAGAGAAAAGTTTGCAAAAGAAAAGAAGGTCATTGAACAGAAAAATGTTGGATTCTTCAAGGAAATATCCGGCCAAAAAAATGATGATGAGCAGGGATTTGAAGAAGAACGAAGCATCTTTGAGACTGAGATTAAAAAGCTGACTGTCAAGCTATCTGAACTATCTGAGAAGGCACTAAAAGAGCAGAAGACGAAGTCTGAGTTCACGAAGAAGATTGACTTGCTTGTTAAAGAAAGAGACAACTTTGCATCAACAATTTTTCTGAAGACGGTCTAGCGATCAAAGAGATGAAGATATGAGTTTAATTCTAAATTTGTTTGTCTGAAGACAGTGAAGTTTTCAAAGTTTGTATTGATTCTTTCCCGTATCATGTGGTGTCTGCTACAAGTTTGTTTATCATTCCTCCTATGCGCTGATTGAAACAAGTTCTTAAGCTGAAAGTCTATTCAACTCGCGGTTCGAAGACAGATTCTGTGTTTTAAACTGAAGATGCACCGTGGAAAGTCACGTTACTCTCACATTATCTTTCTTGTGTGCTGATCCGATGTGATTGAGTTTCTACAGTTAAAAGCTGTGTCAAAGTGTGTTCAGTCGAGGCTACTGTACATTGAATCTGGTTACACAGTTGATACTATGAAGACCAAGAGCTTTATTCAAGGGGGAGCGTGGAAAGACATGAAGTCAAGCAACACCAAAGTTCTTCAAAGATTCAAGAAGGAAAGAAGATCAAGGCCTGAAAGATTTTTTCAAGTTGTTAAATGCTTTATTCAACTTTAGGGGGAGATTGTTAGGACTGAAAGTCCTATGTGTTGAAAGTGGAATAAAGTATTTATAAGGGTTTGATTTGTAATTAATTGAAAGTTGTTTTAATAGTTGGGCCCAAGCCCATTAGCCCATTAGGCCTTGTAAGCCTGATATATAAAGGCTATTTCAGTTTCATTTGTTAAGTTTTTGAGTCTCATTATTTTCAGATTACTAGTCAATAGGTTTACTCTCTCTGATCAGAAATCCTTTCTGTAAACTTGTAACCCTTTGATTTCATATCAATCATATGACTAGTTGTTGTGACTCATATATTGTTCATCTTTGATATTATTTGTTGTTGATTGCACTGTACTGGATCTACAGGTTCCCTTAGCGGTGGGTTGCCAAGGGCTTGAGTGACGAGCATAGGTTGAGGCATTTTTTAAATGATTAGTATTTGGTGTTGGGCAATTGTTTAAGTCCCATCTTTGGTGATTTTGGGTCAACAACCGATGTAATCTAGATAACATATGTTTAGATTAGTTTGTTGTTGATTTCCATATCCGTTTGCAGGTTTTTGTAAAGGCTTAATACTTTTCTCCTTTTTGGGAGGTTGATACCAAATACAAACATCATATTTCCAAATTCCGAATTTTTATTTTACGCTAAATTTTAGGGTGTTACAAGTTGATATCAGAGCTCTAGTTTAAGTGAACTAGGAATGAATGTAAGATGTCTAGACTTAGACTGAGTATGTTAAGCTTTGATTGTGAGTTTGGGTAGAATTTCTAAGATGAGTTAGTCTTAGAGTCGACGGAAATTATGTTTATCAAGCGTTGTAGCGATGGTAACGAGAACTATTATGTATTATATGTTCATAATCTCACTTAGCTAATGCTATTATGAGGATGTCATATGTAACACCCTCAAATGTGGAAAGAGCAATTAATTAAAAACTTTCAAAAATACCTAAAATGGTAATAAAATCCCTTACTAATAGTCCATAATTGAAATACATTTATAGGTTGAACCATCAACGAATAATTAAAATCTTACATAAAGACTAACTAAAGTCGAGTGTTACTATAACCCAATACCAAATCGCTATCTCCAATAAAAATGCGGAAGACTTCATCAAGATAATCACTTCTTCGAGCACACAACTAGCACTCATCACTTCACGGTGTAGCTAGAACTAATTCCCGAGATGGAACCTGATGCACATGCCGACAAATAAAAAGGTTAGGCTAACGCCTAGTGAGTTCAAGAGTTTATATCATGATTATAAAGAAAACGTAAAATGGAAATATTATAACTTATAATCATGATCCTTTAAAATGTTGGAACGACTCATTTTCCCATAATATACACTTTTAAAGACAATGCTCCCAAACATTCATTTCTTATAAAATGATGCAACCCGTAACTCACCCGAAACGGGGTCATAGTTCGACACTCACATTTGTAAAAATGTAAATAATACTTCTTATCCCAAAACACCCAAACTCGGGTGGGACATAATACCCGACCCTTAAATAACGGAAAACAATCCATATAAATATGATACGCCATTAAAACATGGAACTGAAACTTAATACTCACGCGATCATAAAATGGAATGAAATCCAAATATTAAAGCATGAACCATTAAATATCCAAAATACAGAGGGCCAAAAACGGGGATACCCGTATCCGTTGAGAGTGGAGGAACACAAAAGTATGCCACTCAAACAACGTTATTCGCATGACACCTCACGACATCTCAGCCCAAGTGTCCCTACGACTTCTTTACCAAGTGTCACCCCAAGTCAGTTGACCTTGATGGATCATTCCGAAGAAATCCATCCCGAAGGCCCGACACACTTAAAGACTACCTCCCAGGCATTACTTCAAGCGGCGGAGGTCCTAGCGCTCACTCCCCGATAGCACTACAGACTCAACCCTCCTAGCGATCACTTGTAAAGTTTTCGGTCGTAAAACATGGGTACCGGAGTCCCACCCCGAACTACCCAATTGACCATCCCAAAACAGACTGACTGACGTGCCTATGGATCCATTACACACTGTCTAGCGTTACCGGACTACACACGAATGACCAAAGCACCCGAGCCCGTAACCAAACTCAATACGCAACACAGCGCATTAGTACGTACGTCATGACTGGGCTCCACATTGAGCCATATAAAACCGGACAAGCGTCCTCAAAACTCCTTTAAACGATATCGAGCCAAAATGCTCAAAACCTCTTTTGACCCACGATCACATTTTTCAATATAATAAACACACTCGACCTATACCGTGAAATTATACACTCCCAAAATGCTTGGATGGATTCCAACACAGTTTAAGTCGGGACAAAAAGGTTTTCCAAACTAGACTTGTGAACCTAAATACACCACTTTACGTATGTCATGAATAAGACCTCATTTGTACAAAATCACCAAGAATGCATAAGTCATGAAATGGACTCTATTTGTATCAAATCCCCAAAATGCACAAATCATGCTATTAATTATCAAGATGTCCAAATCCCAAATATGAGCATTTTATGGAACTAAAATAAACCAAGTTAATCAAATATGAAAACTCATTAAAATACTCACACTTTGACAAATACCAAGTAAAATACGTTTTTACTTCAAAATACTCCAAACTTATCAGCAGTTAACCATTTAATGTAAAACACTTTAAAATAACCATTTTAGCATGTACACCGTTTTCACAAATCAACTTGAACTCACCTTGCTAGATTTAGGATAAATCTAGATTTTACCTACTTAGAGCTTTCCTTGAAGAACTTGATTCTTCAAACCAAATCTTCCAAAAACCTAGATCCACAAGGTTCCAACCATAAATATACATAAACAACCACAAATAATCGATCCCCAATCTTATACATGAATACCTCAACTGATACCGAAACCCTAACTTCCATAAATGAAGAAGATAGAAGAGTACCTTAACCCAAGCTTGAATCCACCAATCAAAACACCTCTTGTTGGGATATTCAAAATGTCACAAGTACAGTTAATGCTGCTAGAAGAAGTTGGTTAATACTTCTGAGGTTAATGCTGCTAAGTGGTGTTAATGTTGCTGAACAACTTAATGTTGCTCATCAAGATTAGTACTGCTAAGTCAAGGTTAATACTGCTAGAGGAGATTACTACTGCTAAGCAATTTTAGTACTGCTAGTAGTTAGTACTGCTGAATGTTAATACTGCTCAAAGTATTAATACTGCTGAAGACTTAGTGCTGCTTATGAGATATTCAAGATTCGTGCAGAAGATTATGGAAAGCTTGAAGATAAAGATGGAAGATTATTTTGAAGATCTTTTATTATTTGTAATTATCTTTTATCTTCAGTATATATAGAATAGTTTAGAATTGACAGAGATACATAGAATTCTGAATTTTTGTTTTGATAGAGAGAATCAACCTCAAGGTTTGTAATCCTAATTCTAGAGAAGTAGAATTCGTATTGGTGAGTCTATTCATCAATATTGAGGTTGAGTGTTGAATCTTGTAACTTTATAATCATTCAATAAAGTTTACAAGTTGTTTTTCAGATTTACTGTTTTCCATTACTTATTGAATATCAAAGTGTTATTCCGCAAACTCCTTTTTTATTGTTTCTGAGTGTTTATTCTTGTTTAGAATTAAGATCCTGACAAGTGGTATCAAAGCAAGTATTCTCAGAAATCTCATTCATTATGGAAAACACAGCTGAATCAAACAGTACTCTTGTCTCAAAGGTTCCAATGCTGAGACCCAATGAATTTGACATGTAGAAGATCAGAATCAAGCAATATATTCTCCTCACAGATTACTCTATGTGGGACATCATTGAGAATGGCCCATCTGATGCAGGGAAGATTGGTGAAGATGGCAAAAGAACCCCTCCAAAGACGGATGCAGACAGAAAAACAAGGCAGACAGAGATGAAAGCCTTGAGCACACTGCTCTTGGCCATTCCAAATGAATATCAGCACCAATTCTGCAATTGTACTGATGCACAGATGCCCTGGAATGCTCTAGAGAAGAGATTTTCTGGTACCAAAAGTACCAAAAGAAATCAAAAGGCAATCTCAAAGCAACAGTATGAAAACTTCATGTCAACTAAGAATGAGTCCATGACTCAAACTTTTGACAGATTTAACAAACTGATTGGTGAACTAGCTACTATGGGAGTACAGATTGATCAAGATGATGTAAACAGAAAGTTCTTAAGGTCCCTTGGAGATGAATGGACCATGTACACTGTTTCATTCAGACAGAATGATCAGTTGGAAGAGAAAGAACTTAATGATCTGTACAATGGTCTAAGAGTATTTGAAGCTGAGGTTGAGGCAAAGAAGAAGCCTTCTGATATATTCATAATGTTGCACTCCTATCAGCATCAATTGATTCTACTGCTAACCCTGAATCAGTTAATGCTGCTAATGGAGCAAATCAAGATAAAGGCACTGATTCTGTGTTTGAAGCCTTTCTTGCCAGTCATGGAAATTCCTCCTTAATTAATGATGATTTGGAACAACTTCAACCTGATGATCTGGAAGAGATGGATATTAAATGGCAGATGGCCATGCTGTCCATGAGGGTAAAGAAGTTCATAAAGAGGACTGGGAGGAACAACTTCTCCCAAAGAAGAGAAGATGGAGCAGGGTTTGATAAATCAAAGGTGGAGTGCTACAAATGCCATCTGAAGGGACACTTTGCAAGGGAATGTAGAAGTGGAGTGTCTCACAACCACCAACAAGCTCAATCTGGAAGCTTCAATAACAACAGAAACTCTGCTCAAGCCCTTGTTTCTCAACAAGGAATGGGATTTGATTGGAGTGATCAAGTGGAAGAGGCTATCCAGAATCAAGCTCTTATGGCTGAAGTATCTGATCTCCCATCTGAGGTAAGTTCTAATCTCTGTTCTAAATCTTGCATAGACTCTATTAAAAGGTACAGGGATCACAACCAGAAGATGAGTGATGACCTTAAGAGATTAGAAAAGGACATAAAAGACTATGTGAGAATTGTTGAGAGGTTTGAAGAACAGATTAAAGGTTTTCAAGCCAATGAACTCCAACACTCATATGACACCAATTATTGGAAGTGGGAGAAAAAGGATCTAGAACTCAAACTGACCAAATCTAAAGAGGAGAGTGAGAAGTTGAGAGAGGAGCTAACCAAGGTTAAGCTTGATGTAGAAAAGTTTTCCAATGCTTCAAAAGCAATGGACTGTATGCTACAAACTCAGATTCATGACAAGCTGAGAAGAGGAATTGGATACAATGCTACACCACCACCATATAACAACAACTACATTCCTCCTACTTCAGATCTGTTAGACACCAAAGATAGGAAGGACTTGCCTGAGGGAGCCACTGAAATAGATCCCTTAGATGAGGTAGTTGTTGAGGATAAGACTGAGAAAGAGGTTGGAAAGAGAAGGAGAACAATGTGAGTGGTGAGATTCCTCTAGAGAATAACATTATCACCAATGAAGACTGTGGAAGGGCTTGGATCAAATCTAAGGACATAGGGAAGACAGAGGGAAAGTCTGGTAAGGTCCATTACAAATAGACCACAGTTGTGAATCCAGGTCCTTGCAAACAGTGTTCATGTAAGAAGAATGAGCCCCTAAACACTTTCTGTGAGGAAAAAGGAATTAAGAGGCAATACAGTGCTCCTAGGACTCCACAACAAAATGGTGTTGCAGAGAGAAGGAATGATTGAGGCTGCTAGATCTCTGTTGGCAGATTCAAAACTTTCAATTACTTTCTGGGCTGAAGTAGTTAATACTGCTTGTTTTGTCCAAAACAGAGTTCTAGTAGTCAAGCCTAAAAACAAGACACCTTATGAGCTTTTAAATAACAGAAAACCTTTTATAGGATTTTTCAAACCTTTTGGGTGTCCTTGTACCATTCTCAATACCAAAACTCACTTAGGAAAGTTTGATAGCAAGGCTGATGATGGTTTTCTTGTTGGTTACTCATCTCAGAGTAAGGCTTACAGAATTTTTAATACTTCTTCTAGAATAATTGAGGAAAGTGACAATGTCAAGTGCAATGAGAACACACCAAATCTTATTGGGTCTGGTTCCTAGTGGCTATTTGACATTGATTCACTAACTAACTCTTTGGGTTTCAGTAGTGATTATCATGCAGGTTCAGGAAGTGAAGGATCAGGGGATGAACAAGTACAAGTACAAGACATTTTACCTCAGTCTGTGATCTTTCCTATACCTATGATAGAGCCTGTTGAGGTCTGTGAAAAGGAGAATGCTACTGAACAAATTCATAGTGAAGAAGAAAGAAGAGATGAAGAGAATCAAGTGCATGAAGAACCAGAAGCAGCTGATGAGATCCAATCAGCTGATTTAAATGATTCCAATCTGGATGTGGGAATCAATGAAGAACCTAGTCATCAGACTTGAACTCAAATAAATCATCCTCCAGAGCTGGTCATAGGAGACATCTCTTCTCCTATGATAACAAGGAATCAAAGCAGACTTCAAGAGCTGCAGGATCAGCAACACACAGTACTCACTTGCTTTCTATCCCAGATTGAGCCTAAGAAGGTTTATGATGCTATGAAAGAATCCAGTTGGATAGAAGCTATGCAAGAAGAGTTACTGCAGTTCAAGTTACAAGAAGTTTGGGACTTGGTGGACCTTCCAAAATGTCATAGAGCTATAGGTACCAAGTGGATTTTCAGGAACAAAAAGGATGAGAGAGGCATTGTGATTAGAAACAAAGCAAGGCTGGTGGCACAAGGGTACACTCAAGAAGAAGGCATTGACTATGAAGAAGTATTTGCTCCAGTGGCAAGGGTAGAGGCAATTAGGCTATTTCTAGCCTATGCCTCATACATGAAGTTCAAGGTATACCAAATGGATGTGAAGAGTGCCTTTCTGTATGGTACAATTGATGAAGAAGTATATGTCTGTCAGCCCTCTGGATTTGAGAATCCATCATATCCTGACAGAGTATACAAACTGAAGAAAGCACTTTATGGTCTGCATCAAGCCCCAAGAGCATGGTATGATACTCTGTCTACCTATCTCTTGGAGAATGGGTTTGAAAGAGGAATAATTGACAAGACCCTCTTCATTAAAAGAAGTAAGAAGGACATCATATTGGTTCAGATATATGTGGATGATATCATCTTTGGATCCACAAAAGATCAAATGTGTAGAGACTTTGAAAAGTTGATGCACAAGAGCTTTAAAATGAGTTCAATGGGTGAACTTACCTTCTTCCTTGGGCTTCAAGTGAAACAGAAGAAAGATGGGATCTTCATAAGCCAATCAAAATATGTGAAAGACATCCTGGACAAATATGGTCTAACAGACTCAAAGCCAGCAAGCACACCTATGGAGACTCATAAACAGATCACTGCTGATCTTGAGGGGAAGGATGTTGATGTCCATCTATACAGATCAATGATAGGATCTCTCATGTATCTCACAGCATCAAGACCAGACATCATGTTTCCTGTGTGTTTGTGTGCCAGATTCCAAGTCAAGCCAAAGCAATCACATCTGCAAGCTGTTAAAAGGATTTTCAGATACTTAAGAGGGCAACCTAGATTAGGTCTTTGGTATCCATATGAATCCAACTTTGACTTGATTGCTTATTCAGATAGTGACTTGGGTGGTGCTAACATGGACAGAAAGTCTACTTCAGGTGGATGTCAACTTTTGGGTGCAAGACTAGTATCTTGGCAGTGTAAGAAACAAACCACAGTGTCCTTATCAACAACAGAAGCTGAGTATATTGCTGCTGCAAGTTGCTGCTCTCAGGTTCTATGGATTCAGAATCAGATGTTAGACTATGGGTAACCTTTCTTCACACTCCAATCTTCATTGACAATAGCAGTGTTATAAGCATTGTTAACAATCCAGTCAAGCACTCCAAAACCAAACACATTGAGATCAGGTATCACTTTATCAGAGATTGTAATGAAAAGAAGCTAATTCAAGTTGCTAAAGTTCATACTGACAACCAATTTGCTGATCTATTCACTAAAGCTTTTGATGTGGGTAGATTCACTTTCTTGGTCACAAAGTGTGGGCATGATCAACTCTGAATAAGCTCATTTTTCTTAAAAGTGGTTTCATACCTGTTACTGGTTTATTCTTTGGTGCTACTAACATCTTTCTCAGGAAGTTCTTACCTTGCTCAGAGTACCTTAAAACTTCAAAAAGTGTAAGGATAGTTAATGCTGCCAGTGCAGTTTTAATACTGCCAGTGCACAGTTAATACTGCTAGTTCGTTAATACTGCTAGTGGTTAATACTGCTCTCAGTTAATACTGCTAGTTAGTTAATACTGCTAGTGGTTAATACTGCTCTCAGTTAATACTGCTAGTCAAGTTAATACTGCTAGTGGTTAATACTGCTAGTTAGTTAATACTGCTAGTGGTTAATACTGCTCTCAGTTAATACTGCTAGTTAGTTAATACTGCTAGTAGTTAATACTGCTTATGTCCCGAATCGTATAAATACCCTTTTTGCCCGCCCAAAAGTTCATAACGACTCTTTGCTTTCTATTCATCTGCTATCTAACCCCTTTTTCTCTCAAGAACCAAGTGTTTCAGTACATATTACTCAAGCTAACATGGCGTCTATGGCATTTATTGACGAGCACAATGAAATCGCGATGCTACAAAAGCCAAAGCAAGCTACAAGATTTCATCAGATAGTGGATTTTCTGAAGTCTAGCCATATCGCCTATGCTCTGACAGTGTCTCCAACTATCTACATTGAGCATCAACGACAATTCTGGGCAAATGCCACCATAGTCACAGAGAATGGTGTGCAGATTCTGAAGACAAGGGTGGGTGACAAACCCTTGTCAGTTACTAAAGAGGTGATACGCATATGTCTACGTCTAGACGATGCTGAAGGTATTACTTCTCTTCCTAATGAGGACTTGTTCTCAAATTTGTCAAGAATGGGGTATGGAGGCCAATTGGGTGGTTTTAAATTTTCAAAAGCCAAATTTTATGCCTAATGGCGTTTTCTTGTTCATACATTGATGCACTGCATTTCCAAAAAGACTACTGGATGGAGTGAGTTTAGCAGTACCATTGCTTATGCTTTGGTCTGCTTGGCCACTGCCAGAAAGTATAATTTCTCTAAAATGATTTTCAGTGATCTTGTATCAAACTTAGGAAGCAAAAAGAGTTTTTATATGTACCCCAGGTTTGTATAGGAAGTTATAACCCATGAATTGACGGATATGCCTCACTTTGATGAGGTATATGTACCAAAAATTCCCAAAGGTAAGGTGTTTTCAAATATGAAAAGATCTCCATTGGACTCGGAAGGAGTTGACACCCCATTGTTCTCTACAATGATGGTGGTGTCCCACAATGAAGAAGGTATGGCAGCAGGGTCAAGGCCCTCATTTGACCATCCCACTGCTAGCCAATCCCAACCTTCACCCTCTATATCAATCCCTCAGTCCCTAATTCATAAGCCAATTTCACCTATCACCCAAACTTATACAAGGAAAAAGGTAAAGAAGGCTCCTTCCCTTCTTGTACCATCACCCACTAAGCCTTTAAGCCCTCTAATGGAGAATTCTCCATTAGATAATATCCACAGGGAAACCACAGGGGTGTCTCCCAACCCCAAGGAGGTGCTCACTGAGGAGATGTTTGAGCATATGGGTGCTAAGGCTGCCACTACTCCTGCTAGCACAGAGGAGGTCAGTGGTAACATAAATAAGACCTTCCCCATGGCAACTTTGGGTGAGCAATCATCCAAAGGTCCCAGGTGCCAAGAAACCACGGGGGTAGCAGGTGTTTCTGCTAGGCAGAAGACCTCTACTACAAAAAGATCCAATGATCCTTCAGAAGAGGGTAACACTTCTGGAGAAGGTGAGGACAGATATAACTATCAAGAATTGATGGATGCTATGGGTAACATAAACATGGATGTCATCAAGAAAGGGAAAGATATTGAAGAGATGAAAATGGTGATTCTGTCTCAACAAGTACAAATTACCAAACTGAAGAAATTGGTGACAAGATTGGTACAGAAGAGGAGAAGGCAGTTTGTGTTAAAGAAGAGGAAAGGTGATAAAGATTCTTCCAACAAGGGGGAGAAAGAAGCTGAAACAGAGAAAGAAAGTACAACTGAGAGGGAGTTTGAGGTTGAGGGGGAGAAAGAGGCCGAAATAGAGAAAGTAACAGACTCAATAGCAGCAGAAAAAGAAACAGAATTTGCTAAAGCAGCAGAAACTGTTAATGCTGTTGAGGTAAAAGAAGCAGCAGTAACAGGGCTTTCTGTAGAAGAATTGGAAATTGCATAAACGTTGATAAAAGCCAAGAATGACACTCCTAAGGCTTCTCAAAAGGCAAAGGGAGTGGTCATTACAGAAGGAGGCCTTGAAAGGAAAAAAAAAAGAGATAAATGAGGCAAGTTTGAAGGATTCAAAAGGAAAAGCAAAGATGGTTGAACATGAACAACCTTTAATGAAGAAAAGTCAGATTGAGTTAGATGAAGAAGTGGCAAAGCTACTTCAAGCTGAAATGGAAAAGGAAGAACAACTTCAATCAGAGAAGGATAGAGAGCTTGCAAAGATAATGGCCAGAAAACTCAATGCTGAGTATCAAGAGAGTTTAAAAGCAGCAGTTGAAGCCAAGAAAAGCTCTGTGAAAGTTTCTAAGCAAAGAATGTCAGTTATGAAGCAGAAAAGACAACCTTCTAAGACCTTTTTGGCCAATCAGGAAAGGAGAAAAATGATAAATTTCCTGAAAGGTGCAATTGGTGTCAAAGGAGAGATGTTTACTAATATGGCATACAGTCAAGTAGAGGAGCTGTATAAGAAAGAAATGGCTAAGCTTCAAGGGGACTCCTCACAAAGGGAAGAGGCTGAAAGAAGGATGAAGGAGAGACATGATCTCAACATTCAACAACCATTCCCTAAGGAAGTCACACCTACAAAAGAAAATAAGGAAGAGCCAGAGAATGTTGGTATGGTAGCTAAATCTGCAAAGAGGGTGAAGACCATAGCTTCAAAGGAATTGTTCAAGAAACAAAGGGTTGAAAAAGCTGAAAAAGAGGCAGAACCTTCAGTTACACCTTCAGCAGAATCTGTGCAGAACCCAGAACAGTCCAATAAGCAATCTAATGTGCATCTTGAGCTTTATATGACTATAACAGATGATGAACCAGTTCAAGTTGATCCCATTTCTATGAAAGCACAAGAAGTCATCTTTTGGGATATTCTAGAAGATCAAAGAAAGAAATACTTCAGGCTTAAGAGAGTGGGAGATATATATGAAGTATACTCTACTTGGGGTAGACTCATCAGAAGCTGTTCAAGATCAGATTTAGAAGAGATGTTTAAAATTGGATTGGGTCTATATGAAAATGAGCTGACAGGAGAAGGAATGAGCTTAATCAGACTAGCCATGGAGTACTTGTGCATGATGTTTGATCCTAGCAAAGTTCAACATGTGATCAGAGATTTGCATCTACAGAATACATTCCAAAGAATAGAAAACTGGATGATATTTGAAAGGTGTGGAGTCTATGTCATCACTGTAGACAGAGCTTATCATGAGTACTACTTGGTGGACAATATATATGAGCACAGCAAGGGTAAACTACAAGCAATGTTGAATGCCAAGCTTACATGTTCAAAAGATTCAAAAATGGCAAAGATTGTGGTTAGCAGGATTATAAATCAAAGCTTAGGGTTGGATCTTAATCTAGGGGTGTAAGCTGCAGTGTTGAAAGCATCTTGAAGACTATTTGAAGAACTTGACTTCTCTTCCTAAAAGTCAAGTTAGGGGGAGATTGTTGGGAAATTCAGAATGTCAGAAGTACAGTTAATGCTGCTAGAAGAACTTGGTTAATACTTCTGAGGTTAATGCTGCTAAGTGAAGTTAATGCTGCTGAACAACTTAATGCTGCTCATCAAGATTAGTAATGCTAAGTCAAGGTTAATACTGCTAGAGGAGATTACTACTGCTAAGCAATTTTAGTACTGCTAGTAGTTAGTACTGCTGAATGTTAATACTGCTCAAAGTATTAATACTGCTGAAGACTTAGTGCTGCTTATGAGATATTCAAGATTCGTGCAGAAGATTATGGAAAGCTTGAAGATAAAGATGGAAGATTATTTTGAAGATCTTTTATTATTTGTAATTATCTTTTATCTTCAGTATATATAGAATAGTTTAGAATTGACAGAGATACATAGAATTCTGAATTTTTGTTTTGATAGAGAGAATCAACCTCAAGGTTTGTAATCCTAATTCTAGAGAAGTAGAATTCGTATTGGTGAGTCTGTTCATCAATATTGAGGTTGAGTGTTGAATCTTGTAACTTTATAATCATTCAATAAAGTTTACAAGTTGTTCTTCAGATTTACTGTTTTCCATTACTTATTGAATATCAAAGTGTTATTCCGCAAACTCCTTTGATAATGTTTCTGAGTGTTTATTCTTGTTTAGAATTAAGATCCTGACACCTCTAGTTCACCAAAATGGTTACAAACCTCCAATCTATGAAATGGAGAACAAAGGGTGGATGAAACCCTAGAAAACTTTGGTGAAGAAGATGAATAGGGAAAGATGAGAAGCTTACCACCACCAAATACTCTAGTATACTTCAATAAACTTCCAACCTCTTCCCATATCCTTGAAAAGCTCTCAAAAACGAAACCGTAGCAACTTGAATCACCCAAATCGGAGTTGAAATGAGAAAGTTATGACCAAATGAAGAAGAAACCCGTATTTACGCACTGGAGGGTTGGCGCGACCCTGACATGCGACAGTGACATTGTCACTGTCGCGAGGCACTGTCGCGCGAGATGTACCGAAAGTTGCTAACACTGTTTCGGCCGTAACTTCTTCGTTATAGCTCCGTTTTCGCTCCGGAAAGGACCGTTGGACTCGTAATTGAATCCTTTATCCATCAAGACTATAAAATCAAGGATTCAAGCCCAAAATCAAATATCTTATTTTTCCTTAATATACTGGTTTCTGTATTAACTTGAATTGATACATCTCGAAACTCGGGGTGTTACAATCCTCCCAACCTTAAAAGAGATTTCGTCCTCGAAATCTTGAATCACCAAGCACCCAACATTCACATTTGAAAGATCGATTGATTCCCTATCCCAAAGGGATGCCTTCATAAAACTTCACCTCTTATACAGACCCGATTACATTCCGGTTGAGGTTGTCACTGAGTTTCTCATAACGTGGCGTTACAAAATTCAATCTCAAAGTTCGATGTATTTCACCAACGTCAGGATGAACGTTGCGTCGTTGATTAATCATTTTCTTAATCGATAAATCTCGGTTGTCTCCCAACCTTAGATTTCTCATATTACCCCGAAAGCGACTTACGACCTTATCTAGTCATTTCCATCAAGAATACCCCAATCTGAAGTATTCCCTTAGATACTTTTGATTACGACGCATCAAGGTCTCCTCAAAATTTCATTTGTACTTAAAGTCCACCTCGACATTCCCACCAAATGTCTCCAAAGATCATCATCACTAAAGAGTTATTGTCCTTTGACGAAATTTCCTAACGACTAGCTTGGTTTGAACCATCGCAACCTTTAAATTCGTTCCTCAAAGCTGACCCGGACACAATGTCTACAAGGGCTCCCACACTTCCATAGACTCCAACATTGCGTTCCCACCAGAAACATACCATTACGCTCTACAGATAGTCGATTCCCAAATCCCATGAATCCTCGAATTCCTACTGATCCATTCCTAATATTGAACAAGATGTCCTTCCAAGGCGCCCCAATGCGTCCTTCAGGTAACTGGTTAATCCAGATCCGGTTAACTCTCAACTCCGTTCCAACATCAACCCCACAACATTCCTATAATGCAATCTTTATCACCACGGGAATGCTTAAACACCTCGATACTAAATCCTCAATACCCAGACTCCTCTCAAAAACCACCACTGAAAGGTCGATATTTTCCATAACCCACCGGGTTACATCCATACATTCCAAGATCCAATGACCTCAAGAAAACAAGTTGACGCCTAGGACTAAACGGTGACCTCGAAAATGTGGACATCCCACCCAAAATTCCATTCCAAACGGATTGTCGCACTAAGGTTGACACCTAATAGAGAGCTAAAATTTCAAATCTTACATCTCTAACCGACAGATCACCAAAATTTCCTTTAATCGCGGAACCCGCTATGACGGTACACCAACCACATAAACTATGGTGTCACACCGACGAGCAACCCACCAAATCAACTCCATTTAAGTGCAGATAATCACCTAAGACCTTATCCCGCATGGTTACCGAAGTATAAAATCACTCCTTAATAACCGGGAAACTTAAATCTACTATTTCCACAATACAAGCGCGCACATATTCCAAAAGCTCCACACACAAAATATCAAGGTTGACCACGAGTCGGATCATCCGACGCTTCAAATCCCAAGGATCCCATTAATCCTTAATACAACTTCTTTCACTAAAGGGTTTAAATCTATATGCCTAATGAGTTCAAGGTTTTTCAACCAGTATGCCAATTTGAGTTTATAAAACCTTCGAATACAAAAGCTTCTTGACGATTAAACATGCGGCAAAATACACTACCGTTCATTCGATAGGTTTCAAAATTTACTATCGACATAACGCATACAAACCATTTCCAAAACTCATTTGATCAGTGCTTACGTTAATATGGATAGTAATAAAAGATGTGCAACAAAATTTTAAATGGACTACCATGGTCCTAGTAATGCATCAATTTATACTATGCATATGAAAGATAACTTTCCGCACTATAACATGTGCAATAAAAGTTTGTACAATTCCCAAAAGAGACGTTCACAAGTTAACTTTAAAGTTCTGAATTCCCAACCCAAAAGTCATTGCGTCATAAAATTATTAACAACTCCATATGCAACAGTTTATTCTCCAAAGTTCGGTGAAATGATAAGAATGCAAATAATTCTCAAATCGAGTTTAAAACTTTAAGTCGCCTCGATAAAACACATTTGACCAAGATGATAACTACAACGATATGCAATTCGAAAATTCATTTCATGTATTGCGGAAAATTTATAACAGCAAGGTCAACAAGCGAAACACGCTTAAATTAAAATTTAATATAAGACAACATAAATATTTTGCATATTTACTCACGCGAGTGAAAGTCGGATTCAACCCAAAAGTATGCACATATACTCGTGTGAAACTCAAGATGCAATCATGCGACATTTAGATTTTTCAAGGTGCCTCTTACGGTTGCAAAAGTGTCGATGCAAGAGTCGCATGAAACAAAGTATTGAACACAACTCGTAAATTAACGCACACAATGATGCATATGCACATGTTCTCAAAGTTATTTTACGCAACGCAAAATGACGTAAGACGAGGCACCCTAAACCCAACTGAATTTTCGCAAAACTCAATAATGCTAAAATCATGCAGTGACAAATTTTCATTTCTCAACAAGAATGTAAGACGGCAATATGGCTAAAACACTAAGCCTTTAAGAGTTTCCTCTTTTAATGCAATGAAAGGTAAAATGACACCTTTAACAAAATTCACATGGGACACGACGCCAACTAACTCGTAAGCTTAAAAGAAGCAAAATTAAAACTCACGCATGGAAAGACATCGTATAAAACAATACTCCATGAAATTCCAACAAAACTCACACAAACTAAAATTCTCAAGAAATTCCGACTCAACGCGTGGGAATAACTTTTCCTTTAAAACCATTGACATATGTGGAGGAGATCCAATGTCTAGGTTAAAATCTCATAGCTACTTGCCCAATACTCAAATGACATTAAAACATGGATATTACAATATCCGCAAATAGCGTTAAACAAGAGACGTGAATAAAGAGATTTTTGATAACAATTTGCAATTACGTGCAACAAAACAATTTATGCATGCTTAAGCTCACAGTTTAAAATCTGATGCGTGTTAGATGCTTTACCAAAACTTTATAATATAAACCACTTCCTGTTTTACGAACACAAGAAACAATTTATGCAAATTTATTTCAGAAATAAATTTTAGTGCATGAATTTGGCCGGCATTCACCCCTCTAGACTACGCTTCTCAACAACCCGACATACAAATACCATCCGGGTGTATCAAGCATCTTAGGACAACAATCTCAATTTCCTACTATTGTCATCCGGATACTCCACATCTTAAAGCGACACTCGGATATTTCATCGGTTCACCTTACAATCTCTCCTCGTATGACGTCAATTCCATAAGCTCAAGATTCTACTCCAACCAATTATTCATACTCAAGACGATCAACTTAATGCATTCAACGCACTTAACTATCACTTCAACATGACATTGCTATAGACATCAACGTTTCCTTATATTACTCCCTTAACAACCTTCTCACTACCCCAACGGTAATCATACCAAGGTAGTTCAAGTATACACATGTAGTATGTAGGTTCACCATAACACTTGCCAGGTGCCATTATGAACGTACCGCACATGTTCATCCTTGCGACCCTCGACAAGTTTCCCGTTTCTAGTGACTCGATCAACTCCATAATATCTTATCTTAAGATTCCTAATGTGCAACTTCACTTACAATCACTTATAAAAACGCTAGTTTGAGTCTAGGCATCCTACAATCAATACCTAATTCTCTCAAAGTTAAGCTCTGATACCAACTTGTAACACCTTCAAATGTGGAAAGAGCGATTAATTAAAAACTTTCAAAAATACCTAAAATGGTAATAAAATCCCTTACTAATAGTCCATAATTGAAATACATTTATAGGTTGAACCATCAACGAATAATTAAGGTCTTACATAAAGACTAACTAAAGTCGAGTGTTACTATAACCCAATACCAAATCGCTATCTCCAATAAAAATGCGGAAGACTTCATCAAGCTAATCACTTCTTCGAGCACACAACTAGCACTCATCACTTCACGGTGTAGCTAGAACTAATTCCCGAGATGGAACCTGATGCACATGCCGACAAATAAAAAGGTTAGGCTAACGCCTAGTGAGTTCAAGAGTTTATATCATGATTATAAAGAAAACGTAAAATGGAAATATTATAACTTATAATCATGATCCTTTAAAATGTTGGAACGACTCATTTTCCCATAATATACACTTTTAAAGACAATGCTCCCAAACATTCATTTCTTATAAAATGATGCAACCCGTAACTCACCCGAAACGGGGTCATAGTTCGACACTCACATTTGTAAAAATGTAAATAATACTTCTTATCCCAAAACACCCAAACTCGGGTGGGACATAATACCCGACCCTTAAATAACGGAAAACAATCCATATAAATATGATACGCCATTAAAACATGGAACTGAAACTTAATACTCACGCGATCATAAAATGGAATGAAATCCAAATATTAAAGCATGAACCATTAAATATCCAAAATACAGAGGGCCAAAAACGGGGATACCCGTATCCGTTGAGAGTGGAGGAACACAAAAGTATGCCACTCAAACAACGTTATTCGCATGACACCTCACGACATCTCAGCCCAAGTGTCCCTACGACTTCTTTACCAAGTGTCACCCCAAGTCAGTTGACCTTGATGGATCATTCCGAAGAAATCCATCCCGAAGGCCCGACACACTTAAAGACTACCTCCCAGGCATTACTTCAAGCGGCGGAGGTCCTAGCGCTCACTCCCCGATAGCACTACAGACTCAACCCTCCTAGCGATCACTTGTAAAGTTTTCGGTCGTAAAACATGGGTACCGGAGTCCCACCCCGAACTACCCAATTGACCATCCCAAAACAGACTGACTGACGTGCCTATGGATCCATTACACACTGTCTAGCGTTACCGGACTACACACGAATGACCAAAGCACCCGAGCCCGTAACCAAACTCAATACGCAACACAGCGCATTAGTACGTACGTCATGACTGGGCTCCACATTGAGCCATATAAAACCGGACAAGCGTCCTCAAAACTCCTTTAAACGATATCGAGCCAAAATGCTCAAAACCTCTTTTGACCCACGATCACATTTTTCAATATAATAAACACACTCGATCTATACCGTGAAATTATACACTCCCAAAATGCTTGGATGGATTCCAACACAGTTTAAGTCGGGACAAAAAGGTTTTCCAAACTAGACTTGTGAACCTAAATACACCAATTTACGTATGTCATGAATAAGACCTCATTTGTACAAAATCACCAAGAATGCATAAGTCATGAAATGGACTCTATTTGTATCAAATCCCCAAAATGCACAAATCATGCTATTAATTATCAAGATGTCCAAATCCCAAATATGAGCATTTTATGGAACTAAAATAAACCAAGTTCATCAAATATGAAAACTCATTAAAATACTCACACTTTGACAAATACCAAGTAAAATACGTTTTTACTTCAAAATACTCCAAACTTATCAGCAGTTAACCATTTAATGTAAAACACTTTAAAATAACCATTTTAGCATGTACACCGTTTTCACAAATCAACTTGAACTCACCTTGCTAGATTTAGGATAAATCTAGATTTTACCTACTTAGAGCTTTCCTTGAAGAACTTGATTCTTCAAACCAAATCTTCCAAAAACCTAGATCCACAAGGTTCCAACCATAAATATACATAAACAACCACAAATAATCGATCCCCAATCTTATACATGAATACCTCAACTGATACCGAAACCCTAACTTCCATAAATGAAGAAGATAGAAGAGTACCTTAACCCAAGCTTGAATCCACCAATCAAAACACCTCTTGTTGGGAAATTCAAAATGTCACAAGTACAGTTAATGCTGCTAGAAGAAGTTGGTTAATACTTTTGAGGTTAATGTTGCTAAGTGGTGTTAATGCTGCTGAACAACTTAATGTTGCTCATCAAGATTAGTACTGCTAAGTCAAGGTTAATACTGCTAGAGGAGATTACTACTGCTAAGCAATTTTAGTACTGCTAGTAGTTAGTACTGCTGAATGTTAATACTGCTCAAAGTATTAATACTGCTGAAGACTTAGTGTTGCTTATGAGATATTCAAGATTCGTGCAGAAGATTATGGAAAGCTTGAAGATAAAGATGGAAGATTATTTTGAAGATCTTTTATTATTTGTAATTATCTTTTATCTTCAGTATATATATAGAATAGTTTAGAATTGACAGAGATACATAGAATTCTGAATTTTTGTTTTGATAGAGAGAATCAACCTCAAGGTTTGTAATCCTAATTCTAGAGAAGTAGAATTTGTATTGGTGAGTCTGTTCATCAATATTGAGGTTGAGTGTTGAATCTTGTAACTTTATAATCATTCAATAAAGTTTACAAGTTGTTTTTCAGATTTACTGTTTTCCATTACTTATTGAATATCAAAGTGTTATTCCGCAAACTCCTTTTATATTGTTTCTGAGTGTTTATTTCTTGTTTAGAATTAAGATCCTGACAAGTGGTATCAAAGCAAGTACTCTCAGAAATCTCATTCATTATGGAAAACACAGCTGAATCAAACAGTACTCTTGTCTCAAAGGTTCCAATGGTGAGACCCAATGAATTTTACATGTAGAAGATCAGAATCAAGCAATATATTCTCCTCACAGATTACTCTATGTGGGACATCATTGAGAATGGCCCATCTGATGCAGGGAAGATTAGTGAAGATGGCAAAAGAACGCCTCCAAAGACGGATGCAGACAGAAAAACAAGGCAGACAGAGATGAAAGCCTTGAGCACACTGCTCTTGGCCATTCCAAATGAATATCAGCACCAATTCTGCAATTGTACTAATGCACAGATGCTCTGGAATGCTCTAGAGAAGAGATTTTCTGGTACCAAAAGTACCAAAAGAAATCAAAAGGCAATCTTGAAGCAACAGTATGAAAACTTCATGTCAACTAAGAATGAGTCCATGACTCAAACTTTTGACAGATTTAACAAACTGATTGGTGAACTAGCTACTATGGGAGTACAGATTGATCAAGATGATGTAAACAGAAAGTTCTTAAGGTCCCTTGGAGATGAATGGACCATGTACACTGTTTCATTCAGATAGAATGATCAGTTGGAAGAGAAAGAACTTAATGATCTGTACAATGGTCTAAGAGTATTTGAAGCTGAGGTTGAGGCAAAGAAGAAGCCTTCTGATATATTCATAATGTTGCACTCCTATCAGCATCAATTGATTCTACTGCTAACCCTGAATCAGTTAATGCTGCTAATGGAGCAAATCAAGATAAAGGCACTGATTCTGTGTTTGAAGCCTTTCTTGCCAGTCATGGAAATTCCTCCTTAATTAATGATGATTTGGAACAACTTCAACCTGATGATCTGGAAGAGATGGATATTAAATGACAGATGGCCATGCTGTCCATGAGGGTAAAGAAGTTCATAAAGAGGACTGGGAGGAACAACTTCTCCCAAAGAAGAGAAGATGGAGCAGGGTTTGATAAATCAAAGGTGGAGTGCTACAAATGCCATCTGAAGGGACACTTTGCAAGGGAATGCAGAAGTGGAGTGTCTCACAACCACCAACAAGCTCAATCTGGAAGCTTCAATAACAACAGAAACTCTGCTCAGGCCCTTGTTTCTCAACAAGGAATGGGATTTGATTGGAGTGATCAAGCGGAAGAGGCTATCCAGAATCAAGCTCTTATGGCTGAAGTATCTGATCTCCCATCTGAGGTAAGTTCTAATCTCTGTTCTAAATCTTGCATGGACTCTATTAAAAGGTACAGGGATCACAACCAGAAGATGAGTGATGACCTTAAGAGATTAGAAAAGGACATAAAAGACTATGTGAGAATTGTTGAGAGGTTTGAAGAACAGATTAAAGGTTTTCAAGCCAATGAACTCCAACACTCATATGACACCAATTATTGGAAGTGGGAGAAAAAGGATCTAGAACTCAAACTGACCAAATCTAAAGAGGAGAGTGAGAAGTTGAGAGAGGAGCTAACCAAGGTTAAGCTTGATGTAGAAAAGTTTTCCAATGCTTCAAAAGCAATGGACTCTTTGCTACAAACTCAGATTCATGACAAGCTGAGAAGAGGAATTGGATACAATGCCACACCACCACCATATAACAACAACTACATTCCTCCTACTTCAGATCTGTTAGACACCAAAGATAGGAAGGACTTGCCTGAGGGAGCCACTGAAATAGATCCCTTAGATGAGGTAGTTGTTGAGGATAAGACTGGGAAAGAGGTTGGAAAGAGTAAGGAGAACAATGTGAGTGGTGAGATTCCTCTAGAGAATAACATTATCACCAATGAAGACTGTGGAAGGGCTTGGATCAAATCTAAGGACATAGAGAAGACAGAGGGAAAGTCTGGTAAGGTCCATTACAAACAGACCACAGTTGTGAATCCAGGTCCTTGCAAACAGTGTTCATGTAAGATGAATGAGCCCCTAAACACTTTCTGTGAGGAAAAAGGAATTGAGAGGCAATACAGTGCTCCTAGGACTCCACAACAAAATGGTGTTGCTGAGAGAAGGAATGATTGAGGCTGCTAGATCTCTGTTGGTAGATTCAAAACTTCCAATTACTTTCTGGGCTGAAGTAGTTAATACTGCTTGTTTTGTCCAAAACAGAGTTCTAGTAGTCAAGCCTAAAAACAAGACACCTTATGAGCTTTTAAATAACAGAAAACCTTTTATAGGATTTTTCAAACCTTTTGGGTGTCCTTGTACCATTCTCAATACCAAAACTCACTTAGGAAAGTTTGATAGCAAGGCTGATGATGGTTTTCTTGTTGGTTACTCATCTCAGAGTAAGGCTTACAGAGTTTTTAATACTTCTTCTAGAATAATTGAGGAAAGTGACAATGTCAAGTGCAATGAGAACACACCAAATATTATTGGGTCTGGTTCCTAGTGGCTATTTGACATTGATTCACTAACTAACTCTTTGGGTTTCAGTAGTGATTATCATGCAGGTTCAGGAAGTGAAGGATCAGGGGATGAACAAGTACAAGTACAAGACATTTTACCTCAGTCTGTGATCTTTCCTATACCTATGATAGAGCCTGTTGAGGTCTGTGAGAAGGAGAATGCTACTGAACAAATTCATAGTGAAGAAGAAAGAAGAGATGAAGAGAATCAAGTGCATGAAGAACCAGAAGCAGCTGATGAGATCCAATCAGCTGATTTAAATGATTCCAATCTGGATGTGGGAATCAATGAAGAACCTAGTCATCAGACTAGAACTCAAATAAATCATCCTCCAGAGCTGGTCATAGGAGACATCTCTTCTCCTATGATAACAAGGAATCAAAGCAGACTTCAAGAGCTGCAGGATCAGCAACACACAGTACTCACTTGCTTTCTATCCCAGATTGAGCCTAAGAAGGTTTATGATGCTATGAAAGAATCCAGTTGGATAGAAGCTATGCAAGAAGAGTTACTGCAGTTCAAGTTACAAGAAGTTTGGGACTTGGTGGACCTTCCAAAATGTCATAGAGCTATAGGTACCAAGTGGATTTTCAGGAACAAAAAGGATGAGCGAGGCATTGTGATTAGAAACAAAGCAAGGCTGGTGGCACAAGGGTACACTCAAGAAGAAGGCATTGACTATGAAGAAGTATTTGCTCCAGTGGCAAGGGTAGAGGCAATTAAGCTATTTCTAGCCTATGCCTCATACATGAAGTTCAAGGTATACCAAATGGATGTGAAGAGTGCCTTTCTGTATGGTACAATTGATGAAGAAGTATATGTCTGTCAGCCCTCTGGATTTGAGAATCCATCATATCCTGACAGAGTATACAAACTGAAGAAAGCACTTTATGGTCTGCATCAAGCCCCAAGAGCATGGTATGATACTCTGTCTACCTATCTCTTGGAGAATGGGTTTGAAAGAGGAATAATTGACAAGACCCTCTTCATTAAAAGAAGTAAGAAGGACATCATATTGGTTCAGATATATGTGGATGATATCATCTTTGGATCCACAAAAGATCAAATGTGTAGAGACTTTGAAAAGTTGATGCACAAGAGCTTTAAAATGAGTTCAATGGGTGAACTTACCTTCTTCCTTGGGCTTCAAGTGAAACAGAAGAAAGATGGGATCTTCATAAGCCAATCAAAATATGTGAAAGACATCCTGGACAAATATGGTCTAACAGACTCAAAGCCAGCAAGCACACCTATGGAGACTCATAAACAGATCACTGCTGATCTTGAGGGGAAGGATGTTGATGTCCATCTATACAGATCAATGATAGGATCTCTCATGTATCTCACAGCATCAAGACCAGACATCATGTTTCCTGTGTGTTTGTGTGCCAGATTCCAAGTCAAGCCAAAGCAATCACATCTGCAAGCTGTTAAAAGGATTTTCAGATACTTAAGAGGGCAACCTAGATTAGGTCTTTGGTATCCATATGAATCCAACTTTGACTTGATTGCTTATTCAGATAGTGACTTGGGTGGTGCTAACATGGACAGAAAGTCTACTTCAGGTGGATGTCAACTTTTGGGTGCAAGACTAGTATCTTGGCAGTGTAAGAAACAAACCACAGTGTCCTTATCAACAACAGAAGCTGAGTATATTGCTGCTGCAAGTTGCTGCTCTCAGGTTCTATGGATTCAGAATCAGATGTTAGACTATGGGTAACCTTTCTTCACACTCCAATCTTCATTGACAATAGCAGTGTTATAAGCATTGTTAACAATCCAGTCAAGCACTCCAAAACCAAACACATTGAGATCAGGTATCACTTTATCAGAGATTGTAATGAAAAGAAGCTAATTCAAGTTGCTAAAGTTCATACTGACAACCAATTTGCTGATCTATTCACTAAAGCTTTTGATGTGGGTAGATTCACTTTCTTGGTCACAAAGTGTGGGCATGATCAACTCTGAATAAGCTCATTTTTCTTAAAAGTGGTTTCATACCTGTTACTGGTTTATTCTTTGGTGCTACTAACATCTTTCTCAGGAAGTTCTTACCTTGCTCAGAGTACCTTAAAACTTCAAAAAGTGTAAGGATAGTTAATGCTGCCAGTGCAGTTTTAATACTGCCAGTGCACAGTTAATACTGCTAGTTCGTTAATACTGCTAGTGGTTAATACTGCTCTCAGTTAATACTGCTAGTTAAGTTAATACTGCTAGTGGTTAATACTGCTAGTGGTTAATACTGCTCTCAGTTAATACTGCTAGTTAGTTAATACTGCTAGTGGTTAATACTGCTTATGTCCCGAATCGTATAAATACCCTTTTTGCCCGCCCAAAAGTTCATAACGACTCTTTGCTTTCTATTCATCTGCTATCTAACCCCTTTTTCTCTCAAGAACCAAGTGTTTCAGTACAGATTACTCAAGCTAACATGGCGTCTATGGCATTTATTGACGAGCACAATGAAATCGCGATGCTACAAAAGCCAAAGCAAGCTACAGGATTTCATCAGATAGTGGATTTTCTGAAGTCTAGCCATATCGCCTATGCTCTGACAGTGTCTCCAACTATCTACATTGAGCATCAACGACAATTCTGGGCAAATGCCACCATAGTCACATAGAATGGTGTGCAGATTCTGAAGACAAGGGTAGGTGACAAACCCTTGTCAGTTACTAAAGAGGTGATACGCATATGTCTACGTCTAGACGATGCTGAAGGTATTAGTTCTCTTCCTAATGAGGACTTGTTCTCAAATTTGTCAAGAATGGGGTATGGAGGCCAATTGGGTGGTTTTAAATTTTCAAAAGCCAAATTTTATGCCCAATGGCGTTTTCTTGTTCATACATTGATGCACTGCATTTCCAAAAAGACTACTGGATGGAGTGAGTTTAGCAGTACCATTGCTTATGCTTTGGTCTGCTTGGCCACTGTCAGAAAGTATAATTTCTCTAGAATGATTTTCAGTGATCTTGTATCAAACTTAGGAAGCAAAAAGAGTTTTTATATGTACCCCAGGTTTGTACAGGAAGTTATAACCCATGAATTGACGGATATGCCTCACTTTGATGAGGTATATGTACCAAAAATTCCCAAAGGTAAGGTGTTTTCAAATATGAAAAGATCTCCATTGGACTCGGAAGGAGTTGACACTCCATTGTTCTCTACAATGATGGTGGTGTCCCACAATGAAGAAGGTATGGCAGCAGGGTCAAGGCCCTCATTTGACCATCCCACTGCTAGCCAATCCCAACCTTCACCCTCTATATCAATCCCTCAGTCCCTAATTCATAAGCCAATTTCACCTATCACCCAAACTTATACAAGGAAAAAGGTAAAGAAGGCTCCTTCCCTTCTTGTACCATCACCCACTAAGCCTTTAAGCCCTCTAATAGAGAATTCTCCATTAGATAATATCCACAGGGAAACCACAGGGGTGTCTCCCAACCCCAAGGAGGTGCTCACTGAGGAGATGTTTGAGCATATGGGTGCTAAGGCTGCCACTACTCCTGCTAGCACAAAGGAGGTCAGTGGTAACATAAATAAGACCTTCCCCATGGCAACTTTGGGTGAGCAATCATCTAAAGGTCCCAGGTGCCAAGAAACCACGGGGGTAGCAGGTGTTTCTGCTAGGCAGAAGACCTCTACTACAAAAAGATCCAATGATCCTTCAGAAGAGGGTAACACTTCTGGAGAAGGTGAGGACAGATATAACTATCAAGAATTGATGGATGCTATGGGTAACATAAACATGGATGTCATCAAGAAAGGGAAAGATATTGAAGAGATGAAAATGGTGATTCTGTCTCAACAAGTACAAATTACCAAACTGAAGAAATTGGTGACAAGATTGGTACAGAAGAGGAGAAGGCAGTTTGTGTTAAAGAAGAGGAAAGGTGATAAAGATTCTTCCAACAAGAGGGAGAAAGAAGCTGAAACAGAGAAAGAAAGTACAGCTGAGAGGGAGTTTGAGGTTGAGGGGGAGAAAGAGGCCGAAATAGAGAAAGTAACAGACTCAATAGCAGCAGAAAAAGAAACAGAATTTGCTAAAGCAGCAGAAACTGTTAATGCTGTTGAGGTAAAAGAAGCAGCAGTAACAGGGCTTTCTGTAGAAGAATTGGAAATTGCAGAAACATTGATAAAAGCCAAGAATGACACTCCTAAGGCTTCTCAAAAGGCAAAGGGAGTGGTCATTACAGAAGGAGGCCTTGAAAGGAAAAAAAAAGAGATAAATGAGGCAAGTTTGAAGGATTCAAAAGGAAAAGCAAAGATGGTTGAACATGAACAACCTTTAATGAAGAAAAGTCAGATTGAGTTAGATGAAGAAGTGGCAAAGCTACTTCAAGCTGAAATGGAAAAGGAAGAACAACTTCAATCAGAGAAGGATAGAGAGCTTGCAAAGATAATGGCCAGAAAACTCAATGCTGAGTATCAAGAGAGTTTAAAAGCAGCAGTTGAAGCCAAGAAAAGCTCTGTGAAAGTTTCTAAGCAAAGAATGTCAGTTATGAAGCAGAAAAGACAACCTTCTAAGACCTTTTTGGCCAATCAGGAAAGGAGAAAAATGATAAATTTCCTGAAAGGTGCAATTGGTGTCAAAGGAGAGATGTTTACTAATATGGCATACAGTCAAGTAGAGGAGCTGTATAAGAAAGAAATGGCTAAGCTTCAAGGGGACTCCTCACAAAGGGAAGAGGCTGAAAGAAGGATGAAGGAGAGACATGATCTCAACATTCAACAACCATTCCCTAAGGAAGTCACACCTACAAAAGAAAATAAGGAAGAGCCAGAGAATGTTGGTATGGTAGCTAAATCTGCAAAGAGGGTGAAGACCATAGCTTCAAAGGAATTGTTCAAGAAACAAAGGGTTGAAAAAGCTGAAAAAGAGGCAGAACCTTCAGTTACACCTTCAGCAGAATCTGTGCAGAACCCAGAACAGTCCAATAAGCAATCTAATGTGCATCTTGAGCTTTATATGACTATAACAGATGATGAACCAGTTCAAGTTGATCCCATTTCTATGAAAGCACAAGAAGTCATCTTTTGGGATATTCTAGAAGATCAAAGAAAGAAATACTTCAGGCTTAAGAGAGTGGGAGATATATATGAAGTATACTCTACTTGGGGTAGACTCATCAGAAGCTGTTCAAGATCAGATTTAGAAGAGATGTTTAAAGTTGGATTGGGTCTATATGAAAATGAGCTGACAGGAGAAGGAATGAGCTTAATCAGACTAGCCATGGAGTACTTGTGCATGATGTTTGATCCTAGCAAAGTTCAACATGTGATCAGAGATTTGCATCTACAGAATACATTCCAAAGAATAGAAAACTGGATGATATTTGAAAGGTGTGGAGTCTATGTCATCACTGTAGACAGAGCTTATCATGAGTACTACTTGGTGGACAATATATATGAGCACAGCAAGGGTAAACTACAATCAATGTTGAATGCCAAGCTTACATGTTCAAAAGATTCAGAAATGGCAAAGATTGTGGTTAGCGGGATTATAAATCAAAGCTTAGGGTTGGATCTTAATCTAGGGGTGTAAGCTGCAGTGTTGAAAGCATCTTGAAGACTATTTGAAGAACTTGACTTCTCTTCCTAAAAGTCAAGTTAGGGGGAGATTGTTGGGAAATTCAGAATGTCAGAAGTACAGTTAATGCTGCTAGAAGAACTTGGTTAATACTTCTGAGGTTAATGCTGCTAAGTGAATTTAATGCTGTTGAACAACTTAATGCTGCTCATCAAGATTAGTAATGCTAAGTCAAGGTTAATACTGCTAGAGGAGATTACTACTGCTAAGCAATTTTAGTACTGCTAGTAGTTAGTACTGCTGAATGTTAATACTGCTTAAAGTATTAATACTGCTGAGGACTTAGTGCTGCTTATGAGATATTCAAGATTCGTGCAGAAGATTATGGAAAGCTTGAAGATAAAGATGGAAGATTATTTTGAAGATCTTTTATTATTTGTAATTATCTTTTATCTTCAGTATATATAGAATAGTTTAGAATTGACAGAGATACATAGAATTCTGAATTTTTGTTTTGATAGAGAGAATCAACCTCAAGGTTTGTAATCCTAATTCTAGATAAGTAGAATTCGTATTGGTGAGTCTGTTCATCAATATTGAGGTTGAGTGTTGAATCTTGTAACTTTATAATCATTCAATAAAGTTTACAAGTTGTTCTTCAGATTTACTGTTTTCCATTACTTATTGAATATCAAAGTGTTATTCCGCAAACTCCTTTGATAATGTTTCTGAGTGTTTATTCTTGTTTAGTTTGTTTATCATTCCTCCTATGCGCTGATTGAAACAAGTTCTTAAGCTGAAAGTCTATTCAACTCGCGGTTCGAAGACAGATTATGTGTTTTAAACTGAAGATGCACCGTGGAAAGCCACGTTACTCTCACATTATCTTTCTTGTGTGCTGATCCGATGTGATTGAGTTTCTACAGTTAAAAGTTGCGTGAAAGTGTGTTCAGTCGAGGCTACTGTACATTGAATCTGGTTACAAAGTTGATACTATGAAGACCAAGAGCTTTATTCAAGGGGGAGCGTGGAAAGACATGAAGTCAAGCAACACCAAAGTTTTTCAAAGATTCAAGAAGGAAAGAAGATCAAGGCCTGAAAGTTTTTTTCAAGTTGTTAAATGCTTTATTCAACTTTAGGGGGAGATTGTTAGGACTGAAAGTCCTATGTGTTGAAAGTGGAATAAAGTATTTATAAGGGTTTGATTTGTAATTAATTGAAAGTTGTTATAATAGTTGGGCCCAAGCCCATTAGCCCATTAGGCCTTGTAAGCCTGATATATAAAGGCTATTTCAGTTTCATTTGTTAAGTTTTTGAGTCTCATTATTTTCAGATTACTAGTCAATAGGTTTAATCTCTCTGATCAGAAATCCTTTCTGTTAACCTGTAACCCTTTGATTTCATATCAATCATATGACTAGTTGTTGTGACTCATATATTGTTCATCTTTGATATTATTTGCTGCTGATTGCATTGTACTGGGATCAACAGGTTCCCTTAGCGGTGGGTTGCCAAGGGCTTGAGTGACGAGCATAGGTTGAGGCATTTTTTAAATGATTAGTATTTGGCGTTGGGCAATTGTTTAAGTCCCATCTTTGGTGATTTTGGGTCAACAACCGATGTAATCTAGATAGCATATGTTTAGATTAGTTTGTTGTTGATTTCCATATCCGTTTGCAGGTTTTTGTAAAGGCTTAATACTTTTCCCCTTCTTGGGAGGTTTATACCAAATACAAACATCATATTTCCAAATTCCGAATTTTTATTTTACGCTAAATTTTAGGGTGTTACAAGTTGGTATTAGAGCTCTAGTTTAAGTGAACTAGGCATGAATGTAAGATGTCTAGACTTAGACTGAGTATGTTAAGCATTGATTGTGAGTTTGGGTAGAATTTCTAAGATGAGTTAGTCTTAGAGTCGACGGAAATTATGTTTATCAAGCGTTGTAGCGATGGAAACGAGAACCATTATGTATTATATGTTCATAATCTCACTTAGCTAATGCTATTATGAGGATGTCTTATGTAACACCCTCAAATGTGGAAAGAGCGATTAATTAAAAACTTTCAAAAATACCTAAAATGGTAATAAAATCCCTTACTAATAGTCCATAATTGAAATACATTTATAGGTTGAACCATCAACGAATAATTAAAGTCTTACATAAAGACTAACTAAAGTCGAGTGTTACTATAACCCAATACCAAATCGCTATCTCCAATAAAAATGCGGAAGACTTCATCAAGCTAATCACTATCCACTTCGAGCATACAACTAGCACTCATCACTTCACGGTGTAGCTAGAACTAATTCCCGAGATGGAACCTGATACACATGCCGACAAATAAAAAGGTTAGGCTAACGCCTAGTGAGTTCAAGAGTTTATATCATGATTATAAAGAAAACGTAAAATGGAAATATTATAACTTATAATCATGATCCTTTAAAATGTTGGAACGACTCATTTTCCCATAATATACACTTTTAAAGACAATGCTCCCAAACATGCATTTCTTATAAAATGATGCAACCCGTAACTCACCCGAAACGGGGTCATAGTTCGACACTCACATTTGTAAAAATGTAAATAATACTTCTTATCCCAAAACACCCAAACTCGGGTGGGACATAATACACGACCCTTAAATAACGGAAAACAATCCATATAAATATGATACGCCAAAAACATGGAACTGAAACTTAATACTCACGCGACCATAAAATGGAATGAAATCCAAATATTAAAGCATGAACCATTAAATATCCAAAATACAGAGGGCCGAAAACGGGGTATACCCGTATCCGTTGAGAGTGGAGGAACACAAAAGTATGCCACTCAAACAACGTTATTCGCATGACACCTCACGACATCTCAGCCCAAGTGTCCCTACGACTTCTTTACCAAGTGTCACCCCAAGTCAGTTGACCTTGATGGATCATTCCGAAGAACTCCATCCCGAAGGCCCGGCACACTTAAAGACTACCTCCCAGGCATTACTTCAAGCGGCGGAGGTCATAGAGATCACTCACCGATAGCACTACAGACTCAACCCTCCTAGCGATCACTTGTAAAGTTTCCGGTCGTAAAACATGGGTACCGGAGTCCCACCCAGAACTATCCAATTGACCATCCCAAAACAGACTGACTGACGTGCCTATGGATCCATTACACACTGTCTAGTGTTACCGGACTACACACGAATGACCAAAGCACCCGAGCCCGTAACCAAACTCAATACGCAACACAGCGCATTAGTACGTACGTCATGACTGGGCTCCACATTGAACCATATAAAACCGGACAAGCGTCCTCAAAACTCCTTTAAACGATATCGAGCCAAAATGCTCAAAACCTCTTTTGACCCACGAACACATTTTTCAATATAATAAACACACTCGACCCATACCGTGAAATTATACACTCCCAAAATGCTTGGATGGATTCCAACACAGTTTAAGTCGGGACAAAAAGGTTTTCCAAACTAGACTTGTGAACCTAAATACACCAATTTACGTATGTCATGAATAAGACCTCATTTGTACAAAATCACCAAGAATGCATAAGTCATGAAATGGACTCTATTTGTACCAAATCCCCAAAATGCACAAATCATGCTATTACTTATCAAGATGTCCAAATCCCAAATATGAGCATTTTATGGAACTAAAATAAACCAAGTTCATCAAATATGAAAACTCATTAAAATACTCACACTTTGACAAATACCAAGTAAAATACGTTTTTACTTCAAAATACTCCAAACTTATCAGCAGTTAACCATTTCATGTAAAACACTTTAAAATAACCATTTTAGCATGTACACCGTTTTCACAAATCAACTTGAACTCACCTTGCTAGATTTAGGATAAATCTAGATTTTACCCACTTAGAGCTTTCCTTGAAGAACTTGATTCTTCAAACCAAATCTTCCAAAAACCTAGATCCACAAGGTTCCAACCATAAATATACATAAACAACCACAAATAATTGATCCCCAACCTTATACATGAATACCTCAACTGATACCGAAACCCTAACTTCCATAAATGAAGAAGATAGAAGAGTACCTTAACCCAAGCTTGAATCCACCAATCAAAACACCTCTAGTTCGCCAAAATGGTTACAAACCTCCAATCTATGAAAGGGAGAACAAAGGGTGGATGAAACCCTAGAAAACTTTGGTGAAGAAGATGAATAGGGAGAGATGAGAAGCTTACCACCACCAAATACTCTAGTATACTTCAATAGACTTCCAACCTCTTCCCATATCCTTGAAAAGCTCTCAAAAACGAAATTGTAGCAACTTGAATCACCCAAATCGGAGTTGAAATGAGAAAGTTATGACCAAATGAAGAAGAAACCCGTATTTACGCACTGGAGGGTTGGCGAAACCCTGACGCGCGAGATGTACCAAAAGTTGCTAACACTGTTTCGGCCGTAACTTCTTCGTTATAGCTCCGTTTTCGCTCCGGAAAGGACCGTTGGACTCGTAATTGAATCCTTTATCCATCAAGACTATAAAATCAAGGATTCAAGACCAAAATCAAATATCTTATTTTTCCTTAATATACCGGTTTCTGTATTCAC
Source organism: Arctium lappa (assembly GCA_023525745.1). Lineage (NCBI taxonomy): Eukaryota > Viridiplantae > Streptophyta > Magnoliopsida > Asterales > Asteraceae > Arctium > Arctium lappa. Next base: position 3,128,002 of record CM042049.1, read on the forward strand.
TTGAATTGATACCTCTCGAAACTCGGGGTGTTACATCTTACGTGAGTGTGCTTGAAGTACTTTTACTATGACAATTGGTAATGTGGTAGTACGTTTTCCTTCGTGTTTTATTCTATCTCTCTCTTACTCTTTCTCATGCTTGTGTTGCAGCCATTATTCCTAATTAGTTGGTGCAAAAAAAATGCCAATGTGACATCCTAATTAGTCGTATCATGGCATCTTAACTAGTAGTATCATGATATCCTAACTAGTAGTATCATGATATCCTAACTAGTCGTATCAGCTAGTCAATATCGATGTTGTAGTAGAGATAATGTTTAGAGTAGGGGCGTAGCTCAACCACGTTTGCTCAAGATAGTTCAGCCAAAGGACAGGGAGAGTAGCACAAGTGCTATAAGTTAGGGTTTTCAGTATGTTGGCTACTGTTACTAAAGGTAGAACTAAGTATCCAAGGGTTTTATTTCGTTTGGAAAGAACTAATGATAGCATCGGTTGTCCAACAAAGACAGGGTGCAGTCGTAGGACCTTCAGTTGCACCATTGTTGGAAAGTTAGAGTCACAAAGGCTTTAGTAGCATTAATGAACTAGACAAATAGGATACAACGTTGTTCCAATAATTGTGAGTACTCTTCGAAATAGTTAGTCAAGTAGTAGTTACCATTATTAGTGATAATTATAAATAATTTACAATTAAAATTAAAATTAATCAATAATTTGAAATTAGTATTAACAAGCACTTAATAGTAACTTATAATTTATATTTATTAATAATTGATAGTAATAAATAAAAATTAATATTAATTAGGTGATATAAATGAAAGAGAATTGCAAAAAGCTTATATAAGCTTATTTTTGTTCCTTTAAACAAGACTTTTACAATAAACTCAAAAAATAAGCTAACTTATATTTTACGAAACATAACATATTGATAGAAACACACATTAAGAAACAAGGTAAGAGTGACTCCCGCTAAGTCATAGGAAACTGATAACTAATAAGTTATAGCTTTACAGACATTGGTTACTATTTAAAAACTCGATGATGCTAACAGGATATGTAAAATACATTTTACTTATTTATTATTTTCATCTCAAAATTTTCGGCAAAAACCACCCACATGTAATATAACATAAGTTATTATAATGGATGAATAAAGCAAAGTGGTACAATAAGATAAAAAGGGGGACCAAATGCTTTTGTACAAATGATGAATGCTCAATGGTGCAATTTTCTGAATTTATCACATTGCAACAAAATGGATTTTTTAAATCACAACAAAATGAGTTTGTTAGAATATTCAACAATACTAATAATAAAACAGTTATTAAAACTTTTTAATTTAAAAGGTTAATAGTTGTGTATTTTATATGAATATATAATTATAAATTGTTAGAACGAAGTTAATCGACTTAATAAATTATATCGTTCGTTGTTTTGATGAATTTGAACAATTTAATCAGATTTAATAAGTAATTGTCCAGTAACATTTTTATTGAACAATTTTTATAAAGTGTTTTATAAAACATTTTTTTTATCTATCAGGTGAATGTTAATACCACTTTCTTAAATGACAATAAACAAGTTCACATGGAATAACATCAACGGCAATGTTTTAAAAATTGGGTCGATCCGGCCGGTCGATCCGCTTGAACCGGGAACTGGTGAAGAGACCGGGTCAATTGCGACCGGGTTGATGTCATTTTATGACCTGGATTGAACCGGACGGTTCTATTAAAAAATCGTTTGAACCGGTCATAACGAACCGGTATCGAACCGATTAACCCGGTAACAAAAGTTAAAAACCAATAGTTCGATTTAGGCAATACGGATTTGTTTTGAACGTTATGTTTCGTTTTGATGTAATTGGATTGATGAAAAACTTATGCTTATGTATGGTTTTTTTAAGTTTTTTGATTGATGTAAAACTTGTGTTATGTGTATTTTTAATGTTTTAACTTGTGGACATCAAATTTTTGGTTATATATATATATATATATATATATATATATATATATATATATATATATATATATAAATATATAGGGTCAGGTTCACGTGAGACCAAGTTGTTTCCGTGAGACCAAGCCTTAAAACATGAAACTTCACACCGAAACACTGTGAAGGTAAAAAACATTCGAACCTTCATAATGTAATCACACTATGAAGGTAAAAAAACCTAAACCAAATTAAAAAAAATCAAACATTCACAGATAAAAAACTGTGAAGGTATATCCGAATCTTCACAGTGAAGACGCTGTGAAGGTAAAAAAAATGAACATTCACAGCGAAAAACACCGTGAACATAACATTTATGGTGTTTTCCCTATGAAAAGTTCGATTTTTTTTACATTCACAATTTTTTGGTGTGAAGTTTCATACTTTAAAGTTTAGTCTCATCGGTCTCACGGAAACTGTTTGGTCTCACGCGAACTTAAGTCTCTATATATATATATATGTATGTATATATATGTATGTATATATATGTATGTATGTATACAGAAAAATGAAAATTACATAGAATTTCTTGAAACCGGATTGACCCGATGGTTAAACCGGTTGAACCGTGACCCGGTCACTACACCGAGTCAGCTAAAAAACGTTTTTTAAAACATTGATGAACAGTTGGTCTTTATGACAAGACCATGATTAGATGGTTGACAGGGAAAGTAGATAATCATTAGTCAAATAAACAAGTTCACATGGAATAACATGTAAGGATTGATTTTTTCCAAAAAAAATAAAGAAAGTTAAAAACATCCTAATAGTTTTAGAAAAAATTTATATCCTTGCATCCTTATAAAGTTATGATTAGTTATTTAAACGGGGTATTAACAGCCGTTTTCAGCTGTTGTTCCCCTCCCAAGGGCAGGTTCTTACGCGTTACTCACTCGTCCGCCACTGGAAACACCACTTTCCGTCCGACTTGCATGTGTTAAACATGCTGCCGGCGTTTTTATCTATTATTTTTTATTTTTCATTTTTATTATATTAACACACATAATTGTATATTAACTAAAATATATCAAAAAATTTGTTTTCTTTTTTTTACAAATTACACCATTATAATCGTTTCATCAGTACGTTCAAAATGAATTCAATATTGTCTTTGAATGTAATCTTATATTATTCAATTATCATAAATACGTACGAATTATTTTTAATGCTTACACTTTATACATTTATACTTACAGATTAATCTCATATTATTAAATAAATAATCATAAATGATAGAAAGTGTAAATATTAAATATAATTCGTACCTATTTATGATATTTAATAATATGAGATTAAGGCATTGTTTGGCAAAAATAAGCTAGCTTATTTTCTGGGTACATGTTTGGATGACCATAAGCTAACTTATAAGCTAATTTTTTGATAAGCTACTTGGAGTAGCTTATTAGGAGCTTTTTGTGATTATTCCAATTGTGTCTCTCATTAATATTCATAATTATATATTACATTTTAATTATAAATAAATAATTAATGTCCTTTTTGGTAATTTAAATGCTTATAAGCTAGTTTTTGCCAAACATAGCCTAAATCCATAAAATTCAATATCAGGCTCATTAATTTTAAACGTATTGACGAGACAATTATAATGGTGTAATTTGTAAAAGAACATTTTTTGATGTATTTTAATCAATATACATTTATGTTTGTTAATATAATAAAGGGTTCAAATGAAAAATAAAAAACTAGAAGATATAAAGTAAATTAAATAACAAATTATAAAGATCATTTCTATTTTATTTTTATTTTTGCCAAAAACAATTCTTAAGGCAGAAAGAAAAAAAAATGTGCTTAAATTTTGACTATTTTAAAAAGAGAATTTCGATTTCTAGGTTATTCATAACAAAAAAAAATGTGTTTTTTGATTTTTTTTTTTTCAAAGCCAAGTGTCTAGTAAAATTAACAAATAAAAAATTAAAATTATAATAATGAAGATGCATATAAATATATGTGTGTGTGGGGTTTAATCCCCCGTCACACATTCATCTTCTTTTTTCACCAAATTTCTTTCTGCAAACTGTTGTTTTTCCATTTTTGATATCCATTAATTTGCTCTTGAGGTGCTTGGATCAACCTACTAATTTAAACGATGGAAGAGTTTTCTTTTCACAAACCTAGAAACAGAGATAAGATCTCATGGCACTGATCTTGTTGGAATCGGTAGTCTCGGAAAGGTAAATCTAATTCCTTTTAATCTATTTTTCAATTTAGTTCAATTTACTTAGTTGTGTACCCGCACAATACAACATTAAGTAAAAATTAACCAAAGTAAACATAAAGGCAAAATACATTAATAACCTAGATCTTACAAGAGCGTGAAAATGGTGCTATTGATGTAAAATAAAGAGTGCATATATAACTCTTTAACTTTTATTTTCTAAAATCTATACTACTTTACAAGACCGACCCTGATATTTTGGAGGCCTCGTACGATAAATTGTGATCCTCAATTTTTTTGACTATACTATTAATTAACTTATTTTTTACTAATTCCTAATGTATGTTTAATAATAAATATGTCGATGGTTCTTTTTTTACTTTAAAAAAATGTTCATCTTTTCTTCCTTTTTGACATTTATAAACCGATTCAAGTTTTCTAGTGGTAGATATTATATCATATTTTTTATATAGCTAATTGTAACACCCTAAAAATAGGGATAACAAAAATCCGAAAAACGGGCATGAGGTATGCAAAGATTGTCATAGCACGAGCCTCCCAAAAATGGGGAAATAGTACAAACCAGTTTAATCACAATTGTAATTTAACGGACATCAAATGACAACCAACTAATCTAATTTCTACAACTAGAAAAGAGATTACAAAAGGGTTGTCATTTATAAACCCAACGGTTCATTCCAAAAGCATAATACGTCCGAGTGCAAAATCCCCAAGCTCTCACCCAAGGCGACTAAACCGGCTTAGGACCGGCGCCGCTAGAACCTGAAATACACATCGACACCAAACAAGTGTTAGGTCAAAAAGCCTAGTGAGTTGAACAATAATAAGCATGCATGAACAGATACAATTCTTATCAGCAGTTAACCAGTGTTCAATATATGTGGAGTCATTAGGGGAGACCCAAAGCACCAATCAAGTCCCACCCAAGAGTCGATATACCTTGATGCCCTTAACAAGGAACACCTGAAAGGCCCGGCACACCCGAAGACTATCGCTAAGAAAATTCCACGAATGGCGGAGGTCTAGGCACATACCATCACAGTGGCGCCCAAGACTACATCCTCATAGTGTACTGACTTGGTTCGTCCACATAACGCATATAGGAGGTCCTTTAGGTGTATTTCAACCCAACATATTTCAATACCAACTACGGGTACAATATTTCCATCCTATCATCATGAAGTCTAACAAAAGACCCAAATGACAATCATGCTCATCTTGCATATAAATACGTCACCAAAATGGTGTTCCAACTAGAATCATCAGAATACCTATATATGCACACATTTAACATATCAAGGTACCTACATTATGTATCTATGAGAAAAGCCCCAAATAATGATACATATAACATAAATCATGGCATATCACCCATATTTACATTTCTAGCTATTTCCATACAGAAATCCCAATCACTTAAACATATAGAGATAAAGTAACAAATAGAAGAATATGATGTATATCTAGTTTTAACAAAGGTTTAGTAAACTCACAATCTAGGTTTTGAACCAAAAACCCAGAAAATAGATGGAACCCTAGCTTTGAGAAGGTGAATCTTGGAGAAGATGAAGATCTTGAAAAATACTTCAATGCAACCACTTGGATGACTCTTCAATGATGCCTTAATGCTCTCACCAACTCAAAACCTAGAAATTATGAGGTAGGAGATGAAAACCCCAAAAAATCTAGCTTTTGACACTTGGGGAAGATGAAGATGGAGATGGTGGTGAAGCTCCCAAACCGAAACCTTGGATGATGATCTTAACTTTAGCAATGAATGGTGAGGATTTGGTGGTTGGAGAAACCCTAGATGAAGTAAATGAAGAAGGAGGGTTTTGGGAGAGAGTACTTGAAGATGGAAATGAGAAATGGTTTAATTTTGGGGATAAATCACTTTTAACCCGAGCTGCACTCTCTGCCATCACGCACGACCCGTGCGTTTTTCACGAAGGAGGGCACACGACCCGTGCGTTTTCTTCTGGACTGCGCACGACCCGTGCGTCAAGTTGCAAAGGGAGACGCACGACCCGTGCGTCCCACAGATTCGAACAGTTTCCCTATTTTTCCTCTTTTCATCCTTTTTTCTTCTTATTTGGCCAAACATAATTCAGGGTGTTACAATCCTCCCCACCTAATAAGGATTTCGTCCTCGAAATCTCACCCTAATTAAACAAATGAGGGTAACGCTTCTTCATATCATCTTCGGATTCCCAAGTAACGTTAGCACCCCGATGATGCTTCCATTGGACTTTAACCATGACTACATCCTTATGCCTCAGCTTCTTCACTTTTGATTCTAAGATCGATTCCGGTTCTTCCACACAACGATTTCCATAATGATTTCCATTGTCCACCCGAATTTCCGACAAAGGGGTCACGCTTACCTCCTCGGCTAGACACTTCCGAAGGTAACATACGTGAAACGTAAGATGTATTCCATCCATTTCCGGTGGTAAATCCAACCGGTAAGCTTGTAAACCAATCCTCTCCAAGATGACGAAAGGTCCAAGGAAACGAGGACTAAGCTTTCCGCGGTTCCCAAACCGGATAATCCCCTTCCATGGAGATACTTTCAACATGACACGGTCGCCCACTTGAAACTCGACCGGTCTTCTTTTCTTGTCCGCATAATTTTTCTGTCGATCTTGCGCCGCCTTTAGCCTTGCTCGCATTTCTTTTACCTTGTCCGCCGTCTCTTGAACTATTTCCGGCCCGGCGAACTGCTTCTCTCCCGCTTCTACCCAACAAACCGGTGTTCTGCACTTCCGTCCATACAATGCCTCGAACGGTGCCATTCCGATACTAGAATGGTAAATGTTGTTGTACGCGAACTCCACCAAAGGTAGGTGTGCATCCCAACTTCCCCCGAAGTCTATAACACACGACCTTAACATATCTTCTAACGTCTGAATTGTTCTCTCGTTTTGGCCATCCTTTTGAGGATGGTACACCGTGCTTAGGTTCAGCCTAGTACCCAACTCCTTTTGCAAGCTAGCCCAGAAGTTCGAAGTAAAGCGACTATCCTAATCCGATACTATAGATTGCGGAATTTCGTGCCTTGACACCACCTCATCGATGTACAGTTTAGCCAATTTCTCCATCGGCAAAGTCTCCCGCATCGCAAGAAAATGCGCACTCTTGGTTAATCGATCCACGATCACCCAAATGGTATCGTGACCGCACAAGGTCTTCGGTAGCTTGGTTACAAAATCCATAGTGATGTTGTCCCACTTCCACTCGGGAATGGACAACGGTTGCAAACTTCCATACGGTCTTTGATGTTCCGCCTTGACTTGGAGACAAGTGACACACTTCTCCACGTAGCTAGCCACATCGAGCTTCATCACCGGCCACCAATAATTCAACTTTAAGTCTCTATACATCTTGGTGCTACCGGGATGTATAGAATATTTTGACTTATGCGCTTCCTCGAGAAGTAAGTCACGGTTTCCCCCAATCTTCGGCACCCAAAGTCTCCCTTGGAAGAGTTTAAGTCCACGACCATCTTCCGTTAAAAGCTCCTTTTGCTTAGACATAACTTCGGCCTTGAGGTTCTCTTCTTTGAGCGCTTCTGCTTGACTCGTCCTTATACTCTCCAACAAACTTGATACCACATCGATCCTTGTAAGGGACATCTTGACACCTCTATCATGGCTCCTTCGACTCAACGCATCCGCCACCACGTTGGCCTTACCGAGATGATAGAGTAAATCACAATCGTAATCTTTCAAGAGCTCAAGCCATCTCCTTTGCCGCATGTTGAGTTCCTTTTGATCAAAGATGTATTTGAGACTCTTGTGATCGGTAAAAAAAGTACACTTTGTCACATACAAGTAATGTCGCCACAACTTTAAAGCAAACACTACCGCCTCCAATTCCAAGTCATGAGTTGGATAATTCTTCTCATGATCCTTTAATTGTCGCGACGCGTAGGCTATTACCTTCCCCCTTTGCATTAGAACACACCCAAGCCCCATCTTGGAAACATCACTAAACACGACAAAGTCTTTCGATCCCTCGGGTAAGGAAAAGATCGGAGCTTCGCACAACTTCCTTTTGAGCGTTTGAAACGCTTGCTCTTGTGCATCGGTCCAAAGAAACTTGACATTCTTCCTTGTAAGAGAAGTGAGCGGTGTAGCTATCTTGGAAAAGTCTTGGATGAAACACCGGTAGTAACCCGCCAAACCTAAGAAGCTTCTGATCTCTGTCGGACTTGTTGGGGGATCCCAACTCATCATTGCCTCGATTTTTGCCGGATCCACCTTTACGCCGTCCTTTGATACCACATGCCCCAAGAATTGTACCTCTTGGAGCCAGAATTCGCACTTGGAGAATTTTGCAAACAACTTCTCCCTTCTTAGGACTTCGAGTACTTCCCGTAAGTGTTTCCCATGCTCGGACTCATCCTTTAAATATATTAGAATATCATCGATGAAGACGATCACAGATTTATCAAAGGATAGGCGACACACACGATTCATCAAATCCATGAACACGGCCGGAGCGTTGGTTAAGCCGAAAGGCATCACCAAAAACTCATAATGACCGTATCTCGTCTGGAAAGCCGTCTTCGTAATATCTTCATTCCTCACTCTCACTAGATGATAACCGGACCGAAGATCAATCTTCGAGAAACATCTCGCGCCTTGTAGTTGATCAAAAAGGTCGTCGATGCGAGGTAAGGGATACTTGTTCTTCACCGTGACCTTGTTTAACTCCCGATAATCTATACACATCCGCATGGATCCATCCTTCTTCTTCACGAACAGAATCGGTGCTCCCCAAGGTGACGAACTCGGTCGAATGAAGCCCTTCTCCAGCAACTCTTAAAGTTGCGTCATCATCTCTTTCATTTCTGTCGGTGCCAAACGATATGGAGCACGAGCTATCGGAGTCGCTCCCGGTGTGAGGTCAATCTGAAACTCCACTTGCCGCTCCAGCGATAATCCGGGTAAATCTTCCGGAAAGACGTCCGGAAAATCTTGTACTACCTCCACGTCTTCTACCGACTTCTTCTCTTTCTTCGCGTCCACCACATAGGCCAAATACGAAGGGTAACCCTTCGCTAGAAACTTGCGAGCCTTGAGAGATGAAATAATGGGATTATTCCTCTTTCCTATTTCCCCATAAATGGTAACCACACCATTTTCCGGCGATGGCACTTGGATCATCTTTTTAGAGCAAAAGATGTCCGCCTTATGTCTTACTAACCAGTCCATGCCTATAACCACGTCAAACCCACCTATAGCCATAGGTAACAAGTCTACTCCAAAAGGATTCCCATCAATTTCTAAAGTGCAATCACAAAAACCGTCTCGAATGATAACTTGATCCCCATTTGCTATTTCTACTACTAACGCATCAGGAAGAACACTAATAGGAGTGGTGAATTGCTTACATAAAGCATCCGACACAAAGGAACATGTAGCACCCGAATCAAACAAGACACGAGCAGGCATGGAGTTTACTAGAAACGTACCCGAAACGACATCCGCGGTCTCCTTCGCCTCCTCGGTAGTCATTCGGAAAGCTCGACTCGGTGCCCTTGATGGTTGTTCGACCCTAGCCGTCAAATCCACAGAATTTCCACCACCTCCTTTAACTAGCCTTGGGCACTCTCGCTTCATATGCCCCGGTTCTCCGCATTCATAACATACCGACCCACGGAGGGAACACTCTCGAGTTGTGTGGTTTTTATTACCACACTTGGTACACCCGGCTGTACCGTAGTGAGTCCTTGTAGCGCACGGCCCTGAGTGCTTTGACCTGCACTTGTGGCACCACCGATCTTCACGGCTGATCACCCGCTCTTCCACTTGCAAAGGGTTTTGATTGGCGAACGGGCCCAGATGGCCCTTCCCACTTCCGTTTCTCACCAGCCTGTCTTCTTTCCTCCTTCTCAGCATTGATGTCATCCTCGATGAGCAAGGACTCTTCAATGACTTCTTGCAAGGTCGAGCCCTTAGCATTTCTTACCGCCGTTCGCATCTCGGCCGGTAAACCTTGTTGATATGCCTTAATCTTCGACCTCTCATCGGGGACCAGATGTCCCACCAAATTCAGTTTCTCCAAAAAGAGTTTGGAGTATCCCACAATGGTCAGAGTCCCCTTCCTCATATTTCGGAACTCCCGCTCTAGCTTGTCCAACGAACGCTCGCTACAGTATTTGTCCATGATCTTCTCTTTGAATACCGGCCAAGTTAACTTAGCCAGAACTTCCGGAGTGAGGGCGGATCGAGTGAGATTCCACCAAATCAGAGCCTCTCCCTGAAGTAGCTGAGAAGCAAACTTGACCCGTTGAGAGGGATCACACTCACTGGACTCGAAGGCTATCTCTATCTCTTTGAGCCAATACATACAAGCAACTGGGTTATCGGAACCCGCAAACTCCTTAGGGTGGCATCCCAGAAATGCCTTGTAGGTGCACCCCTTCATCTTCGTCTTGTTCCCATCATCAGATGGGTCTTCAACAGATACCACATTGGATCCACCCGACCCCACAACAATGTTTTCCGCCATTGTCTCCGGTTGACGGTTACTGGCGTCTCGATCTTCTAAGAGTTTCATGAAGAACTCTTGTTGTTGGGCCATGGCGGAGTTCATGGCCAACATCATGCTATCCCGAATCCGGGTCTCCATGGTAACTTCTTCCATGATGGCATTACCCGCATTAAGGTTCCGGCGCGGAATATGCTCAGGTCCGCCTCCCAAGATTCTGGGTACGGGAATTCCATCAGAGGTTGCCCCCACAAGAGGTCGTACCGCTGCAGATTTCACTTCTGGTTGACCCTCTGGCATGTCCGGTAATCTACTTCGAATGTTTACCATTACAATCTGCCATACACGTACGAGAAATAGATTGAGAAAAAACTAAACGAGTTGAACTCATTGCACGTACTAATACCTTCATCAATTATCATAATAATAGTAAACCAAGTATGCTCACGTAACAATGCATTTATAATAGCAGTAGCTAAGTGAAATTATGAACGAACCATACACAAGAATTCTTATCACCATCATCACAACTTTCAATTTAAGTAATTCCATAATCCTAACGCTCTCCCCACCTAGGATTCGTACGCCAAGTGGACAGTGAAGTCATAAAGTCTAAAGCTTAAGTCTAGATATGCTAAAACAATACCTAGTTCACTTAAACTAAAGCTTTGATACCAACTTGTAACACCCTAAAAATAGGGATAACAAAAATCCGAAAAACGGACATGAGGTATGCAAAGATTGTAATAGCACGAGCCTCCCAAAAATGGGGAAATAGTACAAACCAGTTTAATCACAATTGTAATTTAACGGACATCAAATGACAACCAACTAATCTAATTTCTACAACTAGAAAAGAGATTGCAAAAGGGTCATTTATAAACCCAACGGTTCATTCCAAAAGCATAATACGTCTGAGTGCAAAATCCCCAAGCTCTCACCCAAGGCGACTAAACCGGCTTAGGACCGGCGCCGCTAGAACCTGAGATACACATCGACACCAAACAAGTGTTAGGTCAAAAAGCCTAGTGAGTTGAACAATAATAAGCATGCATGAACAGATACAATTCTTATCAGCAGTTAACCAGTGTTCAATATATGTGGAGTCATTAAGGGAGACCCAAAGCACCAATCAAGTCCCACCCAAGAGTCGATATACCTTGATGCCCTTAACAAGGAACACCCGAAAGGCCCGGCACACCCGAAGACTATCGCTAAGAAAATTCCCCGAATGGCGGAGGTCTAGGCACATACCATCACAGTGGCGCCCAAGACTACATCCTCCTAGTGTACTGACTTGGTTCGTCCACATAACGCATATAGGAGGTCCTTTAGGTGTATTTCAACCCAACATATTTCAATACCAACTACGGGTACAATATTTCCATCCTATCATCATGAAGTCTAACAAAAGACCCAAATGACAATCATGCTCATCTTGCATATAAATACGTCACCAAAATGGTGTTCCAACTAGAATCATCAGAATACACATATATGCACACATTTAACGTATCAAGGTACCTACATTATGTATCTATGAGAAAAACCCCAAATAATGATACATATAACATAAATCATGGCATATCACCCATATTTACATTTCTAGCTATTTCCATAAAGAAATCCCAATCACTTAAACATATAGAGATAAAGTAACAAATAGAAGAATATGATGTGTATCTAGTTTTAACAAATGTTTAGTAAACTCACAATCTAGGTTTTGAACCAAAAACCCCGAAAATAGATGGAACCCTAGCTTTGAGAAGGTGAATCTTGGAGAAGATGAAGATCTTGAAAAATACTTTAATGCAACCACTTGGATGACTCTTCAATGATGCCTTAATGCTCTCACCAACTCAAAACCTAGAAATTATGAGGTAGGAGATGAAAACCCCAAAAAGTCTAGCTTTTGACACTTGGGGAAGATGAAGATGGAGATGGTGGTGAAGCTCCCAAACCGAAACCTTGGATGATGATCTTAACTTTAGCAATGAATGGTGAGGATTTGGTAGTTGGAGAAACCCTAGATGAAGTAAATGAAGAGGGAGGGTTTTGGGAGAGAGTACTTGAAGATGGAAATGAGAAGTGGTTTAATTTTGGAGAGAAATCACTTTTAACCCGAGCTGCACTCTTTGACATCATGCACGACCCGTGCGTTTTCACGAAGAAGGGTGCACGACCCGTGCGTTTTCTTCTGGACTGCGCACGACCCGTGCGTCAATTTGCAAAGGGAGACGCACGGGGATTCGAACAGTTGCCCTATTTTTCCTCTTTTCATCCTTTTTTCTTCTTATTTGGCAAAACATAATTCAGGGTGTTACAGTAATCAATGCCAACGGTAATTACAAAAATAGATACCGACAAAAACGTTTTATAAATTTGTCATCGTTAAAAAATACTATAATTCTATAGTTAGATAATTTCCAAACAACATATAAAAAAATTCAACAAAATTTAAATTTATTTTTTCTAAATTCGGTTAGCTAATCATAAAAAACTTATAAAAATTTATTTAAAATATAAAAAATACAAAATAATCAAAATTAATGAATCCAATTTTATACCTATTACTTTAGAAGTGAAAAGGTTGAAAAAAAGACATTGTTCCATGATGAGTGATCACAATAATAGAGATTGAAAAAACAAAATAAAAAATAATAATTAAGGATCAAGGATTTTGGGTTCGAACTTTAAGTTACAAAGCAAATTATTTTAAAAAGTATATAATTTATTAATCAGATTGATTAAGAAATAAAAACCAAAAAAATCATTAAATTTTTTTAATTAAGTAACATAAAGTCATCAAAAATTTAATTAGAAAACAAAGTTAAATAAGAAAATTTGAACCCAAGATCCCTTCCTAGCCATTAGCCAACTTCACTTAACCATCAAGTCCCTTACCACTATGCCAAACAACATATCTTATAAAGTGATGTTTCAGTTATTTTATATACTAAAACTATTATAAATGTTGTTTTTAAGAAATATTGAGGCCCTCGGAAAATGGAGGCCTCATGTGGTGGCACTGTCGGCACACCCCTACTACTTTATTAAAATTGTATTGCAGTTAATTAGTTCTTTTGAAAGGCAAACGGTTGTTTTGAAAGCCTTGTTGTCTCCACGTTTCCTCTCAATCACACTACCGGTCCACGAAACACTCTCAATTTTGTGATGAATTTGGCCCTCTGCATACTTTATTTCTCTGGCGACAACCTGTTCTCTGTTATTTCATCTACAGCTTAATCTCTCCGATTGTATATTCATGTCTAGATTTTCTTCAATTTCTGTTTATGTAAATAGGTTCTTCATCTAACTGTTGTTGTACGTCATGTAATTCCATGACCTCAAGATACTCTCAGCGACAACAGTCGTGCTTGCTCAGATTTGGCACTTGAGAGGACAGATTTTTTCACCTACAACTTCATCTATTCTCAAGATAATCACATTTTAATTGTAATTTTGAATTTCCCTCAAATTGTTTAACTTGGTTAATCAAATTGTTGTTTTCTTGGCTTCTTCTGCTACTGAATTGGTGGTTTATGACATAATTGGCATTATCCTCTTCGATTATGAACCAATTTTTTGTTCAATTTTTGCGTTTCTGGTTGAGACCAATTCACTCCATGTTACCGGATACCCTCCCTCAACCTCAACTATAACTACGCTGCCTACAACTTTGAAACATGTCTAACTTTGATCAGCAATTATTTCATGTCCAGCTTTGAACTTCACCACTTGCAATTATGTTGTTTCAGGAAGTTATTTTAGTTTTACCAATTATGTCCAAGGACATGGCCCTTTGTCAAGTGCAATTGTTGGTTATTTCACTTGTTTTTAATTTTGATTTGCTTGGATAACATTTATTACAAAAGAGACATTCCTTAACCTGTCACCTTGATGGGGTTGCTATCTCAATTTTTTTACTTTGCATTGTATGTTTCAATGAGATCCATATATTGTTTTCTGAATGTTTCTATAGTTGATCTAACAAAATTGCTAGCTCTTTTCTAAAGGATGGTGGTATTGACCTTTTAATATCATATAGCTTTTTTGTTTCTAATAATCTTTTAAAAAAAATCTCTTTTCTCTTCTCCACAACCTTTTTATTTCTAGACATCTTCCCTAGAATTAGTTTTAGCGTTATGGCGACCTCTATTTGGCAGAGCCTTTTCAAAAATTGACCCGACAAAAATTGACCCGACACGAAATAAACGGGTTTGGATTAACATTTCAACCCGTTTAAGTAAACGGGTTGACACGACATGAGAATTATTAAACATGTAAGGTCAGAGTCAAAAATTTCAACACGAAAATGACCCGAATAACCCGTTTATATATATATATATATATATATATATATATATATATGGATAGTTATTATGATTCATTAATAATGATTGTGATATATATGAAAGATGATAAGGTTCATTTATTATCATTGTGACTTTAAATTAGGAAACATAATAAGATATTTATTAGACTTGATGAATGATTAAGATTGGTTTGCAAAGTTTACACGAATTGTTTGATTTCAAATGAAAAGCACCCTATATATATATATATATATATATATATATATATATATATATATATATATATATATATATATATATATTAATTATAAGTTTTCTTTTTAATGCTTTGGAAGTTTAATGTTTTAGATTTGTTAGATCTTGTAAGTTTGAACTATAAAATTTGGATTTATAATGTTTTCATTTGAATTTTGGATTTGTATTTTTTGTGAATTTTTAATTTTTAGTTTTATAAATGTTAAACAGGTTAGGCGGGTCGAGTTAGGGTTGGGATTTTCTAACACTTTATTAAACGAGTCAGGTTAAGGTTAGACACTCTCAACCCGTTTAACTTTGAACCCGACACAACACGAAACATTTGTCACACTACTAAAATAAATCGTATTACCGATGGCTGAAACAATCGGTAAACCGTCGGAAAAAGACTTTAGCGACGGTTTTGTGACGGGAATGATCGTTGGTAAAAAGCTGGTCGGTAATATTCAGCGACGGTTTTCCGACGACAACTACCGACAGCTTACCGACGGTTCCAGTTACCGACGGTTTTCCGACGGTATTTACTTATTAAAAATAAATATAAAATAAAATGAAAAAAACAACCGTCGGTAAGCCGTCGGTATTTCACTAATTTTCCCGACGGTTTTCCGACGACTTATTAAAAATGAATAAAAAATTAAATTAAAAAGATACCGTTGGTAGGCCGTCGGTTTGCCGTCGGTAAATACCGACTGTTTTTTGCCGTCGGTATTTCACATTTTTCTAGTTGTGTCAGGTCTACAAACTGTTTCACTTAGTAGTTAGTATTGTTCAAAAATCATGTTTCTTGCGACATATCTCTAATATATTATAATTTAATCAACATCAGAACCATTTTTGCCAACCATCATAAGACTTGCACATGGATCCAAATCCATGTTTCACAAAAAGTAAAAAATCGCAAGTTTGAGGTTTTCGTAGAATTGCTCTTTTAATTTTCAGTTGTTCAAGTTTGTCATCTAGAAATGTGTTTGTTGGTTGTTATTGTTAGGTATGATCAATCCACCAATCACAAAGTGTATATATATATTTATGAATTAAATACTATAAAACAAAGATTCCTTTACAAATTCTGTAGGAAACATAAAACAACAATAGAATCATAAATCTTACTTGTATTCGAAGATTCTTCGTTCCAAGAAATCGATTGAGGTCTGCGTTTTGTGCAATGTCTAAGACAAAAAATTTCCCGTTGTATCGGCATTGTCATGAGGATACAACAATATATTCAAGTGTAAAACTTGAATCTAGCGAATTAAACTATGTTTGATGATGGATGAAGATAGAGAGAAACCCCAATGCCCAATCTTTGACATTTAATATAGATATATTTTTGTCAAATAGAACCCACCAAGCACACCACACTCTAAGACCCAAGCAATTAATTGATTCATTTAATCCTCAATGATTAGAGTTTATTAAGTGGTGTAAACTTTATCTTAGCTACTATGTGGGACAAGGTTCCTTTGTTCTACACTAAGTTCCAACAGTTATGATTTCTTCAAATCGTATGAAGGTTGCATTACTTGGATCATTACCCTGGTTTCCGCATTTTAAGCAATAAGAAGTTGTATACTTATTGATCATTACTTAAAGAATGTACATTCATATTGGAAGAAGAAAAATCATATAAATTACTAGTATAAAAATAGATTTTTGATTGAATATTTAAAATAGAACTTAGAAAATTAATTTTACTACTTCGTTTTAATCGTGAGTCCATAACGTTTATGATTTCATAAAATTGTGAGTGATGTGATTAGATAAATCTACAAAAGTGTTAGATCTAAAGTTAAAAATTTAAAAACACAAAAGATAAAACTATAGTAAAAAAGGTTGTAATTTGTTGCATCATATCGCGTCATGGCACACCTTTTTGAACACTGGTTAGTTGTAATGATTGTAATTTGTTGTAGAGTTTCTCAAAAAAATATTTTCTTGTACTTGTAGTTTTCATATTATGGGCCTATCATTACTTAAAAACAATGGTAAAAAAACTTCTCCTTGGTTGAATTTTCATTAATGGTTACAATCTTTTATTCATGTGCAGATAATTGAGGAAAAAAAATATCTAAATTGGCGAAACTTGAAGCCATTGATTGTGGAAAACCACTTGATGAAGCAGAATGGGATATATAGTATGCAATTTTAAGTCATTTCATCTTGCAAATAAATATTAAGAATGTGATGGAAACTTCATCTTAATGAACCGCCAATAATTATATTTAGAACGCCATAAATGTCGAAATTCTTTAGACGGTACACTTTTTGTGCAACCCTCTGAAACTCATAGTGGTTGGTTTTCTGTTCAACAAATGCATATCTGACTATGCATTATTGCCCATGACAAAAAAAAAGGTTAACAGATATATTCATTCTATTTTGGCTCAATATTTAGTGGATTTCGATTATGTTGATACATGGTCTCTTTAGTTATCCTTGAGCTTATGCATTTGTAGCTGCGATGAATCATCTCTAAATTATTTTTATGTTTCAGTACGCGAAGATCTTGAAGTTTGTTGAAACGGCCAAAAGTGAAGGTGCAACCATTTCGTTTGGAGGGAAACGTCCCCAAGTACGAGTCTCTTATCTTAAAGCAGACCGCTTTCTTTTCTCAAGTTAAGTTGGGAACTGACATATTTTACAATATATGTCAGCATTTGAAAAAGGATTCTATATTGAGCCGACCATCATTAGTGATGTTACCACATCCATGCAAATTAAAGTTCGTAAGAGGGAAAATGGAAAGCATGGGAGAAGATGGTAGTAAAGTTCCATTGTCGGAGGGCGATGTAAGTGGCGAAGAACTTCTCAGATGGTGCCTTGAAGATTCCTCTGTTAATTGAGGTATAAAAATGGTTTTCTGATCATATATTACTAGTTGGGTGGCTGATCTTGAACATGCACTCATGATTGTAGTTCGATTTCGGGATTATTTTCCCCAAATTGGTAATTTTGGGGTTAATCTAGAAATGTTGAGTAAATTGATTCAATTTCTAGAAATTTTCATCTACTTTAGGGTTTTGATTTTGTTTAATTTGATTATGGCAGATTGATTTAAATGGATTCGGTTATTGATGGAGTCAATTCGAATGTTACCAGATAAAACCCCCAAAGGAAAATGCGCCCAACAAAGCCCAATACCTGATCCACCTGAATCCCCGACCCGAACTAACTCGCGCCCCAACCACCCGATACTCGATCCACCCGAAGCACATTCGGTCAGATTTCGGGGCTCTTACCCATCACCCAATATCCGATCGGGTTTTGGGTTTTGGGCCCCGACCTGTACGATGCTCAGGCCTGGACGGACATAGTTGCATATCGATAGATACATACGAAGGTTTGATTGAAGATGAATCACACTTGGTTATATGTATATGGTTAAAAGTTGTGTTTTTAAGGCCATTTGGTTGTTTTTTTCCCTTCATAAAGCCATGGATGGGTTAATAAGCGGTGTGTATGATTTTAGATGTCTATAACGATAAAACTAAATTATTGTTCGCTGTAATGAATAAACCATGTGTAAGCGACCATTTTACCCTTGTTATGGAATTTCAAAAAGAATCCTAGTATTTCTTTTAGACATTTCATGGAATACCATATTTGTGGTCTTCATATTACCAGCTTTAAAGTCATTTTTGATGACCATATGCACGAATAAGCATCTGTACGAGCTATTCACCGCTATTGTACCGCAATTTGGGTTTACATTAGCGGTCCGTTATACCGCAAAAAGTATGTTAGGAGCTTTTTGAGTTTTTAGAACATTTGGACTTTTTTTCTATGGCCTTTTAATTTAAATATGTATGGGCTTTCTTTTTATGGGCTACAAATTTATTATGGCATTTTACTTTTAGACTTTAGTTTGACCTAAATTACCTCCATCTCCCTATCTTCATTGATCGACTACCAATTACCAACTCTAAACTCTCAACTTCAGACTTGAAGTCATGAACCCTCGACTCCAGACCACTCGACTCCTACTCAATTGCTACTCCTTGACTCCTACTCGATTGCAACTCCTCAACTTGGAGCTGGAGATGAAGAGGAAGATAGGGATGATGATATAAATGAATTAATCGATGTACTAAATGATGTTGATTCAGATGCTAAGCCGGTGGATTACAATTAGCTCATTTGACCATCTATGAGCTTTATAAACTCTATTACTATGTTGCTTGTGTGGTTTGACACTTTTTTTGAATTAATGAATTGTTTAACTTGATATGTATTAGACATACAATATATTAAGTTATATATATATATATATATATATATATATTCATATTTAATTTATGAACCTATTTTTTTACCGCTATCTCATCGCGATCTGCTTAGACCCAAACCCAAGGTTAGAACTTATTAAAAAAACGAGAAAGTCTATAAATAGTGAAAGTTAGGTAGATCCCAGGACTTTAAAGCCATATGTTCATATATGTTTTCTTCTTATGTTCTCTGAATTTTCTTAAAGTCAAAACCCTAGTTCTTTGTTAGAATATGTTGAGATAAAAAAATAATTTTGAACTCTATTTTTTTAATTTGAGGGAGGAAGGGGGGTTTTCAATTAGACTGCTTGAACAAGTATTTAGTAATGAGTTTGACAGCCTCTGATTTGTTCTTGGTTTCTTAATATGTTAAAATGTTATTTGCTTCTTAATATGTTTTATGCATTTTTGTTTTTTGTTTTATACATGTGATTGATTTTTTGCAATTTTCTATTTTGTTTTTGTTATTTGTTATTTGTATACGCATACATGTATGTATGAATATTATATATATATATATATATATAATATACATGTATGTATGCATATTATATAACATCCATGTATATATATATATATATATGCATATTGTATAACATGCATGTATGTTTATAATCTATTGTTTTTGTTCTTTTGTAGATGGACTTTTATGCCAAACAAATACCCATCAAAAGGAGCTAGTAAAGCATCGAAGCTCATCCTAAGTTGTCTAGAAGCAGACCTGAAGAAACGACCTTCAATAAAAGAAGTTTTGGCGAGTTTGAAACAAATAATCGCTATTAAAACAAAATCATAGGCGTCAGAAGTCAAAACGATCCAAATAAGTGTAGTTTTTTCATGCATGTTTTTTTGGGGGAACGGTGTCCTAGGCTATGCCTAGACTAATTCATTGGCAAATTATGACGGTAAGACATCAGTCATGATTAAACCTCAGTGACCATAATTATTGTGTACACCTGAATTCGAACCCTGGACAGATGGGATATTCCACCGCATCCCTCAAGACGTTATCTAAGAGTTTTTTGCAAAAATATGGTAGTTTAGACAAAATTTGGTAGAATAAGAGTGTTTTAAAAGCATTTGTAGAAATAGTGGTGTTTTAAGGGGGAGGGGGGCACTATTTTTATAATCTTATGTATTTTCATTTTAAACCCTATATATTTACAGATTTAACCTTCTTACTTACATCTTTCTTTTTATTTATCTTTATTTTTTCTAAAGTTTTTATTTTTAACTCTTATTATATACCATGTATGAATTAATTTATTTAAAATATATTATTATGTTAAAAGAAAAACATAATAGAACAACAATATACGGAGAGAATGAATCTGTAATTCTCATTAATCAAAAACCCTTTAAATAGGGATGAGATACAAGTAGATAACCACGAGATATTTTAGTTCTAATCTAACTCTGATATATATTTATCTCTATCTCTATCTTTATCTCTATCGTCATATCCTTTAGACGATGACACATTTATCCTACAACACTCCCCCTTGTGCCGAGTTAAAGGAGTGGTGGTGCACAGTTGTTGCCTCGTTAAAACTTTACGCCAAAATAAAACCCTGTGGGAAAAAATAAAAATATGACGAAGGAAAGAGTACAACGCACCAGCTTCTTTGCAATACATAGACTTATCCTTCAGTCTAGTTTTCTCTTAGATTCATACTTTAATCTTGAGAGTTAGGAAAGCATGATGGTATATAAAACAGTTGCCTCACTAAAACCTTACACCAAGGAACAAAACACAATGGGAAAAATAAAACCTTGGTTGAAGGAAAGAGCACAACGTACCAATATCACAAATATAGTAGACTCCCCCTTTTATCTACTACTCCCCCTGATTCGTGCATTAATCAAAGGAGTTTGGAAAACATTTCCATTTACTTTTTACACGTTTTCCAATATATGGTTTTATGGTAATGAATTGGTAAAATATGTCACATTCTTTTGACACCTTACTTGATTCACTTGAATCTAAAGGAGAGTATTTTATTGTTGATTGTATAGAAACTTAAGCAGAATATGCTTTGTGTTATTACCTCTGATGTATCTTATGTTCATTTCTTCGATACATGATGCATTATTTCCATATATGCAAGTAGGATACTGGTTGAACCCAAAATTACTAACTCCTCTAATATATGTAATGATAGTCCTTAACCATATACATTATTTTATTATCTCGTGGAGAGTAATATTCTTGGATTAGTTCAAGGAGGTAGTTACAAAGGATTGCTTAGTTTACTTCCAAGCAATCGACGTGTTCCTTGTGGTAATTCTTTATCCAGTTTGGGAACAACCTTTGTATGGGTCAGACAGATACCTAATATCAACAAACACATACCAAGATATTGTTTGGTGTTTTTCTATAAGAGCTAGTACTTTTGCTGCTTACATTCTAAGTAGGTATTGAAATTCCATTATCAATCCAATTTTTCTTTCTATAGGGAAAGTATATACCCATGTCAATGGTTCCAAAAGATTAATTTGATATCATTCCAATGACTTTTCGTTGGCGCTGAGCTAAATCTAGCTAACAAGTTCACTGAGAAATACAATATATGGTCAAGTGTATTATGTTAAGTACGATAATACGCATATTGTACTTAGATAGGGAACTCTAACTCCCAGCATTTTTCGTCATCATCCTTTAGACGAAATGGATCTTTCCTTATATCTGACACTTCGACCGATCATGGGAGTGCTAACCGGATTCGCTTTGTCCATATTAAACTGCTTGATTATTTTCTGGACATATGCGATCGGTGAATTAATATTTCACAAACTCGGTGTCCTAGCTCAAATATCTAGACAAAACCAAGTCTTCCCAAGATCTTTCCTCTCAAAATCAGATTTCAAGTAGCTTGTGGTTCCTCTCATTTCATCAAGAGTGCCTATTATGTTCATAACATTGACATATAGAGCTACTTTGAAAATCTGGAACTTGTTTTCCATAATAAATACGCAAGAGAATAGTTCATCGTTCTTATATATCCTTTCCCAATCAAGTATTCCATTAGGCGGGTATATCACATCCGCTTAGATTGCTTTAATCTATAAAGTGGGCGTTTCAATTTTATTGCAAACGCATTTCGTGGTTTAGAGTTACTTGATTTTGGTAATGTAATATCATCAAGTACTTTTATATATCTCTAAATCTAGACCCCCATAGATATATGTGGTAACCACATTCATGAGCTACATTTCTAGTCCTTCGGAAACTATTAGGTTAATTAATTAGCAGAACGTTATAACATCCATCACGAGAGAGTAAGTCTTCTCATGGTCAATGTAGGGCGTTGTGAGAAACCTTGCGCCAAAGGAGAGCCTCATACATTAGGACTTCATTATTCTCGTTACGCTTTCTGATAAAGACTCAGTTATGTCCTACGGGCTTTACACTTGGTAGGTTAGCACTACCTGACCAAATACCCGATCCTTTGTCAAATAATATAATTCTTTCTGGATTGTTTCTTTGCATTTAGGCCAATATGCTCTTTGTTGATATTATTCAACTGAGCCTGGTTCGATGTCGTCGTGCTCGATCATCTTATGAGCCATCGTATATGTAAATAAATCATCAATGATTATATATGATCTGTCCATCAACTCATATATACTCTCATAGTTCATTTGAGATTAATATTCATCTCTATAATCAATATTAACTTCGGAGCGTCCTCCAGTGATGATTCATGGACATAATTATAATTAGAGACAATCTCATGAGAGTTTTGTGTATTGATGATAAATGGATGTGCCTAACTATTCTCTTCCTTTAAAATAGTATCCATCGAACCAAGTAGCTTCCACCACTTCCATTTGGTAGCTACGACCTCAACCACACCTCCACTATGTGTGATTGCAACACACTTTCCAGTGGGGTTGTGCCCCTGTTGGGGACTTTTTAACCTTGCGAGTATATTTGCAGCTCGTATATGTGATCTTGTCACTTTTGGAATATTAAACGTATCAGGTATCGATTCTGATTCGTTTGACTTCAACATTACATTGTGAAGTTTTGGGGATCAAAGTGAGACAGAGTGAGAATATTCAATGACACTTCCTGTCGTTCCCATGGAAAATCCTTTTTCCTATCTCCCCCTAACGACGGGAAGATTGTCTCATGAAAGTGACAACCCGCAAATCTAGCGGTAAAGAGAACACTAGTCAAATATTCTAATTAGCGGATAATTGTTGGGGGTTCATATCCAACATTTACCAAATCGTCTTTAAGGGCCCATTTTGATGCGTTGTGGGGGCGCAATTGGCACATATAATCAAACATGTGTAAATGTAAAGTATAAGGCTTATATCCAGTTACCAACTGGTACGCATGAGACTGTTTAGCAGTGGATCTAAAAACGAAAAAAAACTGCATATAATAATTGCATAATCCCAGGTAGATGTGGGTAAATTGATGCGCATTACTAATACCCTAGATGTCATCATATTCTTTTGATAACAACTTCTATGAGACCATTTTATATATACACATGGGGTATAGGAAACTCTACATTGATCCTAATACATATGCAATTAACATCAAATCCTTATGATGTAAATTCTCCAGCATTCCAAGTCATGTAGACTTGATGAAATAATAAGGGTGGTGAGCCCTTAAATGTATAACTAGTGCTAGGAGTGCAGTATTTCATGTGGACAATAATACGACATGCGTTCATCGTGTCGAAACCAGAACCATAAAGTACTTTAATGGCCCGCATTCTGGATGTTTATGTCCATAAATATCACCTTGTATTCGTTGTAACAATGGAATATTTTTTTGTATAATGTCCTTAGCTTTAGGAAGATCTCATTCATGTATTGGCTAAGGATTAGGGTATATACAAAAGTTTTATGTGTAACACCCCGATTTTCGAAGGGTAACATTTCAAGTTATTACAGAAACCGATATATCAAGGAAAAATAGGATATTTTATTTTGGGCTTGAATCCTTGATTTTATAGTCTTGATAGATGAAGGATTCAATTACGAGTCCAACGTTTCTTTCCGGAGCAAAAACGGAGCTATAACGAAGAAGTTACGGCCAAAACAGTGAACGAGAAGAAGGCTGGCTGGCTGCGACTATGACCAGCAAGCCTGGCAAAGTCGCCCAAACAGTCCAGGGGGCTGTTAAGTCGCGAAAATCAGCTATTTCCTCATTTGTTCACACCCAAACTTCTTCTATACTCTCCCAATTCGTTTTCCTTCTTCCCCTTTCAAACCCTAGCTTAATTGTGGCTCAATTCCTTGGATTTCATGAAGAGGGAATGCCATCAAGTGGTAAAATGGAAAGCTATGGTCAAGGATTCACCATCTCCATCTTCATCTTCAACCTCAAGATCATTTTTGGGTTTTCTAGGTTTTCATCAAAACCTAAGTGGTAAGTGTATCCCTTCCATTTCTAAACCTTGATATAAGTTATAAATGCTCCATTGATGATTCCCTAGTGTTTGTTTTCTCTAATTTCGGTTTGGAAATATTTTGGGAGTTTTGGGTTAAAATTAGGGTTTTACCCAAAGTGGAGGTTTTGATGATAAGTATTTGGGGAATGGTTCTATATGGTTGATTATGGTTATTTACGGTTGAAAATGTTTGGACCTAGGTTTTGGAGACTTTTGGCTTGGAGGATTCAAGTTTCTTTAAAGGAGCTCAAGTTGGAGTAAAATCTAGATTTAGCCTAAATCTATCAAAGTGAGTTCAAGTTGATTTGTGAAAACGGTGTACATGCCAAAATGTTTGTTTTAAGTGTTTTGTGCCCTACACGAAATTGTTAACTGCTGATAAGTTTTGTTAACTGTTGATAAGTTGGTTATTTTTAAAGGTGTTTAACTTTATAAACCCATTTAGCACACATCTTTGGGATTTTGGGCATTATGATAAATAAATCATGTATTTTGGTATTTTAATGATTTATTTTATGGAAGTAAATTTTGAGTAAAGACGTATCTCATTTGGTGTTTTAGAGAATTGCATGATTTTGTGTTACGAGACGTTTTGAAAGGATAAATGTTGTAAACTCACTTGGAAAATGATTTGTCCCAATCTAAACTACGTTGGAGTTAATTACATGTTTTGGAGCATGGGTTTATATAAGTACGGGTTGTTTATATTTGATTTCATTTTATGAATTTCGACGTTGGGTCTTTGGATTTGTCGAGCTTATGGTTCGGTTTGGTTTTGTTGGGTTTTGAGGACACTTGTCCGCTTTTAATAACGCAATGTTGAGCGTTTAGTTATGATTTGCATTTACTGCATCTTAGTTGAGAATTACATGTGTTGAATGCATTAGTTCATTCGTTTTGAGTCATGTAATGGTTTAGTTAGTGCAATGGATCCATAGGCACGGTGTTCCTATGTCCCCGCTTTGGACATTAGGTTCGCCACTTGTCACGGAATAGGCATCGGGTCACCATGATAAGTAAGGTGTGGACCTATACGGTCGGGCAACGTCTCATGGGCAGTAAGGTGTAATTCCCTTGTGCTAGAGTTCCCCGTTTTGGAACACTCAAGAATAGATCTAGAGGGGTTGACTTGATGTTTTCGAGTGATAGACTCAGAGGAGTTGAGCTCGGTGGGTGTTTTATGTGTAACCCACATGTTTTGATTTCTTACATAATTATGTGACATACTTTGTGTCCGTCACGTACCATGTAACCGGGTTTTCCCCGTCACCATTAGGTGTGGTTTTGGATATGGAGTTTTATAATCCATGTTTTCGGAGACGTTTGAGTATGGGTATTTATCTATGTTTTAAGGTTTCGGTTATTGAAACTCATTCGAGTTATTGGGATGTCTTGGAAGTTTGAGTTATCTATGTTTTCAACGTTTGATCATTATAATATCATTTATGTTTTACGTGCGCTTTGGGTTTTGGCTTTATTTAAAGAGGCGTGTGTTTTATGATTTTAATCACGAAAGGGGGTGAATAATGAAAGGAGATTGTTTTAAGGTTTAATGTATTTCACTTCTAGTTGTTTTCAAATTAGTTGTATTGCATTTTGGGAAATCATGATTTTAAATAACCTTCCTAAAGTTATCGCTTTATTTATCTCTGACGAAAACTCTTGAGCTCACTAGGCGTTAAGTCTAACCTTTTATTTGTCGGCATGTGCATCAGGTGACAGTTGGGGTTTGGTTCTAGCAGTGCTTTGAGGAGTTGAGCTATAGACTTACACGAGAGTAAGTAGATTTATGAAGTCTTCCGCAGTTGGAGATAGTGACTATTATTGGGTTTTAGTAGCACCCGTCCTTATTATAGACTATATGTAGAGAATAAATGTGTTTATTGAGGTTAAATCCTATATTGTGTTTGTAGATAAATTATTTGTCGATGTATTTTAGAAAATTTTAAATTAGTTGCTATTTCCGAGTTTGAGGGTGTTACATTATGTATTCAAGAGGGCATATTATGATAACAATGTTGTTTCTTATGTTGCAGTAGTCAACAGTTGCAATTTGCCTTGTTTTGCCTTTCACTCGAAATAGAATGTGTTTATGTGTATTTTGCAATACACGGATCACTATGTCATAACCATGGTGTCCAACATGGTCATGTCGAAACATATATATGTGTTATTGCCCCCAAAATTTCTTTATTGGTGACAAAATATGTTCCGATGACCCAATAATCTACTAGTTTGACACATTAGTTTACATGATATATGTTTCCTTTCATATTCATTGGAGTTTATGTATATATGCTCATTTTCATTTTCATTTGATACGAATATCTTTACAATGTTCCCATTAAACTTGTTCCACCAAGAAAGTGACAGTCCATCGTCTAAGTAATTTGGTTGGATGTATTATAAAACAAGTATTAGTCTATCTTTTTTTTCGATTATATGATAGGTCAAAAAAACCAATTCTCCTCGATACATTCCTAAACGAAACGGAGAGTATTGATTTTTTTTATTTGTTTTGATGTATTTCTTTACATCTATAATGGTTACATATTCGATTTTACTTTAGCAAAGAAATTAATTTGGTACTTCAAATTAATTTCAAAGAAACATATGCATAATCAATATTAAATATTAAAACAAATATGTTATATTTCATTCAACGTGTTCCCTTTTTGATAGAAGCACTTTTTAGTGCATATCTTATTTGATTGTCCATTATCACCTGGGTAGTAGTTGTATCCTACTCCAGGTGTTGAAAAATCCTTCCTGACTCTTACCAATACCCTGACCCTTTATAGGGTCTCGTCCACATGGTGCAGAAATGTCACATGTGTGAAATTGTTTTTAACTCACAATCCTTTGGAGTTGTTTCCACCTCTAACACTTTCACTATCGATATCGGGAATTTTCTTTATCCCGACATATGTGGTGTTATTCGAAAGAACCTTATTATGTCTCTCAACCACTTTCATTATGTTGATGAGTTTGTCTAAAGGTTGCATTCCAACTTATATTTATATTTACTTATATATGAAAGGTGGAAATAATGTTAAAAATCATGTCATCTTCTGTGAGTTCTTTGCCACAGAGATTGAGATGCGTTTTGGATATATTTCTTTGTTGACATCAGTTACCTTTTTTGTAATCGAGTAAGTGGGTTTCATTCCAATGTACGATTAGTTCGGTAAGTACATATTCATGAGTACTCCTGATTATCCCTTTCGGGACATCCCACGTTTCTTTGGGGGTTTCTAGTAAAGGTATTCCTATGAAATTTAGGATTTATATGTCGTCTCAAAACATGAAGGTATTTGCTTGTACCTTTTCAAGAGGTTGGTTTTTAGAGTCAATAGGGAGTTGGATTTTAGGTATTTTCTTGTACATTTTCAAAATGAGGTTTATATACTCATTTAGATTCTTTTGAGTTTACGACGTTGATTTTTGGATTAATTGTTTCAACCATTTACATATATAAAGGATAATATATATTTTCTTTTTGATAAGAAAATGGATTATGGTTATGAAATTTCATTATCATAACAATATTGGATTTTGTATGCTTTAATTTTATTGATAATACTTCATCAATATTTCAATTTTTGAAAAAGAAATCACTCAATCTATTGGATTTTCAGGTAGTATGGGAATCACATGGATTTCTTAAATCTCTACAAACCTTAAGGCTGTTTACACCCGTTTGACAAAATCCAGTCGATATCTTGTGATTTAGTTAATTTAAATATAACATTTATTATAGAGCATTTGGAAATATGCCAAAATAACTATGAGTTTGGCATAGAAGCCAATTTTAATACTTTAATACCTTAATAGTATTTTTGGAGCTTTTGATAAAAACCAAAATATATGGGTTGGAAGTGTAACTTCCAAAGATTAATTATATAGTTTAAAAATAATGAGTAGGAACCCATAATCAAGATAAGTATTTGGATAAAAAAAATTTAACATTTTAATGTTATTTTTGGAGATTTTAGCAAAATAACAAAAGTTATGGGGGTTGAAAGTGTAAATTCTAAATATAATTTATAAGATTGAGATTAATGAGTAGGAACTCAAAAACAAGATAAACATTTGAATATTATGTGGATAAGGCATAAAAATCTATAAAAGAAGTACTAAACATTTTAATACCAAATTAAAACAATTGATTTAGATAAATAAATACAAATTAAGTTGTCCACTTCAATGTACATTATCAATAACAATAGGATAAAATAGAATCATATATAAAATAATTAAAATAATAATGATCCGATAGATAATGACAAATTTTAGGTTCAAATGCAAATTAAACAAATAACGAAATTAAATGTTGATAAGTCCAAGAAAAAATTAGATAAGAGATAATTCTAACAAATCCAATAATAACTTTTTTTTTTAGGGTTCAAAACTAAATCTACAAATATTAATTTCAACTATAAGATTGATTTGAAATTGAAATTTACAACATCGAAGATTACTAACATATTAATCGTTATAATAATGAGTTGTAACAAATTAATTTATTTAAATAAGTAAATAACAATAACATGATTAAGTTAACTAACTAAATATATGCAATATTATAAACTTATTTAAGAATACCTAAATTAATAACTATAACAAAAATTGAGTCAGTAATTAATTGTTTAAAATATATAAAATACGATTCCAAATCCACATGAAAGGTTAAAACACAAAAAAAAGTGTGTATTTTCCTTTTAAATAAATAAAAAAATAGCGAAACTAAGGTGACCAAATCCATATGAAGGGAAAAAAAGCAAAATAATTTAACCACAAGGGTGTGGCGTGGTGGTAAGAGTTTGGGGACTTCATAGTGGTTGCCCGGGTTCGAGCCTCACGCGCAGCATTTGTGCCAAATATTGGCACGGGTGTCATCCTTGTGGCCACGGGATGAATGCTCGCGGGCCTAAGGCCTGTTTTCCGGAGATTAGTCTAGGCCCAAAAGTGGTTTGGGATACTCCTTCCCAAAAAAAAAAAACAATACGAACTAAAAGATAATCTCATTAATACCTTTAAACTAATACCAATATTTAATATATTACAATTTTAGGACAATACAATACGAACTAAAAGATAAATTAGAATACGAATATATTAAAATGTTACGAAATTGCGTACGACATTATAATAAAAATTAAAACGCTAAATTAATACATTACAATACAAGTTAAACACTAAGGTAGCGTTTGGTTCACAGATTCTGAAGGAACCTGATGAAATTGGAATGTTGAATTCCATTAACCAAATTTCATTCATTTGTTTGGTTCATTCTTTTTCATGGAAGGAATTTCTAAATTCCATCAAATTCCATAAATGAGGGAATTTAACATTCCTTAGCAACTACATGCTATTTTGATGGAATGAAATTCTTATTTTTCATAATACCACATATGCCCTCAATCCAATATAACCTTATCACCGCCGATCACTGCCGATATGAACCACCGTCGATCGCCGACCACTGTCGCTCTAAAACACCGTCGACCACCGACCACCGACGTTCTAAACCATAGCCGATATGAACCACCGTCAACCACCGACCACCGTCGTTCTGAACCACCGACAACCACGACCAACGTTGTTCTGAACCGCCACCGACCACCACTAACCACTGACGACCACCGCCGACCAGTGCCGATCTGAACCACCACCGACCATCGTCGACCACCAGCCACCGCCATTCTGAACCACCGCTGTTCTGAACAACCGTCAACCACCGCCAGTCTGAACCACCGTTGACCACCGTCGTTCTGAACCACCGTCGGCCACCGATCACCTCTGATATGAACTACCGTCGATCATCGCCGATTTGAACCACCGCCGATCTGAACCACCACCGACCACTGCCGTTCTGAACCACCGCTGGTCACCGCTATTCTGAACCACGCCGATCTGAACCACCGCCGACCACTACCAATCTGAACCATCGCCAACCACCGTCGATCTTAACTACCACCAACCACCACCGATATGAACCACCGCCGACCACATTCGATCTGAACCACCGTTCTAAACGACCACTGACCACCAACGATCTGAACCACCGTAACAAATAAAGTATTTTTAATGACTATTTTATTAAAGCATGTTTTGTTTATAAAAATTAAAATTATCAAAAAGGGTATTTTGGTCATTTATCAACATTTCATTCCAATTCCAAAGCTACATTATGTGAACCAAACAGACATATTCCAATTCCTTTAACAGATTCCATTCCAATTCTGTCAACCAGGTGGTCAAACCGGACAACATTTCATTCCAATTCCTTCAAAGTCAAATTCCTTTGACAGATTCCATTCCATCCAAAAACATTCTGCGAACCAAACGTCACCTAAATTAAAACATCAATTATAGAGATTATAAGTTCACATCTCATTGAATCTCGGTTGAGAATTTGGACTATTTCTCCTATTATGCCCAGGTTGGTGGCATAGTCCACATATGTGAGGTTTGTCAGGATGAAAAATGACAAAAATGTTTTTACTTTTGTAGACAATTGTTCTAATCGAGATCAGTATTAATGAATAGTGACATTTTTGTGTTGCTTTTGAATTTCAGGATTCCTTAGATTTTCTAGACAATTTATGATAAAGTTGGTATTATTTAATGGTATTATTGAGATATATTTAATGATATAATTTACTAAAAGTAATATATAAACCTTAATAATATATTTTAAATAAATCAATTCATACATAATATATAATAAGGGTTAAAAATAAAAACTTTAGAAATAATAAAGATAAATAAAAAAGAAAGATGTGAGTGAGAGGGTTAACTATGTAAATATATAGGGTTTAAAATGAAAATATATAAAATATTATAAAAAATGTGTTCCCCCTTAAAACACCTCTATTTCTACCAAGCTTTTTTCTAAACTATTCTATTTTTGCAAAAAACTTTGTTATCTAGTACGCCACAACCCTTGTGGTTTGCATATTTATTTTTCAATAAATTGTCTGATTTATGTTTTTTTTACTTGTAAACATGAACAAAAGTTAAAGCTAAAATACGATAAAACTCCATATTTTACTTTTATTTGTTGTTGTAAAACGGAAAGGAGATAATGCTAACTTAATCCCAAGTTAGAGAGTTTAACCAAAGTCAAACAAGGGATACGTTAGTGATCCCAATGAATCTCTAGCTTGAACACTCAAGGGTGTTATTAGTGTACAAGACAAAATTCCCAAAACATACAAATGATGATTCTAAATATGCATCCAACGCAAAGTAAAGAGATAGAGTAAGAAAACAACACCAATATTTACGTGGAAACCCAAATCGGGAGAAAACCACTGGTGGAGGAGACCACTGAGAGAAATCCACTAGTGAAAGATGAAGATTAGAATGCTCTTGAAGGAGAAGAATCACAACTAATAGTGAGTGTGTGTATTTGGAGATAGAAATGATAAAATGGGGTGATATCTAAACATATTCGCAGTTGGGTTTTTATGCTTGAAGCTCAACCCATTTTGGGAAACACTCAAGTGAGATAATTTGAGTGTGATCTTGTATAACCCAAATTTGGGGAAAGTTGAAAATGAAAACGTTGAGTCTTGCAAGCAAGATACATCAGATTTTTGTGGCCCAAGAAAAAGAGATTTCAAAGGGGATACAATCCCTTAAAATAGGGAAAAAGAAAATCTGATGAAAAAACAACTTTTGAGAAAAGTGAACAGTGTTTGCGCCTGCGAGCAGACCAAAAATTTGAGGCACCTTTTAACATTTATTTTTTCTAAATTGGTATTATGAATAAGATTGTGAAGGTCTATCTTGTAAACTTATATACTTAGATTTTTTTTCTTGTTTTTTTTTAAGGTTTTAAATTAATTATCTTTTTAAATATTTGTTTAACCGGCCAACCCAAACGAACCTGAAAAGTCCTTGATTGGATCGGGTTAGATATGGCTAGGAAGGACCAGAACCGGGACCGGTGATAACTGATAACTGATAACTAGTTAGAGCCAGAAAATGGTATTAACAACATTTGTTTATTACGCAAAATAAACAATCAATAACGTGTTGTTGTGATTGCAGCAACATGGAGAACAAGAGTGATCATTGGTACCCGGCACCCCTGATCGTGGTGAGGGACATCGAGGAATTGAATCGGCTAAAGATATCGATATGGCTTTCACACCGTATGAACTTCCAAGATATGGGAGAAAGGTGGCAACAAAGAGCGCTTCTAGTCGAGGAAATTATTAGAATCTTCAGAGAGCTCGATATCGAGTACCGAATGCTACTCGTTGACATCAATGTCCATCACATGCCGACCCTGACCTCGAATCGGCTTTCGACAAACTGGTTGGCTTGTGCAAACTGATCAAACTTTCAGAAGTAAAAAAACAAAATTTTATCTCAGGTGAAGTAAACCTCTCTTTCTTGAAGAACAAGAACCCATTAGGTTTATAGTTGGCATTATCATTTAAACGCTTGGAACTTGAGGTTTGGACTTCTTGTTACATGGTAGAATACATGATGCATGTGTATATAAATAGCAGAAGTTGTAACGTTTTTTGGCCTCGTTTTTCGTGATCTAAGTCCATTCGAATGGTTATAATTTATTTTGGTTTTGCGGGTATTGATTTTTTTATTGGAAATAAAGACGTAAAACATCGAACAAGATGGTAAACCTAGAAAAAAAAAAGCTAAGGCCTCGTTTGGTTCAAAGGATTCCTATGGAATCTAAATGAATTGGAATGGTCAATTCTGTTTACCGAACGAGACTATTTGATTTGTAAATTAAATGAAATTTCTGTCATTCCATCACTACCTCAAAGATTTTTGAACTCATGACTTCTTAACAAGTTGAACTCTATTATAACCAGGTAACATTGGACCAATGATGTAACACCCAAAAATTCATAAGGTAAGTACTCGTTCCCCTTATTTCGTTTAATGAGTCCTTCTTTTTAAAAGTAGAAACGTATGTGTTTATTTTCGGTTTGGGCGTAATTATCATTTTGTTTGTACTTGGATGTTATGGATCACCCTTAGTGAAACAGGGAGTTACGCGACTTACGACGCGGGTGTAAGTCACGGTGCAATCCGCATAACCCACTGGAGTTCGCGGTGTTGTGCACACGGGCGACTTATGCCGCGGGTGCAAACCGCGGCATAAGCCGCGGGGCAACCTGCAACCCCCAAAACCCCTTTTCATCCGAATTTCTCTCATAATTCTGATAACTCTCTCTTTTTGGCGATTTTTCTTCCAACCAAACCCTAACCTCATTAAATACAACCTCTCTTGGTGGTTGAATCTTGTGGGAAGTGCATTTACTCATCTCAAAGGAAATCTCTAGGGCTCTTCAAGTCTAACTCTTCTCTTCCAAGTCTCAACCTCAACTTCTTCTTTTCTAGGTTTTGGTCAAAAACCTAGATTGTGAGTTGACTAACCTTTGTTAAAACTAGATACACATCATTATCTAATACTTGTTAATATTAATGCATTTCTCAAATGTTCATGTTTATTGTTCGAGTATTCGGGGGATTTTCCTATGGATTTATGTATATGAAAGTTACCATGATTATATGTGTATATCTTGGCATGTTGATGATTCCTACTTGGAATGCCTTTTGGCGACCTTACATTCTCGTTATGGATTTGGGTGATATTTGGGTTAAGTGTTGAAATTGCGTGATTAGGATGGTAATGTTGTGTTCATGATTGATATCCGAATATGTTGGGTTGTAACACATCTTGAGACCTCCTATTTGCATTATGTGGACGAACCGAATCAGTGATTCACTATAGGAATGTAGGTGGGTGACATTTGGGGAAATTCCTAAGCGGTAGTATCCTATGTGCCTAGACCTCCGCCGTCGGAGAATTTCCTAAGCGGTAGTCCCGGTGCGTGTCGGGCCTTTGGGTTGCCAGTGAAAGTGTAACACCCCGAATTTCATTATGTAATTTTTGGGTTTCTAATGGAATTTAAGGTTTTTGGGAGTATTGAAGTAAGAAGCTGAATAAAAAATGGAGCAAGAAAGGTCACTGGACAGTGCGCACGGCCCGTGCGCCCTCCCTTCAGAAATCACGCACGACCCGTGCGCATGGACAGAAGGTCCAGGTACGGGGTTAAATGAATATTTCCCCAAATCTCAATCATTTCTCATTCTCTATCTTTCAAATTTCTCTCCCAAACCCTCCATATTCATTTACTTCACCTAGGGCTTCTTCAACCACCAAATCAACACCATTGATTGCTAGAGTCAAGATTATCATCCAAGGTTTCGGTTTGAAATCTTCACCACCATCTTCATCTTCTCCAAGTGTTCAAGCCAGATTTTTTGGTCTTCATCTCCTACCTCTTTTCTTAAGGATTTGGGTTGGTGAAAGCATTAAACCTTCATCAAAGGTTCATCCCAGTAGTTCCTTCAAGGTGTTCTTCAAGATCTTCATCTTCTTCAAGTCTCACCTTCTTCAAGCTAGGGTTTCATCTTTTCTAGGTTTTGGTCAAAAACCTAGATTGTGAGTTTACTAACCTTTTGTTAAAACTAGATACACATCATTATCTTCTACTTGTTGATGTCAATGCATCTCTCAGCTATTCATATTTAATGTTTCAAGTATTTTGGGGGGTTTTACCCATGGATTTATGTATGTGAAAGTTACCATGTTTTATATGAGTATACTTTGGTATGTTGATGATTCCTTCTTGGAATGCCTCTTTGGCGACCTTATATTCTCACGAAGTATTTGGATGGATATTATGTTATATATTGGATTTACATGAGTAGGATGGTAATAGTGTGTTCCTAGTGGATATCTGAAATGTTACGGATGGAATTACATCTTGAGACCTCCTAAATGCATTATGTGGATGAACCAAGTCTGTGATTCACTATAGGAATTGTTAGTGTATTATTGTATCCAAGATTTAATAGGAAAAGTCAAGTCAAGTAAAGTCAACAAAGTCAAAGTCTGTATTAGTTTAATATGAGTTTACTTAGTTGTTAAGTTTGTGATAGCATCCTTGGTATAAATACCTTAGGTGCTTTGTAATCATGTAGTTAGTTCATTGTATGCTTGAACATTGTTAGATATATGATTGGAACTTTCTCTCTCTACACTCTCTCTCTAGAATATACTTTGAATGTCAATATCTTGATTGGTTGTTTTGATTGCTTGATTGAATAGGACAATATAAATTGGTATCAGAGCAAACCAATCCAATCAGAAGGATCATTACATCAAAATTTGATTCAATTTTTCGAAATCTTGATTTTCAAATTTTTGTTTTCTTGACACTGTTTGATCCACGTTTTTCATGTTTTTGTACAATTAAATCAAGAAATTGATTTGATTGTGAACGTTTTATCATAAGGATCAACTTTCGTTCTGATCATATTGTTAAATTCAAACATTAGATTGATCAATTTGATCAAATTGTATTTTTCGAAAAAGTTGAACACGAGCACTGTTTCTTGAATTAATTTGTTGATTTTTGAGGTTTTAATGGAAATCTTGTGGTAGATTTGTGTTCTAATTGATAATTCGATCATATTGGTGCAAGTTCATGTTTAAATTTGCAGGTTTAAGTCGATTTGGACTGATTTTGTGAACGAACTGTCAAAACGCGCTAGATTCAGAAAACGCGCAAGTTCATCCTTAGAACGCGCAAGATTGAAGCTGAAAGCCTGCGAGTTCACCATCATACGCGTAAGTCAAAGGATTTGATGTTTGGCTAGAACGCGCAAGTGTCTGAAGAAAGCGCAAGCAACACGTGCGAGTTTGGGTAAAACGCGCAGATAGAGACAAGCGAGTTTGATAAACGCGCAAGTCAAAGCCTGCGAGTTTGATCGAAACGCGCTAGAGAGACGTGCGAGTTTGATCGAAACGCGCTAGAGAGGCGTGCGAGTTTAAGCGTAACGCGCTAACAACAGTGTTCTGTGAGTTTTTTGATCTGCGAGTTTGTTCGAAACAGTGATTAGCGAGTTTGAGTAAACACACTACTATTGGTCTGCGAGTTCTAGAAACGCGCACGTTACCATTTGGTAAGTCTGCGGAGGGGGACATATTTTGATAGTGGTCATAATTTTCTGATTTTTGACGATCATTTTCTTTTCAGCTAACATTCTATTCAAGATGCCTACTACAGACGAGAGAGGAAACACTGTTTTATCTGCAAGAGATATGGTTGTTTTGTGCATGCCGGAAATACCAAAGATGGAAGCTGAATTAGACAAGCTGAAAAATCAGAATTCAAAGCTTCTAAATCAGATTCAGGAGTTCAAATCTAAATTGTTAAATTCTGATAAAACTCCTGATTGTATAAAATGTGCTAATCTTGATAAATCTGATTTTGCAGGTGTCATAAAGGAAAGAGAGAAAGAGATTAAAGATAAAGAGAATCAAATTGAAATGAAAGAAAAAATCGTAGGGGTTAAAGAGAAGATTATTATGCAAAAAGAGAGAAAGATAAACAATCTTCAAAGCCAACTGAAGACGACTGAATAGAAATCATCAGAATTACAAGATGAATCAGTCAAGTTTCAAAACAAGTTTAAGGCTTTTGAAGACAAAATATCTGCATTGGAGATACAGAATGCTGAACTGTCAAAAAACATCCAAGCAGATAAGGAAAACTCAAATTTGGAGAAATCTTATACTCAAATGATGTCTGAACTTTCCAAGAAAGCTGACCAAGAGAAGAAAAATCTTAAGCTTAGATGTATTAAACTTTCAAAGCAAGTGTCTGATTTTGAAAAGGTTTTAATCACTAAAAGAGACACATTTGCAAAGGAAAGACAAGTTCTTGAAGCTAAAACTACTGAATTTCCCAAGCAGATTTCTACTTTACAAGACTTGCTTGAAAAAGAAAGAAATATTTTCAAAGAAAAGAAGCAGTCTTTTGAGCAAGAAAATAAATTATTTGAAAAGAAAAATGCTGGGATTTTCAAAGATATTTCTGATAAAAACAAGAACTTGGAAACAGATTTTGAACAAGAACGTTCATATTTTGAATCTGAAATATCTAAACTCACATCCAAATTATATGTTCTATCATCATATATTCTTAAAGAACAGATGGCTAGATCTGATTTGACACATAAGTTTGACACACTAACTTCTGAAAGAAACATTTTAGCTAAAAAGATAAAACACTTAGAAGCTGCAAACGTCAATTTATCATAAAAGATTTCAGCTGATGTGATTAGTCAATCACCTGTTGATCTTTCAACAGAATCAGTCTGTTATTTCAAAACAGCTTCGAGTTTTATTCATGATAAAAATGTTTTAAAAAAGAACAGTGTCAAACCTAAAATTGTCAAATCAAGTCAGATTCGACCATCTAATCTATTCTATGACAAATCTGTTGATGGTTCAGCGAGTTTCTATGTTAAATTTCTTGGAAAGCAATCTAAGAAAAATCAGATGGTCTGGCGAGTGAAGGATTCTTCAGAAGAGAAGAAGAAAGACAAAGCATCTGCATCCACATCTAAAGCCAAAAAGAACAGTGTGCATAAAAGTAAATCTTTTGATAATCCTGATATGTATTATTCTACTAACCATTTGATCAGGGTTGCTCAAAAGAGGATTTGTTGTTCTTACTGTGGAGCACATGACTTTGTAAGTAAAAACTTTGTCAATTACTGGTATGGTTCATATTATGTAACCCCCACAAGAACTGTAACTAACACATCAGGACCCAGATACCAGTGGGTACCAAAAGCTAAAACTGTGTTGCAGGCACCCATGGTTTAAGGGGGAGCATAGAACTTAGGCTTTTGAACACAACAGTTCAAAACCCGAACTTTAATGTAAAAGATTGTGGCTTCTGATCATATGACAGATCAGGACCCGTTCTTCAATGTTCAGACATGGATATTATGCAAAATATCCAGGGGGAGCTTAAAAGAAAACAAATCATGATATACTGATTTGAGGGGGAGCTTAAAGGTAAATATCTTCTGATCTTAGATCTCTGATTGTTTGAAAGAAGAACAACTTTTGAACATGAAAAACATTTTCTGAAATGTTCAAACCACTTCTCTATTCTCAAAGATTTTATGAATTAAGAAGTGTGATTTTAAATGTTTTTCATTATTGAGCTTTACTGTTTAACTGACCGTGTGTTTCCTAAGATCAATACTTGTGTATTATCTTGTCTATATACTGTAAAGTATTCACACACACAGCTTCAGTATTTCATTTGAATCTGTTATTACCATGTCTCATAAAGAACCAATTTTTCGATGGTAATACTCTTATTTGCTTTCAAATGTTGTTGAGTATCATTCATCATTTCTAATCTTGTGCTTTCATTGCTAAATTGTTTATATTTGTTCATATAAACAAACCATCCAATTCTTTGATACCCTAACCATTTCATTTTGATTTGATTGATACATTGTCAGATTCTCAAAACAATTCTCTTGATTTCATTTCATTC
Source organism: Arctium lappa (assembly GCA_023525745.1). NCBI lineage: Eukaryota > Viridiplantae > Streptophyta > Magnoliopsida > Asterales > Asteraceae > Arctium > Arctium lappa. The sequence goes on from CM042049.1 coordinate 3,167,365, forward strand.
ATTCAATATCTTTGTTTTGAGAAATCTTCAAAGTTCAATTGCTCAAATCTCATGAGCATACATTTTGACAATGTCATCATACATTTTTGAGCTTAACTGCTAAAGTTAAATTGTTGAGCAACCATTCTTTTTAGGACTTACATGGGTTCATGTGTGAGCTTAAACATAACTTCCATGGATTCACGTTAACCAGTGTTTCCTACCCAGGAATTTATCATCGAGTGATTGAGGGGTGAGGGGTCTTAAATCAAAGAGTGGGGGAGATAACTCATCCGGTTGAGTTTTTCTCATTGTGTGGAGCGGTAAAATGTAAATGAGAGTTTGGTTAGAAGTGAGTAAAATGCTAAAAAGAAAGAGGGTGTGAGAATAGAGTTAAAAGAATATCAAAACTCTGCACCAACCACTTTCTGAGCCGGGCAGCCACATCTACTGATTGGTTCACATTATTTGGTGACCATCATTGAAAAAGGCAGTGAGCCCATGCCAACTCTTGCAATTACCCCACCAGCCACTCGTTTCTTTCTTAACAAAGAAATGTTTCATTTTCTTTGGGGACGCAGCATATCTGCTATCTAGTCTTCACTCGGAAGATTTAGATATTGAAAAAGAAGGAAAGTTGCCCCACCTTCGCACCTCTTTCATGCACATTGAGTCCGTGTAATACTTGTTGTTGTCTCAACAGTTTACACAATTTGAGTCTTATGAAACACAATCATTGTGCTAAATTCTTTCATACACAAGCACGAGCACACAGAAAAATTGTTTTTCTGTCAGAACATTCATAGATAAACCTTGTGTTTTTCAATGATTGAATGGAAGTCCTGGGGAGTCATCATCAAACCAGCTCCTTAAATTGTACATTCGTTGTACACAGTAACTCCGTGTTACTGAAAGGCTTTCCTAACTGTTTCATTTGTTGAATCAGGGTTACCAAGTTCATTATATCTGAATTTTAAAAGATTCGGGTATATACAGTTCATGATTCAATTCAGATCAAAAGAAGGAGAATGTATTTTCAAGGGGGAGAATCAAAGATTATGTTGAAATTGAGAAAGTTTTGATAATTCAGATCAAAAAAAGGAATCATTCTCAAAGATTTCTGAAGACAAGTTCAAATTAGAAGATTCATGAAAGTTCGTTTTTCAGAAGAATGATCAGAGATTGAAGAAATGAAGATACAAAGTTCAAAGATCCCTCGAAGTTTTTTTTTAAAGATGAAGTGTTTCAAAGAAGTTAAAGAATTTCAAAGTTCAAATAATTCAAGACTTCAAATGATTTGTTTTTCAAGATTGGTTGACTTTCCAAAGCTGCAAAGTGTTAAAGACTTTTCAAGATTCTTCAAAAGAATTAAAGACTGAAGAGTGCTAGAGCTTCAAAGTTCAAGACTGTCAGAGACAAAATATTGAAGAATCAAGCGTTGAAGACTTATGTCAAAAAAAATTTAAATCTTGAATACAAAGGGGGATATTGTTAGTGTATTATTGTATCCAAGATTTAATAGGAAAAGTCAAGTCAAGTCAAGTCAACAAAGTCAAAGTCTGTATTAGTTTAATATGAGTTTACTTAGTTGTTAAGTTTGTGATAGCATCCTTGGTATAAATACCTTAGGTGCTTTGTAATCATGTAGTTAGTTCATTGTATGCTTGAACATTGTTAGATATATGATTGGAACTTTCTCTCTCTACACTCTCTCTCTAGAATATACTTTGAATGTCAATATCTTGATTGGTTGTTTTGATTGCTTGATTGAATAGGACAATATCAGGAATGTAGGTGGGTGACATTTGGAGAATTTCCTAAGGCGGTAGTCTCCTATGTACCTAGACCTCCGCCGTCGGGGAATTTCCAAAGGCGGTAGTCCACGGTGTGTGTCAGACCTTTGGGATGCTAGAGAAAGTGGCTTCAAGGTGCATTGCCTCTTTGGGTGAACCGGATTGGAGATATGGGTCGCTCCCGTTGACTCCACATCTACGTTATTATTTGTTAACTGCTGATAAGAACTGTAACTGTTTCTGGCATGATTTTACTTGTTCAACTCACTAGGCTTTTTGGCCTAACACTTGTTTGGTGTTGATGTGTATCTCAGGTGTTAGCAGCGCGGCTCCTAGGCAGGTATAGACGCTTTGGGCGAGAGCTTGGGGATACAGCACTTGGACTATTTTGAGAAGCCTTGGGTTTATAGATGACACCCCTTTTTGTAATCTCTTTTCTAGATGTAGAAATTAGATTAGTTGGTTGTTGTTTATTTATCCGTTAAATTACAATTGTGATTAAACAGGTTTAATTGTATTATTCCCCTTTTTGGGAGGCTCTTGCTATGGCAATCTATATACCGCTTCTCCTCTTTTGGAAAGTTTTTGTTATCCCTATTTTTAGGGTGTTACAGAAAGTGGCTTCAAGGTGCATTGCCTCTTTAGGTGAACCTGATTTGGAGACATGGGTCGCTCCCGTTGACTCCACATCTACGTGATTAAATGATTAACTGCTGATAAGAACTGCAACTGTTTCTGGCATGTTTTTACTTGTACAGCTCACTAGGCTTTTTGGCCTAACACTTGTTTGGTGTCGATGTGTATCTCAGGTATTAGCGGCGCTGCTCCTAGGCAAGCTTAGATGCTTTGGGCGAGAGCTTGGGGATACGACACTTAGACTATTTTTGAGAAGCTTTGGGTTTATAGATAACACCCCTTTTGTAATCTCTTTTCTAGATGTAGAAATTAGATTAGTTGGTTGTTGTTTATTTAATCCGTTAAATTACAATTGTGATTAAACAGGTTTATCTGTATATTTCCCCATTTTTGGGAGGCTCTTGCTATGGCAATTTTATACCACTTCTCCTCTTTTGAAAGGTTTTTGTTATCCTTATTTTTATGGTGTTACAAATGACCCATTGTCAACATGTTTCTATATTATCTTATGGAACATTTATGTACAATTCTTAAATTTCTAGATAATAACGTTTATAAATCACTCAATATAAATTATTAATACACTAAAAGTTATGATTTGTTGAGAATTTTTGGCTGAAAACATGTTTCAAATGAGTGGAGCAACATGTAACACCCTAAAAATAGGGATAACAAAAACTTTCCAAAAGAGGAGAAGTGGTATAAAATTGCCATAGCAAGAGCCTCCCAAAAATGGGGAAATATACAAATAAACCTGTTTAATCACAATTGTAATTTATCGGATTAAATAAACAACAACCAACTACTCTAATTTCTACATCTAGAAAAGAGATTACCAAAGGGTTGTTATCTATAAACCCAAGTCTTCTCAAAATAGTCCAAGTGTCGTATCCCCAAGCTCTCGCCCAAAGCATCTAAGCTTGCCTAGGAGCAGCGTCGCTAATACCTGAGATACACATCGACACCAAACAAGTGTTAGGCCAAAAAGCCTAGTGAGATGTACAAGTAAAAACATGCCAGAAACAGTTGCAGTTCTTATCAGCAGTTAATCATTTAATCACGTAGATGTTGAGTCAACGGGAGCGACCCATATCTCCAAATCAGGTTCACCCAAAGAGGCAATGCACCTTGAAGCCACTTTCACTGGCAACCCAAAGGCCCGACACGCACCGGGGACTACCGCTTAGGAAATTCCACGACGACGGAGGTCTAGGTACATAGGAGACTACCGCTTAGGAAAATCCCCAAATGTCACCCACCTACATTCCTATAGTGAATCACTGACTCGGTTCGTCCACATAATGAAAATAGGAGGTCTCAAGATATGTTACAACCCAACATATTCGGATATCAATCATGAACACAACATTACCATCCTAATCATGCAATTTCAACACTTAACCCAAATATCAACCAAATCCATAACGAGAATGTAAGGTCGCCAAAAGGCATTCCAAGTAGGAATCATCAACATGCCAAGATATACACATATAAATCATGGTAACTTTCATATACATAAATCCATAGGAAAATCCCCCAAATACTCGAACAATAAACATGAACATTTGAGAAATGCATTAGTATTAACAAGTATTAGATAATGATATGTATCTAGTTTTAACAAAGGTTAGTCAACTCACAATCTAGGTTTTTGACCAAAACCTAGAAAAGAAGAAAACCCTAGAAGTTGAGGTTGAGACTTGGAAGAGAAGAGGTAGACTTGAAGAGCCCTAGAGATTTCCTTTGAGATGAGTAAATGCACTTCCCACAAGATTCAACCACCAAGAGAGGTTGTATTTAATGAGGTTAAGGTTTGGTTGGGAGAAAAATCGCCAAAAAGAGAGAGAGTTATCAGAATTATGAGAGAAATTCGGATGAAAAGGGGTTTTGGGGCCTGCAGGTCGCCCCGCGGCTTATGCCGCAGTTTGCACCCGCGGCATAAGTCTCCCATGTGCACAACACCGCGAACTCCAGTGGGTTACGCGGCTTGCACCGCGACTTACACCCGCGGCGTAAGTCGCGTAACTCCCTGTTTCACTAAGGGTGATCCATAACATCCAAGTACAACCAAAATGATAATTACGCCCAAACCGAAAATAAACACATACGTTTCTACTTTTAAAAAGGACTCATTAAACGAAATAAGGGGAACGAGTACTTACCTTATGAATTTCCGGGTTACAATCCTCCCTACCTAAATAGGATTTCGTCCCGAAATCTCATTCTACAACAAACAAGTGAGGATAACGCTTCTTCATGTCATCCTCGGATTCCCGCGTAATGTTAGCACTCCGATGGTGCTTCCATTGAACCTTAACCATCACCACCTATTTATGCCGCAATTTCTTCACCTTTGACTCTAAAGTCGTCTCCGGTTCTTCCACGCAACGATTCCCATTATCCACCCGAATCTCTGATAAGGGAATCACGCTTTCCTCATCGGCTAGGCACTTCCGAAGATACCACACGTGAAAAGTAGGATGTATCCCATCCATTTCTGGTGGTAAGTCCAAACGGTAGGTTTGTAGTCCAATTCTTTCCAGAATAACGAAGGGTCCAAGGAAACGAGGACTAAGCTTCCCGCGTTTCCCGAAACGGATAATTCCCTTCTACGGCGACACCTTTAGCATGACGCGGTCGCCCACTTGAAATTCGACCGGTCTTCTTTTCTTGTCCGCATAGCTCTTTTGTCGGTCTTGCGCCGCCTTTAGCCTCTCACGAATTTCTTTCACCTTGTCGGTCGTTTCTTGGACAAATTCTAGTCCGGCAAATTGCTTCTCGCCCGCTTCGAGCCAACAAACTGGAGTTCGGCACTTCTGTCCGTACAATGCCTCGAACGGTTCCATCCCAATACTAGAATGGTAGCTATTATTATACGCAAACTCCACCAACGGTAGGTGCGAGTCCCAACTACCACCAAAGTCGATAACACACGACCTCAGCATATCTTCGAGCGTTTGAATCGTCCTTTCACTTTGACCATCCATTTGAGGATGATACGTCGTGCTCAAATTCAATCTGGTACCCAACTCCTTTTGCAAGCTTGCCCAAAAGTTTGACGTGAAACGGCTATCTCGATCTGACACGATAGATTGTGGGACCCCGTGCCTCGACACTACCTCATCGATGTAAAGCTTGGCCAATTTCTCCATTGGCAAAGTCTCTCTCATTGCAAGAAAGTGCGCACTCTTGGTTAGCCGATCAACGACTACCCAAATTGTATCGTGGCCTCGCAAGGTCTTCGGTAGCTTCGTCACGAAATCCATAGTGATGTTATCCCATTTCCACTCGGGAATGGACAATGGTTAAAAACTCCCATACGGCCTTTGATGCTCCGCCTTGACTTGAAGGCATGTGATGCATCTCTCCACGTAATTGGCCACGTCCAATTTCATTACTGGCCACCAATAATTCAATTTCAAGTCCCTATACATCTTGGTACTACCAGGATGTATAGAATACTTTGACTTGTGCGCGTCCTCTAGAAGTAACTCCCGATTTCCACCCAACTTTGGCACCCAAATACGACCTTGGAAGAGTTTAAGTCCGCGGTTATCTTCCGTCAAGAGTCCACTTTGTTTCACCATGACCTCGGACTTGAGACTTTGCTCTTTGAGTACTTACACTTGCCACTTCTTGATGCTTTCCATCAAACTTGATACCACGTCGATTCTTGTAAGGGACAATTTAACACCACCATCATGGCTTCTCCGGCTCAATGCATCCGCCACCACATTAGCTTTACCGGGATGGTAGAGTAAATCACAATCGTAATCCTTTAGAAGTTCAAGCCATCTTCTTTGCCGCATGTTGAGTTCCTTCTGATCGAAGATGTACTTGAGACTCTTGTGATCCATGAAGAGAGTGCACTTGGTCCCATACAAGTAATGTCGCTACAACTTCAAAGCAAAAACTACCGCCGCCAACTCTAAGTCATGCGTCGGGTAGTTCTTCTCATGTTCCTTTAATTGCCTTGACGCGTAGGCTATGACTTTCCCTCATTGCATAAGTACACATCCAAGCCCCATCTTAGAAGCGTTACTGTACACTACGAAGTCTTCCGATCCTTCGGTCAAGGATAAGATCGGAGCTTCGCACAATTTCCTCTTGAGCGTTTGAAAGGCTTGGTCTTGAACATTGGTCCAAAGGAACTTAACGTTCTTTCTGGTGAGGGAAGTGAGTGGAGTAGCTACCTTGGAAAAGTCTTGGATGAAGCGTCTATAGTAGCCCGCTAAGCCCAAGAAACTCCGTATCTCCGACGGATTCGTCGGCGGTTCCCAACTCATCATCGCTTCAATCTTTGCCGGGTCCACCTTAACACCGTCCTTTGACACCACGTGTCCCAAGAATTGCACTTCTTGAAGCTAAAACTCGCACTTAGAGAACTTCGCGAATAACTTCTCTCTTCTTAGAACTTCCAAGACTTCCCGCAAATGTTTCCCATGCTCGGACTCATCTTTAGAATAAACTAAAATGTCATCGATGAAGACGATCACGGATTTATCCAAGAATGGGCGACACACACGGTTCATCAAGTCCATAAATACGGCCGACGCATTGGTCAACCCAAAAGGCATCACCAAGAACTCATAGTGACCATAATGCATTCGGAAATCCGTCTTCGGAACATCATCATTCTTCACTCTCACTTGATGGTAACCGGATCAGAGGTCAATCTTCGAGAAATATCCCGCACCTTGAAGTTGATCGAAGAGATCATCGATGCGAGGTAGAGGATACTTGTTCTTTACCGTGACTTTATTCAACTCACGGCAGTCAATACACATCCTCATCGATTTGTCCTTCTTCTTTATGAACAAAACTGGCGCTCCCCAAGGTGAAGAACTCGGTCGGATAAAACCCTTCTCTATCAACTCTTGAAGTTGTGTCATCATCTCCTTCATCTCCGTTGGGGCCAAACGATAGGGAGCTCGGGCTATCGGAGCCGCTCCCGGAGTGAGGTAGATTTGGAACTCCACTTGACGTTCCAGTGGTAATCCGGGAAGGTCTTCCGGAAAGACATTCAGCTAATCCCGCACGATCCTCATGTCTTCCACCGTCTTCTTTTCCTTCTCCGTGTCCACTACATACGCTAGATACGAAGGGTAACCCTTCGCTAGAAATTTACGCTCCTTGAGAGAGGAGATAATGGGGTTGCGTCCTTTTCCTTTATCACCATAAATAACCACCACGCCGCCTTCTGCCAAAGGCACTTGGATCATCTTCTTAGAGCAAAAGATGTCGGCCTTGTTCCTTGACAATCAATCCATGCCTATGACCACGTTGAACCCTCCGATGACCATAGGTAGCAAATCTATCCCAAAAGAATTCCCGTCGATCTCTAAGGTACAATCACGAAAACGGTCTCAGATAATTACTTGATCTCCGTTGGCAACCTCTACTACTAGTGCATCGGGAAGGACACTAATAGGAGTGACGAAACGCTTACAGAAAAAGTCTGATACAAAAGAATACGTAGCACCCGAATCAAACAATACACGAGCAGGCTAGGAGTTTACTAGGAACGTACTTGAAACGACATCCGCGGTCCCCTTCGCCTCCTCGGTAGTCATCCGGAAATCTCGACTCGGCACCCTCGGCGATTGGTCGACTCTAGCCGTCGACCCAACAGATCTGTCTTGAATATTCCCCGCTAGTTTTGGACAATTCCTCCTCATGTGCCCCGGCTGCTGCCACTCAAAACACACCGTCGGATGAACAGTGCAATCCCGAGCTACATGGCCCTTCTTGCCACACTTGGTACAACTCACCGGACCCGCATAGACTTTGGGAGTACATGTGCCCGAGTGCCTGGTTTTGCACATTGGGCACCACTGATCGCTTTTACGAGAGTCGCCGGCTCTCCCACTAACAAATGGCCTTGACTGACGAACGGGCCCAGATGGCCCTTCCCACTTTCTCTTCTCACCTGCAACACTTCTTTCTTCCTTCTCAGCCAATCTATCATCTTCCATAAGCAAAGCCTCTTCAATGACTTCTTGAAGAGTCGACCCTCCGGCATTGCGCACGTCAGTCCGCATATCGGCCGGTAGGCCAAGATGAAAGGCCTTAATCTTCGATCTCTCATCTGGGACCAGATATCCCACCAAGTTCAACTTCTCCAGAAACAGCTTGGAGTAGTCGGCTATAGAAAAATTTCCCTTCTTCAGATTCCGGAACTCGGCTTCCAGTTTATCCAACGAACGCTTGCTGCAATACTTGTCCATTACCTTTTTCTTGAAGACTGGCCAGGTCAGCTTTTCCAGGACTTCGGGGGTGAGGGCGGACCGGGTGAGATTCCACCAGATCAATGCCTCTCCCCGAAGTAGTTGAGAAGCAAATTTCACCCGCTGCGAGACGTCACACTCGCTAGACTCAAAAGCCATTTCCACTTCCTTGAGCCAATACATACACGCAACCGGGTTGTCGAAACCCACAAACTCCTTGGGGTTGCACCCCAGAAAAGCTTTGTAGGTACACCCCTTCGTCTTTGCCTTGCCCCCACTATCTGTTGGTTCTTCAACCGATACCACAACTGGTCCATCCGACCCCATGACAATGTTTTCTGCCATCGTCTATGGTGGTCGGTTACTGGCGTCTCGATCTTCTAAAAGTTTCATGAAAAACTCTTGTTGTTGGGCCATGGCGGAGTTCATGGCCAACATCATGTTATCCCGAATCCGGGTCTCCGTAGTCACTTCCTCCATGATGGCATTATCCACATTGAGGTTCCAGTGCGGAATATGCTCAGGTCCTCCTCCCAAGATATTGGGCCTAGGAGGTCCCTCGGTAGCCACACCCACAGGAGGCCGATCAGCGGTAGATTCCACTTCCAAATGGCCCTCCGGTGTATTTGGTAACCTACTTCGAGTGTTTACCATTTCGATCTGCCATACATGCACGAGAAATAGATTGAGAAAAGACTAAACGAGTTGAACTCATTGTACGTACTAATACCTTCATCAATTATCATAATAATAGTAAACTAAGCATGCTCACGTAACAATGCATTCATAATAGCAGTAGCTAAGTGAAATTATGAACGAACCATACACAAGAATTCTTGTCACCATCATCACAATTCTCAATTAGTGTAATTCTGTAAATCCTAACGCTCTCCCCACCTAGGATTTCTACCCAAGTGGACAGTGAAGTCAAAACAGTCTAAAGCTTAAGTCTAGATATGCTACAACAATACCTAGTTCACTTAAACTAAAGCTCTGATACCAACTTGTAACACCCTAAAAATAGGGATAACAAAAACTTTCCAAAAGAGGAGAAGTGGTATAAAATTGCCATAGCAAGAGCCTCCCAAAAATGGGGAAATATACAAATAAACCTGTTTAATCACAATTATAATTTATCGGATTAAATAAACATCAACCAACTAATCTAATTTCTACATCTAGAAAAGAGATTACAAAAGGGGTGTTATCTATAAACCCAAGTCTTCTCAAAATAGTCCAAGTGTCGTATCCCCAAGCTCTCGCCCAAAACATCTAAGCTTGCCTAGGAGCAGCGCCGCTAATACCTGAGATACACATAGACACCAAACAAGTGTTAGGCCAAAAAGCCTAGTGAGCTGTACAAGAAAAAACATGCCAGAAACAGTTGCAGTTCTTATCAACAGTTAATCATTTAATCACGTAGATGTGGAGTCAACGGGAGCGGCCCATATCTCCAAATCAGGTTCACCCAAAGAGGCAATGCACCTTGAATCCACTTTCACTGGCAACCCAAAGGCCCGACACGCACCGGGGACTACCGCTTAGGAAATTCCCCGACGGCGGAGGTCTAGGCACATAGGAGACTACCGCTTAGGAAATTCCCCAAATGTCACCCACCTACATTCCTATAGTGAATCACTGACTCGGTTCATCTACATAATGCAAATAGGAGGTCTCAAGATGTGTTACAACCCAACATATTCGGATATCAATCATGAACACAACATTACCATCCTAATCATGCAATTTCAACACTTAACCCAAATATCAACCAAATCCATAACGAGAATGTAAGGTCGCCAAAAGGCATTCCAAGTAGGAATCATCAACATGCCAAGATATACACATATAAATCATGGTAACTTTCATATACATAAATCCATAGGAAAATCCCCCAAATACTCGAACAATAAACATGAACATTTGAGAAATGCATTAATATTAACAAGTATTAGATAATGATGTGTATCTAGTTTTAACAAAGGTTAGTCAACTCACAATCTAGGTTTTTGGCCAAAACCTAGAAAAGAAGAAAACCCTAGAAGTTGAGGTTGAGACTTGGAAGAGAAGAGGTAGACTTGAAGAGCCCTAGAGATTTCCTTTGAGATGAGTAAATGCACTTCCCACAAGATTCAACCACCAAGAGAGGTTGTATTTAATGAGGTTAGGGTTTGGTTGGGAGAAAAATCACCAAAAAGAGAGAGAGTTATCAGAATTATGAGAGAAATTCGGATGAAAAGGGGTTTTGGGGGCTGCAGGTCGCCCCGCGGCTTATGTCGCGGTTTGCACCCGCGGCATAAGTCTCCCATGTGCACAACACCGCGAACTCCAGTGGGTTACGCGGCTTGCACCGCGACTTACACCCGCGGCGTAAGTCGCGTAACTCCCTGTTTCACTAAGGGTGATCCATAACATCCAAGTACAACCAAAATGATAATTACGCCCAAACCGAAAATAAACACATACGTTTCTACTTTTAAAAAAGAATGACTCATTAAACGAAATAAGGGGAACGAGTACTTACCTTATGAATTTTCGGGTGTTACACAACATATAGATGAAGTAGGCTCCGTACCTATATAGTATATTGGATTAACGTCTTAGGAGAGGCGGACCTAATTTTTTTTAAGTGGTAACACAATTTGACTATTAGAATTGAAGATATAAATATTTTGTTATAAAATCATCTTTGGTCAGTTGGTTGTTTTTTTACTTTTCATATGTAAGGTCCTATGTTCAAGATTTTAATCACGATTTTCTTTTTCTTTTTTCCAAAAGCATAATAAATATGAAATCAAACAGTAAAAACTAAGGTGACGTTTGTTTTGTAAGAGATCTGAAGTCTAAAGTCTTATTTCACTTCCGATAAATAAGAGGTGGTGCTGAAGTCTGAAATCTGAATCAATAAGACTGTTTGTTTTTGTAACGTCTGGAGGCGTATTGAAAGAAATAAGATCATATAAATTGAGGCGTCGATAAGAGGTTTTAAGAAGTTAGGTCACCACTTTTTATTTCAGATGTATTTAAGGTTAAGAGATTCTAGAAATTGAAAAAAAAACAGTCTAAATGTAAAAAGTATGATCGATTCAGACTTAAAAGTCATTAAGAGATTTTTTTTTTAAAACAAACAACCCCTAAGTAAACGACACAAACATGATTCGAACTATGAGTATAAAGTCTTGCTAACCAACTATATCAAGGAAAACTTGTGCTTTCATTATAGTTTTAAAATATATACGTCTGCACAAAAAAAATGATACGATGACACCTTTCACGACCCTAATTTTTCCTTGATCTTAGGTCTTCTGATTCATGGGGAATTGGGGATTAATATAAGTCCAACAAACTTTCTTCCTTAAAAAGATTAATATAAATCCAACAAACTTTCTTCCTTAAAAAATATGGTATATACATTAATAATTAAGCATTTAACATAAGGTGTTGCGTGACAACTCATACGCATATTTAGGGGTTGTTTGGCAATTGCAGAATGGTTTAGTGCAGAATGATTAAGTGGTCAGAATAATTAAAAGACTCTTATGATATAGTGCAAAATGAAATATGATTGTTTGGTAATTGTTCAGAATGAAATCAGGGCGCTTAATGTTTAAGGGAGACCCAGGATACAAAATCATTCAGAGGGTTTTGGAACCATTAAGAGACAGACTTTTTTTTTGGCCAAACAGGATTTATCTCTTAGTGATTCAGATGTTGTCTCTTAATAGAACTATTAAGAGATAAACAAACAGCCCCTTACTATAAAAGTGAAAGGTTTAATTTGCAATTAATTAGTTATCATTAAGAATTAAAGCTTAGTATGTTATTCAATATTAATATTTTTAATAAACTTTTGTAGATAATCAACTCTAGAGAATGATGAGAAATTGACTGAAGCTGTTTGTTTTATTCAGAGACAGTCTTTGATTTATGGTTAGACCAAAGCTTGTTTGGTAAATTTGCTGATGCTCTGAATGGTTCAATTCATGTCTGAATCGTTCATTTGTCGGGTTATGTCTGTATCTATTATACTTGGACCATTTTTCCTCAATATATCTAGATCATCTAGATTTGCTCCTCAATACATGCTCGAATCTCACTTTTCTCCTCAGATGTTGTTTTCACGGGTAATTTGATTGGATTTCACATATTCTCACATTCACGATTGCCCTTTTCTCAGTTTTTTTTCTCTCATATCCCTTGTCTTCTCTCCTGCTCCCTTGCCTCTCGTATTTGTTCTCATCATCGCACCCTCCTCTCGTTCTGCTTGTTGGGTTAATGACGATTAAGTTTAGAGATAATTACAAATTAATCGTCATGCTTATTTAAATGCAAAAATAAAAGACACTGAAAATATGCTATAGTGAATGGTTGTTTCTATATGACCGCTAAAGTGGGTGCTATGTTATTAGAGGGTTGAGTTCCGGTGAGAAGTTGAGTTAATGGTGATAAGTGTGAGAAGTGGTTATCGACTGTTGGATTAGAAATGGACGCACGTTAGTATGAGATGCACCGAGATAAGATGAACCAGAATGTACCAGATCAATTCCCTTCTAAGCCGCAATTCATGGAAGGGTTTGAGATTAAAAGTGATCAACGGTTCAGATCTACTTCTCACGTTTCTCACCGTTAAATCAACTTCTCACACAATCCTTCGCTTGTATTTTTGTAATTGTCAAATGAAATTGTCTTAAAAAACAAGTTATGAGGTAGCACTTTATCTTCCATTTCTTAATTTGGGATATCTTTTCCCATATTGATTGCATGTTGCATAATCCAACTCATTTAGAGAAGCTTCTACTAAAAGAAGCAATCTCATTTAATGATTTAAATAGTATGATTATAGTTATTTAATTTATTTTTATATCCATTATTTTTTATTTTACATTTTTATTATATTAACACACATGTGGCAAGTTCAAACGAGAAACAAAACATTTTGCGAGAAGGCGAGAAATGTTTAATCATATATGATACACAAGCTTAATCATATATGATTAAACACATGTTATATAGGCAATACACAGACGTTTAATCATATATGATTAAACACACATACATGTCGTTTAATCATATATGATATCACACTTCTCGCCTTATCGTAAAATATTTAACTTCTTGCATGATCTTTCCTCTAACACACATAATCGTATATTAACTAAAATATATCAAAAAAATGTTTTTTTTACAAATTAACCATTATAATCGTTTCGTCAATACTTTCAAAATGAACTCAATATTGTTTTTGAATTTATTCTTATATTATTCAATTATCATAAATACGTACGAATAATTTTTATACTTACGCTTTATACATTTATACTTACAGATTAATCTCATATTATTAAATAAATAACCCTAAAGGATAGAAAGTGAAAATATTAAATATAATTCGTACGCATTTATGATATTTAATAATGTGAGATAAAATCCATAAAATTCAATATTAGGCTCATTTTAAACATATTGACGGAAAAATTTTAATGGTGTAATTTGTAAAAAAAAAACGTGTTTTTTGATGTATTTTAATCAATATATTATTATGTTTGTTAATATAATAAAGGGTTAAAATGGAAAATAAAAAACTAGAAGATGTAAAGTAAATTAAATAACAAATTATAAATATCCTTTCTGTTTTTGCCAAAAAGAATTCTCAAGGCAAAAGGAAAAAAAAATATACATAAACTTTGACTATTTTAAAAAGAGAATTTGAAAAGTGCTTAAAAATGAATTTGGTTGATGAGAGTGGTGGCCCTTTCTTGTAAGCGCTTACAGGGTAAACATTTGGTAAACGGTCTCTTATACTTTACTTACCGTTTAAGATTTTAGTCTATTAAAACGACATCGTATGCAACATTTTTATCCGGTAAACGCTTACCAGATAAGAGTCGTCACTATCACTACCATGTAAGACTCTCAGTCCTTGTTATCACTCTTACCGGATAAGATTCTCAATTTTTATTATGTTCATCCGATAAGATAAAAGGATTCAATAAACACTTATCATACAAAACGTTTAGGGGTTGTTTGTTTGTTTTTAAAAACCTCTTAATGGCTCTTAAGTCTGAATCGTTCAGACCTTTTTACACACCACCTCTTATTAATCATAACTAAAATAAGACTTCAGACTTTAGATCTCTTAAAAAACAAACGGCACCTTAGTAAACGACCCCTCTTGTAACTAATAATTAGATATTAAATACATTTTAACAAATAATATAAAACTATCAAATATGTAAATCATATAGATCTAAATTGTTAACGCACACAAATAAATAAATTTAATAATATTGTAAATCTTCTAAAATCAAATCGAAAATGAATAATTGGATTTATGTATCCATATTATATAACATGCAGGCTAATATATCGACCTCCACCCAAACATATGAATATTATATAATACTAGAAGTGTATTCGTGCAATATAGCAAGATACATCACGATTTTAATGTTTCATTTTATTTTTTGTTTTTGTTTTTGTCGATTTACAGTACGATTTTGGATGGTTTTGAGAAAGTGATAATGTTTTTTTTATAAATTTGTTTAATTTAGGCTTAATAATATAATGTTTCTTATATAAAAAATTAAGTATTTTGTTATAATTCAATGATTATCGTATATATTTTAATGACATCTAGAAAAAATAACCAATTACATATTTAATAATATAATTAAAATAAATTTATAGTAATATAATATATTAATTAATAATGATATATGGAAAGGAAGGTCCTGCACATACCAAATTGGTGGGTGTTAGAAGTCTGCAGTAATAATATGTATCTTGTGCTTTGATACTTGTAAATTAAGAGATTTTTACAATCTTGCATAAAATGATAGTACCTTTTGCCTAATAATTTGTATTTACGAGTTTTTTATCTCTGCTTTATAATATAGTATAGTGTATAGATACATTTATGTATCCATATTATATAACATGTATGTATGTTTATAATCTATTGTTTTTTTTTCTTTTGTAGATGGATTTTTATGCCAAACGAATACCCATCAAAAGGAGCAAGTAAAGCATATAAGCTCATCCTAAGTTGTCTCGAAGCAGACCCAAAGAAACGACCTTCGATGAAAGAATTTTTGACGAGTTTGAAACAAATAATCGCTATTAAAACAAAATCATAGGAGTCAAAAGTCAAAACGATCCAAATAAGTGTAGTTTTTTCATGTTTTTTTTTAAGGGTGTCCTAAGCTATGCTTAGACTAATCCATTAGCAAATTATGACTGTAAGACATCAGCCCTGATTGAACCTCAATGGCCACAATTGTTATATACACCTGGATTCGAACCCTGGACAAATGGGATAATCGGTACGCCACAACCCTTGTGGTTTGCATATTTATTTTTCAATAAATTGTTTGATTTATGTTTTTTTTACTTGTAAACATGAACAAAGTTAAAGCTAAAATACGATAAAACTCCACATTTTACTTTTATTTTATTTTTTTCCCAAATTGGTATTATAAATAAGATTGTGAAGGTCTTTCTTGTAAACTTATATACTTAGATTTTTTCTTTTTTTTTTAGGTTTTAAATTAACTATCTTTTTAAATATTTGTTTAACCAGACCAACCCTAACGAACCTGAAAAGTCCTTGATTGGATCGGGTTAGGTATGGCTAGGAAGAACCAGAACTGGGACCAATGATAACTAGAACTGGGACCAATGATAACTAGTTAGAGCCAGTTAAGAAATTGTCGGTTACAACCGAGTAAAGTGTTTCTAGAAAACCGGTTAAGGAACTAGTAGCGGGAACCAATTGAAAATTATGTGTAGGTTACAACAGGTCGGTTAGAATTAAAAGAAATAGTTCATAACAGGTAAAGAAAATGATACCAAAATCACAAACACAAAAAAAGGTTCTTAATGTATTGTTATAATTCATGATTTCAACTCGTGTTTTGGTTTCATGCCTACGTTCACCTATGAATCTCGACTTTCCAAACAAATGGCATCCTCCGACAATTCGGGTGCTTTTTACAACACCAATCTCATTGTTCAAGTCGTAGTCGAACACAAAGGAAAATTCCGGTGTTTGAAATGGATTCAACTTGGTTATTCTTCAAAGCGGTAAACAAAAGACACAATGCAAACGTTGTTAATGTTCCCTTACAGGGGAAGGAAATGAAATTCGATGCTAAGACGTCATGTCAAGAAATCATGTGTTGCACTAAAATCAGCAGTAGATTAAGGGGCCGTTTACCAAACGTTTACCCGGACAAGTGCTTATCGGCAAAATTCACACTATCACTTACTTACGAGGTAAAATTTTAGTCCACCAAAACGGTTCATATGCAACAATTTACCCAGTAAGCGCTAACTGTGTTAAGATTCGTCGCACTAACTTACTGTCAAGAGTCTTTGTTCTTGCCTTCGCTCTTCCCAAGTAAGGGGCCATTTACCAAAATGCTTACCGGGTAAGCGCTTACCGTGTAAGCGCTTACCGGCAATAATATTATCCTCACTTACCTTATTGTATAACATTCCTATCAAAACTGATTGTTGGTAAGCGTTTTAAACCCGGTAAACACTTACCGGGTAAGAGTCATTTCCCTCACTTACCGTATAAGACTCTCGATCCTTGTTATGACTCTTAACAGGTAAGATTCTAGGTAGTTTCTGTAATACCCTACTTCTATATTAGTTTAATATTCAAAATCTTAAGCCTTAATTACAAAAAAAAAATTAAGATTTAATTAAAGTCTAAATCTATAAACATATTATCTATTACAAGTGGCAAAATTAATTGATGACAAAGCAAACCTAAGTGATAAATTGCAAGGCTACTTGATGAGTTGTCAAAAACTATTGATGAATTGCCTAAGCTAAGAGATATAAAGTACAAAAGTATGAGATGGCAAGGATAAGTATAAAGTACAAAAGCATGAGGTGACAAAAGATAAGTTATAACAAGTACATGACTTAGCAAAACTATGTAATGAATTCGCAAAGCTAAAAATGCATGATATGGCAATCTAAAAGCTTGACAAAGCAACCTAGAAGCATGATGTGTTATCCTAAAAGAGTAAGGTGTCAAAATGTTATAAGAGTACAATCTTAAAAGCAAAAGGAACAAGTGGTTGAAGCCTTATGTTTAACTATAAATAGAAGTAGAAATCAAGCATTTGAATTCATACCGAATCATCCTCTCTTAAATTACTACAAGGCTTAAAGTAGAAAATCAAGGAAGAAGAAGAAGAAGAAACTAAGCTAAATCAAAGTAAGTATGTTATGTGATTTAATGAGATACATACATGTTATATGAAATTATTTTCTGCATTATGGAAGTTTTGATAGAGATATTTTGATTGTAAAGTTATGATACAATGAGATTTTGATGCATTTTATGATCAAAACATATGATAGCATGTTATGACACGAGCATATGCATTTGTGCATACAAAGCATGAAAGTTTTATACATGTTATGTATGACCATAAATATCCAACGTACAGTATATAGAATGAAGGAACGTCTTGCAAACGGACCTTATGGGGCAGCCTTTTATGGACCCCGGGGTTATTGAACCTCAAGGATGTATGGCATACTTACATGTGAGAAGTGAGATCTCAAAAAATGTTTTAAGCATGATAAATATTTTTCAAGCATTATGAAAGTTGTTTATTCATGAAACCATGACTACTTACTAAGCTTAAAGCTTATATAATTCATGTATGCATCTCAGGGAAGGAGTAAAGAATGACTTCAAAGATTAATAAGGAAATGTTCATTACGAGCTTTTAAATTTAAGTTTCCGCTATGTTTTACTCTGATGTAATAAATGAGACATGTAATAAATAAAATTTTGTTTTGAGTTGGAACATTTGTATAATTAAAGTAATAATACTCGGATATGGAAATATTGGGACGTTACAGTTTCCATACTCAATAGGTAAAGACCGTAAGGTAAGTGATACCGATAAGCACTTACCCAGGTAAGTATTTAGTAAACAGCCCCTAAGATTCTTGGTCCTTGCCATATTCATCCGGTAAGGTAATGTGGTAATCATTTAGTAAACGACCCCTAAGGCGCAATCTGGACGGATTTCAAACAGCAAATGACAACACAAGATATCATCCAAGAAGGGTTTGCCATTCGGGCTTTTTGACAAACCTTGGTTGACCAAGTTGATCCAACAAACGCTACAACTTCGCTACAAACCAGTAAGTCATCAAACTCTTAAATGAGATAATATAAAAAAATAAATAAAAAGTGGAAAATGACACAATTAGAAATGCAACAGATGTTCTTAAATTTAATATTTTGTGTAGCTACAACAATTGGGTTCACTAGTTAGCAAAGGTTCATATTTACTATGGTTGACCAAATTAAGTCTCATGAGTAGGATACAACAAGAACCCAAACTTACCTTCTTTAGGCTTCACCACAACCTCAGAAGCATTTCCGGTGGACAACAGATGGACCGGATTCATCGTAATCTGCCTTGGTTATATGTTGATTCTGAGGAAACACGACCTTTGCGAGTATGGCACCTCCTACCCATGCCGAATACATGGATAAGTTCTCTGGCATGTACTCCGGGGCCTACAATGGAAAACCCGTCACAATATTAGAATAAGACATAATCGGATTTATGTGTTTGCATAAAGGCTTGCCCCACCCGCAAGCCCTAGAATGAATATATACCATCTTATAAAGGATTCAAGAGTACAACATCTATGAAGCGTCAAGTACAAATCACTAAGGCGTCAAGAGTTAAGAACGGAAGGTGCATGAAACACCATCTCACCATTGATTCCTTTCCACAAAAAAATCAAAAAAAATATAGCATATTTAGCCATTTATGTAGACATGTGTAGAACTTATAGATGATGGTAATTGTTATTTTTGTTTAAAAATAACTTTTGGATTTTCATTAAAAATGTGGAATTGCATTAATTTTCCATACTCGTTATACATAAAATTTTGCATCCCCTTGCATTGCAAGGGTACACAACTAGCTATCTTATAATATATAAAGTGAACCTTAATTGAGTTGTGATTACAGGTAAACAAGCAAAAATGAGCACGAGCAAGATTTGGCAAACCAAACTCGGGTCATAAAAATAAGCTCGAGCAAGATCTGCCAAATGTCTTTTCCATACTTGGAAAACTCTTGGTACTATCCAACATTCAGAGTTTGAAGTGTTTTTTTATGGGAAAATGGAAGAAAGTGAATCCATGCACGTGATGTTTTGGAGCGGTTACATAATTATGTAATTGCAAGCGTAAATTGTAAATTTGGTGGCATAATGTAACGTGCTAGTTAGTATGATTCTAGGAAATAGACCTAAACAGGAAAGTAGAGAACTTTTTGCTGAACCAATGTTGTATGTATATGCATTATTCCATCAAGAAACCTAACAGGCCCTAAAAGTATCTGCTTTGTTTTTCTTTAAGCCTTGAAGTTTTCGTTCCTTTTTAGGGCTTTTGTCCCAATCCGGCTTGGTATATTAACGTCTAAATATCAGAGAGAAATGTTCATTGGTATAAATTTAGTTTGGGAGAAATTCCTTGCAGTTACATCCCCTTGTATCTTTTACTTAGACATGACATGAAAATAAAAGAGCATGTGGGCACTGTAATACACTATCTGGTAGGGCAAGATCTAGGCATTTCTTTGTGAATTTCTCTCAACCCGAGTTAAAGATAAGATAAAATAAGAGCATGTGTGGTACACTGGTACTCCTCCAAGTCGGATGACTCTCAACATCTTTAAGGCTATGTTTGGCAAACTACCTGATAAGTTAGTTGTAGGCTGAAAAGTTAGTTGTTAGCTGACAAGCTAGATGTTGGCTAATAAGCTAGCCGATAAAACTAGTCGTATTTGGTAAAACTAGATGATAATGTAAAATGACCCAGAAGAACATGTAGAAAAATTAATTGGCAAAATATAAGGGTATAATTGGAAAAAAGAAAAAATGAAAAAACCCCTGGAGCTTATTTAAACACTACTTGAAGTAGCTTTTCAAAAAAAGCTAGTTTATGGCTTACGAAACGGGGATTTCCAATAAGCTCAAAAAATAAGCTAGCTTATGGTTGTCAAACATGGCCTAAAAGTCAGTCAAATGAACGACAATGCAGTCATACAAGCGATGTTATTGCATTTACTAATTTGCAAGTAGCAGTAACTTTAATTACTAAATATGTGTTATTAGTTATTACCTTTACCAAAGAAGGACGAACTGAAGATGAGCAAAGACTAGCTTCCCTCTGAAACCTATCTTCAAAACCTGCAGTGTAACAATACAAGATGTGTTGGCAAAAAGAACACGAGTTTCATCACTCCCACAAAGCACAAGAAATAATAACACTTGAAAATGGAAAATAACTAAAAATTGAAGAATGGTAAAAAGATGATGAAAATTATTACTCATGTTAAGTAAAAATTCAGGAAAAAAAAAGGATTCACCTGCCATGGAAACTGTTCCACCACACAGAACAGTGTTCTCCAGCAATTGACGATGGTTCTCAGATGATACCGTTGAGATAATCCGAACAAGCTGCTCAACAATACCATGGGTCTCTAAACCCAAGATAGATGGTTGGAACAATGCTTCTCCAACGGTAAACCTTTCTCTTTTGATGGAAATAACCTGCTTTCCCAGAACATTAAGAAAAAATAAAAAAACTAAAGAAAAAGAAGAATAATACAATGATTAACTACACAAGGCTCTCTGCCTCTGCTGGATATATATTGCAATCTTAACTTGCGTTATTGGAAATTCCCCCTATCCCTTCATGTGACCATAGAACCAAAGTATATCCCAGAGTGGGGTCTAGGAGGGGTAAGATGCAGCAAACCTGGCCTCTACCTCAAAAAAGAGTAGATATACATATATATAGGGGCTTACTCATTTGAGAACTCCAATATATGTGAGATCCATCTTAAGCCACCCTTTTAATTAAATTATTATATGACTTGGTTAATGATAGACGGATGATTTGGTAATTTTGTAATTGGATGACAGCTCATCCATTTAATTTATTAAATATCATCCTCTCTCTCTCTCTCTCTCTCTATATATATATATATATCCATTTTTATCATTTGGAAACCCTAAACTAGCATCCTCTCCCACCAGACGACCAACATCAATCTCTCCAGATCGCCGGGATGGCTTCGGTTTGAGGCAGTGGAGGTCGTCCGCTGAGAAACGGAATGATCAGTAAGAAAAGTAATGATCTGTGTATATGTATAGGTTTTTCGCCTTCATAGTAAACAACTCAAATGGTTCGATTTGTGATTTGATGGTTTGAATTCACAAAGCATTCTCCTTGCACCATCTACCTCTGAAGTCTGAACTTCGAACAGCATTTAACCAATACTCGAACATCAACAATACGTAAATTTTGTGAAAGTATATCAAATATTGAGACGCTAAATAATTATAACATTTTAGGTATCACAATGTATGCAAGAATTGAAGTCCAAACTAGTTGCCTTAACATATGAAAGAGTTGCTCAAATATTGCAATTAACTTTTGTTGTTTACCATAATGAAAACCTAATTGATAAATCAAAACAAGAGCAAGGTTATCTGCTAGAGTTGCAGAGCATTCTTTGTTGATCTGTGATAAACTTACCGGTAATATATTATAGCATAATCTGATTCTAGATATGGTTATTTCAGGTTAATAGATATGCTTTTGACTGCACCAAAGGGTGATAAAGAATCTAAACTAATGGTGAAAAGGGATGACTCAGACTTCTGACAAGTGCATCAAGCAAGTATAAGAACTATGCAAAATATATTTGATGGCTAACTGTGACCTCAATATCTAGAAGCACCAACAAGTCTACTTCAATACCAAATTGTGAATTCAAGAAACTATACATAGAGGGTAAGGATGTTAGCTTTGCATCATCGGTCCAGACCGTAAGTGACCAATCTACAATGCTCCAGCCAAACCTAAAGTTTCTTCTTGTGATATACAGATACCATTAAGATTGGTTATACAGCTAAATGGCCTCCTTACAAGTGCTTTTTAAATTCACGACATTCTAACAGGTTTTTAGGAATTCTTGTGTATGAAGTGGCATTCTTCTGTTAACCAGTGGAATTCTCAACCCTGACAGAAGGTCATGGATTTAAATAAAATAAAAAATGTGTCAGAAAGTCATTTAACCAAAGGAACCCAATAAGATTCTGCAATAGGATGAAAAAGTGAACTCGTTACTTTGTCCAATGGGATAGGGAAGGCAGCTTACAATCAAGAAGTGGCTGCACTAGAAATGAAAAGTGACATTGTTAAGGACTGAAGGAGTAATGTCAACCTGTGGCTGAGATAGATCCCATTCATCACAGCATGATAAGAAATCATGATCACATAGGAGAGATTTTGACTCACATGATCAATCAACCTGCTACTAGGGACAAATCTTTTCGTGAACTCATTTAGGCAGTTGCATGATGTAACTAGAGACTAACAATATCAAGTAACAAGAAATAGCTTCTTTTAGATATATATATATATATATATAGGGGCAGGTTCAAACGAGAAGCTAAACATTTTGCGAGAAGGCGAGAAGTGTTTAATCATATATGATACACAAGCTTAATATGTTATATTGGCAATACATAGACGTTTAATCATACATGATTAAACACACCTACAAGCCGTGTAATCATATATGATTAAACACTTCTCGCCTTCTCGCAAAATGTTTAACTTCTCGCATGATCCTCCCTCTATATATATATATATATATATATAAATATATATATATATATATATAAATATATATATATATATAGGGTGTGTTTCTTTTGCAAACCAAGCAATTTGTACAAACTATGCAAACCACTATTTTAGGAAACAATAGATATATTTATGGATAATGATTATGATTCATTAATAATGATTGTGATATATATGGAAAATGTTAAATTTATTCATTATAATCATGATTTTAAATTAGGAAATGTTAAGTTTATTCATTATAATCATGATTTTAAATTAGGAAATATAATAAAATCATATATTCATTAGACTTGATTAACGGCTAAGATTGATTCACAAAGTTTGCACAATCTGACTGGTTTGCAAAAGATACATCCCCTATATATATATGTATATATATATATAAATATATATATATATATAAATATATATACACACACACACAACAATCAAGGTATATTTGAGGTCTCACTAAATCTGGATGGATTAGGTCTTGCTTGTCTTATAAGATAGAGAAAGCTGATATGAGTCCATCCCCTCTTAAGGCATTGAGAAGCAGAGTAACTGCCTCCTTGATTCTCTCCTATACATTCCACCTCAACCAGTTACCTACTTTCCTATTTTTCAATAACTATTACAAATAATACTAGTTGGATAAAACCAAACCAAACACACTTGGAACTAGGATCCGGTGGTCGAGGAGTGGTATGTATGAATCCTGGACCTCTACCCATAAGTGTAGAGCAGTTGTTTACAAGTAATACTTGTTGGATGTTCCATAAGATATCCAAGTAGGATTAGCCTTTTGGGACGCTTTTCTTTTTGTAGCATCTCTTTTATCTTGGGAACCTTCTCTCCATTCGGACACTTGTATCCGAGAAATCTGAGTGTTTAAGATTCTTGCACTGCTTTCCAATATATGTACTCTATTTCTTATTCTTTTTTTTGGCTACTAATCTTCTGATTTCTTGCTACTATTAACAGAAACAAACCCATGTACATAAAGGCCATGTCTACATCCCTACACCATTCCATTATACTTCCTCCATCCCGAAATAAGTGTCCACATTTCTACTTTAGTTTGTCACAAAGTAAGTGCCGACTAATTTTTTCGTCAACAAGCACAAAGAGATTGATTAAGAAGTTACAGAACCCACCTGGCCATCAGGCAAAGTATGCTGCTCCTCCTGGCATGATTTTAGTGTCTTTTCATAAGCAAGATCATCCTCTGCACAGCATGCATACTGCTCTTTTAGTCTCTCGATTTCTGACAAATCAAGCTTTAACAGTGGATTGGACTTTGCAAGCTCCTGTGCAAACAGCTTTGTCAAATCAGCGCCTCCGATTTCTAATCTTCTTGAAGCTACATGCTGAACTGCACCTTCAATTACTGGAGCAATATCTGAAAAGGTGCACATACGAAGGTCAAAAAGCAAATTATCATTTCATATACTCATTAAATCCTTTGTTAAATAGCACATCACACGGAAACATCAAGACCAAATCAGAATTCAGAACTATGCAAATTAATTTAAAATTTCCATAAAACCTGAGCAAACTACCACATTTCTATTAAAATGTTGACCAGTAAACAATATTAATATTTAGAAGCGATGGTAAAAGGAAGAAAGAAATGAAAAGATAGCAAGAGATGATGTGTTTTTTTGAAAAGGATACGGATCATCATAGTTTCATTTCCCTCTTAAAGTAAAGGGAACGCTCAAGAGGTAGACATAGTTAATTACATCAGAGGAGAAATTTTAGACAAAAGAAGCAACTTCCTATCATGACTTCCTGGTGGACCAGCTGTCATGATTTGCTACTAAATGATCATCTTACCATATTAGTTTAGGCTACACTCCTTCGACCATCAGCCATTCTTCATTTCCATCTTATATCCCATCAATTTGAAGACAGTTAACCACAAGGGCTGTGGTGTAGTGGTAAAGGCTTGGGGAGTTCATAGCGCTCAACCCGGGTTCGAGCCCCACTTGCAGCACTTGTGGCCACTGAGGATAAACTCAGGGCTGCACGCTTTAGCAGCTGGGCCAAAGGCCTAATTGCCGGGGATACCTTTTCCATAGGCCCAGGATACCCTTTCCAAAAAAAAATTTGAAGACAGTCTTCTTCTGCATGGTCAAACTATATCTCCAGTATGTGAATAATTATATTACACGTTCTCCTTAGTTCAATCGCAAGTTCACCACGGTACTAGAGGGTCTGGTATTACTTACACAGATGAGTTACAGCTGCAGTTACACACTTACACCTATGTTTACTAAAGAAACTTAACTGCATGATATTACAGCTTTTTCATCACCAATTTTCGCCATTAGTTTCTTGTTCAAAATGGGAAATTTGGTGCAAAAAATACAACAGATGTAAGGTTAACCAAGTGCACTGCCCATTAAAGTTCTTCTTAACCCTTAAAACATAGCTTCAAAAATCAAGATGGCCAAACAACAACCCACCTTTTCATCTTTTCACAGCTGTGTTTGCGAGGTGCTAATTGGATGCATGGACCTTGAAAGTAGTACCACCAACAGAAGCAGCAACTCACTTTCCCCATGATATTCTAGATGGAACAACTTGTAGAAGCAACTTTGCAGCTTTTCTAATCTGATATATGATATTGTGGCTATATTTTATCGAATAACTCAGGCGGTTGATCCTTTCTTTTACAATTCTGTATAGACCTCCTTACTAATAATAGTTAAGGCACAGGCACCATGAACAAGACATGCTGCAACCACAACCTATGTGCCAAGGCAGTTGCAACCTTTTGATAGCAAATACCAATCTGTGGCCAAGACCTACTGCCAAGTGATCCAATGCAAAATGATGCATGGCCCTCTTCTTCTCCTCAACCTAACCCCTATTTTTTAACTTTTATATGTTATAGACAATGAATTCAGTTTTCCAAGCAAAGAAGTATGAAACATAGAAGAGAGAATTCCTTAGCCACGTAGAATAGAAGTATGAGTTACAATTATATTCTTTACAAGCGAATTCCTCAACCAAATAGAATAGAAGTATGTAACTTTAGAATCATGAGAACGATTTAAGAAAAAAAGGGCTCCTTGGGCCCTGGCTTATATCACAGCCACCGTAATGAAGAGAGACAATGCTGACTCAATGAGTCTCACCAAAGACTTAGGTAAAAAATTACCTATTTTTCCATGACCAATATCAACGGTGCACCCTGAAATGCGTCCTACTGCATAGAGTGATAACACTGCTTGCTCTGAAGCATAGAAGCCTGAGATATTAAATGTCTCAAACATCAACTGCACCAACTGTTCTCTGACAGCCTGTAAGAAGAACATAAATCAATTGAATTTGGTGAAGAAAAGAATGATTCATTATAAACAGAGTTCACCTTATATAGTTATTGACTTATTTCATTTAAACCAAATCGTAGCACATTTACCCAAAAAGCAAATAAATGTTTCAGAACCTCAGAGCATGTGCCACTTTGCATTTTGACGGATCAAAATCATGCTATGGGTAGACTTTGTGTTTGTTTTTTCACCAATTACTGTTTCACAGTGGGCATCTGGCAAAAGCAACAATTTTGTCTCTCAAAACACATAAAGACTGTCCGCTGAGCAGTCAACCTTTTAAGATTTTGACAAAATCATTTTCATCATTGGTTGCTTAAAATCAGAGCAAAGGTTAGCCAAACTACCCTTAGAAGTGTAATAAATCAGCAAAATTTTCCACCAACCTGTCTCATACCTTAGTACCTTTTCCAACTAAGTGAGCTTTTATTGAGTTAAAGAAACATCATTGCAAGTAACTAATAGTTTAGCACACAAACTCTCGAAAGACTGATCCATTGTTATCTAGGATTTAAAATACCAACACGCAAGAACTAATTTTCCAGCAAGGGTTAAGAAAACAGTAGCTGGGCATATTCTTAGATGCACTTTTGTACGAATGAGTAGCCAGCACCAACATAAAATAGGATTAACCCATCATTGTGTTACATTATAGTTACTTCCATCGACAAAATTCAATGCAAGTAAAATTTACTAAAGCACATGGTTCAAACAACAAATAGATCATCAACCATGTCAAAAATAAGAAAAGAAGGGTGAATGCTATATATTTTCCTACCCACCAAAATACGCAATAGCTTTTCTAAACTTGCTTGCATCTAAAAGCAAACAAGAGCGTCCCTTGATTTGAACACACATCATATAAAATTTCATAGGTGACCCGCTAGGTCAAACAATATAAGTGATCAAAGCATTCAACATACAACTTTGTCTAACCTTGGGCGTTAAAAGCGGATCTGCAAATAAAATTTGCCCTTCATTACCAATTTCCCATCCTAGACCATTGTAAAGAACATGGTGCAGTAGATCTTCCATAGCATCCCAATCTTTAACAAAACCTCGTACAACTGGATCAACATTGTTAGCCTGAAGTGATGGAGAGTCAGGCAAGGATCCATCCTCATTCATGATTTTCATTTGAGTTGGAATTATCTGAGCCATACCGCAAACAAGTTAGACAAATTCCCTCTGAAACGTACTAATTAAACAAATTGCATATATGTAGAAACACGAAAAACAGAAATGCAGCAACCAATAAGTTGTTCAAACTTTAAAGCCACAGTAAAAAGTTGTGAAAGCAAATGTAAGTCATGAAAGTACAAACTTGATGGTTAGTGTAGCACTAAAATCTAAACATAAGCTTAAGCTAACTGCATAAAAGGTCTTGCCAGAAACTTTGTATCACATAACTGAGATTTTCACAGAGATGAGGAAATCAAATATTACCATGGAAGGAGCTTGATCAGGAATAGCAAAACCTGCTTTTAAGAGCTTAGAGCCAGCATCAATCACCACTGCCTCCATTAGGTCTTTCGTTAATCTGTAGTGAAGATAAATAAAAATGTCAGTGAATTTAAATAATGAACCCACACCCACCATTCCCAGATGTAGTTCTCTCAAGTTTGTCTCAAACTTTACTATGGGGGTCACTTGTCTACCCTTCCAATTGGTTGGGATAACATCTTGGTGAATTGAGTTAGAATGATACAACTGATATTATTCAACCTCATTTAATTTTCACTTTATCAAGAACGTTTCCTATGAACAATATTCTACGCATGAATCAACAAAACATAATCCCAATAATTTTAGATATTGATTTGAGAGCAGTGAAAACAAGAACTTCTTCACGTTTCCTATGTTACCGATTCCAAACACCATAGTCCATTAGGATGTGGTCTTCATTTAGTAATGGTTATTATCCACGAATAGAATCATACCTCTTCTTTGGGACCAGCAAGAAAAGTCAATAGGCTACTTTCTGGTATTGAGGGGGTGTTCAGAACCCAACTAGAAAATTACAATCTAATACAGCTATTCATAACTCATAAAAAGTAAGTGCTATTAAGTATCCGCACAAACATTTAAGCAAATAGTTTAAGGTTTTACGACTCCAGCGCAAATATATGCATAGAAATTGGAACAGACGGTAGTTTCAGAACCTCGAAATCCATGCTCCCAAACATTCCCTGCTTTCCTTACTATAATCAGACTCCACATATGTAGCATCACCCTAAACAACTTCAAAACGTTCAACTAAAACCTAGTAATCTCATATTGCACAATTCATCCTAAAAAAAGGTTTCAAATTCTAAAATCCAAAACCTAATTTTCGTTCTTCACATTTTAAAGGTTCACCACAAACACTATATCGAACCTCAAAAGCAAAATGACTACCGACAACTTCGATATAGAATTACAAATTTACAATAACAGCAACAGTAACATAAACAAAAAAAAAGGAAGATAGTATGTTACAGAGGGATCGAAATTGAACCTTAACCAGTGCAAATGTACACACAGAAAGTAGAAACAAGAACAGAGCTTGATAAGCGCCGGAGATTGAAGGTGACTCAGGTTGCTAACACCGTTGAAACGGCCGGCGACTGAAGGTCCGCCGGAACTCGGGAGAGAGAACAACGGTTTGGTGTTCGCCTGGTTTTGGCTTTCACTTGCAGATTCAAAACACATCCTCATTATATTATTGGGCCGGGCTTGTTTGATATTTAAGTGAATGGGCTTTGTAGGTAAACCCGGCCCAATCCAACTAGTTTGAACTTGAATCATTTTTTTCGATTAATATCGGGTCGAATCAATCGTAGATCTGAATTTCAAGTTTTTGTTAAAAAATCGACACTTTGATTGCTCGGTAACTAAAGTCAAGCTCCGATAGCTCGACGGTTCGATATTTTGTAGGATCGTTTTCGGAATTAAAAAGTTTAGTTGAAAATGAAACGGGTCAAATTGGTACAACTGATTAGAGATGCACAAAAAACCTAAATCTTAAGTCTGGCCCGAAAAGTCGAGGCCTAGTGAGCGTGAAACCTGGTCCAAGTCAAGCCTCAAAAGCTCTATCAGCCCGAAATTTTGGGGCTAGCCTGGAAAAACTCAAACAAACCAGTTTGAGAAAAGGCTCGATCGAGTTGTTTTCCAACCCTAAAGTCTGACCCGGTCCAACTGGATCCTTTTTGGCTCACTAAAAATAGGCTTGGAAGGCGTCGGCTCATGCTCGAAAAAACTCGTGCAACGTGCATCTGTACAACTGATCAAAATATCAAAACGTGTTCATGATGTATTCAAATGCTTATAACATCTAAAACCAATTTATTCAAGAAAAAATGTTATTATTTTAATAATATATTAGAAACGTACTCACGCAATGTAGCGAGATACATCACGATTTTAATTTTTCATTTTATTTTATTTTTTTTGTCGATTTACAGTACGATTTTGGATGATTTTGAGAAAGTGATAATGTTTTGTTTATAAATTTTTTTAATTTAGGTTTATAATATAATGTTTTTTATATAAAAAATTAAGCATTTTTTTAGAATTCAATGATTATCTTATATATTTTAATGACATCTATAAAAATAACCAATTACATATTTAATAATATAATTAAAACAAATTTATAGTAATATAATATATTAATTAATAATGATACATGGAAAAGTTTGCATAAAAGGAAGGCCCTGCACATATCAAATTGGTGGGTGTTAGAAACATGCAGTAGTAATATATATCTTGTGCTTTGATACTTGTAAATTAAGAGATTTTTAAAATCTTGCATAAAATGATGGTACCTTATGTCTAAAAATTTGTATTTAAGAGTTTTTTATCCGTGCTTTATAATATAGCATAGAATTTTTGTAATCACATTTAAAACACAAATTAATTTTAAATTTGTTGGTGGGTGAACCCGACCCGCTTCTAATTTGCATAACATACATCACCAATAGCGTTTATGGATAATAACAATTGAATTTTTGATTGCATATATGAATATCATGTTTACAGTAATTATTTTCTGATAGATATCTATACTATATTATTAAAATTGTATTACCGTTCTTGAAAAGTTGGTTTTTGGAATTCCTCCCACGTTCTCTTACCACACTGATTCCCCTCTTCCTCCCACGTACAGTATCAATGAACGGAAACCTCTCAACAATGGCTTCCATCTCCCTTTCTTTCTTCTTCATGCTCCTCCCTAATCGCATCCACCTTCTCTCAGAGTAACTTTTCGATGCATGATTTATTAATTCCTGTGTAATTCCTTCTTTAATTTCTCTGTTAATTTTGCAGGTCCAGGTCCCACATTCATGGCCTTCGTCCCCCTAATTTCTCTATCCCGCGTCTCCCTCTCGATTTCATCATCAAGAATAATCAACAACGGGTCAACAATTTTGATCCTGTAAAAAACCCGGTGCGATCCCAACGATTACGGTATAAGTGAAGGAGTAAAAGTCACGTGGGTTTTACCTAGTCTTTCTTTCTGTTTTGAATAAAGCTAGTCTTAGCTATTTAGCTTTTTTCTCGTATTTTTCTGTTTATCTTCCTGATTTTGTGGAAGTCTTAGTTGTATTTTTGGCTATTTAAGAGCCTTATGTTCCAGCAATAAACCAATCGATTTTTGGTCTCTATACTTCTGTTTATTCTTTCATCTGGTATCAGAGCACCAGCAACGATCGATTACGAAAAAATGAGTGAAGAGAAGTTGAAGGTGCCTCATTTTGACGGACATTATGAGCACTGGAGTGAGATGATGGAGAATTTATTGAAAGCAAAGCGGCTATGGAATCTGATCGATCCCGGTTTTGAAGAACCCGCAATTGGTGTTGCTCTCAATGAAGGACAGAAGAAGAAACTCGAGGAGGTTCGTATCAAAGATCAGCAAGTGAAGCACTTTCTCTATCAAGCGATTGATAGGGTAACGTTTGAACAAATTCTGGACAGACGTACTGCAAAGACTGTGTGGGATTCCATGAAGAAGAGGTTCGAAGGAAATGAACGAGTCAAGAAGTCACTGTTGCAGAAGCTACGTAGAGATTTCGAAGTCCTGGAAATGAAAGCCAGTGAGACGATCACCGAGTACTTTGCTAGAGTTTTGACGATCGCAAATCAGATGAGGAGTAATGGAGAAGCAATGCCCGATGTCAAAATAGTAGAGAAGATCTTGAGGACACTCACAGAGAAGTATATGTTCGTGGTGGTATCCATTGAAGAATCCAAGAATATTGAGAAGATGTCGATAGATGAATTACAAAGTACTCTTGTAGTTCATGAGCAGAAGTTCAAAAAACCTGACAAAGAGGAAGAGCAGGCATTGAAGGTCAACTATGATGAAGGCACAAGCGGTCGAGGTCGAGGAAGATCGAGCCTAAGAGGAAGGGGACGAGGTCGAGGGAGACAGTCGTTCAACAAGGCAACCGTAGAGTGTTACAAGTGCCACAAACTGGGCCATTTCCAGTATGAATGTCCAGCGTGGAAGGAGGCAAATTACGCTGAGTTCAACGAGGAAGATGAGATGATGCTCATGGCGCAAACTGAAGAAACAGGGAAGAACAACCTATGGTTCTTGGATTCTGGTTGTTCAAACCATATGTGTGGCGACAAAGGAAAATTTATCAGCTTGGATCTAAGTTTTTCTCACTCAGTTAATGGAAGTAGGTGGAAAGGGACAGATCAAGTTGATTTTGAATGGTGCTGCCTATGTGATAAATGAAGTGTATTACGTGCCAGAACTTAAAAACAACCTCCTAAGTCTCGGCCAACTCCAGGAGAAGGGGTTGTCTATCCTCATACAATCTGATAGTTGCAAAATATATCACCCAGAAAGAGGTCTTCTCATTCAAAGTGTTATGAGTACTAACCGAATGTTTGCACTATTTGATCAACCTAAACCAGAGACCGTAAAGAAGATGGAGGGATGCTTGTATTCAAACACAGAAGACATTTCCAAGTTGTGGCATGAGCGTTATGGACATCTAAGCAAGGTAGGAATGGAGATGCTCCAAAGAAAGAAGATGGTTCAAGGGATGCCAGAGTTCAAAGTCAGCAACCACACATGTATTGACTGTCTTGTTGGTAAGCAAAACAGGAAGTCCATTCCAAAGCAAAGCACATGGAGAGCAAAAGAAGTATTAGAGTTAATACACTCTGATATATGTGGCCCTATCACCCCAACTTCAAATAGCGGAAAGAGGTACATTTTATGTTTCATAGACGATTATAGTCGAAAAGCTTGGATTTATCTACTTGTTGAGAAATCAGAAGCTTTTGTATGCTTTAAGAATTTTAAAAGGAAGGTTGAGACAGAAACAGGGAAGTTAATCAAGGCACTCCGGACAGACCGAGGAGGAGAATTTACGTCAGAATTGTTTAAAGAATTCTGCAGAGAACATGGAATCATCAGGCAATTGACGACTGCTTACACGCCTCAACAGAACGGCGTAGCAGAACGAAAAAACCGAACCGTGATGAACATGGTGAGAGCAATGTTGGCTGCTAAGAAGATGCCGAGAGTTTTCTGGGCAGAGGCTGCTGTTTGGACATTTTACATCCTCAACAGATGTCCAACCAAAGCACTATTGGATGTCACACCTCAAGAAGCATGGTGCGGTACCAAACCTGCCGTGGAGCATTTCAGAGTTTGGGGAAGCCTAGCACATGTTCATATACCTAAAGAGAAACGAGGTAAGCTTGACGATAAAAGTGTCACTTGTATCTTGGTAGGTTTAAGTGAAGAATCGAAGGGCTACAGACTTCTCAATCCTCAAACAAAGAAAATTATCACAAGTAAAGATGTGATATTTGAAGAAAACAAGCTGTGGGAGTGGGGAACAGACCAAGTTGAGAAGACAAAATCTGAGATGACATGGGGTGATAATGAAGAGCAAGAAGAGTTTATCGATGACGAAGACATTCATGACGATGAAGATGCTCGTGACGATGATGAAAACAATCATGGTGAGACTGAAGAAAGAGGGGCTGCTGGTGCTGACAATACAGGAACAAGGGAGGGTCGTCAAATAAGAACTCCACGTTACTTGAGTGATTATGTCACCGGTAACGAACCTATTGAAGAAGATGAGCTGAACATGGTGGAAGCCAATCACCAAGATCCAACAACTTACGAAGAAGCAGTGAACCAAAATAAATGGAGAGCTGCCATGGATGCCGAAATAGAAGCAATCGAAAGAAACCAGACGTGGGAACTAGTTGAGCTGCCAAGTGACACCAAATGCATTGGTGTAAAATGGATTTACAAAACGAAACTGAATGAGCATGGAGAAGTTGACAAATACAAAGCCCGGTTGGTAGCTAAAGGCTACTCTCAAGAGCATGGAGTGGATTACATGGAGGTCTATGCTCTTGTCGCTAGAATGGACAAAATCAGATTGGTGATCGCATTGGCCGCTCAAAGGGGTTGGAGTATTTTTCAAATGGACGTGAAGTCCGCTTTCCTGTATGGAACTTTGCAGGAAGATGTGTTCGTACAGCAGCCGCAAGGATATATCGTCAAAGGAAATGAGCATAAAGTCTACAAGCTTCGTAAGGCTCTATACGGGCTAAAACAAGCCCCGAGAGCTTGGTTTAGTCGTATCGAAAACTATTTCATCAGAGAAGGCTTCAAGAAAAGTGAAAACGAGCAGACATTGTTCATAAAGAAAAACTCTCAAGGTAATATCTTAATCATCAGTATATACGTTGATGATCTTATATATACGGGTGATGATGTTGTGATGATGCAAGAGTTTAAACAGTCAATGCAAAAGGAATTTGAGATGTCTGATCTTGGTAAGATGAGGTTTTTTCTTGGTATCGAAGTATTGCAGACCGCTCATGGCATACATATCTCACAACAGAAGTATGCCATTGAGATACTAAGAAGATTCAAGATGGAGGATTGCAATGCTGTGATTAATCCGATAGTTCCAGGGTGCAAGTTAAAGTCTGATGAAGGAGAAAGAATAGATGAGACTCTCTTTAAGCAAATCATTGGAAGTCTCATGTACATCACCACTACTCGGCCGGATATACAGTTCGCTGTGAACTTAATAAGTCGATTCATGGCGAAACCCACTGAAGTGCATCACTTGGCAGCAAAGAGAGTATTGAGGTATTTAAAAGGTACACTCGACTATGGGATCTGGTACAAAAATGGAGGAGAAGGATCGTTGGAAGTGTTCACGGACAGTGATTTCGCAGGGGACATCGATAGCAGGAAGAGTACCTCCGGTTATGTGTTTCTATGGGACGGTGGAGCTGTAACTTGGTCATCAAAGAACCAAGACATTGTCGCTCTATCCTCCACCGAGGCAGAATACGTTGCAGCTGCAACGTGCGCCTGTCAAGCTATTTGGGTCAGGGGTGTTCTTGAGGAATTGGGTCTGGAGATCAGTAGGAGCACCATTATTAAATGTGACAATACTTCCACCATCAAGTTATCCAAGAACCCGGTGTTCCACGGAAGGTGCAAGCATATAGGAGTTCGCTTCCATTTCTTACGTGACCTGGTTAAGAATGAAGTAATCCAGCTGGAGCATTGTGGGTCTCGTGAACAAGTAGCAGATATTCTTACAAAACCTTTGAGTCGTGAAGCCTTTCTGAAGCTAAGAGAGAAGCTTGGAGTCTGCTCAATTAAAGGCAAACTTGCTGAGGGATATCAGTCAAGTTTGAGGGAGGGCATGAAGGAGTAAAAGTCACGTGGGTTTTACCTAGTCTTTCTTTCTGTTTTGAATAAAGCTAGTCTTAGCTATTTAGCTTTTTTCTCTTATTTTTCTGTTTATCTTCCTGATTTTGTGGAAGTCTTAGTTGTATTTTTGGCTATTTAAGAGCCTTTCTGTTCCAGCAATAAACCAATCAATTTTTGGTCTCTATACTTCTGTTTATTCTTTCAATAAGGAATCTTGAAAAGGGTCAACAACACCAACCTTGAAGAAGAAAACCCACAGAAAAAACCGTCATCAATTTTTCTTCACGAATTCGAATCCAATCGAACAACAATGTGAAGATCACTGTAATGACCGCCGACGAACAAATCATTACTTTAGTAGATCGCGATGAATCTGTATAAATTCTCTATCTTTTTTATCCTTAAATCTCAAAACCCTAGAAATCCTCTTTTTTTTCGTTTTTGTTTGATCATCTTCCGCCATTGAAGTATTTCATAACTTTGTTTATGTCTACAGGTTGAAAATCTGAAAGCTCTACTTGAAATTGAGGTGAGATTTTGAGATTTAGTAATTCTTACCTTTTGAAAAACCCCTAATTTTACAAACGAAGGCACACAATTTGATTTTTGATGTCTACAGTTCTGTGATTTCAATTTAATGTGGTGTGTGTTTACAATAAGCAGTCTCAAGTACCATTACAGCAACAACACCTGCTTTACAATGGGAAGGAGATGGGGAATGCTGAGATGTTTAGTCGTTTGGGTGTTACTGATGGAGATTTAATAATTATGGTTTCCAATCCTTCTTCTTCTTCAAGGTGTGATTTTTGTTAATTTGGAAAAATTATCCGTGATTTAATGGGTTGTCGGCAATTATATGGGGTCTCTGCTTGCTATGAAGTGTTTGATTCGTCTTATATTTAGGGTTTCTGCGACTGAGGACTCGAAGCTCTTTAACCCCGCAAATCAGCAGTTGAATAGAGTTCAGGTGTTTTTTCAGTTAATCTTGTTTGATTTTTTTTAGCTTTTCATGGTTCCTCGAAGTTATATTATTGACATTGAATGAGAAAAAGAGTCGGAACTTAAATGGTTCTGTGAGGTATCAAACAGAACAGTCAGATTGATGGAGTAAAGTCTTACTGAAAATTGTTCAAATTCCAAATTTACAGAATGGATCTCCCAATTTTGCTTCTTTAAAAGGTATGTAATTTCTCATCCATCAAATTAATAAAGATGATTTTATTCATATTTATGATCAATTTGAGAAGAAGCTCATAAAAACCCTAGATTTGATCTAAACTGCACATGTAGATTCTTTGTTGATCAACTAGCCAGTCATGTTAATTGGTACAGGCAGGCTGCATCATCTGTAGACTCGAAGTATGAACACATACTTGAGCGAGAAACGAAAGGTAACGATTGCAGTTTTCTTTTGTGGGGTTTGGGTTGTTTGTTTTTAAATACTATTTTCCCTTCGACATTCAACATTTTCCGAGCATAGGTTTTGCTCGCTGGGGAAACTCAACTCGTATCTTGGCGGGGCAATGCTTTGCTTTGTAGTCATGCCGGTGTCTGATCTTCTTTGTCCGATTCCAGATATGCAGATCTGAGCCTCTTTGTTGAAGTTCTGCAGTGTTGTGGAATTTAAAAAAATGGATAGATATTGAAACAAGCGAAGGATCGTGTGAGGGGGTGTTTGGGATTGCTTATTTGAAGTGCTTTTTAGCTTATTGAGGTGTGACACCGGAGAAGTGGATCGAACCGTTGATATCTTTTAATCAAATGCTCTCCCATGAATTGCTACTTAGAGAGAATTGATCTGAAAATGGTTCCTGAACTCCATTTATAACATTTGATGAATGAGTGGGAAATTGACTCAAATAGCCATTCACATGGATTTTTCTTTGGTTTTTGTCCATTTATAAAAACCCATTGAGCATCTCCAACAGCTTGGTTCTTAGAGGCTGTGATGATTAATTTAAATGCAATTGGATCGAAGTTCGAGATTATTCGCATCTTGGCCGGACAAATCGAAATGGTTATGTTTGAAGTTAGAGATTGTTCTTTGACGTTGCAACCGGTAAGTTTGCAGCCATGGCGGATTTATCCTCTTTGTTCCATTGTTTACAAATCTGAGGCTCACATTTTTCACCTGACTCCCAGTTTACACATTTTTTTCTATAAAACACATTTCTTCCATATTGAAATCTTACAAAATTTTATGGGGGTTTAATGCTTCTTTGTTGTTATGAGGATATAGATTTCAAGTGATTCATGCTCTAAAGAATGGAGTAAACTCTTCTTTGCTGAACTTGGTTATTCTTATAATGTTCTTTTTTAAAATGAATAGAAAATATACATTGCAAACCCCTTTTTTTCTCCATGTATTGTAATTTGTAGTAACCATTAGTTTCTCAAATTTAAATTTAAACAATGATTGTTTTTTTTTTCAAGACCAACTACGAAATATATTCATTTTACAATTACATTCTTATCAGAGTTTTTTCTTGATCTATTATATTTTTAGTTGTCAATAAAATTTTGATTATTTGTTTAAAATGTTAACTTCGAGACGTGGTCTTGGAAATAGTTGTTTTACTCTGTTGAGGTAAACATTAGGTCTTCATACTTACACCATTGAACCCCACTTTTGTGTGGGATTACCCGATCCATTTGGTTTGGTTTTTAGTCAACTCCACTTGGGTACTTTTGGTTTAACTGAAAATCTGCAAATTGTCTTATGTTTCAGTAAGGGGCCGTTTACCGAACGCTTACCTGGGTAAGCGCTTACCAAGTGACATTACCTTATGAGTATTTGTCTTTGATTTTGTAAAGTTATCACTTCATATGTTTTATGTTGGTGATTTGTATACTCATGTAGCTTGTATGAGCTGTATGCTTATATACACAAAATCTCATGTATTTCTCCATGCAGCTGAAGGAGTTTGGTAAACGTCAATAGACAGGCAAATAAAGGTAAGTTTTCATTTGGTTGCTCCTCTATTTTAAGATCTAGATGGGGGATCTTTTTTTAGTGTGTTTTGTACATGATGAGAAAAGTAGTGTAGCACTGCAAACTGTAAAAAAAAGGGTATACGTCTCTCAATGCCGGTAACATTACGGTAAACGAACCAAACATTCAATGAACCGTTCGGCAGAAAGTTCGTTTATTTAATAAATGCAGGAACATAGACATATTATTTTTGTTCGTTTAGTTAAATGAACGAACATAAACAATTGTCTCGATTAAGTTTGTTTATACATGAAATATATTTATATATTACGTTTATTGACATGAACATGTAAAACCATTAATAAAACCATAAAATTAGCATTGAGAGGTACAAAAAATTAAACAAACATGAAATTAGATTGTCGTTTTAGGTTTTGAACTTCAGAATTGAGATGCTCCGCAATATAAAACCACATAAATCCATAAAATTAACATGGAAGGAAATAGAATATGAAAATGATTGTCGTTTTAAGTTCTTGGTTTCGATTTCGAAATGCTTCGCGCTACATCGTGCGCGGGCATATGCCTAGTATATATCGAAAGAGTATCATATTAATCCTACCCACCATTCTAAAAGGCTCATCGAAACAGCATTCATGGCTCAGTGTTTGCTTATGTCTCACGCCACGTTAAGTGTGTGGCACGCTATGGTCTAGTGTGCGATTTTTGTAACGCTATATTTGATTTTTGTTTACATTTTTAATGTTTTATTTGTTAATTTTTAATATATAACCTAATTTAACGTGTTTATTATAATTAACTCAATGAGTATTAGTACAAAACTTATGTTCTATATATAATATTATATATGATATAGAGATTTATCACCATAAGTCATGTCTTAAAAACATCGTGACCTCGTCGTGGCTCCTAAGTCATGGAGTTTGGCCTTGCCGTTACGCAACGCCTCACACCATTTAGATGCTTGATTCTACCATTATCAAATTTCGATTTTATATGTTAACATCACGACATCATTTTTACATCTCCAATATGATAATTTCAGTATCTATCTATACTATATTATAAAGCACGGATAAAAAACTCTTAAATACAAATTATTAGGTACAAAGTACCATTATTTTATGCAAAATTTTAAAAATCTCTTAATTTACAAGTTTCAAAGCTCAAGATACATATTACTACTGCAGGTTTCTAACACCCATCAATTTGGTATGTGCAAGATCTTCCTTTTATGCAGACTTTTCCATGTATCACTATTAATTAATATATTATATTACTATAAATTTGTTTTAATTATATTATTAAATATGTAATTGGTTATTTTTTCCACATGTCATTAAAATATATAAGCTAATCATTGAATTTTAACAAAATACTTAATTTTTTTTATATAAAAAACATTATATTATTAAGCCTGAATTAAACAAATTTATAAAAAAAACATTATCATTTTCTCAAAATCATCCAATATCGTACTGTAAATCAACAAAAAAACAATAAATAAAATAAAACATTAAAATCGTGATGTATATCGCTGCATTGCTCAAGTACGCTTCTAGTCATCTTTAATGGGGACACCAAATCATTCCAACGAGGACACAAAAGCTTACCTCGAATTTGTTGTAACGCTATTCATTTACACCAATTGGAGAAAATAAAATTGAATATACCTATAATCTTACATTTTGGTGTTACCCGTTAAAATAGATTTATTATTTGTACCAAATTTTACACGAGCTTAATTACATAATATCAATATACTTCAAGTAACATTTCAAAAAGCTCCATAAGCTTTTTTTTTTCCAATTAATTTTTTTATCATGTCTTTTAGGTTATTTTATATTATTATTTAGTTTATCAATTATTTTTACTAAATGTAACTAATATATCAGCTAGTATGTCAAACATAGCCAAAAAGTATGGTAGATAAAATAAAAATAAAAAACAATGAAAGAATTGGTATTCGTATTATTCAGTTATGTTTAAAAGTACATGAACTAGCTACCATGACCAAGTATTCGGTTACTACGTTAACCGTTGCGATCTCGAAACATTAGACCAATCGCAATATGTTTGCGTTTTATTCTTCGTAATGACCATTCTACAAATGATCATTGATCCTTTTGTATGCTAAATG
Organism: Arctium lappa; assembly: GCA_023525745.1. NCBI lineage: Eukaryota > Viridiplantae > Streptophyta > Magnoliopsida > Asterales > Asteraceae > Arctium > Arctium lappa. The sequence continues at coordinate 3,207,833 of CM042049.1, forward strand.
AATGTGTGGTTTCTTAAATCAAATTTACACCAAAATATAACTACACAACAGTAATGAATGGTGCTCTAATCGTAGGTGTTCAGACCAGCTTGCATGCACCTCGACTAATCCTATTCATATGGGGGCCTAAAGATAACAGTCAGAAAAATCACAATGGTCATGAGAATACTCGAACTGCGATCTATGGGGAGCCCTCAAACCAAGATTTCTAATCATCAAAGTTATAACTTTCGTATACTTGAAGCAGAAGATCCCGACAAGGTACCACGGCCCCGATCTTGATGCAAGCAAGAAAAGCACCGGCAAGTTTCCGGTGGAGGCTGTAGGCCTCATCGGGTGGCGGTGTCAATCTGTGTCTCAACATCGTTGCTCCAATGTTTGAAAGGCTCTGAGTTATGTTGTTGGCGCGGAAATCATAACCCCCAGGATTTGCAAACGGCAACCCGACAACAAAAGCGGCCTGCACGTGAGCCTCCAACATTACCTCCGATTCTTCCCCTGTCAGGAAACCGAGCCTCTTGGACATCTCGATTACAGCGTCACGATCACAATTTGCACAAGCAACAACCTGATTGAAATATTTCACTTCGTTAACATTGCCGTTTGCATGCAACAAGAGGATGCTATTTTTATCTGGTTTGAAATAATCCAAACAAACTCAGTATAACTCACCCGAGGTTTTCCTACATCTAGATCACATAGGCTGTTTCCAAAAAACCCTCCGGCTTACAAAAGGCTTTAGTAAAAGAAATAGAAAGCACAACTAAAAGCCACAAATTTGCAAAAATATACTCCGTCCGTCCCAAAATAAGTGTCCACATACATCTATATTTCAAGCTTGTCCCAAAATAACTTCCACATTTATATTTCCGTTTGTCCCAAAAATAAGTGTTCACTTTCAAAAGTAATTGCCTACTTTCCAAATCTACCCTTCATTATGATTAATTATGAGGTGGAGATTATGGCACCATCTATTATTAAGGGTAAAATTGTAATTTAGCTAACTAAAAAGTGTAATAATTAGACATTTCCTAAACTGTGTGCCTTTCCAATTGTTGACATTTATTTTGGGGAAGAGGCCAAGAGGGTGTAGTTTTTTTAAGACAGAAATATAAAGAATGCAATGAGGCCACCTAGCTAAAAAGCACATATCACACCCAAGAAACTCCCTATACCTATCAACCCCCCCCCCCCCCCCCCCCCCCAACACACACAACAAAACAACTGCAGTCCCACAAGCAAAAAACTACCCTAATTTGCCGCCTGCAATAACTCCGATATGAGGTCACACGTCCTCGGAAAGTACTAATGCCTATATACAACCAAAAATACTAATTCCATAATCCAACTACATTTAACAGTAAATTTATCAAAAATACAGAACGAAGACCATTTAAAGACATGGAACCTTCAAGCCAAAGTTGTTAAAGGCTCAAGGCGCACTTAGGCGCAAAAGGGTCTCAGGGCCTAGGCACGAGGCACAAGCGTGAGGCGCGGGCCTCAGGAATGCGAGGCGCATATTACCAAAATGTGTGTGTGTGTGTATATATATACATATAAACACACACACACATAGTGTTACACAACTCAATTATGCAGCAAGTAGAAGCCTCCAATGCCGCAAGTAGCAATACTTCGATAAAGGCAAAAGGGAGAAGGGTTAAGGCGTGAGCTATGAGGGAGAAGTTTTAAGGTCTGGGTATTTTATGGCTTGACTTATCTCATCTATTTAATAAATATTTTTTTAAGAAGTTAGGAGATGAGAAAACTTATTTAATATTAGGGTTTGACTAGGTATTTAATAACTCTTTATGAGGCGCGCCTAGGCCCACAAGACGCCACAGCCAAGGCGCAGGGCCTTAGTGAGCCTCGTAAATATGATGAGCCTCGACTTTAAAAAAAAGCCCAAGACCTTGAGCCTTATGAGCTTCAGAGCCTAGGCGTGCCTCAGACGCGCTTTTAACAACTATGCTTCAAGCCTAGCACTAGCATTCAAGTTGGCTCATGTTTGCAAACGGAACAGATGACTTTGTAACTCAAAATGTATAGCACCACATTTTGAAGTATACATAATCTTTATATATGGCAAAACTCACACACTCTCTTGAGGCTTGAACCCTTGATCTATAAGGAGGTTGGGATCTACCGATAACCCGAGTACCGTTGGGCCAATGGCCCTTTGGTATGCACCCCATTTACTTAAGTTCTCGAATTAAAAAATGGCAGGACTAATAATGAAGAAAACTCACCATCCTCAAGTAATTATCAACAAAAGGCTTAGGGTAGTTTCGAGCTGCTCCAAAATCAATGAGATTGATTGATCGTGTAGCCTCATCGTACAAAAAGTTACTCCAATTGGGATCGGTCTGCATTAGATGAAGTAGAAGACAATATGAGAAACAAAAAGAATTTATATGTGTATATGAATCTAAAACCAAGCCAGTAAAAGAACGTTATCCTATAATCCATACATTATAATGCAAATTAAATTGGGCAAAATGCAACAAAGTTCTTTTTAATTCCTATTTAGTGTAATGAAGAATTTTTAATCGATGTAACAAAGTTTCAAAATTTCCTATTTTGTAGCTATTTTGACCGGTAACATGCTGATTTCGTAAGATTTGATGCCGTGGATACCCATTTACGAAAGGAAACAGATACAAAAGTGTAGAAATTACATGCCTGCATGAATTTAAAGACGAATAGCTCCATCAATGTAAGCTCAAGCAACTTTTTCCCAACATAACTACGAGTCTCTTGATCCAGAGCTGCAACCTTATCAATAGGGATCCCTGTAGCAAGAAGACAGAAACACTTCTGTATGTTTTAGAAACTACAAACATTATGCATCTTTAGTGGACATTTAGAATTTATCTATTACTTGTAAGATTTCCTAACAGTTTCCACGTTTCTATTTAAGTTTGTCCCAAAATAAGTGCACTTTCAAAAAAACAAATATAGATGGTTATAATTTACTAAATTTCCAATTCTATCCTTTAATTATGATGCACACATATTTAAGACTTGATGAGATGGAGAAATTCATTAAGGGTAAAATTGTCATTCAATTAATTAAAAAGTGTAACAATTATAGATTTCTAAAACCGAGTTATTTTATTGTGGACATTTATTTTGGGACAGAGGAAGTAGAAGACAAGATTATGCAAAGTATAACATATCATACTGCCTTTACCATGAACAAGTTCTGTAGTCAGGACTTTTTTACTTGACAGTTCATCTACCACCGAAGGAACGTAAAACCCTTCTACATTTAATAGCAATCTGCGGAATGTTTTCTGATTTGATAATTCCAACTCATAGTCACATTCACGTGATAACTCTTCTTTTGCCACCTGCAAAGGGTTTCAGAGTCCACATAAATTGCTATTCAGATCATTGTAACAATTATACATTTTAGAACTATGGATAGAATACCACAAACTGAATGAGGAGCTTCTAATATGACATGAGAGAAAACGGGAGCCTATAAAGAAAATCATCCTAAAATTAGGCATGGCAACTCTATGATATACATAAATGCCTAAGAAAGCCTGAATCGTATCTCTTAGGAGGGTTATTTAGAAGAATAACCTGCTGACATATTTTTTTAACTGCATGACCTTTTGGCATATTTAAGAAGGCATCTTAACAGAAGAATGTCTTTTCCTAACACAAGAATGCCGCAATATCTATCGGAATGTCATGCATTTAAAAAAAATGTCGGAAGGATATTCTCCTAAATAACCCTCTCTTAGGCTGATTCTGCAATTCAGCAAGACAAAATGAGTAAGATACAATTCAAAAAGAGTACAAGCTTCTTATGTAAGTTTCTTTTGGAAAAACAATTAGGGGTATTCTTGGCTGCATGACCATGTAGTGTACATCAGTCTGGGCGACTTCACAAGTCGCATGCATGTCTCAAATTCTGTACCATAGGCTGATCCGTCGCTAGCATAGTCGGGAGATGGAGAGGTACGGGGTTGAGGGTACAGTTACTGAGCCGACAGTTAGGATTCCAGAGTCCTGCGTTAGAGTAGGGGTGTATGGTTTTTCTTACCTTAGCTATTTTTCTTGTACCTACTCCTGCCTGTATGTTGTTTACTTCTGACTCGATTTTCTTGTGTCTAGTGTCTTGTTTTCTTGTTTCAGGTTCTTCTTCAGGCCCTCACCTTTCACATTTTCCTCTATTTCTTTGTGGAAATTTTCTACTTATTTTGCACATTTCTGACAAGCTGGGGGTCTTCAGGGAAACAACTGCTCTCCTCTTTGAGGGTAGAATTCAAGTCAGCATACATCTCACCCCCTAGACCCCACCTTCGGGTGTGATATACTAGGCTCGTTTGGTTTGGTTTAGGTTGATACTGTCCCATTTTCAACATTACTATGGCCTACTGTCGCATGTTTTCATTTTCGTTTTATATTTAAAATGGAGGCAAATTTTACATGAGGCACTCAATCTCAATAAAGCTCCTTGCACTTCTCTAGGACATAGCTATTGGCTCTTTTCTTTGTGTGTGTGTATGGATGTTTAAAATTTTTTTGGAAGATACTGCAGTAATGAAGTAGAAATGAAGTGATCACATTGAGTACAATAATCTTAAATGACAAGAAAGTATAAAAGCTTGTGATCATGGAAGTTACCTTCATAGCTCTATCGAGATACAAATTCTTAGGAATCAGATTTGTATAGTCTAAGAGCAGTTTTACGTTGTCAATGTCGCTATCAATGCTATCTGCAACACCAGGATATTGAATCTTCATTGCAACTTGAGAACCATCCTTGGTTACAGCTTTATGCACCTAAGAATTCATTTCAAACTGTTATACATTCTAATGCATATGTAACATACTGGGCATGAATGACAAACATGGAAACTCAGCATTCAAGAAGCTATGTGTAATTACAAGTGCAGGTCCCAAACTTAAGGACCCAACTATTTACACTGCCAATGCTACAAATCCGTTAAAATGTAAATTATGTCATTCAATTTGTTACTAAAATGTAAATATGTCATTTAATTTGTAAATCAGGGAACCACCAATGCACATTGGTACTGCTACCAAATAAGCGAGATATCTTTGATTCTTAATGTCCATGTGATTAGAAAGGATTAAATATGAGAATCGAGATGAAGTAATGCAGAGTGGTTAAGATCTCAAAATACCGAAAAGAACAATCTTTTGACCAACAATATGTTACCTACAAACCAAAACATTAAACACATCAATGCAAGTTGGCTGACTCACCTGGCCTATACTTGCAGCAGCGAGGGGTTCATAATCAAAGCTTTTCAACTTGGATGACCAGTTGACACCTAATTCATGGTCCAAAACTTGATTGAGCTGGCTTTTTGGCATAACATCGGCACCCTGACGAACAATATCCAAAGCAGCCAAGATCTACAGAGAATAAGAGATCAAAGATTCAGCATCATAATCCAACTAGGAATACCTTTCGCATGTTCAGGAATAAGAGTTAAATGTATACTTCAAAAATCCTACAAAAAGTACAGCTTTGCATAAATTATAATGTAATATACACAAACATATAAGGATATGTAGAACCTCTTTGAATCTATCTCTAAAAGAGCCCTTATAGAGAGGGGAGATTCCTACATATATGCATGGTTTTCAAAATCGTTTGAGGCTTACGCCTCGAGGCGAGGCGGTCCAAAACCGCTCATGAGGCTTAAGCCTCAATCGGTGAGGCGCTGGTGAGGCGCAAGCCTCAAATGCTTTCTGTTTTTGGTGAGAGACTCATGACTTTTTATAAAAAAATAATAACTTGTACTTTTATTTAAAAACGTAGAAAGTCAAAAGCAAAAGTAGGTGTACTTTTAGTAATTTAAAAGTACAAAAACCCACTTTGGGGTGTCCTTTCCTCTTCTCTAGAAGAAAGAAAGAGCTTCCTACTCCACTTCACTTTCCTTTGCAAGACACCACCACCGAAGATCAAGCTTCCTATTCCATGGAATTATGTTTTGCTTATTATTAGTATTTATGAATTTTATTTGGTATGGAATTATGTTTTCCACATATATAGTCTGTATTATACATACACACACACACATATATATATATGTATATCTACATGCCTTAAGGCTTACGCCTCTCGCCTCGCAAAGGGAAAACGCCTCGAGTCTCAATTGGGATTTTTAAAACTATGCATATATGGACTGACTCTAGCCGATGTGGGACTCCACTCCCCCCCCCCCCCCCTTTCAAACGTAGGCTAGACGGTGCCCCAAAAAATGGAGGTGAAAGTGTGTCGTGTCGAGTCCCTAGGTGGTGCTAAACGCTAGCTCTGATACCATATAAGGATATGTAGAGCCCATTTGAATCTCTCTCTCTCTCCCTCTAAAAGAGCCCTTATAGAGAGGGGAAGGTTCCTACATATATACAAGTTTGATGGACCATGTCTAGCCGATGTTGGATTCCAATAAAATAATCTATTTCTCATAATTTACACACACAAACATTAGTTCTTTTATATATCATTACGTATGGGTGTGTAACAAGTAATATATAAACATATGAATATTGTAATATAGACATTTTCAATTACTTAAAATGCATAAATATAAAAAAAATGCATAAAAAAATTGTAATATGTATTAATTAGAAATTAACATTATATATCAAAGTTTAATTTGTTTTTGTGTGTGTGGTGTGTGTATATATACATATATATACATGTATATATAAGTATGTTGTTTGTAATATTTATTTATCTGTAATGTATATAATTATGTTTGTTTGTATCCTTCGGTTGGCTAAAAAGAAATGTTTTCAGTATGACGCGAGTGGCTTTAGCGTCATGCTTGATGCATTAAGGAGATTCCTTCAAGTGAAGCAACAGATACACAAACTCCATAAGAACGAGCACATGTCATGTAGGTTTTTAGTTGAGGTTACCATCACATTAATAGAAAATTGTTTCACAAAACATAATAGTGTTATTCTCAATGGATCCTATGTGAGGCACTCGATAAACTTGTTTGGTTTTGGATGTGAACATAATTTTAGTTATTTATGTCAGACTTTGAGGTATGTCCCATTATTTTGGTAGCTATTTCTCCTTTTTTTGATAAATATGTCTGTTCATATTTTTTTTTCTGTTTATGGGGATTCTTGATGGAGCATGTCCCTGTTCTTTGATGAGCTTTGCCATGCAGCATATAAGGGTAGGTCCCCAAGATCAAACACAAACTCCATTTACACAATCTATCAGGTTTTTCAACAACTTGGAAGCCTTCAGGGAGGAACTTAGAAATGTGAACTCCTACCAGATTCACACGCAGCTTGTGCTGGTTAGAGTAACAATAACATACCCTGACTTCTCATGTATGATAACATAAACATCCTGCTAATCCATAAATCAAGACTTTTCATCTTGGAAGCTTTAAATACAGAGAAAAGAAATTTACCGGAGCAGGAACAAGAGATTCATCTTGGATACTCAGCATCTGTCCTAGTTTTAGTGCTGCTCCACGCATCCTGCATAGAGCAAGGGCCAGACGTTCTGCATTCTTTTCAGATAGATATGGCGAAAGAGCAGACTGCTTCCCTTGTGAGTCAGTTGTACCATAGACAATTCTCCTAGCAGATTCCTGTAAAGTTCCCCAGGCAAGCCCAGCTCCTAGGCCAGCAAACCTTGAGAACTAAAGTTAGCAAACACGCAAGCAGCAATAAATGTACACATATCAGACTGAATAACCATGCTAAAAGATATAGAACATGTCATAAACAGGTTACATAACATTAAAAGATATGTGCATAAACCAACCCAAACCAAACATACCCAATATATCCCACCCAATTAAAGGATATGTGCATATAAGTATTGAAGTAGCACAAATCTGTAGGTTGTAAGTTGTAACACCAGCAGCTTCTTCCTCTATACCACAAAACCCTAAACTAAACAATGAAGACCCCTGAGTGAGTAAATGAGGTAAGAAAGAAAGCTGCGTTGGCCCCATACAACCTCTTGTCAGATATCCACCAAAATCAACAAGAGTGGCTAACAAAAATTCTCTAGTATCATCTAAATTTATCATTATTTCATTGGCTGCAAGTAGGGGTGTTAATGAGTCGAGCTACTCAAGCTGGAGCATAATAATTTTCGAGCTCGAGCTGATCTCGAATACATACGAAAACTCGTTTAACTTAACGAGTCGAAGTCCATAACACCAACGTTCGACTCGACTTGTCCGAAAACTCGATTAAATTTTTCGAGTCGAACTGAGCCGAACATACACTTTTTCGAGTCCAACATTATGTTCATAAATCATATAATCGAAGTTTAAAAATAATTGACTCGAGCCAATAAGGGAGCTAATCGATCTCGAGTTCCAGCCCGTAAAGAGTATCAAGCTCGAGCTCAAACATTGAACAAAATATTCAAGCTCGAGCCCTGTGAGAAAGTTATTCGAGCTCAAGTCTGGTACTATTTTTTCGAGCCGAGCTCGAATAACCTGCAACTTGACTCGACTCGGTTCGTTAACACCCCTAGTTGCAAGTGCCACGTCAAGCCACCAGCACCTTTATGGTGCGTTTGTATGCAAACGGGACTGGACTAGACATAAGTGAGGTAGGCAGGTGAAATAATTGTGGAAAATTTTAGGATTTTAATTTGACATGGGTATTACCAATATAATCTTGTCCCATCTCCCTAATTTTCATTCCACCTATCTTGGTTGAACAAATAAATGCATTTTTGTCTCACTTGCTCAAAGTCTTGTCCTAATCTAACGTCTCACCACACATTGGACAAGTTTTTGTTCTATCCTATCCCACATACCAACCACACCGTTATACCTAAGATGAAAGAAATAAACCTCAAGCAATAGACACGGCATTCCCTAAAACTGTTCAACATAATGACAAACTGTCACCTCCCAAAACTTTTTAATATCTTAACAGATCGACACTGTAGTGCGAGTTCTTCATGGTATGTATTTAACTGAAACCTTTCCTCTGGCAGCAAGGATTAACAAGAAAATTGTGAGGTTTAACACCTCCCCGGAATTCCGGCTAAAATTTGTCCAACTAACTTGATGTATAGTGTGTCATCAATTGTTTAGAAGCATATATGTGTTGGTCTATAAGTTGTTCCAAGTTCTAACAATGTGTGTGCTCATGGTGATAATACAACAAAAATTGGCTAGAATCAAGAGATACGTATACAAAATTCGTACAATAGTCAAAAACAACTCACCCAAGCGCTCTGAAGAACGAAGTAGTCGGAACCTTCCTCTCCCGCCTCCTCTGTTTCTTCACTAACGGCGGCACTATCGGCGGCAAATCACTCGAAGAAACAACCTTATCTTCTTCAACTACTACAACTCCATCATTTCCCTTCAAATTGGCGGGAGGAATAACAATCTCAGCCTGAAGAGACACAGACTCGCCATTACCTTCCCTCCCTACATCAAACGTAGCAGAATCCGAATCAAAACTCGCATCTATCGAAATCCTCTGATCGGAAGGCGTAACCGACGGTATATTATCAGCTGTAGAAGCTTCAACCTCCTCAAAATACACAACGCTCCTTCCTTCTTCCAAATTCCGATCGAGTTTCGGACCGGTGACGGTGAAATTTCGAACGTCGCCTTTGGTGAGGCCGGAGATGTCGGTGGCTGATAAGATGGCTTGTTTAATTAGGGATTGCAAATCTGGCTTATCGAGATGGTTTTGTTTCATGGCCTCCTTAGCGACCAATGAGAATCCATTAATTAGCTTGTTTAGGTCTTTCAACGACGACATTTGTAGAAAATGATTTCAACGGCGGCGAGTCGGCGGCGGATCGACGGAATTGAACGGTGGGGGGTTCTGCACAGCGGCGGAGGCGGAGAACGATGTATGTATGTGTTTGTGTGTTGACGTGGGGTTTTTCATTGACGCTTGAATATTTTTTTTTGTTTGTTTTTGAATTTTAATTGCCTATTTTTGTAGGGTTTTAAATTTGCATGAGATTTTTTAATTACTTTTTGAGTAAATTACGTTTCTCGTCCCTATGGTTTGTTAAAAATTTTGGATTTCATCCCTCTAGTTTAAAATTTCGGTTTTGGTCCCTATGGTTTGTAATTCATTTATATTTTCATCCCTAAGGTTAAAACACTACTTTTAAGCATGAAGGACTAAAATATAAATGAATTGTAAACCATAGGGATGAAAAAGCAATAAAACTTATTCATAAGGACGAAAATGTGATAAATTATAAACCATAAGGATGAAAATTGTAATTTCAAAACCACAAGTATTAAAATAGAAATTTTCAATAAACCACAGGGACTAAAAACGTAATTTACTCTTTTTTTTTGGGTTTTTTTCAAGTTTTTCAGGGTACGAAAGAGGAAATTCAATATTTGAACCCGATTTGATCATGAAATCCCCGAGTTGATATGAAAGAAGGATATGGATGGACCTACATTGGTGCCGACAGTGGCAGTTTCTCCGTCGAAATATACAAAAACTTAGGTTTGTGAAAAGTGCAATCGTATTATTTTAAAAGTGTAATCGTATCTCGTAATCAACCAAAAAACCGAAACAAAACTCTTGAAATCAACAAAAAAAACCGAAAAAATCTCTCGAAATCGATTAAAAAAACTTAAAAATTCTTGAAATCAAGCAAAAAAAAACCTTTAAAAATTCCTCGAAACGGTGGAGTTAGGGTAAACACATTGGGTAATATGAAACATTGATAAAAAGATGAATACACATCGATAAAAACCATATAAAAAATATGGTGTCACCATATGAAAAAAAAATTATGGGTCCGTCCCTGGATGGAGATACCCTTCATTCCCTGATCCTGACTCCGAGTGTTGATAATATCTTTCTGCATATATATAGATATAGGGTAAATCATATAGCAATCATCTAATAGTTAAAAACAATGAATCCTTTATACAGTGTTGTTTCGTAGATGAAACGTTAAGTAATGTTTTGTATGTGAAAGAAACACCAAAAAAAATTACATTAAATACACATTCATATTAACACACAAAAACAAAACAATCTAAAACATAACTTAAAATCAAACTCATTAAATGGTTTAGGTTGGTTTTCACGAGTTTAGTTTTCACATGTATTATTTCAAGAAATTATTCAAACCAAACATGGAATTGGAATAGAGATGAATTCCAAACCCTATTCAATCCTTAAAAAAAAAAACTGGTGCTTTAAGGAAATTAAACTGCAATGGAAATCAGTTGCCCCAATATAAATAAAATAGTAACCGAACCAAAAAAACTAAATTAAATAGCATGGTTCCAAAAAAAATTAACAGTATGGGTCTCGAAGCAACTAAATTAGTATTGAACTCAATAAACATATATCGTTTAAGTATCTGGCGTGTAGTTCCACCCTTGTACTAGACATTGGTGTCCTTGAAGTTATATATGAAAAAGATTGATATTATCAGTAATCAATTTTTTATCCAATTATACATCGTTTATAAGTCGTCTAAGGGGTTGTTTGTTTACCTCTTAATTGTTCAATTAAGAGGCACATCTGAATCGCTAAGAGGTAAATCTTGTTTGACAAAAAAACAGTATGTCTATCTTAATGGTTTCAAAACACTCTGAATGATTTTGTATATTGACTCTCCCTTAACCATTCGGAGTCGTGATTTCATTTTGAACAATTAACAAACAACCATATTTCATTTTGCATGATATCATATGAGCCTCTTAATCATTCTGACCACTTAATCATTATGTACTAAATTATTCAGCAATTGTCAAACAACCCCTAAAACATTAACTCAACATTGACCCTAAAATTAATAAAAACCAATAAAATATTAAAATTTAACTAAATGGTCCAATTTCAAATTAATCAACAGGCCCAATTAATTCTTTTGGCCCGATTAAATTAAATAGAAGTCCGCTTTTATTGATTATATGTAAAGATATACATAGATTCATACGAGAACAATATTTATTTAAGAAAACACGAAAACAACCGAGTACATATAAAATCATATATGATTCACGTAAAATCATATATGATTCACGCGACTTTAGGTCGCAGCCAAAGTTGTCCACGTCCCTTTTTTTTCGGGTTAATGTAAAATCACATATGATTTTGTACATGATTCGTTGTTTTCTTGTTTTCTTAAATAGTTAGCGTTTCTGCTTTAACCTTCCTCTATGTATGTATGTATGTATGTATGTATGTATGTATGTATGTATGTATGTATGTATGTATGTATGTATGTATGTATAGGGGGCATTCAAAGAAGGGCTCGGTTGTTTGTGATAACCGTGAGATCCATTATCATCCACATATTATTAATAATCAATGGTTATTATTAAAAGTATTAATTTTTGTAATTATCCATTATCTTTTAAAAGAATTAAATTTATGGAAAATATTTAGGGGTAAATTAGTCTCTTGATAACTATCAAAAAAGTATTATTTTGGTAATTATCCTTTCTCCGGCCGACGAACCTTAGTCCAACTAAACTTATTATGTCGTACACCACTGTGAGATCCAATGTGATACTCAATAACTTCTAAACAGTAACACACAAACCCATTGTGATACCACTGTGATATCCACTATACACGTGAACACCTTTCAAATCACAAAACTAAGGATTGCAACTTTAAATATAAAACTTTGACAGGTTTCACCAACTGTGATACAAGTTGTGATACAAGTACGTGAGTGCGGTGAATATGGTGGTGGATGGTGTGAAGTCTGAAGTACGGCCACACTAAATCCAAAAAAATTCTACCTCATACTTAGGTGGCGTTTGTTTTTTAAGAGTTCTGAAGTCTGAAGTCTTATTTCACTTTTGACTAATAAAAGGATATGCTGAAGTCTGAAATCTAAATCAATAAGACTGATTGTTTTTGTAATGTTTGGAGACGTCTTGAGAGAAAGGAAAACATATGAACCGAGACGGCGATAAGATGTTTTAAGAAGTTATGTCACCACTTCTTATTTCAGATGTATTTAAGAGTTAATAGATTCTGGAAAAAAAAACAAACAATCTGAATGTAAAAAGATCTAACCGATTCAAACTTAAGAGTCATTAAGAGGTTTTTTCAAAAAAAAAACAAACAAATATCCCCTTAGAGTTGTTTGGCAGTTGCTGAATGGTTTAGTGCAGAATGATTAAGTGGTCTGAATGATTAAGAAGTTTTTATGATATAGTGTAAAATCAAATATGGTTATTTGTTAATGGTTCATAATGAAATCAAGACTCTTAATGATTAAGGGAGGGTCAGAATACAAAATCATTAAGAGAATTTTGGAACCATTAAGAGGCAACACTTTTTTTACCAAACAAGATTTACCTCTTAGCGATTCAGAGGTTGTCTCTTAATGGAACCATTAAGAGGTAAACAAACAACCCCTTAATGGCAAACAATTATGTAAGCATTGAACAACCAAAAGTTGAATAATATATGTCAGATGATATATTTATAGCTTCATAAAAACTTGTAAATATCTACTTTGACGGCTAAATTAATAATATGAGCACGTGTATAAAAAAATATCATAAATGAGGAATATAGTTGTTGTTTTTTAATACATGAAGTATTATAAAAAGCATCATCAAACGAAATTCTATGTTTTTTCGTCCACCAAATTATTAGAATCGATAAAAAAAAATATTCAGCAATTTAAAAAATTTGTTACATGCCATGAGACCAATTCAATGTCACGTTATGCAAATATATGAATCGTACAAACCAAAACATCAGTGTAAAATCCCTACAACCACGTAGTTGCCTTCCAATAAACACTGTGGTGCCATTTGTTTTTTAAGAGGTCTAAAGTCTGAAATCATGAACTGAGGTGACAATAAGAGGTTTTAAGAAGTTAGGTCACCACTTCTTATTTCAAACGTATTTAAGAGTTAAGAGGTTCTGAAAACTGGAAAAAAAAAACAAACAGTCTAAATCTAAAAAGGTCTTAACGATTCAGACTTAAGAGCCAATAAGAGGTTTTTCTTTTTTAAAAACAAACGACCCCTATTTGTCAATAGTACACCTCATCTTCAGTGCAATTAGTGTAGGGTAGGGTACCATATGTGGTTGAAGAAGAAATGACGTTGAATCTAGAATGGTACAACACCATTTAGTAGGAAAAACAAACATGGAAAAACGAGAAACAAGGAGATTATAGGAATATAGTAAATAACTTGAACACGAGATTATAAAATTGTTAGAATAATGAATATCATCTAGAATAAAACTTGTAAGAATTTAAGAGCAATTTACAGAATTGAGGGTACTTTATAGGAAAAAGGGTCACCAACGAAATACTGTATTTTAACCAATGAAGTGATGAAACAGATCAACTCTCTACAAGAAATTGCAACCGATCAAAAGTCGTTTATCATTGATGTCGTGTTTAAAACATTTTGGAAAAAACAAGGGTCAATGATAGGAATAAAAATCAAATGTCCCCAATTTTCTTTTCTCCACCCTGTATACCAATCATGTGAAATAGAATGAAATGATATAATTAAATAGACGTATATTCAATAAAGTAATGTGTGTATTCACATAATTAATGGGACAAAAAATAAACATGAAGCTTGAGAATATACTAGAAGCATACTCGCGCAATGCAGCGAGATACATCACGATTTTAATGTTTCATTTTATTTTTTTGTCGATTTACACTACGATTTTGGATGGTTTTGAGAAAGTGATAATGTTTTTTTTTTATAAATTTGTTTAATTTAGGCTTAATAATATAATGTTTTTTTATATAAAAAAATTAAGTATTTTGTTAGAATTCAATAATTATCTTATATATTTTAATGACATCTAGAAAAAATAACAATTACATATTTAATAATATAATTAAAACAAAATTATATTAATATAATATATTAATTAATAGTGATACATGAAAATGCCTGCATAAAAAGAAGGTCCTGTACATACCAAATTGATAGGTGTTAGAAGTCTGCAGTAGTAATATGTATCTTGTGCTTTGATACTTGTAAATTAAGAGATTTTTAAAATTTTGCATAAAATGATGGTACCTTGTGCCTAATAATTTGTATTGAAGAGTTTTTTATCCGTGCTTTATTATATAGTATAGATGATTTTTATTCGAACGATAGCCATTATACCACCAAACCTTGTTTAAAACTAAGCGGAATGGGGCAATTTACGTAACACAATTGGGCCTGCTCTAGAGTCCTCAAGAGACCTGTAAAGTACTCTTAAATGGTTTACGTTACTCTTCTGATATTCTATTGGATACTCTTTCGAGTAGTGATTAACAAGTCCCAACTTTTTTTTATTTTTGGTTTCAAGCATTCCAAGCCCGTTTTTAGTAAGCAAAATAAAACGTGGGATTTTTTTTTGCGCAAAATAGCGCAATTGGAGTTTTTCAACTTATTTTTTTTTTTGGACTTTTAGGCCTATATTGGGCCTTGGTTTTGGTAGCCCCTAGCTTTTCAGGTCAGGCTCGGGTCGAACTTCAAACTTGAACCTTTTCGTATGAGCGATAGTAGCAAAGCGGATAACTATTAGTAGAAATATTAAGCATTTAACTTCAATTTTTGTATACATCTCCTTAAAAATAAAAACCGAATAGAAACAATGCATTACACGATATTGATCTATGTAAGACCATCCACACTTGAAATTACAAATTACTCTCAAACGTGACACATCGGCTTTTATAATTACCTACTGCATAACAAAAATCTGACAAATCAGTTTCTAAAGTTGTCTATGATAAATAGGTTTGGAAAATCGGGTAAAACTTACTCCCAAAGTCTAGTTGAAATGTGGGTGTACAAACTTGACAATCTAAACGACGTGAGACAAATACTGCTTCAATAGTTTATACTATCATATCAACAGTTGTTTAATACAATATTGACATTTTTGCTTGTAGGTTGTATAGTATTTGGATTTCAGTTAATTATCCTTTACACTATAAAGAAAAACGACAATACTTTTTGACCTTTGACTCTATCACTGAATCGGTATATATAACATTACTCATAATTATTTATAGGAATTTATGAAGTTTGAAAATTGAAATGATTGTAGAAGAATTTTGAGAAGAAAAAAAAGTCAACAAATTCAACCTTAGACAAGTGACTATAACTTTTGGCATGTGGTACCAAAAGGGATTAAATTGCACTTTGAGTCATCATCATATATCATTATTTCTAAATCACTCAATTCATTTGTCAAAAAAAATTGAAAGGGAGGGTTTCAATCTATTTATACAAAAATATGTCAATTTTGATTATGTATAAGCTATATTTGATAAATTAGTTGTTATTTAATAACTTAGATGATGACCGATAAACTAACTGGTATCTGATAAGTTTCTAGATGAACTAATCATGTTTGACAAAAACTAGATGATAAGCTAGATGAAAAAATGTAAAAAGATCAAAAATGACATCTTGAAAAATTAGCTAATTACAACATTTCATAATATAATTAAAACAAATCATTAATAATATAATATCTTAATTAATACAAACAAGATAGTAAGGAAAAGTTTAATAATATAATATGTTAAAACAAATTTTATAAAAAAATCGACATTAATTTGTGATTTTAAATAACCATTACATATAATATGAATAAATAAATAAAATTAGCCAATCTCACATATCCTAATTGATTAATATTTTTTTAAATATAATTGATAATTAAAATAAATATTTTATTAAGATCATTTATCATTGTTTTATTATCTACGAAACAAAATAAATATAACTTTAATTTTTGTGTAACTTAAATAAATATATTTAGAATTGTTATATTTGTTTTTTGATAACTAAATAGATTAAATAATAATAATAATAAAACTAATTGATATGATTAATAATAATTATAGATAATTAATATAAATTTATAATGTATAATTAAAATTAATTAATAATTTTCAATTACTATTTAATTAATATTCATTAATATTAATAATAATTAAGTTTTATTAATATTTATTATAATTATTTCTAATTAATAAAAAATAACAATTAAAATTTATCAAGTTTATAATTTGAAAAGGTGCCAAAAACTCTTAAAACGTCACTCCAAATAGTATTTCAATAAGCTAACTTATGAGATATTTTTTGTCATCCAAATAACAATTTTCAAATAAGCTCAAAAAACAAATTTGCTTATAAACTAACTTATATTTGTCAAACATTGTTGGTGAGTCAAACAACAAAATTTAACCAAGAAAATATTTATTTTTTTAGCTTATTTCAAAACTCACTGATAATATAATCAATGTTTACATACTCTTAAATTATGCTCGGTGTAGTACTATTTGATACGAGATTCTATATTTATACAAACATACGAAAGTTCAGTTTGTCAGATGCAGTGTGGGAGTTACAATTTGTAATAACCGGGTTAAAAGTTAGCAATCGCAAAGTTAGGATGGAAAGTGGTCAAAACCCAATTTTAGGGGGCTTAAGTGAAAATGTTTATTATAAGAGTTTAACCTAGGGTCTTGGGTTACTCATTGGTAGCGGCTAAGAGATTTTGGGGAGGAAGCAGGATCGCCATTTGAAGAGGAAAGTCAGAGAAGAATTTTCTAAGGATTTCTCTCAAGGTAACACTTCTAAATCCATCATTTTCTTCCCATTTTCCTTTGTTGTTACTGTGTCCTTGTTATTGGGTGGGATTTGATAGAGTGGAAATGGGGTTAGGAAGTAGAAATTGGTTTCTTCAGCACCTGGTTTTATTCAGGGAAGATTTGGTGTTGAGTTTTGGGGGGTGGGGGGGATCGAGTAAGGAGGCTATACTCGATTTCGAGCAAAGTATGTAATCAATTTGAGGATTTATTTAGCGAAGGTCTGAGTATTTTGGGGTTCGAGAACCCATTATCGCCCCCGGGCGAATTCTCATACCGGTCGAAACCAGTATCGGTCAAGAGGGAATCCCGGTCGAGACCAATATCGGTCAAGAGGGAGTCCGGTCGGAAGCAGTATCGGTCAAGAGGGAATCCCGGTAGAGACCATTTCCGGTCTAGGGGGTCCGGTCGAGTTCAATACCGGTCAAAAGGGAGAGACCCGATCACTGTTCTCTTGCCGGTCGGCCAAAGGGCCGGGCCCGGGTTAGTTTTGGGCCGAAGCCCATGTGTTTTGTTGGGACTGTATTATTGAGTTCCAATTTATCGGAGGTATCAGCCATCTTCGGAATTCTAGGATATCTTGGTCTCGAGTCGTTAGGTGTGTGAATCGATAATTGTTAAGACACAGACTCATTGGATTCAAGATCATCCAATCTGAAGATCACAATCTGAAGCTAAAGCTGAAACGTCGACTCTCAATATTAAAGTCTATGTCGTTTGTAATAAATGTCAATGTAATTGTTTGTTTATTATATTAGTTAACTTAGTTAGTTATTATCTAAGTTAGATATTAGTTAGTTATATAATATCTACTTATTAGATATTATTTAGTTTTATTGTTTTATATTACAACTTGTTGTTGCAAGTTGTAGGAAGTGTGTTCAACACACTAGATTAGATATTAGGTGATATCTCTAACTCTCTCTAAGATCAGATTTTATTATAACACACAAAAACACACACTTAAAGGTGTAAAGAGAGAAAACAGAGAACACACATCAATAGCTTGAATCGATCAACCTTGTAACCCATTTGTTATAATCAATACAGGTTGGTAATCATATTGTGTTGTTTCTAAAACTTGATATTAGTATTGTTGTGAACCGACAATTGGTATCAGAGCCTGATTAAGATCAAATCAAGTTTTTCTGAAAAACGACCCTGTGTTCTTGTTTGAAAATCGATTTTGAGTGATAAAGTGTTATAGGTGTTAAAATCGATCAGGTTGTGATCGATTAGCATGCTAGATAGATTTGTTGTTGTTTGATTTCACTACAAAGCATTTATCGAGTTCCATTTTGTGATTTTTGTGAAGAAACAGTCGAAAGCTTAAGTCACTGTGCTATCAAATTATTTTCGAAAAAGTGTGTTTTACTGAGATCGAGTGCTTAAATTCGGTTCTATAAGTGTTTCTAGACATAAGGGTAGAGTTTGGTATTGCTAAATCGTTTCAATACAGATTTTAGACGATTTTTTAGAAGTACATGACGAATAAAGCGCAAAGCAGAGAACGAACACACGCAAAGTTCAAACTTTGCGCGTCCAACATCAAACGCAAACTTCACTTTGCGCTCCTCAAGTGAAACGCAAAGCTCAAACTTTGCGCATCTCAAAGACACGCAAAGCATACTTCTCGGATCACAAGCATACGCAAACCTCGACCTCACTTCTCGAATCAAGTAGGAAACGCAAACCTCAGTTCACGTGTTCATCTCTTCAAAAGATCAAGTCTACCTTGCGCATCTCGTTAGAACCGCAAAGATCAACTTTGCGCCTCCCTCTTGAAACGCAAAGCTCAACTTTGCGCTTCCCACTTGACCCACAAACCTCAACTTTGCGCACTGTGCTTGACACGCAAACCTCTCTGCTCCATTCCAGACTTAGAATATTTTTCTGATAATTTTTCAAAACTGCAATAGGGTCTTTATTTGTCATAAATTTTTTCTCTAGGGGCGCTGCCTCCATACCCCCGCAAGGGCGTTGCCCGGGACCCCCGTGCTAAGTCTGCCTAGGGGGACAAAATTTCTTGTGTGATCAAATTTATCTGTTTTTATTTTGGGCTAACGATCATATTCAAGTTTTTCTAATCTTATCAGAATGTCTTCCTATTTTCCAATGTTGAATAAAGGAGAATACGAAAAGTGGAAAAGGAATTTTTTCAGCTTCATAGATGGTGATGAACTGGGTCAAAACATGAGATTATCATTGTCTGAAGGAGCACAACGAAATCATGCTGATTATAGAGCTAGAATTTATCTGAGAAAGAGTATTTCTAAGGAAATATATGATTTAATGGATATTCCCGAAGCTTCAGGGAAAGAGATTTGGGACTATCTTGCATTAAACTCTGAATGGATTGTCTCAGACCGAAACGTTTTCTTAAAAGGAAAAGTTTTGGAATCTGAGAATGATGCGCTAAAAGGAAAGATTTCTGATCTGGAAGCTCAAATACAGAAGCAAGAGTCTGTTGAGAGCAATGAGAAGAAGTCCAAAGTTTTGGAGAATGTAAATGCTGAGCTACAAAAGAAAATATCTGAGTTTGAAAAGAAGTTCTCAGATCTTTCCAAGAAGAGTATTGAAGAGAAGAAGATACTCGAGCTTAAATGTTTAATGCTTTCTCAAAAAGTTGAAGACTTTGAAAAAGTAATAATATTGGAAAGAGATCAGTTTGCCAAAGAGAGGAAGGCAAATGATCAGAAGGGTGCTAAGAAGGGATTCGAAGAAGAAAGAAGCATCCTTGAAGCTGCTATTAGGAAGATTAATGCAAAGCTATCTGAATTGTCTAAATTTGCACTGACAGAGAAGAAAAAGAAGTCTGCATTTAAGAAGAAGATTGATCTCCTTATCAAAGAAAGAGACAGTTATTCTTCAAAGGTAAAAGAGCTTTAAGATATTATTTCAAAGACGGTGGTGGTGACTGAGCGAACGACTCCAGAGTAAAAAATCCACTCACCTAGAAATAATTCAGTTGGTTCTACTAAACCAGCCGCAAGCTCACATCAGAAAACTGCTCTTTTCAAAAGGTCAGTTAAATCTTCTAATCAGATTCATTCTACTAATCTTTTCTATGACAGGTATATAGATTGTTCAGGTACACATCAAAGAAGGAGAAGAAGCTTCAAGGAAGAAGCTGAACTAGTCTGGAACAGGACACCAGTGAAAGAAGGGCTGAAATGTAAAAGCTCATGTGTACATACGCAGAATGCCAAGAAGAACAATGCGCTGAAAGGTAAACCTGATTTTGTTTACTCAAGAGATAAATTAACCAGTCTGTCAGGTAAGAAATTGTATTGTTCTTATTGTCGTACACATGATCCTGTTCACAAGACGAGTGACCATTACTGGTATGGTTCTTACTCAGTAACCCCCATACGAACTGCAACTAACACTTATGGACCCAAATACCAGTGGGTACCAAAGAAGAATAATGATTATGTGTTGCAGGCACCTACTGTCTAGGGGGAGTAGGAGAGAAAAGACTTCTAAGTAAATCATCTTAGAACCCGTACTTCAACGAAGTTGACTTCTAAACACAACAGTTTAGAACTCGTACTTCAGTGATCAAAAGACCTTACTCCGTGCTGAAAAAGAGATTGTACTCCGATACTCGAATGAGGAAATCAACCTTCAAGGGGGAGTACATATATTTTCTGAAACTTTATGCATATATTTTATATCTGATAATGTACTAATGCATAATTTCAGGGGGAGTAAAAAGGTGATGACTTCTGATTATCTATGATCAGAACTCGTACTTTAAAAAGTTTTACTGCTTTTTGTCTTTTCAATTTAAGTGAATAAATTTTACTTTGACTTGACATAAGACTTTTGCAGAATTTTTGAGAGATGCTTACAAGTTCATATGTTTATGACTTAAAGCTTAGCTTCATGAGATGTAAGATCATACGTTCAGGTATTATCCTTTATCTTAATCTCATATATGGTTGAAAGAAGGACAACTTTCAATCATTGAAAACATCGTTCTAAAACGTTCAAATCACTTCCCGATTCTTCAACCAGATTTTATAATTCGGAAGTGTGATTTTCAATGTTTTCTTATTCAATTGAGCTTTAACTGTTAAGTTAAACCATTTTGAGCATTATATGCTTCATAGGAAAACATGGGATCATTGTGCTAGGAATTAACACAACTTCAATGGAATCACATTAACCAGTGATTTCTACCCACGAAGTTAATCCTTAGTGATTGAGTGTGCAAATCGAAAAGAAATGAGTGTGATTAGAGAAAACTTAATGTTTAAAAGAAAGAGCGTGTGAGAACAGAGTTAAAAGATTATCACAACTCTGCACCAACTTTTTCTGAGTCGGGTAGCCACCATTCTAGTGATTCACAATTCTTTGGTGATCATTATTGAAACAGGCAACTAACTCATGCCAACTCTTGATCAAACCTCACCATCTACTCATTTTCTTCTCAACAAGAAAGTGTTTCACATTTTCAAAGGGGAAGCAGCTCATTTGCTATCTGATTTTCATTTGGAAAATCTGGATATTGAAAAGAAGGAAGTCTGCCCCACCTTCGCACTTCACTCATGCACATTGAGTCTGTGTTTAACTTACTGTTGTCTCAGTGGTTTACACAATTTTGAGCCTATTAGCAATCATCAAGTGCTTAATTCTTTCTAACACAAGCACGAACACACAAGGAATTAGTTTCTTTGTCATAACGTTTATAGAAATTACCTTTGTGGTGTTTCGATGATTAAATGGAAGCCCTGGGGGAGTCAACATCAAACAGCTCCTTTCCAATGTGTATTTGCTACACACAGTGACTTAGTGTTACTGACAGACATGTTAACTGATTCATTAGTTGATTCAGGTGTTACATGACCATTTTGTCTGGATTTGAAAAGATCTGGATGAATATTTTAGAATTGACGGATCAGGGGCTCTAACCGCAAGATTGACATTTCTTATAACTAATTTTGATGAAGTCGTTGCACTTAACATCAAAAAGGGGGAGAATGACTACACAAGAAATGACAAAGATCACATGTTTCAAGAATCACGTCCAAGATTGAAATCTTCAAAAGCAACTATTCTGAAGACATTCTGATTTCAGAGCTAGACAAAGAGATTGCATCTTCTGAGCTGAACAAGAAGACTGAATTGCTAAAAATCATTTTCGTAATGATCTTGATCCAAGGGGGAGATTGTTAAGACACAGTCTCATTGGATTCAAGATCATCCAATCTGAAGATCGCAATCTGAAGCTAAAGCCGAAACGTCGACTCTCAATATTAAAGTCTATGTCGTTTGTAATAAATGTCAATGTAATTGTTTGTTTATTATATTAGTTAACTTAGTTAGTTATTATCTAAGTTATATATTAGTTAGTTATATAATATCTACTTATTAGATATTATTTAGTTTTATTGTTTTATATTACAACTTGTTGTTGCACGTTGTAGGAAGTGTGTTCAACACACTAGAGTAGATATTAGATGCTATCTCTAACTCTCTCTAAGATCAGATTTTATTATAACACACAAAAACACACACTTAAAGGTGTAAAGAGAGAAAACAGAGAACACACATTAATAGCTTGAATCGATCAACCTTGTAACCCATTTGTTATAATCAATACAGGTTGGTAATCATATTGTGTTGTTTCTAAAACTTGATATTAGTATTGTTGTGGACCGACAATAATGTTATTATTTTGGTTTACCGATCAATGCTTCCTTTATAGGTTTCGGTTCGGAGTTTTAAAGGTAGACGAAAAGTTTTGAGTTAAGGGAAGTCAGGTGAGTTTTTCTAAACTAAACCTTTGATGATGAAAGCATGAGAAGTTTATTTTTAAACTTTGATTTATTTATGATGGCATGATTTTACCATATTGTTCAAGTGTGTTATAAATTGTTGTTGAATAACTGTATGCATACATTATTTGTGGGTTACGTGACCTAAGTCGGGGAGTGTGGCCCGCCTACTCATGTCGGGGAGTGTGACCCGTTTATGTCGTTGGGGGCGTGTCCCAACATTAAGGCAACGCGAGTTAGACACATCGTCTTTGACGGTCGTGTGGTCCGTAGCGTGTTTTATTTATGTGTCATTATTAAATGTTGTTTATAATTCTGGAAAGTATATGTTGTTGTTTAACTGTAGAGGGAACTCACTAGACCTATGGTCTAACCCTTGCTCTTTCAAAACTAAAAATATTTTCAGGCCGTCGCGAGTTAGACATAACAGCTAAGGGCAAGGAGAAGGCTTAGCGGGGCTGATAGAAGACCATTGCTTAGTTATTCGTGTTGATCTCAGTTGTGTATAGGTTGTTTACAGCAAACCTTAATTTTCTATTGTAAGTTTGGGACCGTTTCGGCTTGGAATAATATTAAATGTTGATATTTTAATATTAAGAATTAATCTGTTTGATTATTCTGGTTGGGCTGTTATACAATTATTTGAGGTTTGGGCTCCTTGTGAGCATTATCCTCTGAAGCCAACCACATAGAGGGTCATTGTACATATGATATGTTTCTCACATATGCTTTTTGGACGAGGCAATAGGGGTGCTCAAAAAACCGACCAACACGGGGAAAAAATCAACCCAAGGTAACCCGACATATAATCGATACAAAATTAGAACAACCCAAAGCTATTGGGTTGATATTGGGTTAGACTCAAAGTAACCCGACCAACCCGATAATTCGATAAACGTTTTATCGACTTCTCTAAAATTATTTATATTTCTCTTTAATATGTATAAGTTACCAAAAACAACTCAACAATAATGAGAAATGGAACTCATAAGAGAACATTATTGAAAAGTTATAGTTAATACCTAAATATTTGATGAACTCGTATATTTTTTTGAATGATGGATCGTATTTCAAAGAAAAAATTCCTTATTTTTATGTTTTCAATACTGTTTTTATTTTGTTTAAACACAACCCGACCAAACCGACCAACCCGAACGGGTTGGGTTGCACTTTTGTTTGGGTTGTGTTGGGTAGAAAATTCTCAAACCGCCAACATTGGGTTGGGTTGTTGAAACGCATTCAACCCGATCAACCCAACCTGTGAACACCCCTACGAGGCGATGTGGACTGACTCGAAAGTTGTTGGTTATAATGAACACCTCTTAACTTATGTTACCAGGTCAGCATGACCCGACCCGACCCGTTTGAAAGGTTATATCAAACTTAAACCCCTTAAATTTTTCTAGGTGTTTGGTTCGCGGAATTGGATGGAATTCAATGGAATTGGAATGTCCAAATCCATTGACCAAATTCCAAAGTCTTGTTTGGTTCACATAATTAAAACTAAGGAATCTTGCGGATTCCATCAAATTCCTTCAAACACGGATTTCACAATTCCACGGGGTATCCTATGGAATTCATTTTCTTTCCAACATATTCCAATTCCAATTTCATCCAACCAAACGCGACCAAAATGCGTGGTCAAATTCCATCAAATTCCAATTCCAATTCATTCAAAGTCAAATTCCTTGATGAATTCCAATTCCATCGAATTCCATTCCACGAACCAAACGCCACCTTAAATTGTTTCTTCGTTTTCTTGTACCCGACCAATGACATCGGCTCCATATTTTTTTAATGATCATAGTCGTATCCAACACGATACCTTAAAAATTAAAGATCATGTTCGTTTTTTAATTTAATTGACAGCTGACCAAAACTAATGTGGTTTAATTGTTTTGGGTTTTAAAAATCTGTTGTAATAAATAATTTGGTCTATATTATTAATGTTTTGACACAAATAATAATTAATCATTTTAAAATTATTTAATATATTAATTGAATCAATCTATATAATACTTTTCTTGTAAAATAACTTTTGACCAACTACACAATTTAATAAAAAAAATTAAGTTTTTTTTATAACTATGGTGGAATAATATAAAAATCAAAACACACTCGATTATGTGTTTTATTTCAATCCATTATGACTCAATATATCTGTTCAACTTATTTCCGTAAATATGATTCTTTTTATGGGTATAAAAGGTGGATAACTTTGAAGGATGTCCGGGGATGCTACAAAATAGTGAAAATATAAGAAACATCAACAAAAAAAACGAAAAAAGCCTATTGAAGTCAATCAAAAAACCGAAAAAGTCCCTCGAAACCAACCAGAATAACCGAAAAATTCACTTGAAATCAACTAGAAAGCCGAAAAAATATTTCAAAATCAACCAAAAAGCTTAAAAATTCCTCGAAATCAACCAAAAAAAACTTTAAAAAATCCCTTGAATATTACTAGAATTCGGCTAAAACCCATCAGACGACTTTGCAGACGTTTGATCCACCTTAGAGATGGACTCGTTATCCTGAGTTCACCACTGCCTCTCGATTTTATAACCTTTTGTTGTAGGTAACGTAGATTTTATATAAGGAATCGTTTTCAATACGTACAATAATATACGCATGGGGTGTTTGGTTCATAGATTTTGAAGGAATTAGAAGGAAATGGAATGGATAATTCATTTGACCAAATTCCAAATCATATTTTTGATTCACATAATCAAAATTATTGAATCTTTTGAATCCCATTGAATTCCACAATTTAAGAAAATCATCATTCATTGACTAAAGTGAAGGTATTGAATTGCTATCAACCAAACGTGTGATCAAAATCAATTTCAATTTCTTCAAAGTCAAATTAATTCGATGAATTCCAATTCTATTAAATTTCATTTTACAAAACAAATGTACATTAAAATCTCTAAATTTAATCACTTAGAATTTGAAAATTATAATATAAAAATGTTTTTATTTTTTTGCGTGACAGGGATGAGGGCAGTGCACAGGATCACGCCTCAAATCCCGACGCAAGCGAGTTATGATTCAACACAATCATTCATATCGCAGTTTGCCAGTTCCTATTTATATCTATATAATAATTACTATATTTAAAGCCATTAAATATTTTATTAAAAAACAAAAATTATATTAAAATAAAATTTAATGAGAGATTTCATAAGGGTTGTTTGATTAGTTTTCTATTAAATTTTGTTGGATAAAGTTATATTTGTGATTAATTTGTCGGTATAGGTCGAGAATGTTTGTTTTTGGAAGGTTATTTAATAGATAGAAAGAAAATAGTTTTTGATTTGTAAAAAAAACTTGTTTTTCTACATAAATCTATGTCTAAAATTTTACTGAATAAGTCACTTTCTAATTTCTATATCATTAAGTCACTATCAAACACTTATGTATAGTTGATTGAATTAGTTGCTGGTATCATTAAACTCATTAAGTTGTTAACAAAGAGATCCTTATTTTACAAGGTCTATTTTGGAAAATATGTTATGTTTTTTAAGTATTTAATGGAATATACTATAAGAGTCAGGTTCAGGGGAAAACCTCAAAAAAAACGAAAAACTAAAGAACACTATGGTAGACCTTGATCTAGACGATATACATTTGTGCATACAAGTAATTTGTAACATTGACACGTTCAAGGGCTAACAGGGTGTTTCTCAGTTTTCCATTTTTTTAAGATTTTACTTTGAACCTCCATCTATACTATAAATTTATAAAAATATATTGACAACCACTTTTTAAAATAAGCCATTTTCTTATTTTTTTATTGAAAATTGACGTAATATAATTAAATTTGAATATAACTAAATTATATATAGGGGAATGATCAAATGCAAACAAAATCATTTGTACAAACCTTACAAACCATAGATTTCATCATTTAATTTAATGAAATTTTTTTCATGAAAGTTTTTAATATGATGAAATTGTTTCATATATTATTTGTTTTATCTAAAAATGAGAATTATATGAAACAGTTTCATTTTTTACATCGAAACAAAAATATATGAAACAAGTTCATCAAAAAAAATTATATAAAACAGTTTCATCATATTAAACATTTTTATAAAAGAATTTCATTAAATTAAACAATGAAAACCGATGGCTTGTACAAATAACTTGATTTGCAAAGTAAATCACCCCTATATGTGTGTGTGTTATTATTAAGATTTTCCCGTGAACCTTCGTCTATCTATCTATCTATCTATCTATCTATCTATCTATCTATCTATCTATATATATATATATATATATATAGACGGAGGTTCAAGGGAAAAGCTCAAATAAATGAATTACTAAAAAACATCTTATCAACCGTTGGATTAGATGATCTGATGGATATGATTAAACAGACGGTTACAGTAATATTTTTTAAATTAAAAAAACCTCCACCCCCTATTTTTTATTCGAAAAAATACGAAAAATGAATACAATTCGAGCAAAATAAATTACACCAAATAAACGATCATATTTTTCTCGTTAATTTGACATCCATATTCATATACTTTTTTATTCGTTTTTTCGTGGTTTTTCGGTTTTCCATTTATTTAGAGTTTTCTCGTGAACCTTCGTCTATATATATATATATATATATATATATATATATATATATATATATATATATATATCAAACACAAATAGACTTAAATAACTATAAGCACATTTAATCTATACCCGAAATGTTTATACTTTATAATAGATACACCAATCATCTGGGATAAGATGTAAAGTTACATGCAAATACTCATTTTTTAAGAAAAAAAAATGTTCATAATTACTTGCATTATTTTAAAAATGTATAAAGTTATTGTTCTGAACCTGCATATGTCGAAGCTCGACTCTAATTTTATGGTTAAGGTCGACTCAATTACATTATAAATTAAACTTAAAATTCAAGAATTGAAAATAATAATTTCAATGAATTCAACCATTTTTTCAAATGAACTTTTATTTCCTTTATTTGATTTTTCAAAGAGCATAAAAATATCATTATTGGATTTTGCATGTATAAAAACTAAAATATGGCTTCTATAAATTCATATTAATTAATAAAAGTGTATAGAATATTATTTATCATTTAACCGAAAATGACATTTGAATAATATATACATAATTAAATTTAAAGATACAGATAATTTGACGTGGGAATGAAAAAGTGTGTCTTTTAGTATATGATAGGATCTTGCTTCCTAGTTGTCCCATACTAATGTCGACTTAATTATCCCAACATATAACTGTGCCAACCGGTTTTGTTTTAATGAGACTTTAATATGCTTTTGAAAGAGACACAATACACACTGATATAAGATGACAAATTCACAGCTTATTAGTTAGCCAAAAAAACATCATAACCACTTAAAAATAGTTGGGATGATTAAATGATAGTTGATAAGTGACTCGATACTTGAAATACTATAGACAGTGGAAATCTGAAAAGAAACGTGAAATAGATTGCAGATATTATGTTCATATTTCAAGAAAAATATAAGTATTTAATATCAAGAACTTGAAAAACAACATAAACCACTTACAGTAAATGCAAAATCAAAATGATCGGAGCCAAATGCTTGGTTAATCGGTGAAATATACACAGGGAAACCAAGCTTTTATGCAATTGAAAAGGGAAGAAGAAGCAGTTGCAATTATCACCGTTTCAAGATGTTAAGAAACCTTTTGAATTACGGGATTTCATCCCCCATTTATTCATTCCTCGATGCATTGCATGAGAATTCAAGGGGCCACGGGTGGGGGAGATTTTATGAAACTGTAAATGCATCACATGGTAATCTAGGGGGCGTGTGGTGGGGAGGTTTTAGTTAGCTATAACAGGTTGTAATTAAGCATAGTAATTTGTACCTCTTAATATTCAGACAATTCGTTTGAGGAACTTTTCTTTGTTAACCATGGGTGTCCCGTACCCACCTAGCTTGCACGTACATCGACTAATTCCATTGGACGCTTGAGAAAAAAGCAGGAAAAATCACAATGGCCTTGGAGGGATTTAGGGGTTGCGTGTTTACCTCTTAATGGAAAACCTCTGAATCGTTAAGAGAAAATTTTTGTTTGGCAAAAAAAATGTCTGTCTCTTAATGATTTTGTATCTTGAGCCTCTCTTAACCATTCAACATCATAATTTCATCATGAACAATTACAAAACAACCATATTTCATTTTGCACTATATCATAAGAACATCTTAATCATTCTGCAACTGCCAAACAACCTCTTAATCACTTGACTTTAAAATTAATTACTAAAGCAAGACAACTTCTGAAAATCGTTATGAAAACTATTCAACTTCTTAAACTATATAGAACCACTTAGTATCATTAGCATACTACACTGTAAAATTGTGGAAGGTAAGAATTCGAATTTTGGAAGTCCATAACAAGTCAGTCATCTACAATTAATTCATTATTTTGTACATTCATAGTTTTATTGCTGAAAAAGTATAGCATTTATTATTTATCAACTCATATTACTATGAGATACTTTGAGAATCTCCAAGAAAAAACATTAATACTATAAAATACTTTACAATTGTTTTTTTATAATTGTAGATATATAGTAAATATGAAATTAACATAATGATAAATAATTGCCTTTTTGTTTCTCTTTACATATGTTTTTTTTATAATTGTTAGCATTCGGAGCAGTTGTGCTTAACTCGACCAACTTTTTTAGGAAAATCTTTTATGAATGCTTATTTTCTGAAAAATATTTAGAATTACTTACAGTATTTTAATTAAGAACATATAACGTTAAAGTCTTCATCTACACGGCTCGAAACTTGGACTTTAGGTTAAGGCCAAAGTTATCGTTCTGGTCTTGATTTATTTTATATCATAAATAGAACCCGAAAAATATTGAAAATTAAAAAATAAGACTAGTAACTTCACTATAATATGAGGGTGTCATTTGTCATTCATCCAAAATTCAAGGACTTCAACTATCTTTTCAAATGAACTATTTTTTTCAAAGAGAATAAAATCATCATTGGATTTTGCAAGTTTTTCTTTTTGATGTAATTAAATAGAAGTTGTAATTGCTATAAAAACTTTAGTTGCAAATATTTTGAATGCATTTGAAAACCCTTTTTTATACATGTGTTAATATATTTTATAGAATGACTACAACACATACATAGACTGCACGTGAGACTAACCTGTTTTTGTGAGACTCGTAAGACCACATTTTTACATTTGAAATTTCACAGCAAAACACTGTGAAGATAACATTCACAGTGTTGTTTGTTGTAAAGGTTTAATTTTTTTTACATTCACAGTATTTTGCTGTGAACTTTCAAATGTAAAAATGTGGTCTTACGGGTCTCACGAAAACATAGTGCTTTGGGTTCACATGAGCACTATGTAAATGGAATTGTTTTATATGAAGGGACAATTTTTTTGTTGTGGGAATGAAAGAAATTTGTTTATATTTTCATGGGATTTTAAAATTCTATATTCTTTATTTATCTTTTTATTTGGATCTTTCGAGCATCTAAATGGAATTGTTTTACAATGGAATTCAATTCTAAATCTCTTAAAATCCAATCAAATCATGCACTTAACGAGACCTTAACTCGTTTCATTAAAAAAATATTATACCAATATAAGTTTTTGTAATCATACATAACATATTAATTATTTTTAAAAGTTAAAATAAAAATGTCAACGACTCAATCCAACTCGACCCGACCCAATTTGGCCCGTATTAAAAATTATATGCTTTAACCCATTATGTCAAACCGTCTTATCTATTCATTTAACCACTTATACAACATTAAACCGATAAAATACAACTCAAAATTATATTGTATAAAAAAATATTTATTTATTTTGATTATTTTATTAAGTTTATACATGATGAATTTTATGTGATTATTGTTTTTTTTAATTAATAAAAAATGAGAAAGAATCACAAATGTTCTTGATACCTTTTTACACTTTAAACTATTAAGACATTAGAGCTTGTTGGATAAAGAATCTTTTGTGGGGTGACCTTTTTGAAACAAAATGGTTGGTTGAGGGGGTGGAGTGACAAGTTTTATATGATCGAGGCGTGGCTTGGAAAGACTAATGATAACGTCATATGAGTGCTAATCATGACCATGTCTTTTGTGTTTTACCTTTTGGAAAGATACACTTTCTACCCTCAACTTTATTATAATATCAATATTGACCCTAAACTATTTAATAACTTACAAAAGCACCTTGAATTTTGATAGAACTAATCGTTGCAATATCTTGCTTCTCGTATGGTTTGTGACGTTGCAGAACCGGACGATTAGGACTCGATCTATCTTTCCCAACAGCCCGACACACAGAAGACCAAATCGGTAAATATTAGGTAAAAATAATCTTGAATATCTTAAATCAGTTCTTATAATGATATAACAGTTACTGTATTATATTTTTAACTTTTATATGATCACTTAAATAATTATAAGCACCACAAGAGGTATAAATAATGGTGTAAAGTTATCAAATGATCATAATGGATTATAGTAATTTTGATATACAATATTTTCCTACTTTTTATATAAAAAGCATTTTAAATATTTAGTTGATTATAAATTGAATATTATTACACAAAAAAAAATGCAATTTTTTTAATTAAACCATAAAAGTTGAAATATTTGTTGTGTTAAAATATGTTACAACTAATTTATGTATTCAATCTAGGGGTGTCAAATTCATACCAAATCAAACCAATCAATATGCATATCAATCGTACCAATTTAGTTAATACCATCATACTAAATATGTAAAATTAGTTGAATATCCCATCTGTCCAAAGTTCGAATCCACAGCGGTTGTGGCGTACTGGTTAAAGCCTTGGGAGATGTGGTGGAATATTTCATATGTCCAAGGTTCGAATCCAGACGTACACAACAATTGTGGCCACTGAGATTTAATCAGAGCTGATGTCTTACAGTCATAATTTGCCAAAAGATTAGTCTAAACATAACTTAGGACACCCTTCCCAAAAAAAATTAGTTGATACGAGGTTTGAGAAATCATATACCATTGAACTATCGTACTATACCAACTTTGTTAATTAATAAATTATTTCTTAGTTATTATTTAACAATTTGATACTTAATCTAATCAACTTTAAATTATTTCTTAGTTATTATTTAACAATTTAATACTTAATCTAATCAGCTTTTGAACATTGTTTGGTTTGTGAAGATTTCATGAAACAAGTCTTTATTTGAATGTTTGTATTAATTTTTGTAGTATTTACTACTGAAATTTGTAACTTCAATTTTTTTGTTTGACTTGACTTCAACTTTTGTAATGTCGGTAGATAACCAACGGGAAAAATCTGGTACCAATTAAGTTGGTGCGTGATATAAAAATTTTCATACCAATTATAGTTGGTTGACACACATTATAACCAAAAGAACATAATATTGTACCATGTTAATGGTTATTGTAGTTTGTTTTTGTATTTGATCCATCGAGACCTTGGTGAATGATCGTGTGAGAAGTTGAGTTAATGGTGAGAAGCGTAAGAAGTGGGATCTGAACCGTTGATCTTTTTTAATCACAAGCCCTCCCATGATGTAACACACGTAATTTTCGGTAAGTATAGAGCCACCCAGGCATTTTTGTACCTCGTGTTTGGTGGGATTCATGATGAGAAAATGCTACTAAAAGTTCCAAAGAGTGTCGAGGGCCTTAGTGTCGAAAAAAAGACCGGATTTTCGGGCTTGGGGAGCCTGGACAAAAGTGACAGCGAAAGTGACATGTGTCACTCTCGCATGTCACTCTCGCGGAGGGCATAATGTCCGAGGTACACTCTCCGCGAGAGTTCCCGGCGAAAGTGACACATGTCACTTTCGCGTGGCATACTCGCCGTCGGCCCAAACCTCTCTTAAAACCATTTTTCTCACTTTCTCACTCATTCCTTCAACCCTACTATCTCATTTCTCTCTAAACCGAACCTCATGACCACCATTGTTGATTTTGAGCTTCTAATACTCAATATCTCGGGAATCCAAGTGATACTTCATCACCCACCAAAGCTTGGAAGCTAGGGTCAAGAAGCTCCACCTTCATCTTCAACCTCAAGCTCTATTTTTAGGGTTTTCTAGGTTTTTGTCAAAACCTAAGTGGTAAGTGTATCTTCTCCATTTCTAAACCTTGTTATAAGATATAAATGTTCTCTTGATGATTTCCTAGTGTTTGGTTTATCAAATTTCGAATTTGATGATTTTGGAGAAAATAGTTCAAAATTAGGGTTTGGTCAAGTTGGGGGTTTTGGATGTAAATGTTTTGGAGAAAGATTCTAGATGGTTGAATATGGTTATTTACGGTTGAAAATTTATGGATCTAGGTTTTATGGAAGAAGTTGCTCATGGATTCGGATTTCTTGAAGAAAGCTCAAGTTGGGGTAAAATCTAGATTTAGCCTAAATCTAGCAAGATGAGTTCAAGTTGATTTGTGAAAACGGTGTACATGCCAAAATGTTTATTTTAAAATGTTTGTGTTTTACCTCAAATTGTTAACTGCTGATAAGTTTTAGTTGTTTTGAAATGTTTAGTTTTATAAGCATGTTGAGACACCCATTTTGGGATCTTTGGGTATTTTGGTAAATAAATCATGTTGAAATGTTTATTTGATGATTTTACATATATAATTGGAGTTCAATTGACGTAAGTGTCATTTTGTGTATTTGACCTTATAAACTTTTTTAGAAAATGCATATTATTGTGTTATGAGGCATTTTGAAAACATAAGGGTATGAGTTCATTTGGGAAAATGGTTTGTCTCAACCAACGATGAGATTTTATTTATTTATACTTTTGGTCATGTTTGCATATTAGATGGTCAAATGGGTTCCAATATTTATATCGGTTTTTATTTGGGTATTTACGTAAACTGTTTGGTCGTTGGCTCGGTTTTGACTAAATGGAGTCTTGAGGACATTTGTCCGGTTTAAAAACAGTTGTGGAATTTTGGAGTACGATGACGATTATTTCATGCCATTGGGAGTTACATGTTTTGGAAGCTTTGGTCTTTTAATTGGAGTCATGTAATGTTAGACAATGTTGTAATGGATCCATATGCACGTAAGTCTGTCTATTTTGTAAGACCTAAGGTTTTGGTTTACATTTAGTGACCGATTGGGTTTGCTAGCGAGTAGGCAATAGGTGGCTCGAGCCGCTGAGTTGAAACTCATCTAGATTGGATAGGCATCCATGTCCGTAAGACCTTGGGGTGTAACTCGACGGAGTATGGTAAGAGGCAGCAAACAGACTGAGGATTGTGATGTTTGGTATGGCATGGGAACTAGGACCGGGATGTGTGGTGAAATCCAATAACATCACGGGTGGCCCCATTTACGTGTTCTCGCCACCCACGATGGAAACGTTTAGATGGCATGCGAGGAAGTTGTATGGGCAGCCTACTTGCATGTTCCTCTATTCTCAAAGTATACGGGTCTCTCCATCGTAGATCTGTGGTTTTAAAAAAAAAGGTTAATGTCGTATTTTTACCAACTTTGGTTTGTGTGGTCGACGATAAATGATGGTCTTAATATTGGGTCTTTCCCACGTATATTAAGGTTTGAATGGAATGCATCATTTCTATGTTTCGGTATTTGATTTCGTCCATTTTATGGTCGTGTGAGTTGGGTCTAATGTCCGTGTTGGCGGCAGTATTTATTTATATAGATTTTCATCTATAGTTTATGAGTTGTGTATCATGTTCCATCCGTGTTGGGTATTTCGAGTTATAACATTTTTTACCCGCGTTTTATAAAATTGGGAGTTCTCTCTCTATTCTCATTTTGAGCAAGTTTTAGGTTAAATTTAAGTTTACGAAAGAACGTTTTATATTGGGACCTTAGTCTGTAAAACAGTTTGGTTTGATTAATGATTAACTCGGTGTCCATTTCGTTTAAAATGCATATTTATTGTTAAACAAGTCGTTTTCATAAGCGGAGCATATCATTTTGAAAGATTATGATTTTAATGGCATTCTTCTTTTCTTTAAACGATTAATTTGTTTATGTTGAAAACTCTTGAGCTCACTAGGCGTTAAGCCTAACCTTTTATTTGTCAGCATGTGCATCATGTTCCAGTTGGGTTTGGTTCTAGCAGCTATGAAGAGTTGAGTCTTAGCTTTGTGCAAGTGTAAGTAGTTGGTGAAGTCTTCCGCAACTTGGAGATAGTGACTTTTATTGGGTTTTAGTAGCATCCGTCCTTACTTTAGTTTGTATGTATAAAATGAATGTGTGTATTGATGTTAAATCTTAAATTGTGATTGTAGATGAATCATTTATTGGTGTATTTAAAATTTTAATTTAGTTGCTATTTCCAGATTCGAGGGTGTTACACATGAATTGTGGTTTAGAAGGGAATTGATCTGGTGTATCTCAGTACATCTTATCTCGGTAAATCTCATCCTAATGTGTGTCCATTTCTCATCCAATGGTTGATAACCACTTCTCACGTTACTCACCGTTAACTCAACTTCTCAGTGGAACCCAACCCTCGAGACCTTTCTGTGAATTGATCCCATAATGTGTAATTTTATCAAGGGAAAATTCAAAAAACTCAACGCACTTTGGCATTTTGAATGATTAAGATCTTTAAATTTTTCTCAAACAAATAAATCTTTGAACTCACTAAAACCAAAATAACCTAACAAATTTTTATAATTTGAAAGTTTAAGTCCCTAGACATTTTCTTGAATGAATAAATCCTTACACGTATAAAAACAAATGTAATATACGATCTTTTATCATAATAGATCAGTAACAAAGTACAATAAACCAATGAAATGATTATATGTCATGAATTATTTATTTTTCAGATTCAAATGACAATTAGAAGATCATAATAAACAAATGTAATTGTCATCATGAAAAATAAATAATGCTTGATAAAAATGGTGTATTCCTTTCGTTTTATTGGTTCATCGTACATTGCTACTAATTTGTTTATCATGGAAGGAGAAAATGATATATATATATATATATATATATATATATAGATAGATAGATAGATAGATAGATAGATAGATAGAGAGAGAGAGAGAGAGAGAGAGAGAGAGAGTTGAGTTATTTTATTAATCAAATTTATTGTACTAACCTTATTAACCCAAATAATAACCCTTGATCTTAGAATGAACGGTGGAGATTAATCAAACTTAAATAAATTAATTATAAAAAGGTAAATTTGAGTAATTAATATTATGAACTTGTGTGTTTGAGGGTATTTTGGGGAAACCCATCTCTTTTTCAATTTGTAACATCAACATAGTAATTAATATACTAAACAATGTATGAAGACATAAGGCATATTCATGAACAAATATGAAACTCTCCAACTCTATCAAACATGTAGGTCATTTGTTTGATGTAACACCCTAGAAATTGCGGAAATAAATTTTTTTGAAAAAGAATTCAGCAAAAGACTAACTTGCGGAATAAGGTGTGACATTTACAAAATACATATTAATCCAACGGGGTACAAAGTAGACATTAATGTGGTATATAAATGAAGCATAAAACGAAAACCTATTAATCTACAATTATATCTAGATTAGGGACGGGTATCGCTATACTTCCAAAATAAATCTTTAAAAGAATCTCTCACGACCCCAAGGTCGCTCCCTTAGCCCCGACGAGCCCCACGGCTAAGATAACCTGCCAACATGACAACCAAGAGCAAGCGTTAGGCTAAAGCCTAGTGAGAACAAGCCAAATAAAAAGATAGTACTAAACCCAAATGGTGTCACGCGGTGAGTATGGCCATGAGCTAAGTCAAGAAATCAAATAAACCATTAGTGATTAAACATGGTATAAGTAATACCCAAAATCACATAACGAGCTCAACCCCTCTAGATCTGTTGCTCAAAACATTCAAGTCAACCCCTCTGGATCTATCCTTGAGAGTTCCCAAATCAGGGGGAACCCAAGCACCAAATGGGATTACACCTTACTGCACCATGAGACACTGGCCGACCGTATAGGCCCACAACCTACTTATCATGGCAACCTGATGCCTATCCCGTGCTAAAACGTGAACCAAATGCCCAAAACAGGGGACATAGGGACACCGTGCCTATGGATCCATTGCACTAAGACTCAAAGCCAAAGCATGTCATTTCAGAGCATACTCATATTAAATCAGATATACAGGCAATTCATATGAACAACGGTTCAATTCTATAAATCTTGATTCTTGAAAATATGGGATTTTTAGATGGTATTTCCCAACGTCAATCAGTCACTTTGAAACCAGGTTTTCCACATTTAAATAATACATTTATCACATAGCATTCGTAATACAGACCGATTTAGCTTAAGGACTCACATCAGATGTCTTCCTGCTTAAAGACTGCTTCTTACGATCGCTACCTACGACAACACCGTTAAATCGGTAAGCCCAAAGATACAGACAACACACTGACTTACAACTCTAGAATACGAACACAACAAACTGCCAAACACAGTTACGGTCGAGTACCAAAAACGGTCGAACATAACCTCGGTCGAACACAACCCCGGTCGAACAACCATCCGGTCGAACACAACCCCGGTCGAACAACAATCCCGGTCGAACAGGTTCCGGTCAAAGGACACATCGATCGAACGACCATCCGGTCGAAGGACACACCGGTCGAATCGATCAACCGGTCGAACAACACACCGGTCGAATCGACCAACCGGTCGAACGACCATCGCCTTGTTCATCAAGAACATCAAGAACATCAAGAACAGATCGAATGCAGAACCCAAATCCAAAATGAGAAAATACTCAGATCTCACAATGGAATGGTTTAAAACCTTCACAACTAGATTCTACACGGCTAAAAGCATTCAGATCAAAGCATTAAGCTAGATTTGTACCTTGATTTGGAGAAAAACCGAACAACCACTTTTCTTGGCTTCCTTCTCTCTCTCTGATCTTTGATAAACAAGATTTTTGTGATATTTTCAAAATATCTGAAATCTGATTTATATTTATATAACCCAAGTTACATTTTACCCCCTTGAACTTTGAGTAAAAGTCAACTTTTTGCCCAACCCCAAAATAGCGGGTGTTACATTTGAATGCACATAATCGATGAATTTTAATATTCTTGGTGTTCATTTGAGAAATGTATGGAATGAACAATAATGAACATCTATGAAACACTTATACCCTATGAGCACATACACTCACTCATTTTTAATAAATATGTACTACGTTCATGGTTGTTCATGTGAACAAATATGAACATAGGAACACTCCAACTCTATCAACCGTGAAGGTCATTTGTTTTTTATGCACATGATTGATGAATTTTAGTGTTTTTGGTGTCCATGTGAGAAATGTATAGAATGAATACTAATGAACATGGTTGTGAACACTTCGACTGCATGACATGGATATATGATTGGTTTGCATACTAAACTTTTGGGTTCGTGTTTATTCATGTGTGGTAAAGAATATATGGTTTCTCAAATTCAAAGTTCATTCATGTTCATCAAATAAAATCAAGGAAAATATAAGATTTGTAACATATGGCTAAAATCAAAGAAAATATAAGATTTGTAACTCCTCATTAAGGTAGCGTTTGGTATGCAGACATGATTGGACGGGACTGGACAGGACAGAACTGGACAGGACTGGACTGGACAGGACAAGAGGCTAGGACTGGACTGGACAGAACAGGACTGGACAAGACAATTGTCTGTCTTGTGTTTGGTACGACTAGGACTGGATAGGACAGAACTGGACAAGTTTCCCTAAAAGTTGTTTGATGATTTTGTATGTCAAATAATAATTATAAATAACACAAATAAAGTATATCTTTAAATAATTTAATTAAAAAAAATTTATTTTTTACACAATTTTCATACATATAAATACTTACAAAAACAATGGTAGAAAATTTGAATGAAGAATCTGAAATAATTGATAGTAGTTCGAAAAAATCCGATTTATATAAAGAAAATATAATATTTTGGTTCAATTTGGAAAGTCTTAATGAATTGGATGATGCATAGTTGAAGCGACACGTAAAGATAAAGGCGATGGGTGGTCGGTGAAAGATGGTAGTGACGGCCATAGGTGGTGGTGATCGGTGTTAGTGGAGGTGGTCGATGATGGTAGCGGAGGTGGCGATGGCCGATGGTTGTGGAGGTGGTGGAGGAGGTTGTTATGGGGGAGAAATAGATAGAGGTGGTTAACGGTGGTTGGCGGTGGCTACTGGTGGCCGTCGATGGTGATAGTGGCGGTGATGGGTAGTGGTGAACCTTAAGACTAATACCATATTAGGATTATATATCAAATGATGTTAGATTAGTGATTTTTAGTTTCTGTCTCACTTTTGTCCCATGTTGTTCCACCTATTTTGGTGGAACAAGAAAATACCCTTTTTGTCCCATCTTGTCCCACTCTGTCCAGTCCTGGTCCTTGTCCCATGTCGCACCAAACGTGGGACAGTGAATTTTTGTTCTGTCCCATGTCACGCCAAACGTGGGACAGTAAGTTTCTGTCCCGTCCCGTCCCACCCAGTCTGCAAACCAAACGCACCCTAAATGAATGTTACAAATATATAAAATGTCATTCATACCCCTATTTATATATTGCACATGCATGTCAAACCACTAATGAAGATGTAACACCCGGAAATTCGCAAGGTAAGTATTTTGTTTCCTTAATGCATTTATTTCACTTATATGAGAATATGTGTCTTTGTGTACATTTTATGATAATTATTATGTCTAAATGTAATATAATTGATTTACAATCTTTAATTGCTCAAACCTCGCGCTCGTTTTCGAAATTGGCTAAGTTTTCGGGCTGAATTGGGTTTGGTGCGACAGTGACACGCGATTGTGATATGGTCACTCTCGCCATGTCACTCTCGCGAGGAGTGTACCGAGAGTGGGGTGGTAACCGCGACTAT
Organism: Arctium lappa; assembly: GCA_023525745.1. Taxonomy (NCBI): domain Eukaryota; kingdom Viridiplantae; phylum Streptophyta; class Magnoliopsida; order Asterales; family Asteraceae; genus Arctium; species Arctium lappa. Next base: position 3,248,150 of record CM042049.1, read on the forward strand.
GACACTGTCAATGTCGCGAGGGACGTACCGAGACCTCGGGGATGTTCGCGATTATGACACGCGACAATGCCATGGGCATTGTCGTCGGGGCATTGTCGCCCGCGGGGGACCGTCCTCTTTGACTTAAAACCCTTTTCAACCCTCCTTTATCACATTTTTCACATCCAAAAACGGGAGAGCTTCTCTTTGGGCGATTTTTTAGCCTTCCAAACACACACACATTTATTGTTAGGGTTTTGGGTTGTTGGGAGCATTAAGTGATCATCAAGTTTCATCCAAGTGTCCCCATTGAAGTGTTCTTCAAGATTCTCAATTCTCACCTTCAAGTCTCATCTTCTCCAACTTCTAGGGTTTGGCACTTTTCTAGGTTTTGGTGACCAAAACCTAGATTGTGAGTTTACTAAATCTTTGTTAAAACTAGATACACATCATGATCTTCTATTTGTTATTTTATCTCTATGTGTTCAAGTATTTGGGATTTCTTGATGAAAATAGTTGGAAATATAGATATTGGTGATATGTTATGTTTTATGTTATGGGTGCCATTATTTGGGGCTTTTCTCATGGATACACAATGTGAGTAACTTGATATGAAATGTACGCATGTATGGGTATTATGATGGTTCTAATTGGAATACCACTTTGGTGACATATTTATATGCATGATGAATATAAGTGTCATTTGGGTCTTTTGTTGGACTTCATGATGATAGGATGGAAATATTGTACCCGTAGTTGGTATTGAATTATGTTGGGTTGAAATACACCTAAAGGACCTCCTATATGCGTTATGTGGACGAACCAAGTCAGTACACTAGGAGGATGTAGTCTTGGGCGCCACTGTGATGGTATGTGCTTAGACCACCACCATTCGGGGAATTTTCTTAGCGATAGTCTTCGGGTGTGTCGGGCCTTTCGGGTGTTCCTTGTTAAGGGCATCAAGGTATATCGAATCTTGGGTGAGACTTGATTGGTGCTTTGGGTCTCTCCTAATGACTCCACATATATTGAACACTGGTTAACTGCTGATAAGAATTGTAATTGTTCATGCATGCTTATTATTGTTCAACTCACTAGGCTTTTTGGCCTAACACTTGTTTGGTGTCGATGTGTATCTTAGGTTCTAGCGGCGCCGGTCCTAAGCAGGCTTAGTTGTTTTGGGGTGAGAGCTTGGGGATTTTTGCACATGGACATATTATACTTTTGAAAGTGAACCGTTTGGGTTCTTAGATGACAACCCTTTTGTAATCTCTTTTCTAGTTGTAGAAATTAGATTAGTTGGTTGTTATTTGTTGTCCGTTAAATTACAATTGTAATTAAACAGGATGTTTATACATTTCCCCATTTTTGGGAGACTCTTGCTATGGCTATTTTGTATACCTCGTGTCCGTTTTTCGGATTTTTGTTATCCCTATTTTTAGGGTGTTACAGAAGATGTCTTTTTATTGGTTGAAAATGGTTGGTAAAGTTAACAAAAATTAGGAGGTTAACAAAATAACCTCTCCCTATATATATATATATATATATATATATCAGTGTAAAGATTCATTCGTTTAAACAATGTTTAAGGACTTAATCGTTCAAAATATAAAAGTTCGTTGAGTTTTTTCATTTCAGTAAATTCAAAGATTTATTTGTTAGATTTTACTAGGCTCAAAAATTATATCTTAAAAAAAGAAAAATTATAAACGTAATAACTTAAAATATAAAAATACGTTGTTCTTTTTTTTTTTTTTACTTTTCCCCTTCTATTAAATTTGAAGTTATGACTATTTATAGTTGCCATTTTCCCAACTTGGTCAACCGAATTATTTATTGATATGGTCACTTTTTAAATATTTTCAACTACCAACCAAAATAGTTATTGTACTTCTTATAACACAAACATTATTTGTAAGATCCCATATTGGTTAGGGAGAAAAATGAAAGTTGTCTTATAAGGGACCAAATATCTTCTCTACTAAACGCATTTTAAACCCGTAAGTCCTGATTTGTAGACAAAACGGACAATAGCTGATACGGTTAGCATGCGATGTTACAGATAGTATCAGAGCCGGGAACCAGACTAGTGTGCCAGCGAAGACGCTGGGCTCCCAAGGGGGATGGATTATAAGATCCCACATTGGTTGAGGAGGGAAACAAATATTGTCTTATAAGGGAATTGATATCTCCTCTATCAGACGCGTTTTAAAACCGTGAGTACATGTGTGTGGACAAAGCGGACAATAGATATCAAGTCCCTTATAAGTCAACATTTGTTCCCCATCCCCAACCAATGTGATATCTTACGACATTTACTTTGAGATCCTCTATGTTGTTATTTAAGAGGATCTAAAACATATACTTTAAAATAGAGAATATTATAAGTTTAGATAATTCTCAAAAACTTTATATGGGAAGCGAAAAATTAATTTTTTATTCATTCCTAACAATAAGGTTGAATAACTATTAATTTTATATAAATTATCTTTAATAAGTGCATTAGAATGATAAATTTATATAATATTTTAATACTATAACGGATGTTGAAATCTAAAAAATAGAAAATATGTTGGAATTAAATCCAATTCATTTTAGAAGTTTTGATATGTTTTTCTAAATTTTGTAAAAATTATAGAGAATCTGTTGGAGATGCTATAAAATAGATACAACTCAAGTTGAAATAATTCTCTAAAATTTGTTAGGAGAGAGGTGATTTTTTTTTATTTATTTCACCAATATTATTGAATTGTTGATTTTTTATATAAAGTTTTTTTTTTAAATGTATTATAATGATAAAATTATAGAATATTTTAATAATATAGTTGATGTTGAAATATTTAAAATAGAGAATCTCTTAAGGTTAAATGTAATCCTTTTAGATATTTTAAAATTTGAATTTCTAATCTAAACAAATAACTTTAGATATTCTAAAATTTGATATAGTCACTTTTTAAATATTTTTCAACTACCTACCAAAATAGTTATTGTACTTATAACACAAATAGTATTTGTAATATCCCATATTGGTTGGGAGATAAACGAAAGTTGTCTTATAAGGGACTGAATACCTTCTCTACTAGATACATTTTAAACCCGTAAGTCCTGGTTTTTGGACAAAACGGACAATATCTGGTACGGTTAGTCTGCGATGTTACAAATGGTATCAGAGCCGGGAACCGGACTAGTATGTCCGCAAGGACGTTGGGCTCCCAAGGGGGTTGGATTATAAGATCCCACATTGGTTAAGGAGGGGAACAAATGTTTCCTTATAAGGGATTTGATACCTTCTCTATCCGACGCGTTTTAAAACCGTGAGTCCAGGTGTGTGGACAAAGCGGACAATAGGTATCAAGTCCCTTATAAGACAATATTTGTTCCCCTCCTCAACCATTGAGGGATCTTACAATATTTACTTTTTTTTAACAGAAAAAGCAAAGACTTTATTGAAACCAACCAAATAAGAACACAGTTATACAACGGAAAAAAGCAAAACAACGAACGTGAAACAAAACCAAAAAGTATCGACAAACAGAACAAAAAATGAACAGGTCGTTGCTTGCGAGAGGCAAACAGCAGCAAAAGCAAGACAAAAGCACCGAACTTAGAACCGACAGAAAGTTTCCGGCCCAAAACGCAACTCACAGACAACCATTCCCGTACCCCATTGCCCTGTCCTGTGCCCAAGAATTCCATCGAGTCGTTACCCAACTACAACTATTCCCGAAGGCACCATGGAGCTATTCCCGAAGGCCCCATACATCTATTCCCGTTACCCAACTTCTCTATTTAAGATAATATGTTGAAGATAATCTTATATTAAAGAGTTTAGGGGTTGTTTGACAATTGTTGAATGATTTGATGCTGAATGATTGAGACTCTTATGATATAGTGCAAAATGAAATATGATAGTTTGGTAATTGTTCAGAATGAAATTAGACGCTTAATGGTTAAAGGAGACCCATGATACAAAAACATTCAGAGGGTTTTGGAACCATTAAGAGGCAAAAAAAATTTTTTTTGCCATACATGATTCAACTCTTAGCGATTCAGATGTTGTCTCTTAATGGAACAATTAAGAGGTAAACAAATAACCCGTTAATTTATTTCAACATCAATTTTAAAACTTATTTTCTAATAAATTATAATATTATTTCTAATTTTTTATAAATAAAAGGGTGGCAAGTGTGAAATGTCTAGATTTAAATACGAAGTACAAGTGTGAAAGCGAGAAAATTGAGTCAATTATGTAGTACAAAATGTACAACTCATCAGAGCATGAGAATCTTATCAACAAACTAAAGTGGACCCGACCACTCACACTTCATCATTGACTCCACCATCTTCTGTATTACATTACACGTGTCAAAATCAGAAGTATGGAACTAAATGGTGTATTTATTTCTAAAATAAATCTAGACAAGCGGAAGAATAATAGACCAGGCAAACGTGTCGGATCGGGTTGAGTTTGTGTCGGATTCAAAGTTAAATGAGTTGAGAGTGTCTAATCCTAACCTGACCCGTTTAATAAATGGGTCAGAAAATTTCAACTCTAACCCGACCCGCCTAACCCGACACGACCCACTCAACCCGTTTAACATTCATAAACCTAAAATTTAAAAAACGAAAATTCACAAAAAGTACAAATCCAAAATTCAAATGAAAGCATTAGAAATCTAAATTTTATAGTTATAACTTATAAGTTATAACCAAATATAAAACATTAAAAATCCAAAGCATTAAAAAAACTTAATATATATATATATATATAAACGGGTTATTCAGATCATTTTTTAGTTGAAATTTTTGACCCTGACCTTACCTGTTTAATTTTCGTGTCGTGTCGTGTCAACCCGTTTACTTAAACGGGTTAAAATGTATTACTCAAACCCGTTTATTTCGTGTCGAGTTAGCATGTCGTGTCAAATTTTGTCAGGTCTACGGATGATCGAGTGCAACTCCAATAGCATTGCTAAAATAGAAATAAAAAAGAGTTTTTTTTTGCTATTTTTCTTTAACAGTATTGATATATTGTTTACTAAAATAGAAAATCATGGAAAAATCTCTAAATAAAGAGAACCCTCTATAATTCTCTAAATAGGAGAGATAAATATTATTTTATTTCATCCCATCAATGAGATCCAATTTTTATTATTTTATATTAGGTTGTATTTTTAAAGTGTATTGAAATGATAAATTAGAAATATTATAATAATATGAGTTGTTTTAAGATTTCTAAAATAACAAATATATTGGAGTTGAATGTACTACATTTTAGAAATTTTCACTTTTGGTTCTCTATTTTAGAAAAAATTATAGAAAAATTGTTGGAGATGCTCTGAGAAGTTGAGTTAACGGTGAGAAGTGGATATGAACCGTTGATCTCTTTTAATCTCAATCCCTCATATGAATTGTGGCTTAGATAAGAATTGATTTGGTGCATCTCAGTGCATCTCATCCTAATATGCGTCCATTTCTCATCCAACGGTTGATAACCACTTTCACGTTTTTCACCGTTAACTCAATTTCTCACCGGAACCCAACCCCAAGCGGATCACGTTCTATATGTTCACCAAAAGAGACACATTTATTAAAATCTTATACACAATTAATACACTAAGAGCGCGTATGGTTTGCGGGATTAGAATGGAATGGTCATGTATGAATAAAGTTATTTGTATGAATAAATAACTTTTTTGAAAAAATCAAATACTTTTTTTTAAATTCATACTTTAAAAAAAATCATAAAGTTATTGATTTTTCATTAAGTCATGTATGAATAAAGTTATTTGTGTGGATTAATTTGTTTGTATAGATTGAGAAAGTTTTTGTTTGAGAGAGTTTTTCCTATATGGAATCAACTTGTTTTTTAATTGGGAGGGGCAAATTAAAAAAAAACTTGTCTTTTTGCATAAAGCTTCCTTCTAAAAGCTTACTGAATAAGACACTTTCTATATCATTAAGCATTTATCAAACAGTCATGTATAGCTGACTAAATAAGGGGTTGTTTACCAAATTTTTCATTAAGTCCTGTATGGATAAATTTGTCTATCTGGATAAATTTGTCTGTCTGGATAAATTGATGTTGTTGTTTATTTTTTTATCTGAATTAACAGTCTGAATAACAGAAATGACCAATTTACCCCTGAATATGAATTTTAAGCTATTTTATAAATTGTTGTTTATTTTTTAAGCCATATATTCATAAATTCATTAATATAATCCAAAAATCAAACAAAAATTCATTAAGTACTTAAACTTCCAAGTTCAAACATAATGTAGTCAAGTTCAAACAAAAAGTAGCAAGTATGTAACAAGTATGAAATCGACATTGTAGAAATCATGGTTACAAAAATCTACATTGTAGAAATGTCGAGCAGCTATGGAGAAGAAACAAGTATAGAACAAAAATCGACTGAAAAAACAAGTAAGGAACAACAATCGACTGAAAAAAACAAGTATGGAACAACAATCGACTTAAGAAATAAGTATGGAACAACAATCGACTGAAGAAACAAGTATGAAACAACAAACGAGTATGGAGAAAAAACAAGTATCGAACAATCAGTAAAATTATTACCTTTGGAGAAATCGACCAAATGAAATTATTGTCTAGGGTTGAAATCGAACCAGCAGTGAATTGAAATAGTGTAATTGAACCATCAATGAACTCGAAGCAGTAAAATCGAACGAGCGGTGAAGGTGAAATCGAACAAGTAGTGAAGGTGAAATCGAGCACCTAGGTTTTTATTGCGTGATTATTGAGTAGGAAGGTAGACATGTCTTTATTTTTAAAGAGTATAAATGTCAAAAATGTGTCTTAATGGGGACAACACATCTTTCCCCTACTTAGTGATTAAGCCGGAAATGTCTGCGCGAATAAGCCGGTTTTGTCATTATGCACCAAGTAAACACTCCAAACGTCTGCGTGAATAAGCCGGTTTTGTCATTAAGCTCATTAAGCCCCAAGTAAACACCCCCTAAGCTGTAAGTTCCATTAAGCTTATTAAGTTGCTAACAAACAGGCCCTAAGCCATTTTAACTAGGTATTGTATGGTTTGATGCAGTTTAGGGCTAAACCATAAATCGTATTGTATATGCGGTTTAATTTTTTCAAACTGCAAAATCATACCATATATGATATATATCTCAAACCGCCGCACCATATTCATACGGTTTGTATCTAACACACTTTACACCTATAATCCAATAATTATAAGATTGAAGTTAACGTTATCATACTTCAGACAAATAAAAATTTTTAATAGGTCAACTTGTCAAATAAATATTACATAATTAAAAATAGTCTGAGAAGAAAAAAATTAACTTTAAACTAAAAAAATTACATAAATTAGTCGAACTATTATATATATATATATATATATATATATATATATATATATATATATATAATGTGCGGTGCGGATTGAACTACAGTTTGATAACTCAAAACCACAAACCACACCACATAGTACAGTTTGATAAAAATGCAAATTGCAAATCGTATCGAGGAAGTTTTAAATCACGCTTTGCTGTGCGCGTGCGGTTCGACAATTTAGATGAACACCCCTAATTTTAACAAAAAAAGTTTGGAAAAACCCCAACCTCCTTTCATATTTAGAACGATTAGGCTTCTAACGTTTTTTAGATAAATTAATTATTGAACTTCCTGAAACCAATTAAATTCATTTTTCTTTACCATGGGTGTCTGGATCAGCTTGCACGTTTATTGACTAATCTCAAGGGCCTCGAATAATAGCCAAGAATATCGTTAGTGGTTTTGCATAACTCGAACCAGTAACCTCCGAGAAAGATCTTCGAAAGCCCAAGTCTTATTGCTAGTTATAAAACCGGTTAATATGGTAAACTCTTGAGAACGAAAGAAACATACAATTTCTTTTTTGATGTATCAACATTAAAGTATAATGAACCAATTAAGTAAAACATATAAAAATTATGTCCAAAACTTAAATAGATAATATAAAAGTCGTGTCCATCCCTTCACGGTTTAAGTAATTTAGGTTTTATTTTCTTCACTTTAAAATTGACTAGAAGCTTACTCGTGCAATGCAGCGAGATACATCACGATTTTAATGTTTTATTTTATTTTTTTGTCAATTTACAATACGATTTTGGATGATTTTGAGAAAGTGATAATGTTTTTTTTTTATAAATTTGTTTAATTTAGGATTAATAATATAATGTTTTTTATATAAAAAAATTAAGTATTTTGTTAGAATTCAATGATTATCTTATATATTTTAATGACATTTAGAAAAAATAACTAATTACATATTTAATAAAATAATTAAAAAAAAATATAGTAATATAATATATTAATTAATAGTGATACATGAAAATATTTGCATAAAAGGAAGATCATACACATACCAAATTGGTGGGTGTTAGAAGTCTGCAATAGTAATATGCATCTTGTGCTTTGATACTTGTAAATTAAGAGATTTTTAAAATCTTGCATAAAATGATGGTATCTTGTGCCTAATAATTTGTATTTAAGAGTTTTTTATCCGTATTTATAATATAGTATAAATTTACCATGATAACCGATTATGAGTAATGTTTTTGGGTCAAAATAATGTATTAGTCGATTTTAAAAAGTGCATATATTTATTTGTTAAAACATTTTAGGAATTTAATAATTTAAATTCAAAAATTTTGTTAGATTTTTCTGGATTCTTTATTTTTTTTTGGATCAAAAAATGTATTTAATATTGATTTTATAAAGCTTAAGGATTTATTTGTTGATTTTTCAATCATTAAAAATCGATTTATTTGATAAAAAATATAGTAATTCAATCACTCAAAATTGAAAAATTCTTTGCATATGTAAGTTATGTTTGTCAAGCTAGCTGATAAGCTAGTTGATAGCTGATAAGTTAACTGATTAAATAGTCACGTTTGACAAACTAGTTTATAAGAATGTAAAATTACCAAAAAAGACATATAAAAAAATAATCAATTACAATATTTAATATTATAATTAAAACAAATTTATAACAATGTAATATATTATTTAATACAAATAAGACAATAAATAATTTAATATGTTAATTAAAAGAATTTGAAATTTATTATTATATGTATTATAAATTTAGTATTTTAAACCAAATTTAATATATATATATATATATATATATATATATATATATATATATATATAGGGTTAGGTTCACGTGAGACCAAGCTGTTTCCGTGAGACCGCGTGAGACCAAACCTTAAAACATGAAACTTCACACCGAAACACTGTGAAGGTAAAAAGCATTCGAACCTTCACAATGTAATCACACTTTGAAGATAAAAAAAACCTAAACCAAGTTTAAAAAAATCAAACCTTCACAGATAAAAGACTGTGAAGATATATCCGAACCTTCACAGTGAAGACGTTGTGAAGGTAAAAAAAAACGAACATTCACAGCGAAAAACACCGTGAACGTAACATTTACGGTGTTTTCCCTATGAAAAGTTCGATTTTTTTTACAATCACAGTTTTTTGGTGTGAAATTTCATACTTTAAAGCTTGGTCTCACCGGTCTCACGGAAACTGTTTGGTCTCACGCGAACTTAAGTCTATATATATATATATATATATATATATATATATATATATATACACATTAACTTATGATTTTAAATAACCGTTACATATAATATGATAAAAATAATTAAATAATAATTACAATAATAATAATAATTGACAACTAAAATATATTGATCAATATTAAAAAATTGATATAATGTATGTTATAATTTTTAGATAATATTCATTAATATTTATTAATTAATAATATTAAAATTTAATAATTAAAATTTATTTATAATTAATAATGAATATCTCCAAATAACTTGTCAAAAAGTTAGCTTATACATTCAAACATGTATAAAAAAAAGAAGCTAGCTTATAAATTAACTTATTTTTGTCGATAGATGACTTATTAGATATTTCTGAAAATTTTAATTGAAAAACATATAACCCACATCAATACATATGATGACACAAAAAAGTACACTTAATTAATAGAATCTAAACCCTTTTTCCTAATTTGTGTACACATGGCATCCGGTAATAGACATTTGTCATTGTCTCTTCGTGGATCTAACATGGGTCAATTATATAGAGAGAGAGAAAGAAAGAGAGGGGTAAGTTATTATGCAATCATTTACATGATATAATTCATACAATCCTTCTATCCATAGTTTATTTTATTTTCAGTTTTTTTTCCTTTTTTCTTGATTACAAAGATAAAAATAAAATGATTGATAGATAAAAGGGTTACATTTGAACACCTATATATATATATATATATATATATATATATATATATTGGAAGGATATTTTGCAACTCTTGAAAATGTTGCAACCTTTGCAACTCACATCTTAACCGTCGGATTCATGATTGACGGTTATTTTATTTATTTTTTTAATTAAAAATATTGGGTCCCATATCTGTTGTAACCGTCGATCATGAATCCGACGGTTAAGATGTGGGTTACAAAGGTTGCAACCTTTTCAAGGGTTGCAAAATATTCTACCCCTATATATATATATATATATATATATATATATATATATAAACCGCCTTTTCCTAATTTTGTGTACACATGGCATCCGGTAATAGACATTTGGTCATTATCTCTTATTCGATCCAACAACCTTTTCCTAATTTTGTGTACACATTGCATCCGGTAATAGACAATTGGTCATTATCTCTTATTCGATCCAACATTGGGCCATATATATAGGGGCCTAATCAAATGAGAACTAGGTAATTTATGGTAACCGTGAGATCCAATATGAGCCACACATTTAGAATAATTAATATTAATTTTAAATAAATAGAAAATGATATTTTAGTAAATTTGTTTATTTCCTAAAATATAATATAATTCCTAAATTTTCTTATTTCCTTTTACAAAAGAGTATCACATTGTGCTATCACGTATTTTTTATGTTTACAAAAGGGTATCATAGTGTACTATCATATATTTTCGATCTTTACAAAGTGTATCACAATGTGCATCACTTGTTTTCGATGTTTTTTTCGATCTTTACAAAGTGTATCATGGTGTGCTATCACGTATTTTTTATGTTTACAAAAGGGTATCATAGTGTGCTATCATATATTTTCGATGTATTTTCAATATTTACACAGTGTATCACAGTGTGCATCACGTATTTTCGATATTTATAAAGTGTACCACAGTGGGCATCATGTATTCGCCAGAATAATATTTGTTGGAGAGAGGGGAGAGAAGAGAAGAGAAGAAAGAGGAGATCTCAAAAATACCTAAAATACCTTTGATTAGATTTTTTAATTAAAATTACCAAAATTATTGATTTCCTAATTTATCTTCTGATTTGTGGTTAAGATTGGATCTCACGGTTACCACATATAACTGAGTTCTCCCTTGAATGACCCCCTATATATATATATATATAGGGAGAGGTTCATTTGAAAAATGGTAAATATATGAGAAATAGAGAAGTAATCTTAGCCATTCATCTGGTCAACATTTGCGGCTTTGACCGCGAAACACCAGATAATTCCTTGTGTGGTCTATAGAAGGTAGAGGGGAAATTTCGTAAAATACACGGAATGAGTTCATTTATGAATCACAAAGATTCATATATGAATCTTTATGAATCACAAAGATTCATATATGAATCTATTAATTAGTTCAACTGATTCATATATGAATCTTTGTGATTCACAAAGGTTCATATATGAATCTTTGTGATTCACAAATGTTCATATATGAATCTTTGTGATTCATATATGAATCGTTGTGATTCATACAGATTCATATATGAATCTGTTAGTTAGTTCAACTGATTCATATATGAATCACAAAGGTTCATATATGAATCAGTTAAAAGAGTTCAGTAGTGAATTGCACTGGTTCATATATGAACATATAGTTCATATGTGAATTATACATGTTCATATATGAACACAGCCCATGTGTTTTGTAAAATTTACGAAATTGTCCTTTTATTTTTCGGATAGTCGCAACTTTTGACCAGTCAAAGCCGCAACTTTTGACTGGTCAAAGTCGCAATATTTGACTAGTCAAATCCGATCTTGACCATATGAATGGCTAGAATTATTTCTCTATTTATCATATAATTACCATTTCTCAAATGAACCTAACACTATATATATATATATATATATATATATATATATATATATATATATATATATATAGGGACAGGTTCAAACGAGAAACTAAACATTTTGCGAGAAGGCGAGAATTGTTTAATCATATATGATACACAAGATTAATATTAAACACATGTTATATACATAGACGTTTAATCATACATGATTAAACACACCTACAAGCCATGTAATCATATATGATTAAACACTTCTCGCCTTCTCGCAAAATGTTTAACTCCTCGCATGATCCTCCATATATATATATATATATATATATATATATATATAGATATATATAGAGAGAGAGAGAGAGAGAGAGAGGGAGATTCAAGGGAAAACCTCAAAAAAATGGAAAACTGAAGAACACTCTGGTAGTCATTCATCTGTACGGTATGCACTTGTGCATACCGTCCAGATGGAAAACTATCAGGGTGTTCCTCAGTTTTCCGTTTGTTTTAGGTTTTCCCCTGAACCCCACCCTATATATATATATATATATATATATATATATATATATATATATATATATATAGAGAGAGAGAGAGAGAGAGAGAGAGAGGGCCTTTTATGTGAAAACTGATTATTTTGTGATAACTGTAAGATCCAATCTCAACCACAAATCAAAGAATAATTTAGGAAATAAATAAATTTGGTAATTTTGATTTAAAATTATAATTAAAGGACATTTTAGGTATTTTTAAAAATCTTCTCTCTCCTCTCTCCGGTGAAATTAATTCCAGCGAAATACATTGTGATACCTTTTTGATACCAAGTAGACTATGATATCCACCGTGATACAAATGTGGTACAAAATGCATTGTGATACCCACTATGATACAAAATGCAATGTCATACATATAAGACCCAGTGTGATACCTAATCCACAAACACCTCAGTGATGTATTGTGATATCTAATTGAAATTCTTCATCGTTCGAAAACGAAAGAGATGATAAGGGAGGATACATCACCCTCAAATCAGCATCAATACTCTCAGTGATGCACTGTGATACCCTTCGATTCTGATTAGCTCCAATCCACAAACACCTCAGTGATACACTGTGATACCCTTCGATTCTGATCAGTTCCAATCCGCAAACACCTCTTTGTTTTTCAGTCTTCAATTAGGCTTGATGGCCTCCACAACCTTGTTGCTTAAGAACGAATCTGTGCATGGGAGTCCTCGTGGTGGAGGTGTCGTTGGTGCCTTGGTGGTGATGGTTTCTACAACCTTGTTCACCGGTCTTCAATCAGGGCCGACTGAGAATTGAACTGATAATGTTGTTGATGTTACTTGTCTAAATGAAGCACATGTGCGTTGTGGTGGAAATGTCGTCGGTGGTGATTGTGGGAGTGGTGGTGGTCGTGGTTGCAGGAAATCTGATCTTAGAGGCGTGGGTGAATGGAGGAGCCACCATCAATAACAAAAAACAAGTCTGGAGGCATGGGCGGTCATGTTGTTTCCGGCGATCGGTGAAGAAGATAATAAGTTGAAGAAGATGATATTGACGGTGGAGAAAGAATGGAGATAATTTGGGAATTAGGTATATATTGTATAGAGAGAGGAGAGACGTATAAGATAAGGAAATGAAATATTTTAGGATTTATTTATTTAATTAGATGTAAAAACAAATGTACTAAAATGCCCTTTTATATTTATTTTTAATTTATATTAATTAGTTTAAATATGTGGCTCATATTGGATCTCACAATTATCACAAGTTACATAGTTCTCATTTGATTAGGTAGTTTGTGGTAACTGTGAGATCGAATGTGAGCCACACATTTATAATAATTAATATTAATTTTAAATAAAGAGAAAATGGTATTTTAGTAAATTTGTTGAATTCCTTAAATCTCTCATTTTCTCTTATATGTATCATCTCTTTCTCTCTCTACCATATAACTTAATTCCTAAATTTTCTCATTTTCTTCTCCAAATAAAACCGACCTTATCTCCCCACTCCCACGGCACAATCCTTTCGCAAACCCTAAAACAAACAGATGAATTGAAACTTTCGTCAATGGCAGACGAGACGATGTCGATGAGCATATATAGAGCATTGAGGACGATTAAGAGAAACAGAGCTCTCTCTACTATTCTCTGTATTTCTCCTTTCTTTCTCCAAATAAAATCGACGACATATCCCCACTCCCAGGTCATCGTCCTTCTGCAAAACCCTAGAACTCGCAGATCAATTGAAACTTTCATCAACGACGGATGATACGACATTGAGAAGAATATACAAAGATTAGGTGTATCACAGTGGATACGATTCTGGGGTTGGTTTTGATTTTTAGGGTATGGGTGTATCACATGAATGTATCACGGGCAAATGGGTATCACAGTAGGTATCACAATGTTTCTTATTTATTTTCGTTATTTTTAGTGTTTAGAAAAGGGTATCACAGTGTGCTATCACGTATTTTTTATGTTTACAAAAGGGTATCATAGTGTGTTATAATGTATTTTCGATGTATTTTTGATTTTTACAAAGTGTATCACAGTGTGCATCACATATTTTCGATGTTTACAAAGTGTATCACGGTGTGCTATCACGTATTTTCGATGTTTACAGAAGGGTATCATAGTGTGTTATCATGTATTTTCGATCTTTACAAAGTGTATCATAGTATGCATCACGTATTTTCGATGTTTATTAAGTGTATCACGGCGTATATCATATATTTTCCGGAATAATGTTTACCGGAATAATCTTTGTTGGAGAGAGGAAAAAGGAGATTTCTAAAATACCTAAAATACCCTTTAATTAAAAATTTAATCAAAATTACCAAAATTATTGATTTCTTAATTTATCCTATGATTTGTGGTTAAGATCGGATCTCATTACCACAGAAAGCCGAAATCTCCCTTGAATGGCCCCCTATATATGTGTGTGTGTATGTGGAGAAAGAGATGAACAATCTAATAACCATTTATCTATACAATATTTACATGTGCATACAAGAAATTGAAGATGTTTTTTGGTTTCTATATACATGTATATACGAGAAAATTTACTAATATGCACATCAGCACATGTATACATCGTATAGATGAATGATTATTAAGGTGTTCTTTAGTTTTCATTATTTACGGTTTTCCTGAAATCCAATTTTGACCTTAGAAATAAAATCTAATATATTTGAAAAGTTAATTTGATTAATAGAGACAAATAGGGGAATTAAAAAACAATCTAGTCTCTATCTTTGCCCCTCTTTCCAATTACCTCTCTCTATAACATATACTTATATACACAATTGAATGTATATACACCGTGAACAAATTGTAAACACTTTCTTATGTATACTATTATAGTTTATGAATACTCTAAATCTATGGGATCAAGTATAGCTTGTGAACAATAACTAAACCAACAAAACAAAACATAAATTACCACTTCTTAATGATTCGGTAATGAATTTCTTAAGATTTTTTACATTATGTTCATAATTGTTCACCTTGTGTGTACATTTTAATTATGTGTGTGTGTGTATGTTACAGACAGCGCGGAGAGAGAGAGAGAGAGAGAGAGCGAGAGCGAGAATGTGTGTGTAACAACCCAAAACCAACACAATGTAAATTAAATTTAAACTCCCAAATCGGGTCCCAATACAAACATACGAAAAAGAAAGATTAACATTGTTCACTTATATAGGTCTATCACAACCGAGAATCCATAAAAGCATCTACGCCGCACTAAGGCAACACCCTTAGCTCTGCTAGCTCTCAACATTTCTCTTTCCCTTTTGAGGAATCACCCACAACCCCCTTACCTGAAAGTGGGTTTTTAAATATAGAAAATGAGGGTTAGACCGATAGGTCTAGTGAATTCCTAGACTCGCTTAGGTGCAAAAATAATTTGAGAAACAATCTTGATTAGAAATCAGTTTAATAAATATAAAAAATTGCACATAAATGACCCAACAATTTACCAACCGAAGTGTGTCTCGGATTTCACACCGTAACCACATCCGAGCCCCCTAGACGATCCCCCCATTCAGCCCCCTAGTAGATGACGTTTCCGTGTGTGAATGAAGCGAATTCCAAGCACACAGTTCAACCATTCCCGATGATTCTAAATAAGCCACGACATGCCATTCTCCAGCTAAAACATTATATTCCGCATATACAGATAAAGCTCATAAATACTTATGCATAATAATACTGTTTAATTATACATTCCATCCTTTACGGAGAAAACATAGCAAACCAACATTCATATCCATTCCCAGTTAATTAAAAGGTTTAGACGAGGGAATTCACCTGGTAGCTTGAACCTTAGCACACGATAAACTAAATTCAGAAAGATCAAGTCCCTACATTTGATAACGATTTATGGTCAAACACCTACTAATACCCTTCGAACGAATCCTAGAAGAAACCATCCCAACTTTGACGAAATCTTGGGAGTAAGAGATCCCCGATCGGGTCCTAAAAGCAAAATCCCAAAGTGATTAGGCCGCCCGCCGCCCAACAGGGGCCTGCCACCCGTGCCACTCCACTGATCCAACAACCCGGGACCACCCGGGTTCACCCCGGTCTGGGTGAGTAATACTTCCGGGTTTATATGTTCCCGACTCCAACCGGGTTAGAGGTCTCCCAGGACCGGTGTGCTGCATCACTCCCGGTGCTCCCCGGGGAGGGAATCTCTGGTTTGAAGAAGTCCTGGTGTTATCCGGGTGGCAAGGTCCCGGTACACCCGGGTTATGAGGCTTCCCGGTACACCCGAGAAAGGGCAACTCCCGGTTCGGCCGAGTTGTTCCCCGGGGAGGGCGACTCCCGGGGGCGATCGAGGGTTTGATTAGGTTCGATCGACACACACCTCTTCAATGCAATTAATCCTAAATAAAACTCACATCGACCCGAAACACCAAGAAGAATAAAGAAAGATTATCTAATAAATCATAAATCCACAGTCTCAACCATCCATGATCCAAAATCCCATATAAGTTCAATTCTTGAGTTTTTTCCCAGATTAGGATTTACTAAAGCGACTCATTCTAAAATATGAGATTTCCAAAGCTAGAATCAAGGTTAGAAGAGTTATCTCTTTGGGAAGAACCTCTACTAGATGCTTGCTACAAATCCAAGAATAACTCTTCACTTACTCCACACTTGATCGAATTCTTTCACTCTTCTTCTCCTCTTCATTCAGCGCCACTGTAACAACCTAGAAACTGCGGAAATAAATATTTTAAGAAACAATTCGGCAATAGACTAACTTGCGGAATAAGGTGTGACAATTTCATTACACAACCAACCCAACGGGTATAGAGTAGCCAATATTGAGGTAGATAACTGAAGTATAAAACGACATCCTATTAATCTACAAAATATCTAGATTAGGGACGGGTGTCGCTATACTTCCAAAATGAATCTTCAAAAGAATCTCTCACGACCCCAAGGTCGCTCCCTCAGTCCCGACGAGCCCCACTGCTAAGATAACCTGCCAACATGACAACCAAGAGCAAGCGTTAGGCTAACGCCTAGTGAGAACAAGCTAAATAAAAGAGAGTACTAAACCCAATTGGTGCCACGCGGTAGTATAGCCATGAGCTAAGTCAAGAAATCCAATAAACCATTAGTGATTAAACATGGTATAAGTAATACCCAAAATCACATAACGAGCTCAACCCCTCTAGATCTGTTGCTCAAAACATTCAAGTCAACCCCTCTGGATCTATCCTTGAGAGTTCCCAAAACAGGGGGAACTCAAGCACATAATGGGATTTCACCTTACTGCACCATGAGACGCTGCCCGACCGTATAGGCCCACACCTTACTTATCATGGCAACCCGATGCCTATCCCGTGCTAAAACGTGAACCAAATGCCCAAAACAGGGGACATAGGAACACAGTACCTATGGATCCATTGCACTAAGACTCAAAGCCAAAGCATGTCATTTCAGAGCATACTCCTATTAAATCAGATATACAGGCAATTCATATGAACAACGGTTCAATTCTATAAATTGTGATTCTTGAAAATGTGAAATCTTTAGAAGGTATTTCCCAACAGAATCAGTTACTTTGAAACCAGGTTTTCCACATTTAAATAACACATTTATCACATAGCATTCGTAATACATACCGATTTAGTTTAAGGACTCACCTCAGATTTCTTCCTGATTACAGCCTGCTTCAGACGATTGCTACCTATGACAACACCGATAATCGGTAAGACAAAATAAAGACAACTTAATGACTTAAAACCCCAGAATACGAACACAACACACTGCCAGAACTCAGTACCGGTCGAAGGACACAACCGGTCGAACCCGACCCCGGTCGAACCCGACCCCGGTCGAACCCCAACCCCGGTCGAACCCAACCCCGGTCGAACCCCAACCCCGGTCGAACCCGACCCCGGTCGAACCCCAACCCCGGTCGAACCCGACCCCGGTCTTAGGTCACACTGGTCGAACGACCAACCGGTCGAACGACCATTCGGTCGAAGGACCCTCGGTCAAAGGACCATCGTCTTGTTCAACAAGAACACCAAGAACAGGTCGAATGCTGAACCCAGATCCAAAATGAGAAATACTCAGATCTCAAAATGGAACGGTTTAAAACCTTCACAACGAGATTCTACACGGCTAAAAGCATTCAGATCAAAGCATTAAGCTAGATTCGTACCTGGATTTGGAGAAAACCGAACGACCACTTTCTTCCTGCTTCACTTCTCTCTCTCTCTGATTTCTCAAAACTGATATTTGTGATATTTCCAAAATATCTAAAATCTGATTTATATTTATATAACCCAAGTTACATTTTACCCCCTTGAACTTTGGGTAATAGTCAACTTTTCACCCCACCCCAAAATAGCGGGTGTTACAGCCACACATAGAAAGATTTTTAGACCAAATGAGGAAACAATCTAGGTTTCTTTAGTATTTATTTATTAATAACATTAATTATCTCTAATTAGTGGTTTATGATGAATCTCACGTACGCATTTCCTAATTTTAAAGTTCTCAAATGATTAAAGTGTGTGCACACTCACATACACAGGGAAAGCTTATAACGAGAACGATTATTCTAGTTTTTTTATTATCATTTTGTTTTGATTATCATTTTATAGTTCTAAAAATAAATAGGGCCACTTAGGAGTTGCGAGTTCAAATTTCAAAACTATGACTATTTCAGTTTTTTGGATCTAACTTGGTAGGATCAGGCCTAAGGATTGATCTTAACCGATACAACAGTTCTTGTGCATCTCTAATAACAAAATTTCCTCCATCTAGCACAATTTGTAGCAATCAGTACCTAACAACTTTTTACGTGCACACAAAATTCGTTTTTGTTATTCTTTCCTTTCAGGCTTCATGTTACCAAAGTATACCACTATAAGCAATTCCAACAATCGAAAGTGTCTACAACCGTATCTCTAATATGTCTAAGTGAGCGTTTTTTGTATTTTAATATATACAATACCTAATTTATAATAAAACGACAAATGCAGTGTCCAAATAACTAACTTACTCTCGATAATTTTTAGTCTTTCACACTCATTTCCATGTGTCATCCAAACAATCAAATAATCTTCATTATTTGGCACATCTATAGCTTATGTCGATCTCACACACAACCATCCTTTATAGAAGTTTTACGGGACTTTAGGTTTACACCAACATCATTAGTTTTATAAACATGTGAAACTTTTTATCATTCGTTTACTGATATATTTATGATAATTTGTTCAATATTATCTAGTTATGTTATTGGAAAAACGATTCAAAGCTATAACATGTGTTTACATATTTATGTCAATTATAACTAAAATTACTGTTGACATTAGAAAAAACATTTGAATACCGTTATTTTTACATTAGTTCAAATAATTAAATAACTAAATAAATAATTTTTAGATGGTAGAAATGATCAAAAGATCATAATCAATATATAAGACATCAAAAAATAAACAACTTTATTTTCACATTTGAATCGATTGTATTCATCAGTCTCTTAAATTATTTTGACACCACGTTGACCCCGATTTGAACCGTTAAAGTTCTTAAAAATTAAATTCAGAAATATGTCAACTTTCACGTATTTTACATAGATCATATTAAGGTCTAAAATATATAAAACAAAATATACATATTATATTAAGTTTTTTTTTTTAATATAATGTATTTTATGAATACAAGAAGAACATTTTAAAAATGCCCTCTAAACTTTCATTTATTTATGAAGAATGTTATGTTCAATTTTATAAATGTATTATGAGTGAATAATGTATTTGGTCTACTATTTTGATGTATTTTTTTATAACTAGGGTTCATACATTATGTTAATTATGGATTTGGTTCTTTTGGTATTCAATTTGTTATGACCATGATCCCTCTGACTAACACCGTTAAAATAGATCCGTTAACTCAATTAAATCAGTGGTCATTATGGTCCTTTTACTTTCTTATTTGTCATTTGCCCATTACAAATATAAAAACAATAATACATGTGCGCGCATGCAGAGGCGCACACATATCAACTTAATGAAATAAAACCATAGGGGTTGTGGCGTACTGGTTAAAGTCCTGAGAGATGTGGTGGGATATCCATCTGCCCAAAGTTCGAATTCAGACGTACACAACAATTATGGTCACTGAGGTTTAATCAGAACTGATGTCTTACAGTCATTTGTCAAGGGATTAGTACAAGCATAACCTAGGACACCATTTCCAATTTTTTTTAATAAAATAAGAAATCGTTTTTTATATGATTTGTTTAGTTAAAAAAGTTAATTATCTTTAAGACAATTTTTTAAAATTGAGATAAATTTTGGGTTTCCAAAATTTGACATGTTCATTTGAAAAGACTTAAAAGAGTAATATGAATTTTTAAAACCCTTCAAGTAGGGGTGTAAATGAGACGAGACAACTCGCGAGCTACTCGAGATCGACTCGGTCAAAACTCGGTCAACACTCGACTCGAATAGGCTCGACTCGAACTCGATCTCGACTCGACATACTAACGAGTCGAGTCGAGCGACCTGATACTCGACTCGATAAGCTCGTGAGATACTTGAATATATTATATATATATATATACGTTCGTTTAGTTATAATAGTAATCTAAAGGACATATATTAAAGAAATAAACATTAAAATAATAATATAATTATTATATATATATATATATAAAATTATAATTATTATTAATAAAGAATTACTAGCATTTTCTTTAAAAAAAAAGTAATAACACATAATATGACTTGTGGGTATCATTATTTAAATAAGGATTGTCCTCCTTTTGCTTAAAAACTCATCCCACATTGGTGGGACAATCCATCTAGGGATTTTGCATTCAACTATAAATAGGACTCATCCCCTTTCTTTCCCTTGCCATTCCATAGCCTTTGTGGCATAGTCTTTCTATTGTGTCTAGTGGCTTGAGCCCTTTGGCTTGAAGTTAGGCAAAAAAAATTGTTGGTACCTATGGAAGTGGGTGAAACTAGTTTGTTATGTTTGTTTACAATTTTAATTAAACAAACATAAACAAATATGAACACATTGAATTTTTAAATGATTGAATATGAACACTAGTTTGAGTTTGAGCTTAAAATTAGTTTGAGTTTGAGCTTGAAACGAGTTCGAGCTTGAAACGAGTTCGAGCTTGAGCAAGCTTGAGCTTTGATTCGAGCTTACAACGAGTTCGAGTCGAGTTCGAGCTCGAGTATTAGCTTTCGAGTTTGAGTCGAGCTTGGGTTTTCACTACTCGCGAGTTTTCGAGTCGAGTTCGAGCTCGAGTATTAGCTTTCGAGTTCGAGTCGAGTATAATGATACTCGAGCTCGACTCGCATCATTTACACCCCTACCTTCAAGCATCTATTTCTTAGTATGTACATAAAAGTAAAATACAAATATTATAAAAACTAGAAAATTTGTATGTATTGTTGATTTGTATAAAATGCTCTAACATTTATGTTATTGAAAAGATTTAAATTTTTTAATAGGTAACATCTAAATGATTTATAATATACTAGAAGCGTACTCGTGCAATGCAGCGAGATACATAACGATTTTAATGTTTCATTTTATTTTTTGTTTTTTTGTCGATTTACAGTACCATTTTGGATGGTTTTAAAAAAGTGATAATGTTTTTTTTAATAAATTTGTTTGATGTTAAGCTTAATAATATAACGTTTTTTATATAAAAAATTTTAAGTATTTTGTTAAAATTCAATTATTATCTTATATATTTTAATGACATATAGAAAAAATAATCAATTACATATTTAATAATATAATTAAAACAAATTTATAGTAATATAATATATTAATTAATAGTGATATATGAAAATATCTGTATAAAAGGAAGACCCTGCACATACCAAATTGGTGGGTGTTAGAAGCCTGCAGTAGTAATATGTATCTTGTGCTTTGATACTTGTAAATTAAGAGATTTTTAAAATCTTGAATAAAATGATGGTAGTTTGTGCCTAATAATTTGTATTTAAGAGATTTTTATCCATGTTTTATAATACTAGAAGCGTACTCGTGCAATGCAGCGAGATATATCACGATTTTAATGTTTTATTTTATTTTTTGTTTTTTTGTCGATTTACAATACGATTTTGGATGGTTTTGAGAAAGTGATAATGTTTTTTCTTTTATAAATTTGTTTAATTTAGACTTAATAATATAGGTGAATTATATCCATACCCTCTCCTATAAGGGGCATGTGAGTGAGGTAGGAGGGGGTATGTGAGTGAGATATGGGGGGTATGGGGGGTTTTTGTGAGTGAGAAAGGGGCAGGGATAACAACACCCATAATATAATTTTTTTATATAAAAAAATATTTTGTTAGAATTCTATGATTATCTTATATATTTTAATGACATCTAGAAAAAATAACCAATTACATATTTAATAATATAATTAAAACAAAATTATAGTAATATAATATATTAATTAATAGTGATACATGGAAATGTCTGCATAAAAGGAAGGTCATGCACATACCAAATTGGTGGGTGTTAGAAGCTTGCAGTGGTAATATGTATCTTGTGTTTTGATATTTGTAAATTAAAAGATTTTTCAAATTTTGTATAAAATGATAGTATCTTGTGCTTAATAATTTGTATTTAAGAGTTTTTTATCTGTACTTTATAATATAGTATAGATATAAATAATATAGATGTATATGTGTATGAGGTTGGGTTCCACTGAGAATAGAAATTACGATGAGAATGGTAAGAAGAGATATCCACACTTGAAACAATCTTAATTAAAGATCAACATTAATGAGATACATTGAATCAATTTCCGTGAGGAACGCAATTCATAGATGGACATGTGATTAAAAGTGATAAAGGGTGGAGATCCCCTTTACCCTTCTCACCTTAACTCTTTTTTTCACACAATACTTGGTATATATGTTTGTGTATATACACACACACAGTTTCTACTTTAACTAAATTAACGAATTTATTTTAACGGTGTTAATTAAAAAGATCATGGTTATAACAAATTAAATACTACGTCAAAAACCAAATCCATAATAAACATAATATAAAAATCATAATCATAAAAAAAAACATCACTAATGTATGAATTTTGAAAACTAATTATTAACTTTATAAATATAACATTATTGGGGTGCCCACTGCATTAAAATGCTTACCTAAACTCTCGCACTTCTTGAAATGACATTTTCACGGTTTTTTTGTCCCATGATTTCGAGTAAAACGAAGTTTCGTCATGGTCTCTCTCTCTCTCTCTCTCTCTCTCTCTCTCTCTGTATATATCTAACCTTAGGTTCATTTGATAAATGGTAAATATATGAAAAATAGATAAACAATCATAGTCATTCTTACGATCAAGATCGGATTTGACTGGTCAAATATTTTGGCTTTGACTGGTCAAAAGTTACGACTTTAACTGGTCAAAAGTTATGACTATTCCAAAAATAGAAGAACACTTTCGTAATTTTTACAAAATACACGGGCTGTGTTCATATATGAACCTGTATAATTCACATATGAACTATATGATCATATGTGAATCAATATAATTCACATCTGAACTATTTTAACTTATTCATATATGAATTTTTGAATAATTAACTGATTCACATATGAACTAATTAACTGTAAGTTTATATATGAATCAGCTGAAGTAATTAACAGATTCATATATGAACTTTTGTGATTCATATATGAACTAATTAACTGATTTTCATATGAACTAATCAACTGATTCACATATGAATGTATAGTTCATATGTGAATCATATAGGTTCATATATGAACTCATCACACGTATTTTACGAAACTACCCCTCTACCTTCTATAGACCATGCAAGAAATTATTGGGTGCTTCGCGGTCAAAGCCGCATATGTTGATCAGATGAATGCCTAAGATTACTTCTCTATTTTTTATACATTTACCATTTCTCGATTTTGTGATGACTTTAAAAATCGGTGCATCATGTGTTATTTCACTTGATTTTTTTCCATCTACAACTTGGATATAGTCTATTGATTAACGTATATTTTTTTTCTATGGTGTTTTTTCACATATATTTGTTTAATAATGTGAACATTTTTTATGTGTTTCTGAAACAAAAATACAACTAAAAAATTTCACATTATGAACTGAATACATATAAAACTAACACGTTGTGAAACAAATATATGTTAATCAATATATTAAATTCTAGCCTTAGAAGAAAAAAAATCATATGAAATAATACTTTGCGTCTTGCGATAATAATTCTCACAGTTATCACAATATTATAAGGTTGTCATATGATTATGCCCTTAATTTATTTATATAAATCAATTTATATATAGCTAAATAATCAAAATTACAACATCCCTAACTGATTCTCTAAAATTAAAAAAAAATGAAGTTTTTGTTTTTTATATGACTCTAACAGATTCTTTATCTTGTTCTCTAAAATAGAGAAACTCCAAATATAGAGACTTCTATAAGGGGGCGTTTGGTTCTCATAATGATTTTTGATGGAATGAAATCTATCAATGAAATTGGAATCTGGAAGGAATTGGAATTGAATGTTTTCAAGTTTGACCAACTGTTTGGTTGGTAGGAATGGAATGTAATCAGTCAAATGAATTGGAATATGTCTGTTTGGTTTGCAAATGAATTGGAATGGAATTCTGAAAAATGACAAAAATACCCTTTCTTTTATTTTTATTTATTTATTTTTATTTTTTTAAATGTCGAGAGAGATAGAGGAGAGAGGAGAGAGAGGAGAAAGAGAAGAGAGAGAAGATATAGAGGAGAGAGAGAGGGTAGAGAGAGAGGAGAGAGAGTAGAGAGAGGGAGGAGAGAGAGAGAGAGGAGAGAGGGAGGAGAGAGAGGGTAGAGAGAGGGTAGAGAGAGAGGAGAGAGATAGGAGAGAGAGATAGAGGAGACCAAATCCACATCTGATGGGTTTTAATTTTATTAAGAGAGTTTGGAGGGTATTTTTGTCATTTTGAGAAAATGAAATGGAATGGAATTCAATTCCATCCAAAATGAGAAGGAATGACCAAATCCTTAATTGAAGGATTTCATGGAATTCAATTCCATTATTTGGAAACCAAACAGCAGGATGGAATTTGGTCAATGAAATTGACCATTTCAATTCCATCAGATTCCGACGGATTCCAGCGAACCAAACGCCCCCTAAAACTTTCAGACGGAAGAGAGAGAGAGAGAGAGAGAGAGAGAGAAATAAAGTGTTTTATTCATTCCATCAATGAGATGGATTTAATATTCTTTTCCGTAAAACTTTTTGTTAAAGTGTACTGAGATTATAAAAGTATAAAATATTTTTTAAAAAAATTATAGATAATCTGCAGGAGATATTTTTAGAGCACCTCTAACAGATTCTTTAAGAACATCTTAAAGCAGATTTTCTAAGATGAAGATTTTGGAGATTTTTATTTCAACAAATTTTTCAAAACCTTCTCAAGAATGGATAAAGTAGAATATAAATGATGAAAATCTTCAAATTTAGAGAACTATTAAAAAATGATTACTTAGAAAAAAGTTTTCTCTTTTTTTTTTTAAATTCTTCTTAGCAACTAGAATCATTAAATTAAATGTTCAAAATGAGAAATAATATTTTATGATTTGTATTGATTATTTTAATAATATAAATAACATTGTAATCTCTAAAATGGAGAACCGATAGAGATGAATCTAATTTTTAAGTTTAAAAATTTCTCTAAAACTTGATGTATGGAAAGAGAAATTAAATTTTTATTCATTCCCACTAAAATGTGATTTTATTATTATTATTTTATATAAATTATTTTTAAAATAGTGTATTGGGATGATAACTTTATAAAATATTTTAATAATATAATAAACGTTGAAATCTCTAAAATAGAGGATTGTTGAAGTTCCATGTATATCTCTTTAGAGCATCTCTAATAGCTATGCTAAAATGGAAAAAAATTGAGATTTTAACATTTTTGTTGCTATAACAACAGTAATGTTATCTTTTATGCTAAAATAGAGAAAAAAAAATAGAGATAGTAAATTCTTTTAAATTTAAAGAAATCTCCAAATAGATAGTTTACTCTAAAACTAATTATTACTCCCCAAAAGCAAATTTTTTCCTCTCCAACTTTTCATATACTGAATATTTTAATAATATAATTAAATAAATTGACTATTTTATAAGATAATTAATATTGGAATTAATAAAATAGAATAAGTGTTGGAGTTGGATGCAAATTTTTTTAGAAATTTTGATTATTTTTACTTTATTTTAGAAAAACTTTAGCATAACTGTAGGAGATGCTTTTAGAAAATTTGACTTTTAATTTTCTATTTTAAATTTTTTTAGATAGTATGTTGAAAATACTCTTATAATTTATAAGAGCATCTCCAATAGCTTATCCAAAATGGAAAAAAATAGGTTTTTGAGCTTATATTTATTCCAACAGCTTCTCCAAAATTATATACAAAATGGACAAAGCAGGAGAGAGAAGAGTTTTTTTTCTAAATATGGAGATTACCCAAAATATGATTACCAAGTGAAAGGACCAATTAAAAACTTTGAAAACCAATATATAGATAAAATAATAATATTTTATTATTATAATTAACGTTAGATTTTTTAAAAAAGGAAATTTGTTGGAGATAAATATATTAATTTTGGAGATTTTAATTTTAAAAGAAATTTTGAATAATTTGTTGGAGATACTATTGTATAATTGATAATTAATATGAACGCGGCTCGACACAAATCAACCGAAAGCAAGGATATTTTCGTAAAAATGATCGACAAAGTGAAATGACATAAATGTCCCTGATCTTCGAAAACGGCTCCTACAGGTTCTCCATTGATTAAATAAATAAATAAATAAAAACTCTTTTTAAATTCAACTGAAGTCTGCTACTTCTACTTAAATTCAGTGCTGTAAATTCCTCAAACTCTCTCTCTCTCCCAACGCCCAACGGTCCGGTCGCCGGAGTTATTTATCGGCAATTACGGCGATTTTGGCAAACAATAGTGGTGGTAGCACCGTAACGATGAAGCTCTGTTTGTGGATTTATACGGCGGTGGTTTGTTTTCAGTCATGCTTTAATTTTGCTTCTTCTTCTCTTTCTCTTTTTTTACACACTTATAAAATAGATTGTATATGTATATCAGTATATGCATGTGGATGTGTTTTACTTATGATGAATGCAGTGTTGTATCTGTTTCAATACATAATTTTAGAATATGAAATTTGGAGGTGAGTTGTTCAGTCGTCATCATTGGATTTTGTAAATGATACTATGATGTGTATTGATTGGTAGGGATTTGGTTTTTTAATTTTTAATCAAGTTGATTTGTTCAAGTTTATTTAAATTTTGTGAAGACAACATGACATTTTCGTGTTTTTGAAATTACGAAGGTGTTTGTGATTCGTGATCATTCATCATCAAGAGTTTATGAATTTTGTCCCTGTTTTGAGAAGAATGAGGTTTTGTTAGTAATTTTGGATTGATAATTTACACGAATTTATTAATTTTGACGAGAAGGAGCACGAACATGTCTACAGTAAATATAGAAAATTTGAAGTTATTATCAATTTTCAACACTGAAATTTTGATTTTTTTTACCCTGTACTGCGTCTGCTACTTCTCTGTTTTTTAAAACTTGAATGAGATAATCTAGCAGTCAAGGTCACAAGGGAACAGTATTTTGATAATAAATATATTAACTTGCTTTGTTTTTTGTTTTTTGTTTTTTCCTCCCTCTACTTGGAGAAACTATTTGGTAGGTTGTTCATGCAATTTTGACTTGAATTCTTGATTTGGGGGAATTCGATTCAACTAATTAAGTTCTCTTTCTTCTTTCTAAAATTAATCACCGATTTTTTTTTCTATCAGCAATATCTTTTATTTATTTATTTTTTTAATAAATAATTTAAAGTTGTCATCAAAATTTCTTGAACTTGAGAGTAAGATTGTTGAATCGTCCAAATCCGATGGTGGACCTTCTTCTATCGTCTCTCATGTTTGTGGAGGAGGAGTGCATTATTCTTTAGGTTTTACAACTGATGCTTCATTAATAACTCTGATTAGTATTTATTGAAAAAAGAAATCTTGATTGAATTTGTTAATTTTAATCTTGATCTGGGTATATGGACCCCTTGGATCGATGAGTCCATTTCCACCATTAATGGTGAACTTCTAAAAACATATATCTAGTTGCAAGTATCTCTGACCTCATTGACGTCTGGTTGCTTAGAAATCACTCCATCTATTATTTAGAGAATTTTTACCATTTATCTTTTTGACTAATTGAATGAAGTCGTTTTCATCTGTCATCACAAAGAAAAATATTGTAGGATGTATGCATGATCCTCATTCCAGATATATTTAATAAAT
The DNA here is from genome assembly GCA_023525745.1 of Arctium lappa. Classification (NCBI taxonomy): domain Eukaryota; kingdom Viridiplantae; phylum Streptophyta; class Magnoliopsida; order Asterales; family Asteraceae; genus Arctium; species Arctium lappa. The sequence goes on from CM042049.1 coordinate 3,277,157, forward strand.
ATGGTAAGCAATGGCAGGATATCACTGGGAGTCTGTCTGGGATGACTGGTATACAATAATGTTCATATATTATTTTGGTCTCTTTTTTGTATATATTTGCGCATTATCTGCCACAGTGAGATTGTTAAACAAGAATTTCCCTGCAAAATGTCATGGGCGTATGTTTCTTTTTCTATCTCTACCAAATAAAAGATGCATGGAAGAAATTGTTTTTTCATAGTTCATTTCTTTAGTCTCCTAACTTTTAGGACAATTGATGTGTGCATTTGAGATGGAAGAAAATTTATTGTTATGATTAAAATATCATTATTGCAGAAGACTTGGGAAATAAGAACAAGAAGCAAGTAATACTCAGTAATACTATGAAAGTGAAGAACGAAAATTGAAATGGAAAATGAAATACTAACCTGAGTTTAAAACTCTAAACAAGGCCATAGTTGAAAATTAAAGAACAAAGAGACATGGGAGCTATGTTTTAGAAAACAACATTGCTAACGTGTAGAGAAGTATTGCATGTGTATGCATCCATATTGATTGGCTAGGATACTCATATATGTTAAAAATCTATTTATTTTACAACTTTTATGTCATTTTTCACATTATTGGACACCCAAGTGCATTTCTTGATTTCCTATTTGATATCTCATGAGTTCTTGTACGTTACAAACCTACTTTTTCTCATTGCCTACCTTATGTTGGATTCAGCTGATCCACCAGCATATGTATTCTTGCTCTTGTATAGTTGTATATTCAATCTGTCCATATCAGTTGATAAAATGTTGCGATATTGAAGTTTGCTTGTGGATATCTTCTTGCAGGTCTTGTTGTTTGTATCAACAGGCAATGCAGAAAGGTCTGATACACGAATGCTTTTAACATCCAACGCCACATTGAGGTGAGTTTTCTTTTAACTGTGCTATGCTGCAATCATCCCATTTCCTAGCTTCCAAGACTTTGTTAATTATAAAGCACTGGCAGGCATGAGTATCTTCCAATATGAGTTTAGAACTTTAGTGTTATTTATGTAATTTCTCCTCTGCATGGGTTTAGTTAAGTTCCCTTGTTTGCAGGCTTCATTTATAGCTACAAATGCTTGGAATTTGTTTTCTTTTCATTTATTTGACGAGGTTGAATTAATTGTCTGTGCTCAAGGGAAAAACATGGTGAAGATTATTGTGCAATGTATGAAATATGTGGAGCACGTAGTGATGGGAAAGTAGTGAACTGCCCTTTTGGTTCTCCATCTGTAAAGGTACTGGCTGTTTTTCTCTTACTGTTGGACACACACTGCCTTCAGATCTTCTCTATATCTTCACCCATAATGAGATGCATAAAGCTGAACATGCCTTGTTGTTCGAAACATTCTGTTGAACCATCATAGTTCATATTCTTTGACTACAAATTTCATTCAGATGGTCTTGCTCCAGTCGTCATATGTGCAGTCCTCAGTTTGATTTGCTATTTTTTACTGTGTATTTATTTCACCACAATTGCGCAACCAAAAGAATGTATTCTAATGATACTCAAGAAGATCAAAATAGTAAGGAACAATCAAGAATTACCAGCACATAATTAAATGAATATAGACATTTTTTAGCATTAAGACTGCACAGTCTTTAGCATTAAGACTGCACAGTCTTTCACTAGCTAATGGTGTTTGTCTGTTTTCCAGCCAGATGACCTATTATCGGCTAAGATCCAGAGTTTGTGTCCAACCATTTCCGGGAACATATGTTGTACAGAGGCTCAATTCGATACATTGCGTGCACAAGTCCAACAAGTAAGATGTTTTGCTTAATCTTATAACTTACAGTGCATGATTCCTAGTTTTTCCACATTACTATGATACATGCAGAATTTACTGCTGATTTATGAAGGTTGTATCCTGTAACAGCAATGGTAGTATTGCTGGTGTTCGTGACACTTTATGCCTAATGCAGTAGAACGTAAAATAAACTGGCCTTAGATTTTGAGATAAAATCAAATATATGCACACAATAGGTCATTTATGAACTCAGCATATGTTAGAGTCGTGTGTGCATCTCAACTGATTAAAAAAAAGTTAGGGAAATGATTTATCCCCTATATAATAAGGAAATAGTTTTACAATAATTAGCTAGCTTTATATATAGGAGATTAACATAGGATAGTTGGCATGCTTGATTTGATACAGATTCTAGGGTTCAATCAAACATCTTTGGGAGAGATGGCCTACCTCTCAAAATTTGGCCAACCTTTTTGTTCGTTGTTCATCTTATTCAATAAACTTGTTTGGTTCCTATCAGCATGTCATCCCTTTGAACTTACCAATTCTAATATATCTCTCCTGCCTGTCAGTTATTAATTACCATGGCTGATTGGATTCTAAACCCAAGTCATAAGCACCACAGCTTTATGTTATGTACCTTTTTCAGTGGACTCCGTTCCACTCTAACACTTGGTCTCATTCTAATATCTTGTTATGCTGTCTTTTCTTGCAGGCCATACCTTTTCTAGTTGGATGCCCAGCATGCTTAAGAAATTTTTTAAATCTCTTTTGTGAGCTTTCATGCTCTCCACATCAGAGTCAATTCATCAATGTGACTTCTATTTCTAAGGTCAGAATAATGCTTGTATTCTTGACCACCATTTTTCATTAGCAACTAGCAGAGCAGCTATTTTTAGCTCTTGAGGCTTATCAGAAATCTTGAGAGGCTACACAGGCAATTACATGACAAGTTATGGTGGATCACAAACATTATCCTAGTCACCCAACAGCTTTCCCTTGGCACTAAATTTTGTATTGATCTGTAGTAACATAAAACATATGCCCATCAGTCTTTTATACCTTATAGATTTGTCCATCAAAAGATGATTTTCCTTTCAATTTTAATAACTTACTTTCAGGTGAAGAATAATTCAACCGTGGGCTCGATAGACTACTATATAACTGACACCTACGGAGAGGGTTTATTCGAATCCTGCAAGGAAGTAAAGTTTGGTACCATGAATTCTCGGGCTATTGAGTTTGTTGGTGCTGGTGCTAAGAATTTCAGAGGTGAAACTTCTCTTTTTCTCTACGTACACACATATGCATGCAATGTCAAGCACAAATATTCTGTCTGTCATGAACTTACTGACACTTCCGCAACATAACCGTGTATAAAGATTACGCTGTCCAGTCTTTCAGTTATTTGTATTGGTCTATCAATTTACTGTTAACTTGAAAGTGAAAGGAACATGCTGGAGCTGGACTTTGCTTCCTGCAACGGATTCTTGACATTCCTTGCAGCACCAATGTCACTAACCTTGTGTCCTAGTGCGCTGCCTAGGCAGTTTTATGCCTATAAAGAAGGCTAATAAAAAATGGTGCAATATACCGATTTGTCTTTACAGTGTGAGAACTTAATAAACAAGTTCAATCAGTGAAACCGTTTTTTCTTTGCAACCTCACTTGTGTTTTCCATTTTGGCATGCATCTTATGTTATACCACACTGAACAGTTGAGAGTATTTGCTGCACTCAGTTACAAGTGTTAAAGTGGTAATCTAGTTTTGATCAGTTAAATGCATTTGAATAACTAGAGTTAAATTTAGGGTTCTTTGCATGAATGCATCGTAGTTATAAACTGTTTATTGACAAAGCTGACATGTATATAATGTAATCTTTTGTCTACAATGACCAAAACTGGATGCAAAAAGAATCTCAGATTCCAAGGTCAATACTTGAAGCTAATCAACAAGGATACATTCATATGAGAATAGGTTCTCTCTGTACTAAAGCTTAAAATAATCATTTTTTGTACTTCAATCTAACTCCCAAGCGTAGTAGTATGCAGCTGTAATATCTAAAAAGCTTTTGTTAGACAACCATTACACTTTGACATGCTTCCTGCAGAAAATAGCAGCATAGGAGCTAATGAATCATGAATAAGATCACATAAGTTGCATACTCCAAAGTTTGTTCTAGATATTATCTTTGTTATCATGGAAGAAGGCCAGATAGGAGAATTCATCACGATTTTCAGCAAAATGAACATGCCAATCAAATAAGCCTTTTGCAATGTGGTTGGTTTGTTTAAAATTAAATTGAAAATGATTATCTAGATTTTGTTTTCTATCAAGCCTTAGATCTTTTATTAGAGAAAGATATCGTACTATTTCCCTGTCAAATACTTTAGTCCCTAAACAAATCCTTTATTTAGTTGATGCCTGTAGTATAGTAGTAACTGAAGTTTACTACAATATTATTGAAGGGACGAAATAATCTATAAGTAAATCTGCTATCGTGGGTATCATATATGATTCTCAGTGGCTTACTCTTGTGCTTGATACATATTTTTTTTTTTGTGAAATGATAGCAAGAGTAACTTGCTGTGTGTTTTTTGGCAGAGTGGTTTGCTTTCATTGGGCGAAAAGCAAGCCCTAATTTACCAGGTTCACCCTATGCAATAAATTTTCGGTCAGATGCTGATGAGTCAATAGGGATGAAGCCTATGAATGTCACAGCTTATTCATGTGGTGACACATCACTAGGCTGTTCTTGTGGTGATTGTCCTTCATCTCCTGTTTGTTCCAGTTCAGCCCCTCCACCACTTCATGAAAAGGGTTCTTGCTCAGTGAGGATCGGCTCTCTTAAGGTGTGTTAAGACCAGTTACAGGTTGACAGTCCTACATAAATTTATGGCTGGTCTATAAATGTTCTTGTTCATATAAAATTGAAGTAACTCAAATTTGAAATGTTCACAACTAAGATAATATCATGAGAGGTGCCATCCTTCTTCTATGCATTTAGTGATTCGGTTTTAAATCCTTGCAGGCGAGATGCATTGAAGTTTCAGTAGCGATAGTTTATATCTTATTGGCCTCCTTGTTTCTTGGATGGGGCTTGTTCCATAAAAGAGGAGCAAGGAACCCAACTTTGAGAACCAAATCAATGATGAATGTGACTAATGGTGGTCTAGCACAGCAAGTCCGTGGGAAAAAAGATGAGAATGAGGTACATGCTAATTTTCAAATTTCAAGTATTGCCCCTTTCTGTTACTTCTACCATAGAGTATATATATATATATAGAGAGAGAGAGAGAGGGAGGGAGAATGTTAACAAACGTTTCACATTTTCTATGTTTGTTATTTGTGATAATTCTCTATGGTAGAGATAAGGAGGGAAATAGAGGTAGAATGTTAACAAATTAGGTGTTTACAGACCATATACTGATTACACCTCGCTTATGGTTTTCTTCTTTCACTGCTGCTGAGAGACTCATAACCATGAATCCATGATCTAATTGATTTTTTTAATATTAGATGTTGGACGATATCCCTCAAATCTCAAGCGGTGTTCAGGTTTCAATTGTGCAAGGATACATGGCGAAAATTTTCAGGTCAGAGCTCATGCAGTAGATGCTATTATGCTAATAGCTACACATAAAATAATACCTCCAGATATTGACTGAGACATTAATCAACAGATTATATGGAACATGGGTTGCTAGAAATCCGATTCTTGTCTTGTGCTCCTCACTGGCTGTCGTTCTTCTTCTTGGTTTAGGCTTAATCCGTTTTAAAGTAGAGACACGTCCGGAGAAGGTATGAACATAGCTTTTCCTCTACGTACTTACTGATTCTAAATACAATTTGAATTAGAATGATTGTTATTCTTATTATTTTTGTTCTAATTCAGTCTGATCACAACTTCATTAAGACATCACCTGAACTTCTATGTGACAATCCCTCACGCACCACTTTGGAGGCCGAAAGCCTGAAACGCACCTATTTGTCAGTACTTTAGAATCTAGATTTTTCAGCTTAGATGAAGTTGGATTTGTGTACTTTAAGTGAAGTAACTTCTGTTTGGTGGTTGTTTTTTTAGTTGAAGGTGTTGAGTAGTCTAGTACTTTAACCAGCTTCTGTTTCTTCAGCATTTATACACCTTAACTAAAAGTAGTGACTTCAAAGCATTTTAGTTGCCATGTACTCATATCACTGGACTTCTGTTTTATGCAGCTTTGGGTAGGCCATGGGAGTAGAGCTGCAGAAGAGAAACAATACTTTGACAGCCACCTAGCACCTTTCTACAGAATCGAGCAGGTGAGGAGGTATCTGCATGCATGGCTGTTCTACATACTGGCACACTTCCATGTTTTGTTGTATTTGCATTTGGACATAATGCATCTGACTGACCATTTCCCCTGAAAGCATGATTTGAAATATGTATATTGCTTTTGTGAAATGTTTTGCTGGGCAACACCGGAAACAATCCTATGCCAGTATAACACCAGTTATATAATCCTATGCCAGTATAACATTAGTTATATAGAACTTGTTCTGAACCCAAGTCATGGCCGTCAACACTCGTTAATGCAAAATATCAATATCCACATTCAAATTTATAAGAGAATTTTAGCACTTCATGGCCTTGGCCTCAACATGCAGAGTTTATTTTTTGGTTTTAAGCATGATGTGGCCACTGACTGTATTAGAGCTTATCTTTTAGGTATGATCTTTGTGAGATTCTGGATTCAAACCCTCCTAGGTTTTGCTGCTCCTGCTAGAGGTTAATGTGGCTGCACCAAGGACTGTCTCTTCACTGTAGGTGTGGGCCATGGCGAGGAAGCATCATACATCATCGGAACATCTTTCTAATAGCTTAGTCTCTAAGAATTCCATGGATTCTTCAATTCAACAGTAAGAACTCATGTTTGTGGTAATCCTCGTTCGTATGTCCTTAGGCTTAACTTCTGATGAAGTTGTCTCCAGCCATTGTGGATCCTGGATTTATACTAATTAGAAAGAATAATGCAACTTCTGCAAGTAGTAACACAATTACCATATCATGTTGATTGAGCGTAATGGTAATAAGTGCCCTGGTCCGCCTATTTACTTGCAAGATACAGTGAAACTTTGCGAATTAGACTAGATCATTCCCCAATACAGTGTAATGGAATCAATAGTATGCTGTAAGCGATCTTTCTCATGATGCTATGATCAGTCTTGTTGGATGTCTTATGTCAACTACATTTAGAGAATTATCTTCAATAATAAGGATGTGAAAGTATCGGGGCTACCAAATTCCATATGTGGGAACTTCATTTTCCTTCTGTTATTCCATACTCTCGTATCAATGTGCCATCAACACAATTTAATCCTTCATCATGGATAGACTGACAACCATTGTCTAAACTTTCGGGCTTCATTTAGATGGAAGCTCTCCAGAGGGGAATTAGGGAGAAATACTAGGGGTGGCTGCAAAATTCGTATGAGGACTTCGATCACAATTAACTGTAGAACCTGTACATCTTGATATTTTGGTAATTCAGCTTATAAGGTTTCGATCCTTAATGCTGAGGAACACTTCTTTTGAAGTCCTAGATGGACTACCCAAGGCTTGATGATTCAAGAGCCACAATGTTTCAGCTTTTTTTCTTTTTTTCTCAAGGGTCTGATTTGTGCTTAACCCAATAATTCAGGATTAAAGGCTTCTCGTTAAATATTTTTTTTGTCTACTTCTCTAGATTTGAGTGGCATGCTACAGTGTGATCATGCTACTAACAACACTTGATAACATTTTTACAGCTCATATTGGCAACCAAACCTCAGGCTCCGCATGACAAGCCACCAACTATTGTTACAGAGGGAAATATCAAGTTGCTGTTTGATATACAAGAGAAGGTACTACTTGATTTTACTTCTCGGCTATCAAAGTTGATATATTCCTTGGTCGCATCATAGAACAGGCATGCCAAGGCCTTTTGGTTCTTCTGTTCAACAATCTATAAGTTACATTGTTTTAATAGGTAGACGGAATTCGAGCAAATTATACTGGATCATTGGTTTCTTTGACAGACATATGCATGAAACCTCTGGGCGAGGCTTGCGCTACACAAAGTATTCTCCAGGTAAGTTTTTTTATGGTAATGGTATTGAAAGTAATAATAGCCTGATTTTGTAGCTTTTTATCCAAAACTTAAGTCTATATGATATCAAGCTATCAGCAAAAAGAATAAGAAGTTATATCTGCAAACATTTAGCTAATTGATTGCATTTTTTCTTTATTACTATGTGCAATCGCACATTATCTACTTTTACCACCTTGACCTCCTCCGACTTTCACTTGACTTAAGATGGTAATGTCAATACTGTCTGTATTTTTCAGTTCAATTCAATTTAAGTTTGTTTAATCAGTATGATCCATATCTCGATGCAGTAGATCATTAGGTACTACATCAGCAACTTCTCTTGAATTTATTTAAAAGTTTATTAGGAGAGTGGACACATGCCCTCTTAATCCTTCTTTGTATCTGGTATGACGATGGAAAAGACAAATCACAATCAAGATTGAGGAAGCATGACACTCATTAAGGTTTCTCGTTTTTGTACACTTAAACATGAAGTCATTGGGGCTAAGGAAGTTCTATATATAATTTTATTTGCATCAACATTGTGGTTAAGGCTCAAAACGTGAACTTGAACAGTAAAGGGACTGTCCTTTGTACTTGATTGTAAACATGAACTGTAAAGGGAGTGTCCATTGTGACGACTCTACATCCATCCCTGAGTGTCACCAGGTTCTGTTAACTTCCCATCATTATTGTAACTGTCAACCATACAGGTAGGTTCTCTAAGTGGACAAGAGGAATATTGTATAAGAATTATATATCTCACCAAAACAAACCACAAACGATCCCGTAGGTCCCAAAATGCCGAGATCCAAGTGTAAGCTCAACCAAAGACAACAAATGAGGAATATATGGGTCTAGCAACAAGTAAATGGCTATCAAAGCACACACCACAAGCTATATCCAAGCAATATTAACCATAAACTAGTAAATGTAGTAAAGCAAGTAATTTGACACAAGATTTAACGTGATTCCACTATTGGTGAGGTAGTGTACATCCAGAGAGAGAGAGAGAGAGAGAGAGAGATCCCTTGTATTGCTACCAAAAGGAAGTACAAACAATTTACAATGGAGATGATCACAAAGCTAGAAGAAAACCTTTGGAGCAAGCTCTTCTATGTTCTCTCTAACTAGTTGGAAGAACAAAATCTCGAAGTAATCTAAAAGGGTGTGATAAGGATGAATAACTAATTGAACAAAAAGAGGGTGGGGGGCAGGGCCTGAAATTCTGCAAATTCTCCCAGGTGTCCTATGTGACGTGCAAGTTTTCCCTAAGACGATGTCTGTTTTGCGATGTGTCTAGCTCACATGGGTAGCTCGGTAATTTTGTACCGAAGCCTTGGGTCTTTTACGCGACTTGGCAACCTTGCGTTGTCCATGTTGCATACAAACATCACATATCGTGAAATTTGTACAAATGTTTCCATCAAAGGGGTTGTTGAACTAAGCTGCTATGCGACTTGGCCTATATGACTTGAGGTTGCATAGCCAGGTACACAAATTTAGGCACCATCTTCAATTTTTAACATGTTGTATGTAAAGTTTCTTAGTCATCCACAAACTGTGCAATAGAAAATCTTGGTAGATTAGATTGGAAAAGTTGTATTTCCGTATCCTGAACTGAAGCAAAATGTGCAAATTACTTTTGGTATTTTTCACTTATTGTCTAATATATAGCTGCTGCTTGATTGGTTGATATGTAGTTGATTAACTGTTTTTCCATGTGCCATGTTGTGCCGACACAGTATATGCAATTGTACCATATGTTCTTTACTGTCTGACGATTTCTTTTTCATTTTTATGTTGTAGTATTTCAAAATGGATCCTAAAAACTATGATGACTACGGGGGTGTTGAACACGCTGAATACTGCTTTCAGGTATACATACTGATATCTCCATGGTCATGGTTCATATGAACGGTTGGAAATATTTTTTATTGTCAGGATTGCTATTCTGTTGACTAGATCGGGAGCTCCATGTTGAAAACTATGAGGAACTAAGTTTTAAATGGAATTTGATAAACTATGTCTTGCAATTGGTTTGGTTGTCTGTAATCTGTATCTTGCAACTTATAATTGTACTATTATAACCATGGGACATTATTTTTCAATAAGGTCGGTCATGCATAATTTTGTGTTACTAATTGCATTACAAGGATATAGTTCTATTTTTCACACTTTCTTTTTCTATGGATGGTTGTAATTTTTTTTCTTGGTATTATGAAAATTTAAGCCATCTGACATAGGTTAATTGGATAATTTATCCTAGCATTACACTTCTGATGAGAACTGTATGAGTGCATTCAAAGGCCCACTAGAACCAAGCACGGCGCTAGGAGGTTTCTCCGGTAACAATTACTCTGAGGTAATTCATTGATCTATTGTTTGTTACACATGTACATATGTTTTATAGTGACCCCATAATGATGATTTAAAGACAGGCGTCTGCATTTATAATAACTTATCCCGTGAACAACATGATCGATAAGGAAAGCAACGAAACTAAAAGGGCAGTGGCTTGGGAGAAGGCCTTCATTCAGTTAGTGGAGGTTTGTCTTCTGACCTCATGGTTCATTAACCTAATATTGCTTTAAAATATTTCCTTATTTTTTTTTCGTTATCTGGAATTGAATATTTAGCTATGTGGCAGTGCATGTTATGGATCATATTATTTTAGTTCTCACCACTTAATAGTCATGTTAAAGTTTGGATAACCATGGGTGTTCGAGTCAGCTTGCGCGCACCTCGACTAATCCCATGGGGTCTGAAGTTAACAGCTAGGCAAACCTCCAGTGGCCCTGAGGGGACTCAAACTGGTGACCACTGGGGAGCAAACCCAAGGTCTTACCCGTTGAGTTTCCTCTAAGGGTCCGTTTGGTTTATAGGAATGGAATGGATTGGATTTCATATAGGGATTTGGATTTGGAGGGATTTGGATTTGAAAGGATTTGGAATGCTTTTGTGTGTTTGGTTTGTATGATTGGAATGGATTTAAATTCCATTATTTATGAAAAAATCATTAAAGTTATGAAAAAATATATAAGTTATTAAATTACCTTTTATTTAACTGATTATTAGAAAACAAGTATTTTAACATATTTTTAAACATTATTATATACAAATCTTGCGAAATCCCTTGAAATCCTAGTCATTCCCTTGGGATTTCAAAATCCTATGTTGGAGGGATTTCAAAGAAATCCTAGGATTTCAAATCCGGACAATCCTGCAAACCAAACATGAGACTGGAATGGATTTGAAATCCAAATCCCTCCAATTCCAATCCATTCCGGCAAACCAAACGCGCCCTAAGGATTTGGTCATGTTGAGTTCTTAAGGACTTTTGGTAGGTATTACATAAACTTACATCTTGATTGATGAAGTTTCATAGCTTAAATATGACGTGTATGTTGTGGGTTTTGTTATAAATCTCTTCCTATCATACATGAATGCAATCATACACCAATATGCTTGAAATCTGAACTAATCCTTGTATCAGGATGAGCTCCTGCCAATGCTGGAATCCAAGAATTTGACATTATCCTATTCCTCTGAAAGCTCTATTGAAGAAGAACTGAAAAGAGAAAGTAGTGCAGATGCTATAACAATTTTGGTGAGAGCATGATTTATGAATGTGTGTGTAGTTGATCTTTGTCCTTCATGTGGTGAAATGTCGTTTTAGTTTTTGATACATCAACTTTAAGGACCATAATATTTTCCAATTATGCGAGATTTGAGCACCTGTTTTAATTGGTTCTTCAATTTTCTGCTCTCTAATTTTCAGATAAGCTACCTTGTGATGTTTGCTTATATATCCTTAGCATTGGGTGACACTCCTCGCTTCACTTCCTTTTATATTTCTTCCAAGGTATTTATCATGTAGCAAAGCCTTTAATTATAAATATTTTTAATATAATCACTATTAAATTCTAATTATCAGTTGTTTTGATATAAGCATTATTCTTTTGAATGCTGATGTCCATTACCTTTTCACATCTATTTTATTCCAGGTATTGCTTGGCCTTTCTGGAGTAATGCTTGTGATGCTCTCAGTTATTGCATCAGTTGGTTTTTTCAGTGCAGTTGGAGTAAAATCTACACTCATCATCATGGAAGTAATCCCTTTTCTTGTTTTGGCTGTAAGTTTCATCCTATTCTCTATCCTGTGTACCCTCCACTTTTTTGTATATGAACAATAATGAAGTCAAATTGAGCATTAGGGCGCTCAACTCTTGGGGTAGAGGTCATGTCTGTATACATCATACCCCCCCCCCCCCGGCGCGGCACACACTCGGGTGGGATATACTGAGCTCGTTTGGTTTGGCTCAAACATGAGACATACTGATACTGAATCTGCTCTCCTTTGACAGGTTGGGGTAGACAACATGTGCATTCTGGTACATGCAGTTAAAAGGCAGCAACTGGAGTTGCCTTTGGAAGACCGAATAAGTAATGCACTTGCAGAAGTTGGACCATCTATAACCCTAGCCAGTCTATCTGAAGTTTTAGCATTTGCTGTTGGAAGCTTTATTCCTATGCCAGCTTGCCGGGTATTTTCTATGTTTGCAGGTCAGACATTGATTTCTTTTCCTATTAGTTGATTGTGACCGAATTGCAGAATACTTGGAATTTAGGCAGAATGAGGTTTAACATCTCTTTAGATAATCCTGTTATGCCCCAGACCCCTACCTTTGTGTGGGATATACTGGGTTCATTTGGTTTGGTTTGGTTTAGGAAGTACTGTTATGGACTTATTGTTTAACTTCTGTTCGCATATGTATTTCAGCACTGGCTATTCTTTTGGACTTCCTTCTGCAAGTTACTGCCTTTGTAGCCTTAATCGTTTTTGACTTTCTGAGAGCGGAGGACCAGAGGGTTGATTGCTTTCCTTGTATTAGAATTTCTGGTTCGTTTGTTGATACTGATCAAGGTTCGTGAAAGAACTATCTTATTATGATTTACCACATTAATTATCTTTCCTTATTTTTGTTTGCATAACATTAAAGGTATCTGAAATTATCACTGTTGTAGGTAGTGATCAGAGAAAATCTGGATTACTTACTCGATATATGAAGGTAAATAACATGTTTTCCACAATTTATTTAGTCTGAATGAGGTAATGACTGCAGAGACTAGAAGTTGCAAGTAGGGAATGATCAAACAAAATGAATTTATTTTTTTGGATATAAAAAATGGTGACATCAATTATATATAGGGAAAACTGCATGAAAATGCAACACACTTTGGTCCGATTCCTATTTCACATGGCGTACTTCTATAACATTTATTTTGGTACCTTAGATGTGACATCTTAAACATTTAGATGCCTAGTTTACATATGAGAGTTGCATTTATTTTTGGTCTAATTTCTATTTTGAGTAATGTACTTTAGTCTAAATGTTGGTATCAAAATGAAGATTTCGGAAGTACGTTGCCAAAACTGGAGTGTGACCAAAGTACATTGCATTTTCATGCAATTTGCCCTTATTTATATGCAATACCAATGTCTGAATAGTGTTTTTTGTGAACTACACCGCAGCATATATCTTTATTTAAGTCTAATTAACTTTATGTGGTCATGTTGTTTGCAATTTATGCTACTTTTCAGGAGGTTCATGCTCCCATCCTAGGTATATGGGGGGTCAAATTGGTAGTCGTTTCTGCATTTACTGCATTATCATTGGCCAGCATCGTAAGTTGTTTCATTGGAGTGTTCTTAGACTATGTTTGACAAACTAGTTGATAAGCGCTGTCGGCTAATAAGTTGGTTGCTAGCTGAAAGGCTACTTGTAGGCTAATAAGCTAGTTGTTAGCTGATATGCGTCACTTTTGGTAAAAAAAAAACTAGCTGGCCAGCTAGATGATAATGGAAAATGACCTAAAAGGACATGCTTTTGGTCATTTATGTAAAATATAAAGGGCATAGTTGGTAAAAAGAAGTGCAAAAAAGCCCTTGGAGCTTATTGAAAAGCTATCTGAAGTAGCTTTTCAAAAACTAGCTTATTGATTACCAAACGGGACTTTTTCGATAGGGTCAAAAAATAAGCTAGCTTATAGTTGTCAAACATGGCCTTAATCCGTTCCCAAGAGTTTTCATCTCTCATCCCTCATCCCTCGTCCCTCTGATATATCGTGTCTTACTTATTTAAAAGGCGTTATGTACAAGGATTCAACCTGGTTTGGAACAACAAATAGTTCTGCCCCGAGACTCATATCTTCAGGTATAAGCTCTTGATACAACTTCTCTTTATGAAAATTTGAACTCATGTGGTAATCTGTCAACAATTAATCATTTTAGTCTTGAATTATCATTTTCTCCTGCAGGGTTATTTCAATAATGTCTCAGAGTATCTCAGAATTGGCCCACCTCTATATTTTGTTGTCAAAAACTATAACTACAGGTACACTGGTTTTTATTTATTTCCCTTTATGCATGCTGTAAATTTTTGGCTGTTAATTTGTGGTTCTCCTTGGGATTATGGGTATATACACGGTTTATGGTTAGCAATATTTTTCACCTTAAGTTTTCCTGTTTTCTCAGTTCAGAATCACAACAGACAAATCAGTTGTGCTCCATCAATCATTGTGATTCAGACTCCCTTTTGAATGAGGTATGGATGTCGTTATTTATTATTAGTTACTCTTGGATACTATTGGTTCGTAATCTTAGCTTTTTACTTCTGCATACCTTCTATGTTATATCATTTTATTCCATCTCTATATTTATTTAATTTCAAAGGAACTGGAATATATTATGCACCTTGTGCTGAAGTTAATATTGATCAATTAAGGAGAGCACTTGAAATTATTTATATGAGCTTCTTGAGCACTGGCACTTACATAGCTGAGGCATAGATCTGATTCCTCTATACGTGACAACTATATCTGCTGGCATGTGCAGATATCAAAAGCATCTCTGGTACCTACATCAAGCTACATAGCTAAACCTGCGGCTTCATGGCTTGATGATTTTCTTGTTTGGGTATCTCCAGAAGCTTTTGGCTGCTGCAGGAAGTTCACTAATGGAAGTTATTGTGCCCCTGATGATCAGGTTCAACTACTTCCGTTCTTGCTTCCGTTATTACAGATCTGTGTCTTCCAACATTATCGTATGTTGGTTGATGCCATCCATACATTGTGTTAAATCATTCAGCTCAGTTTAAATATGTGCAATAAGAAAAGTTAGTAATTGTATTAGGATATTGGTGTAATTGGTTTCTGAAAGGAAAAGTTGTTTTATGTGCTTCACAATAAACTATACATCATGTTGTAGATAAGTTGCCAACTTCCTTTTTTTGGGTAACCTTGGGTGTCGGGGTCTGCTTGCACGCCTCACCCTAAAGTTAACAGCTGGATGAACCTCCAGTAGCACTGAGAGGACTTGAACTGGTGACCACTGGGAGCAAACCCAAGGCCTTACCAATTGAGCTACCCTTACAATACTGGCGTTGTAATGTGATATTTTCTTCGGGATATCCTGATTTGTTTAAGTTTCACAATGTCAGTATTGTAGGGAGATGGCTGAAAGTGGGGTAAAACTATTAAATCCTATCATCTGCCTGCTGCCAGATAATGTTGCAAAATTCATAATTGAACTGATTCCAAAGTGGCCCATCTCAGGGGTTACATCTGTCTTTAATGCTCAGCAGACAAGAGCTTGCAAACTGAACTGCATAGAGGCCTATTGACCTCATGTTTATCATACTCTATGTGATACATTTATTCTATTGTATTACTTTGTAAGTGTATGTACTGAAAACGTATGATGTTTCTTTCAGCCTCCTTGTTGTTCTATGAATGATGGTTCCTGTAGCATAAATGGAGTTTGCAAGGACTGTACCACGGTAACTACTTCTATAAAGTTTACCTGGTTTGTATCATTCATTATGCTAAAAAGATCTTAAATTTTTCTCGCATATAAGCTTTACTTATTCTTAGATGTAACATCTTGCAATATCTACTTGGCCATGGTGCATATTAGTAGGATGCTTAACTGAAGTTTGGACATTTTCAGTGTTTTCGCCACTCAGATTTCCAAAATGATCGTCCAACTACACCACAATTCAAGGAGAAGCTTCCTTGGTTCCTCAGTGCTCTGCCTTCTGCTGATTGTGCAAAAGGTGGCCATGGGGCTTACACCAATAGCGTGGAACTTAAAGGTTGGTGCAACTCCATGTAGTTTAGAATATCATAGAACTGCTTGCCTATTTACTGACTCCCAGTGATTTACCTCCCCCAATGATGGTTGTGGGACCGGTGTGGTGGAGGTGCTCTAGAGATTGGCGTTGGTGGCGTCTACCCATTTTTTATTTGCTTGTGTAATTTTCATTGTATAGTGTGACACTTCCATCAGCATGACCATAGTGGTTTGCATTTTGTCCTCAGGCTTTGAGGATGGTGTTATTCAAGCATCCTCCTTCCGTACATATCACACACCCCTGAACAAGCAGGTAGCAAGAAATATATTAACCTACAACTGACTAGTTTATATCATCCGGCTTAATTAATTAGATTTGTTTTAATTCAGGTTGATTTTGTCAACTCAATGAGGGCTGCTCGAGAATTTAGCTCAAGGGTTTCCAATTCCTTAAAGGTAATACAACACTTAAGCAGTGGAACCTCTGGTTAAGCAGAAAATGCCTCATTTATTAAATTGTTTATATTTTTTATGTACTTTTTTATACTGTATTTCCTGTTCTAACACTTGCTTTCTTTTGCAGATTGAAGTCTTTCCTTATTCTGTATTTTACATGTTCTTTGAGCAATATCTTGACATATGGAAGACAGCATTGATCAGTCTTGCAATAGCTATTGGTTAGTGATTTCCCATATACAAACTTCAAGTCTTGTGCTCACTTCTATAAGCTAAATGGTCCTGCTCATTTCTCAATATCAATAAATTGCTTTCCCATTATTTTGCAGGTGCCGTATTTATTGTCTGTCTGGTTATTACATGTAGGTATGTTCCATTTCCCTTATTGGTGGTACTGGCATATTTTATCTTCCTTTACTAAGTTTGGACTCCTTCCTAAGCAGTACAGTCATTTATTTCTCTCTGTTGCTTCTTTTTCAGCTTCTGGAGCTCGGGTATAATTATTCTTGTGCTGGTGATGATTCTTGTGGATCTCCTGGTATATTTTGTTCTTGTTGCTTTCTGAAATTCATCTATGGTTGGAAAAAGGGGGTTCCTGGGAAGTCTTTTAATAACTGTGGGTGTTCAGGTTGGCTTGCATGTAGCTCAACTAATCCCATGGGGCCCTGAAGTTAACAGCTAGGCAAATCTCCAATCCCCCTGAGGGGACTCGAATTGGTGACCATTGGGGAGCAAACCCAAGGCTTTACCGGTTGAGCTCCCTAAGGGTGCGTTTGGTTTGCGGGATTGGAATGGATTTGGAGGGATTTGGATTTCAAATCCATTCCAATCCTGCGTTTGGTTTGCAGGAAAGGATTTCGTTGACCGGATTTCAAATTCGTTGACCATTTTAAAATCCCTCATATGATGGATTTGGAAATCTTGGCATTGGGCCTGAATTTGAAATCCAAATCTGCTGGATTCTAAAGCGTGATCTATACTTCAAATTGTATCGATACAAATTCGACGTTTACCAATAAAAATAAATTCTTTATAAAACAAACAAATAATTAAAAAAAAAAACTCAATCCAATTCTAAATCATACAAACCAAGCAAGACTACCAATGATTTGAAATCCATTCCAAATCCTACAAACCAAACACATGAAGGGATTTCAAATCCCCCCAAATCCAAATCCCTCCTTGAAATCCAATCCATTCCATTCCAATCCCGCAAAGCAAATGTGCCCTAAGGGTTTCATGGGGGAGTCTTATAGATTTATAGTATGCTGAAATGATTTGTACTTCTATTCTATGCAGGGAGTCATGGCCGTTCTGAACATCCAACTGAATGCTGTGTCTGTTGTTAACCTTGTGATGTCAGTGGGTATTGCTGTCGAGTTTTGTGTACATATAACACATGCTTTCTTGGTAAGTAAAAGCAAAAACAAGATAAGGCTCAAGCTTAACTATGTGTTTATATTACCTATTTGATGCATAATCATACAAGTTTGTTTTCTTTCTTTTATTAGTTTGCTTTTAGACTTGTGCTATAAACACACATAAGTACACCCCCATATCCTTAATTTTTCTATTGTTAAATCATGTACCACACTGAGTTCCACTTCTTGACATCCTCCTCAAAATTGCACGTTATGGTTGTTCATATCTTAGGTTAAATAAGTATGCTGTTAGAAGTAGTTCTCAAGGTATACAGAATGAGTGTGCACCACGACCTTTACGTTTTTTTAGGATCGATAAGGGTATCTGATTGCATGTAGGACTGATGTTGGGGAGAGGGGGTGGGAGGGTAGAGGACTAGGGGGTGCGTTTGGGGGGAGGGTTGAGAGTCTTCAGATAATTTTGCAGTGTCTTTTGATATGGAGGATCTCTGCATTCCTTTATAATCCCGTTTTCAAAAGATAATCCCCCCCCCCCCCCCCCCCCCCAAAAAAAAAAAAAATCAGTAGCTTTCAGTCGTGCTTTCTTTTTGTTCTACTTACCCATTTTACAAGCTGGGGGTTTTCTTGGATACAGTCTCTTGTCTTCTGAGACAGAGGTAAGGTCTGTGTAAATCCTAACCCCTCAGACCCTACTTTCGGGATGGGGTATAAACTGGGTTTGTTTGGTTTGATATGGTTATACCTTACCCTATATGCATCTTTGTAATGAAGTTAAGGGAAAGAAGTTGTAGGCTCCATTTGGAAGTCATCGTGGTGAATGTCACCTTGGCAATGATTATTGATCATCTTGCATTCTTTCTATTAGAATTTTGAGATAGGGGTATCTTTCTGCATCTTTTTATGGGGGGCAGTTATCTTATATTCACATGGAGAGTAGACCATTTATTGTTCTTTCTCCAAGCAACATGATTGATTTGGATGATACACAACATGTACATATCATACTCCCTCCATCCCATGAATGGTGCAAGCTGTAATTAGTTCAAATGACTAAAATAGCAATCTTCTTGACCAATCATTATCATCAATGATTTCAAATGATGACAAGGGACAAAAAGGTAAACTTTATCTTGAAATCTTCCAAAGAAGAAAACGGAACAATTTAATGGATTTGCCGAAACAGAAATTGCTACACTTTTCATGTGATGGCGGGAGTTTCAAGTATGAAAGATTATGATAAATGGTTCCTACCTGTTTTCAAAAAGCAGTTCAGATTTGTAAGGGACATCTACAGTTTATATAAATCGTCTATTAAGAAAACTGAAAATTATCAAGCACTACCTTGGTGTTAGAAAGGTTATTTCTCACTGGTGGCAGGTGAGTAGCGGAGATAGAGATCAACGGACAAAGGAGGCTTTGGGTACAATGGGTGCTTCAGTTTTGAGGTTTCTAATTTTCTTTTCTTTTGTTTTTCCTTCACTCCATCTTTTTTGGAATACATTGTAAATAAAGAAAATAGAAACTTCAAGCATTCATACTTTGGCTCTATCACTCCTCACTTGATTTGATTCGTGAAATTTCCATTCACAATGGGTGCATCTATCATATAATGCTCTCATACCAACTCGTTTTTCTGTCTTTGCTTTTTGCAGTGGAATAACAATTACGAAGCTAGTAGGAGTAATCGTCCTCTGCTTCTCAAGAACCGAAATATTTGTGGTATCATTCTGATCTTAAGTATTCTTTTGGCATATAAGATATAAGGAATGCATAGAATATGAATAGTGATTGTGAAAGATATCTCCCCATAAACAACCGCCGCCCCACCCTCCAACAGTGAGCCTTGTATTGTGAGGAGAGTCCTCCACCAGAGGCGGATCCTGAAAAATTTCCAAGTGGGGGCACAAAATAATTACATAATATACAATAGAACAAAAATTAATTATAGAAAATACGGTTTAATTATAAAATTACATACAAGTAGATTTTCCTTCTTTTTTCCATCTTTTCTGCCGCTGTTTCCAAAAAAAGTAAAGAGAGCCAAAGGGATTCAAACTTGCAACATCTAATGCCACATGCAATGACACTAAAGTAAGCTACAACCGCTTTTTGTTAACTTAGGGGAGTGCGCATCAAATTAAGCGGATCCACCTTTAAGACCCCTAAAAATAGTCCACTACGTCGGCACGATTGAGCGGTAGCACGGGCACCCCTCCCTCCTTAAACCGGCCCTTGTCTTCCACAAACACCATTTCAGAAAGAAAAAAATCTACCTAAACATGGATTTTATGTGGAATCTTATACAATGAATGGTATTTATACAAGTGTGATCTTACTTGTGTGTGGGATTAGGTTCTTACAACCACTATATATCTTGTGGTGATCTGCAAGTTAGATTACGACATCTATATATATGTGCTGCTTTCTTTAATACTCAAGTTTTGTTTCTGGTATGCAGGTTTATTACTTCCAAATGTACCTAGCCTTGGTCCTTCTTGGTTTCTTGCATGGCCTGATTTTCTTACCAGTAAGTTAAAAGCAATTCCACATATTTCTTGCCAACATACCATTTACCGTTTTTTCTTTTACTTTTTGTTTTGCAAGCCAGAGGTCTTCACGGAAATGACCTCTCTACCCCTTGGGTAGAGCTATAGAGGAAAGGTCTATGTATATCCTACTCCCAGACTCTTGGCTATAGAAGTAGGACGTTAGAAAAATTATGACGAACACTGCTATACTTTAAGGGCATGTTTGGCAATTGGCATGCCGTAACTTATGGTGGGAATGAATTGCATTTCATCCGGTACTCTCCAAACACATTCTTGGAGTTGGTATAAGGGGGCCATTTACCAAACGCTTACATGGGTAAGCATTTATCGGTAAACACTTATCGGGTAAGATTTTAGTCCACTAAAACGGTATCATATGTAACAATTTTTCCCGTAAGTGCTAACTGTGGAAAGAGTCTTCGCCCTCACTTACTGGGTAAGACTCTCGGTCCTTGCCTTACCTCTTACTGGGTAAGATTTTTGGTCCTTGTCATATTCATCTGGTAAGGTAATATGACCTAAAGTGCTTACCCGGGTAAGCGTTTAGTAAACGACCCCTAAAATGGACTTTCTCAATGGCCATCTTAATTCCACTAGTAGTTGTGATGATAGGATGTTATTACTCTATGGATCAATATCGGAAACAATCCGTGTCCATAGTTAGTGTACCTATATCATGTGTAAGCGTAGGTCTCAGAATATATGGAACCCCATCAGACTACTCTCTAAAAATAGGTCAAAGTCTGCCAACGTGGGACTCCAACACGCCCCCTCCAATGATCGAGCACACTTTCATAGAGTGTCAAGTCCTTTACAATGGTGGACAGTGGATCCGATACCATGTTTGAATACGTGGAACCCCATCATATTATACCGCAAAAGAACCCTTGAGATAAGGGTGCAAGTCTAGCTGGTGTGGGACCTCACTTGCGGGAGATCAACTCATTGTATAGTATGTCGCCCCAAACAATATTCCCATGTATGAGTCTTGGGACGGCTATGCTATCGAAGCTAGTTATCATGCATACGGATGATACAACTCGCTGTAGTGTTTATCGCCCCAAAAATGATATTTTCATGTCTAATACTCGAGACACACTACATAATTCAAGTTAATGATCTCATGTCAGAAAATACATATTAAATGATGTATATATAAGTCCCATGGCTTACGTTTAGCGCATAAGTAGGTGGGAATCCTTACAGAATAAGTGAGAGATCTAAGGTTCGACTACAGATACCACCCACCTCCCCCCGAGACCCACGATTCACCTCCCCATGATAGCCCGTGGGACCAGTATGGTGGAGGAGGATATCGTCTATAGTTTTTCTGATAAAATCCAACTTTCTGAGTTATTAAATACAAATGAAACTTCCAAATTGCAGGTAATATTAAGCATGTTTGGCCCGCCTTCAAGACGAGTTGTCACCGAGAGGAAAGAGGACAACAAGTCTTCGCCTTCATCACCGTTATAACTTATGATACAAAAAGTAGGTTATCTCGCTCTCATTCTCTCCGGTAAAGTTTTCTCCCGAGTCCCATACATACCTCATCTACAAAAAAACCCAGAGTGTTAAGTGTTAACCCGTATGTAATGTGTAAAGTACTAGTATATACATATATATAGTGGTACCCCAAGTTATAACAACAGATGAACATAGATGTAACTTGATTTGTATCCATTTATCTAATCTTGAACTCCTTATAGTTTGTAATCTCATTTATGGATTCAGTTTTTGGTACGTAAGGGCCGTTTTCCAACACAAATTGAGTAAATGCTAATCGGGTAACAGTACAGTTTGGGTAAGAGGATCTTACAGGTATCACGTATCTTACGGTTCTTACCTATTGAGCATAAAAATTACCTAGAATCTTACTGGGTAAGAGTCATAACAAGGAACTAGAGTCTTACCCGGTAAGTAAGAGAAATGACTCTTACCAAGTTAGGGTAATGTCCTTACCGGTAAGCGCTTACTCGGTAAGAATTTTGGTAAACGGCCCCTTAGTCTGAATAAGGTCCGACTGAAAATGGTTATAAAGTGTTTTATAGTAAGAGGTTGTTTGTTTTTAATAAAAAACCTCTTATTCTCTTAATGACTCTTAAGTCAGAATCGTTCAGTCAGATCAATTTTAAGATAAACCTGGTGATGCTGACCAAATCAGCACCGGTCACTGAATAGGCCCTATGACTCCATAGAGCTCTCCCGGTGCATGAAAACTCTTCGGTTTTATTACATTTGAGAGCAAGTAGGGGTGCTCACGGGTTGGGTTGGCCGGGTTGAAGGCACTTAAACAACCCAACCCAATGTTTGCGGTTTGAAAAATCTCAACCCAACTCAACCCAATCAAAAGTGTAACCCAACCCAACCCAAATCGTGCGGGTTGGGTTGGGTTAGTCGGGTTGGTCAGGTTGAAATTTAATACATCATTTCATAATCTAAGTGATTCCGTTTAAAAAAACTAAAATCAAAATTGATATATAAAAATAAGGTTAATAAAAGAGGAGAAGAGTAGAAGAAGAGTATCTCTTGCCTCTTGATTCTATCGATTTTAAAGACTTGAAGTTTAGATTTGTGCGATTTTAATCAGCGTGGTCTCGTGGAGAAATCTAAACTACGGCTAAGATAAGAAGACTTTAAAATAGATAGAAAGAAAATACAATAAAAGTCTAAAACCATTATAAAAAAAAAAAAAAAAAACGTAAGTTTTGGTCGGGTTGGCGGTTTGGCAGGTTGGTCGGGTTACTTTGGGCCTAACCCGTTTCCAACCTAATAGATGCGGTTTGGGAAAAATTTGTATCGGTTTACCTCGGTTTGAGTTTTTTTGCGTTTTTTCGGGTTGGGTTGGCCGGGTTGGTCGGGTTGGTTGGAAATTTGAGCACCCCTAAGAGCAAGTCCTTGTCCGGAGGATGACGAGTATATATGGTTTTTTGCGACTTGCAGGAAAAACGAACAATATCTTTTGAGGTGTTACGATATCATTGTACTTAAATCTCTTTATTACGTAGTTGAACAACAAAAAAACTATAGTTACATACTTATATTCTTACTTGGAGGTTTCAAACGAAAACACCTTCATTTTATTAAAAAACGAGAACATCCTTGTCACATGTGATAATACAAGTAAGGGTACATGGTGGTAAGGTCGTCAGCGTATTCGATTTAATTTAATATCACATTGATAGACTATAGTAAAAAGGTATCCTTACGTGTTCGTAAAATGAAAGTGTTTTTTTAAACCTTTTTTTAATATATTCTCATGATAATATCAATTAAATCATTTCCATTTAGTTTTAATGAATTATCTTGTAAATTATTATTTTTTTTATCAGAACATTTCCAATAGATTATCTGAAATGAAAAAAAAGTAAGTTTTTGTTTTATATATTACTGCAACAGATTCTCTATAATATAAAAACATAAAGAAAACTTCAAATATTCTCTAAAAGTCTCTGGCAAGGAGAGAAAAATGTTATTTTAATAATTTCTCACCAATGAGATTGATTTATTAGTTTTTTTACATAAAGCTTTTTTTAAAGGTATTGAGATGATAAATTTATATAATATTTTAATAATATTGTTAATGTTGGAATATTTAAAACAGAGAATCTGTTAGAGTTGAGTATAATTTTTTTTATACAAATCTTACTTTTAGTTGTTTATTATAGAGAAATTATAAGGAATCTGTTAAAGATGCTTTTGTGTTGTTCTTAGTTAACATAAAGCTTGTTCTGGTACCGTGGTCCCAATAACAAGATGTGTAAAAAGGAACAATATAATTTATTAATTTACATAGAGATGTAAGGGGTTTGTTATTTGCACCCCACCTGTATGAGGTGCAATTAAAGGTGTAAAAAATTTTAAAATCTTAAAATTTGAAAAGTCATTTCATTTTTTTCCCTCTCTCTCAAGTATCTTCAACATTATTGCTAAAATAGAAAAAATGAGTTTTTGTTTTCTATATCTCTCCAACAACATTGCTATCTTGTTTGTTATAATAGAAAAACATGAAAAAATCTCTAAATATAGAGAACTCTCTAATCTTGATGGTAGAAGAGAGAAATAATTATTTTATTCATTCTCACCAATGAGATTTAGTTTTTATCATTTTATATTAAGTTTTCTTTTAAAAGTGTATTGGGATGATAAATTGGATAATATTATAATAATATAAGTTGTTTTAAATTTTCTAAAATAACAAATCTGTTGGATTTGAATGTAATAATTTTTAGAAATTTTCACTTTTAGTTCTATATTTTAGAGAAATTATAGAAAATCTGTTGGAGATGCTCTTAATTACTCTTTCTTGTTTTTTTCTCTCTCTCTCATTGCCTTTTATTTTTAAATAAATAGACTAAAAAGACAATTTCATTGTTATTTATAAATTATAATATGTCATTTATTTTATAATCCATCAATTATTATTTAAGCATTTAAATATCTAAAGAACAATTCATCAGTTCTTATTTCTTAAGCAAACCTTTAAAAATTTAGATGACAATTCATCAATTTTTATTAAAACTTTGAATATGAATTAGTTATGTTGTATTATTTTTCTATGATAAAAAATATTCTTATAATAAAAATATATAGAAAAGATATTGTTAACATGTAGAAAAGACTAGAAGCGTACTCACGCAATACAGCGAGATACATCACGATTTTAATGTTTCATTTTATTTTTTTTGTCGATTTACAGTACGATTTTGGATGATTTTGAGAAAGTGATAATGTTTTTTTTTATAAATATGTTTAATTTAGGCTTAATAATATAATGTTTTTTATATAAAAAATTAAGTATTTTGTTATAATTCAATGATTATCTTATATATTTTAATGACATCTAGAAAAAATAACCAATTACATATTTAATAATATAATTAAAACAAATTTATAGTTTTATAATATATTAATTAATAGTGATACAAGGAAATATCTGCATAAAAGGAAGGTCATGCACATACCAAATTGGTAGGTGTTATAAGCCTCCAGTAGTAATATGTATCTTGTGCTTTGATACTTATAAATTAAGAGATTTTTAAAATCTTGCATAAAATGATGGTACCTTATGCCTAATAATTTGTATTTAATCTTGCATGAACCTCTCCTTAGATTACTTGCTTAGAAACTTTCTCACTACCCCAACGGTAATCATACCAAGGCAGTTCAAGCATACGCATGTAACATGTAGGTTCACCATAACACTGGCCAGGTGCCATTATGAACGTACCGTACATGCTCATCCTTGCGACCCTCGACAAGTCTCCCGTTTCTAGCGACTCGATCAACTCTAAAATATCTTGTCTTAAGGTTCCTAATGTGCAACTTCACTTACAACAACGCTAGTTTGAGTCTAGGTATCCTATAATCACTACCTAATTCTCTCAAACTTAAGCTCTGATACCAACTTGTAACACCCTCAATTCTAAAAATAGCAACTAATTTAAAATTTTCTAAATACATCATTAAATGATTCATCTACAATCACAATTTAAGATTTAACCTTCATACATGCATTCATTCTATACATACAGTCTATAATAAGGACAGATATTACTAAAACCCTATAAATGTCGCTATCTCCAAACTGCGGAAGAATTCACCAAGCACTTACACTTGTGGACACTAAGGCACATCCCTTCAACACTGCTAGAACCATACCACCAACTGGAACTTGATGCACATGTCGACAAATAAAAAGGTTAGGCTAACGCCTAGTGAGTTCAAGAGTTTTACATGAGTAAATATATCTTTAGAAGAATGAACCTCATTCGAAACCATGACCAGTCAATTGGTGTCCTTTAAACGTGGAAACAACTCTTTTCCAAAAATCATGCACTTTCAAAGATGGACACCTCATTTAAAACTTGCTTCACAAATTGATGCAACTTAAACTAACTCGAAGCATGAACCATCATCAAACCATGTATACCGTACGTCCGAAAACATGGACACTAGGTCCAATACTCACACGACTATAAACGAACAGACTTTAATTATCAAACGCAGAGTTGACATAATTCATTCAAACCTTAATATACGAGGAGGATGGTCCAATATTAAGGTCCTCATTCACTGTCGACCGTATAGACCCAATGACAAATAAAGTAAAGCATCCTTATATTTAAAAACACTGATAGCCGACGACGGGGGAAACCCGTATCCGTTGAGGGTGGAGGAACACATCAGTATGCCACCCAAGCAACGTTAATCGTATGACACCTCCCGACATTCCAGCCCGGTGTCCCTACGACTTCTTTAACAAATGTCACCCCAAGTCAGTTGACCTTGATGGCCGATCCGAAGAACTTCCACTTAAAAGGCTCGGTGCACTTAAAGACTACCTCCAAGGCATCCCTTCAAGCGGCGGAGGTCCTAGTGCCTACTTTCCCGGTAGCACTAACAGACTCAACCCTCCTGGCGATCACTTGTAAAGTTTCCGGTCATAAAACATGGGTACTGAAGGTCATCACCCCACAATACCCAATCGACCATCCAAAACAGACTGACTACGCGCCTATGGATCCAATGCAACACAGTCTAACCTTACCGGACTAAACATGAATGACCAAAGCACTCTAGCCCGAAATCAACCTTAACACGCAACACGACGCATTTGTACGTACGTCATAACTGAACTCTACATTGAGCCATATAAACTGGACAAGTGTCCTCCAGACTCCTTTAAGCGACATCGAGCCACAATACTCAAACCTCTTTTTGACCAATGATTAACGCTTTTCAAATAATAAACGGATTCGACCCGCACCATGAAATTTTCATGCTCCAAAATACTTGAATGGACTACAACACAGTTTAAGTCGGGACGAAGGTTTTTCCAAATAGATTTATACTCTTTATTCTTTCAAAAACGCCCCATAACGCAAAATTAAACCTTTTACCCAAACGCACACTAAAAATGCCTTTTAACTAAATAATCTCATTTATGCAATAAGTTACCAAACACACCCATTTATGACTCATTATCAAAATGCCCAAAAATCATAAGAATGTATGCTATATAAGTTTGTAAAGTTAAACACTTTCAAAATAACCAGACTGATCAGCAGTTAACAATTTCATGTAAGATTGCAAAACACTTTAAAATAATCATTTTGGCATGTACACCATTTTCACAAATCAACTTGAACTCACTTCGCTAGATTTAGGCTAAATCTAGATTTCACCCAACTTGAGCTCCTTTGAAGGGCACTTGAATCCTCAAGCCGAAAACTTCCAAAACCTAGATCCAGACATTCCAAACCATGAATACCCATATTTAACCATTTAGAAACATTCCCCAAACATTATTTACTAAAATCCCCAACGAGATCAAAACCCTAGTTTCTCCAAAACTATCAAATCCGAGATTTGATAAACTAAACACTAGGGAAACATCAATGGAGCATTTGTAACATTAAATCAAGGAAGCTTACCATTTTAGATGATGAGACTTTCCGAGGACACACATTCCAACTCTTCAACCCGAGCTCCCAGACGTTGAACTTGATGAGGAAGATGAAGATGGAGGTTTTGTGGTTCAAGATCTCATTAGCTAGATGATAGAGAATCATGTGGCTCAAGTGGGAAAACCCTCAAAATGGGTTAGGGTTCGACATTTAGGGTTTTGGGAGATAAAAGGGAAGAAGATTTGGGGTTTGGGGTGAAAATGGGGTCTATGGCTGATAAGTACTCACTTTTGAGTACTTAAGCACATTGTTTTTATCTTTTTAGATTAGATTTTTGCACTTTATAATCCCAACCTTGAGTCATTTTGGTTATTATTTTCCACTTTCTTGATTTGGAGCTTAATATATGGATTTGTGTGCTAACATGGGTTGTATAGGCTAAAATTGATGTATTTTGAAAAATCTTTGTGAAACAGGCCATTGCTTGAAGCATCCTAACAGCATTGAAACTGCAGGGAGAATTGGAAGTTGATTAAAGTGGAGTGGATTTAGCCATTATTTGGACCAGTGGATAAAGCTTTTGCCAGCTTATTATCAGATATTAACTGTAATATTCCTTTTGCATTGTACCTTTTGTTGTAAACCTCTAATATTAGTACCCTTAATTATGGTAGATTAACTCTTTTGGCCCCTCTCTATTTCCTATAAATAGAGGGTTTATGGGGGCATTTAATGTATCCAACCAAGTATCAAGTAGCTCTCATCCAAGAACAAACCCATCCCTCGGTCATCAGATCATTCCTCCCCTTGAAGATACTTTTGTTAGCTGATTTTAATCAGCCCCAATTCTTCTTTAATATTCAGTAATCTTTTGGTTATTTCGTCTTGTTCTTCATATTTTCGTTAATTTCTTCATATTTTCGTTAAATTCTTCATGATGTTCATTAATTTCTTCATTTTGTTTATGTTGTTTGTAATCATCTGCTTAGAATAATCTTTTCATTTTCGTTCATATTGGAACTGGACCACACATCAGTTCTGAGTTCATCTGCAAATTTCCAGAATTCATGCATATGTTCATATGGTGTTCTTCGTGTTCTTCATGTGTTCATCGTAAACCCAGGCTATGAAGGCTTCCAGCATTGGAACAGCATTCACTTGCAGATTTTATTCATGCATTTTCTTTACTTATCTTGCATCTCTAGCCTTTCCATTTATTTTATGTCTTTAATTTCCAGTATTTAATTCCAGTTTATTGTAGTGTTGTACTTACATTCCACTTTACTTTATTGTCATTTACATTTTTATCTTTACATTTCAAGTCATATATATATATATACACACACACACACACTTTCAAGTCATTTACATTTCCAAGCATTTTACATTATGTCTTCTTTTATAGTTCTTTGCAATGTTCTTTATTTATTTATTTATTGTAATGAGTAGCTAAGCACCTTAGCTTGGGTGTGAGGCAAATGGTGATGGTGTTAACTTAAACAAAGTGGACTTTTGTAATTTTAACAAAGTTTTATTATTCCAACTCAAGTTTTATCAAGATAACAAAACTCTTTGACAAATTGATCATTTTGATAGTGTAATAGTGTCATGGACCTAGAGATAGGCCATTGAATAACACGTCAAATTGAATAACATAGGAGGTAATATCGAAAGAGTTACTTGCAACGAGAGTTGTTACTTGTGTCATTTAAAATGATCCATTCTTGATAAGTTGTCACTTTTTTCAAAGGGTTAAAATGGAATAGACTTAGAGATAAGCTATTTGGATTACATCAACTTGGGAGGTATGGGGGTTATTTCGAAAGAGTAACTTTTAACAAAGAGAATTTGTTTTGCCATATATTTTGAGAACTCCACTCTCATCATTCCCTTATCTTGAACATTGCTCAGAGATGAGATTGTTTATAGCTACTGGAATAATGAGATGGTGAGAGTCCAAGAGGAATGTGTCTTGAAATAGATAATAAAATCAGTTTCTGTCACAAGACTGCTGCAACATCCCTGCAGCATTAGTCCATTGGAATTTGGGTTAACATTTCACTACAAGCCTTGCACCCTTGTTTCTCTCTTAATCTTGTTAAAGTAATCTTGTTTTCACCAACCAATCAAAATATTGCTTCAAATTTATCATCTGAAATCATATCTTTCATCATACTTTTATTACACTTTTTAGTTCAATCTCTGTGGGACGATATCTGGTATTTTACCACTTTATTACTTGAAAGGCGACATAGTACCAATTTGTATACTTGCTTTTTGGTATTATCTGTCTCACCCTAATGTACACAAATGGGCCTGTCAATGGCCGAATTTTCTCGTTTTTGTGCACACAGCGGCTCCCCGCGGCTGGTGGCGCGGGTCCACCCGCGCGGAGCACTGTTGTCCGAAAATCTTGCTCCCACACTGTTTTGGCCGTAACTTCTTCGTTATAGCTCCGATTTTGCTCCGGAAAGAACCGTTGGACTCGTAATTAAATTCTTCATCTATCTAGACTATAAAACCTAGGATTCAAGCCCAAAATCCTTTATCTTGTTTTTCCCTAATATATCGGTTTCGGTATTAACTTGAAATGATCCTTTCAAAAATCAGGGTGTTACAGTAACACCCTCAGATTTGGTAAGAGCAACTAAAAAAAAAATCGATATCACATCAAATAGAAGACAAACTTCTTCCTACGAATCAAAACTCAATAGAAAATTCTATAAATGACCTCAACAATAATGACATCAGTATCAGGCAAGGACTAAAATTAATTCGGGTGCTACTCTTAGTGGTGGTGGTTGTTCATGCCACAGTTAAATTTGTCTATTGTAGTATAAATTTTTATAACTCTTAATGAGATTATTATTGTGCTTCATTTTGTATTATCACTGAGAATCGTCACCGGAAAATTGAGAGGGTGCAAAAGCATTTCAAAGCTTAAATTTTAGTTTTAGATGGTTAACAATGGTGGAAACCGAAGTTGTATTTGAACTGATTTTCTAATGTTTTGTATTGTACTTGGTAACTATTTTAATTTATATTTTATATTATATTACAGTAATTATTTTGTGTCATTACTATAAAAATTCATGAATCAGCCATTACAAATGACACTACACGATAAATAATTATATATGACCTTATTTTGGTTTGGGTGATACGAAACGAACTTAGAACCATAGAATCGACATAATCATATAGAGTAAAGGTTCAAAATGAAAACCATCACTAATTTGACCGAAACAGATCCACCAACCTTTGTTCTCATTTACTAATAAATGAAAGAAATGTGACGATAAATATTTATATTCAATGAATATCTTTATTCAAAATATCTAGGGTTGGTTTCACGTGTGATCACCCTTTTTCGTGAGACCCTGGAGACCACATCCCAGTCATTGAATCAATCGAACCTTCATTTTTTTTCTCAAATCTTCATATTTTTTCACAGAAAAAAATGTGAAAGCTTGGGAAAGGTATATGAAGGTTTGCGAGATCAAGGAGATCCAATGGTTAGAAAGTGGTCTCATGAATCTCACGAAAAAAATACCGATATCACATGATCTTAAGTCTAAATATCTATTTTGCAAAGATTTTTGACACTTCCCCTTCCCTCACCTACACACCATATATTGTTAGTGTTGTGATTTAACACACAACACAATATGGGCCCTTGAAAGTTTTCTTTTTTTTGAATGTGACACATCAAGATCCAAAAACAATTGGACAAAATTCTTGTAGATTTTCTTTTTTGTTTCATACAAAACAAAATCTCTTTTGGCCATACCACCTTTTATTGCCTTTGTTGCCCATTTTTGTATGTTTCCTCTTGAAAATTACCATTTTGTCCTTCTTATACGCTGACAATCTAGAAAAAACCAGTAACAAATATTAGTATGATGAAATTGAAGAATAAATTAAATTCGTAAAACTGAATTTAGATATGATTCTATTTGTAGTTAAAAAGCTCTAGTTTCTTTAAAATACATGTTTCACTTTGAAACAGAAAGTTGTAAAGGTCTTTAAATTATGAGTATTTATCTGTATTACAGTTTTTTATTATAAAAATGGTAAAAGAAAATTAAGGGTATACATGTGCTAACTAGGTATGGTCCTTGCCAGTCATTTCATAGTGGGTCTTAGACATAGCATGCCCGTTTATTTACTGCGTTTACTGCAATCAAATAATGTATTTGTCAATCACTAAAACATGAATAATTAGGCTTCGAGAACACAAATGATTGTTTGATTTTAAGCTTTTAAAATTTTAATTTGAGTGGATAAATTATCAACTAAGAACACCTATTTATACTCAGTAAAAAAGTAAAGTAATTAAAAAAAATGTGGTCATGTGATCGTTTAGTGAATAAGACAAAAAAAAGGTAATGGGGCTTTGATAACTGTCCCTTAACTGGTATACTTTTACAAAATTGTAGCTGATGGTAATTGTTCGGGTTTTTAGCTTTTTAGTAATCGACTGTAACCAATCCTAGGCTTCAGACCCACTTGCCCACCTTTACTTGGGCACAGAGATAGCCAAAATTCGGTCCCAGGATTGTCTCGAATCAGTCCTTTCAAAATAGGGTCGGCCTGTCACGGTCCCTACCAAAAACCCTAAGACTGATTGTAGGCCGGTAACTTCTCCCGGTCCCAAATCTGGTCCTGGGCCTGGCCAGTTTCAGAATAAGTATTTTTTTTTATACAAAAATGTTATACATGTTTTTGTATAATTACAAATTTTAAAATTTAGCATTGAAATACACTTTAAATAAAAATTTATTTGAAAAAAAATACTGAAAAACTTTAAAACTTTGAAAAAATCTTGAAAACCTTGAAAAACACTTTAAAATCTTATAAAACATCTTGAAAAACTTGTATTATAATTTATAAAAACGTAAAGAATTTCAAAAATCAGTCATATATATACATAAGTACATAAGCAGTCTTGGCCCGGAGCTTGTAATTTGATAAAACTTGTACGTGGTTCTGAATCATCAAACCCATTACTGATCCCAATCAGTCCTAGTTGTGAGTAGAGTCGGACCCAATTTGACCACCTCTCTTCATCTTTACTTTTTCCTTCACAACTATAGATTTTTCAAGGGGATATTGACTTAAATAGCCGAAGTAGACAAAGAAAATGGTTTTCTAGCCATTTCTCTTCTGGTTGCATACAAATATCACTACTTCCGTAATATCCAGTTGCGGACCTGGTTAAACGACAAAGAAAAAAAAAACAAATCTGGTCATTTTTTACTTAGAAAATAAAAACAAAAAAAATACAGACCCAAATCTGCAATTGCCGACCCAGGTAAATAAAATTATAGGAAAATTGCAAAAAAAAATTTACATTTTCTACCCAAGTCCGCAATTACAGACTTTGATATTACAGACCTAGTGACATGAGTGCAAAACCAGGAGAGAAATGATTATGAGACCAATTTTTTTTATCTACTTTAACTATTTGAATCAATTTCTCATTTTTCAAGCTATTTTACATTACTTTTTATTACACCAAATCTTTTTTTTTAAATAAAAGTAAAATAAACTCTAGATTTTGTGACATAAGCCAACTTTTAACAAAAATGTGGAGCACTAACGGTTATTTTTTCATTTATATTTTAATAATCGGACCAAAATTAACTTTTTTTTTAATTATTTTTTCAAAATTTACAAAAATACCCTTAAGTTTTATATAGCAACCAACTTTCCAAAAGATTAATATTATTGTCACGACGTTGGAGCAAAAAATAAAAGCTTAAAACCTCTATTGGTAAAAATAAAATAAAAAAATAAAACATATTTTAAAAAATTAGTTGTTATTTACTGTATTTTCCTTATTTATAATTTTTTTTTTCAAAATATCACCGACTCACTTTTTTTACACAATAAAGAACCCAAATCACTGATCTTTTTCTTATCATATCATATAAACAAAACCCATAAAATACAGATGATGAGCGAACATAGAGTGTTTGCTTAACTGTCAAAATCTTTAGTTTGTTTTCTAGAGATCATCAGTTCAAGTCCTATAAGAAATTAAGAATCAGTTAAGGGTTTGTCTAACTGCTAACTTTATAAGCTCGTAAGATTATTTCTGGTGTGCATAAGTTAGCGTGAACACCAAAAAAAACATTTTAAAAGCCAAAAAATTCGTACTCAACTTTATTACAAGAGAAAAGTGTAAGGATCTAAAATGAACATTAGGTAAAAGTACAAGGGTCTAAATTGCATTTCAATAAAAGAGTTTTAGGCTATGTTTGCCAAAAAAAAATTAGCTTATAAGCTAGCTTTTTTTCTGGTACATGTTTGGATGACCATAAGCTAGCTTATTGAAAAGCTACTCATATAGTAGTGTTTTGAAAAGTTAGCTTATCAGCTACCAGTTAACTTATAAGTTAGTTTGTCAAACAATGCTAATGCACTTGATGCCTTTTGTGGTACAAAACGTACAAATAGTACCTCATACTTTTGATGAAATTCCATAGTACACCCTCAATCATTTTTATGACAAATTGTATGAAGATGGAACATAATTTGTTCTCATTCATCGTTCGAAGTTTTCCTTTTGGTACATCAGATTTGACATCTCAAATACCTCGATATTTATTTTACATCTAAGAATGCATGAAAATCCAACGTAGTTTGGTCTAATTCTTATTTTGTGTAACATATTTGATCTAAGTGATTAAATCTCACATATGTGGTACCAAATTGAAGGTTTTAAATTATGTTACAAAAAATATGGATAAATAAAAATACATTATATTTTCATGCAATTCATCTTATTTATAATTGATTTTTCAAACGAGTATTTTAAATATTTGATAATTAATCAAACAGACTTAGGATAATATAAAAATAACTGTCATGGAGAAAATTTGAGAATACTTCTAAGTAGAGGTGAGTGTCGGCACCGAAAATACCAAACCGTACCGGAACCGGTACCGATTATATTTTTCGGTTTGGCACTCGATACTTGTAATGTCGTTGATTCGGGATTCGGGACTCGATACTCGGTACTAATACCGAACCGTTCCAGTAAGACCAAAGGTCATTTTAATTACTTTCCTTCTTGGCTTCTTGACTTCTTCTAAATCATAATATTGATTCCTTTCCCTTCTAAATGATAATATCGAATACCGATTCCTTTCCCATCAAGCTAGCTGCTGCTTTGATTAATTAATTCTTCAAACTTTGAGCATTATTGGGTGTTTTAAGCATTGGAAACAATTTTGAAATATTGTGCTCCAACATTCAAAAAGGGTACATAGACTTGGACTCCAACTTGATAGCTGTTTTGGAACGGATGGATTTTCGTATTTATGAATGTTTTTTTATATGGAATATATATGGATTTTCGTATTTATGAATGCTTTTTTTGATATGGATTTTCGTATTTATGAATTTTTTTTTATATGGAATTGAAATGTTCGGGAAATTCGGGATGAATACCGAATACCCGATACCGGTACCGGTACCGGTACCGTATATGATTACTCGGTTCGGTATTCGGTATCGCCTTTAGACCACATTCGGGATTCGGGAAAATTGGTACCGGTACCGGTCCGGTACCATGCTCACCCCTACTTCTAAGCGTACTTTTTAATCTACATTTATCTTCACTTTCAGTCAATTTTACAAACTTTTACATACATTTAATCATTTTCACATGCATAAACTTATTAAAGGTTCGATCATAAAAATAAAAATAGGTAAATAAAGGTAACTAAAAATAGATGAAAATATATAAATTTATACGAATATTTTATTCTCATAATCCAACTTTAATCAAACAACCATTAAAAATTTTCATATAACAAATACAAAATCCAATATTCTCTGTTTTTATCCCAACAATGTACAAGTCTTTAATGCATAATTTACAATTCACTAAAACAAATTTAAAAGAAAATACCTATTACAAATTTAATTTGTACATATATATGATAACACAAAACATATCTTTGACCAAGATTTTCTTGATTTTGACCCATTATTTTACGGCATTGTACAAGTCATTAATGCATCCCGACATATGGCGCGAATCTTCGAGCCCAATTGGAACGGTATAGTACAACCCATCAATGCTAGATTCTCCCAATTGGAACGGTATAGTACAACCCATCAATGCACACAATGACGACCTCTTGACCCATAAATCCCGAATCTTTAACCTGGATCCTTATCGGGTTTTACCTAAAAATCCCGAATCGACCCATTGGACATGGACCCATCACACGGGCCGTGACCTCAACCGTGGTGCACCGGGGTCACCCTTTACAAGACCACGGTGCTACCCAAACTGCCGGCCACGAGCTGCGGTTCGAAAAGAGCGAGCTTAATCGTTGCATTTTGATACGCTCGATAAACATCGATACACTCCTCTAAATCGGCATCGCAAGTTAAAAGAACCCATTCGGAATCATCATCGAAATACTTGAGATGAAACTCGCTCATATCGTTTATACCGAATCTTTTCGCGATTTCTTGCAGCAAATTGCTGTAACCCCAATCTTTTTGCAATCGAAAACGTACCTTTTCTTCTCCGTAAGTGACCTTAACTCGCGGAACATTCTCGCCTTTTGGCGGAAGTTTCGGAGTTACCGGGAGCTCGGTGAGCGATTTATGGCTATGTGATCTCTGAAGAACCTTCGGTTCTTGGTCTTGACTGTATAACGACACATGAAGCTCGGCATCGCTCCGGGCCCGTTTCAGACCGCAGTTTCCGGAATCTTCACCAGTGGGCGTGCGCGGATGCGGGTACGGGTGGGTTCCACTGGAACACGATTGGCCCGAACTCGAAGTCTGGCTGCACGAAG
Organism: Arctium lappa; assembly: GCA_023525745.1. Taxonomy (NCBI): domain Eukaryota; kingdom Viridiplantae; phylum Streptophyta; class Magnoliopsida; order Asterales; family Asteraceae; genus Arctium; species Arctium lappa. The sequence continues at coordinate 3,313,788 of CM042049.1, forward strand.
GGGACAGTGACGATTTGACAACACCGTCAATCGGCTTCGAGTCAACGGTGTGAAACTTGGAAGCGGAAAACGAGCTCGTTTTCGGATCCGAAGAAGCGAGTTTCGGGAAGTTTGAATAGAAAGACTCGATCTGGAACGAACCCGAAGCCCCATGAACCGAATCCATCACGAGCTGGATCTTTTGTAACGAATGGCCGACTTTCTTGATCTTCCGAGACGGCCAACGTTGGATCCCGTGTTGTCGACAAATTCGTTTAAGAGTCGTTGGACAAACTGCAATTATAACAATCGAACAAAAATCGACCATGAGCCCAAATCTAAACCATCAAACCACAAAACCGAACCAAATTGGTCAAATTGGTTCGATTTTAGGTTAACACGGTCCGGTCCGGATCAGAAAAGTCGGAACCAATCGGACCGAACTGCTTGTGCTGTTTGTTTTTTAAGAGTTACCGAGTGCTTACCACCGAGGTTCTTCGCCGCGTCTTTAAGACTGCCGGCAAAATACTGTCGAAGCATTTCCAACGTGATCATTTTCTCCGTCTTGGCACCGCCACGCCTCCTCTCCGACGGCCGCTTATTACCACCATCGTTCCCAAAACCACCATCGCCGGAACCAGACTCACGAACTTGCGTTCCAATCAAATCCACGGGTGTCTCCTGCGAGATTTCTTCGACTTTCACCACTTCTAGATCGGAAACAACCGAACCTTCTTCCAACAACTCCTTATCCGTAACGATCCTTAAACTCCGGCAAACGTTTTGTATGATAATTGATAACGATTTAAGCAACCCCTTTTGCTCTTCTTGCTCCTTACAATCGACCGGCAAAAAGAACTCCAAAACGTAATCGATATTTCCCGTATACGTGCTTCGAAGCCGTATTGCAACGACCCCGCACAAATTGAAGATCCGAGCGTGGTGCGATAACGGGTACTCGGTTTTCCTGTACGAGGCTATATCCGGGAAATAACACGGTTGGTTCGTCGTGAAAGCTCGGCCCACAACACCTTGGCCTTTCAACAAGTGGTGCTCGGAGCACGCTTCTTGGAAAACTTTGAAAGCGGTATCGTTTACGTAGCAAGCGGAGTCCACGGTCGAGATACAGTGGATTACGTTGGCGGCCGAGTGGCGGCAGCCGCCTTTGCCTTGTTGGATGCACGGGACCCACGTCTGAGCCAACGGCAAGTTATGAGTTTCGCAAGCAGATTTCAGGATCTCGAGAATCTCTGGCAGGGCGGCTCGATACAAACCATCGCTCACCTGCTGATATATTCATCGAACGTTAATAAAACCTTTTTAAAGATTTCATTCGAATTCTTTGTTCAATGTAGTAATTTACGATCGTATTACCTCGAATTTCTGCGATTTCGACGGTTCGGAACTCCTGAGATCGACAGCCTATCAAAACCCGAAAATTTTCAAAATATTCAATCGTTTCCCGACACGAAATATCATTTCTAGTAAAGATTTCGTAACGTATGAAACATAATCAACTACAATTCTATAATGTTATCATATTATATACCGTCAGATATATGGAACCCATCAGATCACTCGCTACGTCAAATATGTGAAACCCGAAGGGTGGAATTGTCATTTACTCCCTCTATTACTAGGGATAGAATTGTCATTTACTTAATTTAAAGAGTAATAATTACACATTCCTGAAACAGTGCGCCTTTTTCGTTGTGTACCGTCAGATTGAGTACTAGCTACAACCGTGGATATATGGTGAATATTTTCCGTAAAATCAATCAACAACGGGCATATACACGATCGCAAAAACGTCAAATATAATCGTAATGGCTAAATACAAGAAAAACGTACCTCGAGAGCTTTACAAACGTCTTCGATCTCCGGAGCGTAATTACTCTTTTGGGTAGTCATGACAACCTCGATAACACCGAGACAACTTTGACGGTCGTGATCGAAAATCGGGACCGCAACGCTCCCACGAACATCGTACTGCTGAGCATGTTCAACTCTCGGATACTCCTCGGTTTTAAAAAACCGAACATCGGGAGTCCATTCGGGAACTTTTCCCATAAACACCCTTCCGGGTAATCCGACTTCCTTCGAATCACCCTCCGCCGCAAAATGATAGTTTTCCGATATGTTTCTATAATTAGAAAGCTGCGGGCAATCGGAATCGAGCGTCGAAAGCTGATGGCTCGTACTCAAAACTTTCTTTCCTTCTCGATTCTCCGGTAGCCATATTTGAATAAGCACGTTTTTGTGTAGCGTAGAATGCTTTATATTATCGATCGCATAGATCAATCGTTCCTTCACCGATAACGAATGGCGGCCGATGGAGGCCATTGGCGGAATCCACCATCTTCGGCTAGAATCCGAGCTCTCGATTCGAAAGTTTTCAGATTGATTATAGAATCCTATCGAATTACTCGTATGGGATCTCGACGGAATTCCTTCTTCCGTTTGACTAACCGAAAGATTCGTGAGGAACGACGATCTTTGCCGCTCTTCTTGAACGTCTTCCGGCGGCTGATCGCCATCGTTGAACTCCAACGTAGGCCATTGAAACAAAGGGTCGAAAAGGGGATTGTTATTATCATTACTGTTTACGAATTCGGATCCGTCTGTTGCTTGTAACCAACATCCATCAAACAAGAGTTCATCCATGTAATCGAAATCCATCATCGATTCGGACGGATTTCCGAAGATGTTATTTGGAGGAAACAAACTATCATCCATGGCTGCAATCTTGAACTCCAAAATCCCTCAAACTTTTTATCTAAAAATCCAAACTTTTTTGTTCATAGCTCAACCAAAATCTGTCAAGATTGGGGGAAAACAAAGAACACGAAGATTAATTCGACGAAAATCTAACGAATTACAGTTCTAAAACTTCAAAGAATTGACATATCCAAACATGTTTACACACCTCTAATCATGTAAACTCAAAATCCCACAATTTTCTTGTTCAAATCTCAACCAAAATCAGTCAAAATTGGGGAAAAATAAAGAACAAGATTCAATGAAAACAAAACAAATTCAACTTAAAACCCATATCCAAAATCATATCTTTTTGGGATAAAGATTCAAATCCCACAAATTTAATCCAAAATCAGAACTTGGGTTTTCAATATCTCAACCAAAATCTGTCAAAATTGGGGGAAAATAAAGAACAAGAACATGATTCAATGAAAGCAAAACAAATATAACTTAAAACCCATATCCAAAATCATATTTTTTTTGGGATAAAGATTCAAATCCCACAAATTTCATCCAAAATCAGAACTTGGGTTTTCAATATCTCAACACAAATCAGTCAAAATTGAAGAAATTTGAATAAAAAACCTAATGAATTCATCACTGAAAAAGCTATATACATCTTCACTAAAAGATTATATGCTTATGAAATCAAAAAGATTCCATCAACATGACAATCAAGAATTACCAATATTCTTAGTCAAAGTACTCAAAAAGTCAGCTACAGAAACAAAAAAGATCAATCAATAAACATAGCCCCCCAAGTTCAATACTTATTCATCTAATAAATGAAAGATTCCAAAATAATTAAAATTAAAAAATAAAATAAAAAGTTATTATTTCATATTACGGATATCTCAAGATTGTTGTACCATACAAGTTTACAACCACTTGCAACCTCTCTCTCTATCCAAGAAACAAAAAATCAAAAAAAAATGTAAAAAATAAAAAGAAAAATGGGTTTTTGTAAGATTTAGATTCTTGAATATTCCAAATAAGGGTTTACCCACATTTTAATTCAAGAATTTAATTCCTAAAAAACCCAACAAAAAACATTCAAGAAATCTTGTGGGGTGTTTTTCAGATGCAGAAAAAAGAAAATTACTGTTGGATTGCTCTGAAAAATCAATCAATACATAGAAAAAATCATCTTTATTTTTCTTACCTTGAAATCATCATCTTGTTTCTTGTTTCTTCAAAGAATCTTGTTTATAATCTTTGAAACCCCACCACCATGAAAACTCTAATAAGGGAATCCCAAAGCTAGTCAACCTTGCTGCTCTAGAGAGAGAAAGTTAGAGAGAGAAGATCCTTTTTGAGGGTTTTGAAAGATAAAGAAAGATTCAATTTTTATAACATGAACTTGAGAGATGACGAAAGAAAAAAGAAGGGGAAATTTATATTTGGAAGATTAAAATGGTGGGTGATGTAAGATTCAATTTATACATAAAAAATTAAGAAAAAAAGGGGGCTTTTTTTGTTTTTTGTATTAATTTCTTGAAAGTAGGCGAGCAAAATAAAGAATTGGATGTTGGTGTGTGTGGATGTGTGTGTGTGGATGATGGATCGGTAAGCAATTGGTAGCTCAAAAAGAGGGAAACTTTAGATTTAGTCACACAAATATGACCAATGTCAATTTAGGCTCAATGTTGTTTCATTTCAACACTTTGATCACCGTAGTTTTTATTTGTTAACTGTAGATTAAAGGGGGTGTTTAGAATTGCTTATTTAAAGGACTTATTAACTTAGGCGAAGGATCATGTAAGAAGTTGAGTTAACGGTGAGAAGCGTGAGAAGTGGATCTGAACCGTTGATCTCTTTTAATCTCAAACTCTCCCATGAATTGCGGCTTAAAAGGGAGTTGATCTGGTGCATCTCGATGCATCTTATCTCAGTGTATCTCATCCTAATATGTGTTCATTTCTCATCCAACGGTTGATAACCACTTATCACGCTTCTCACCGTTAACTCAACTTATCACCGGAACCCAACCCTATTAACTTATTCTGTTTTGTCACCGTTGATAAGGAGTTTTAATAAGTCATTCCATTCAAACTTATTTGAAACAACTTATGAGTTTTTTGGTTATTTTACATGTATAAGCAATCCCAAACACCCCCTAAATAACAACTTATTAGCTTATTACGTTTTGGTGCCACCATAAGCTAATCCAAACATTTTTTATAAAACTCTGGCTTGACATCACATTGTTAATGAACACTTTTATCTAAAAGCATAAGTTATTTTAAATAAGCAATCCAAAACACCCCCTAAGATGTATGTGTCAGCTTGTGCATACATCGACTAATCCCAAGGCTGGAGAATAGGGAGGAAAATCTTCAGTGACTTTGCAGGACTCGAACAGATGACCTCTAAGGAGAATCCCCAAAGGTCCACCATAGTTTTTTTTCTTTGACCACCAATAGTTTCTATTATTGTACTTTGTTCTTTGAGTTAGCGTTTAGTACGTAAAAAGAAATGAACTGGTTGTAACACCCTAAAAATCTGGGTAATTTTAAAAATTGAAAATTTGGCAATATAACATTTGCATTTGGGACAAACCACCCAAGAAGGGTAAAAGTGTAAGCGTTTACAAAACCTGGATAAGCTGCATGGGAAATCGACAACAAACTAATCTAAACTATTTCTATCTAGATTACATAGGTTGTCAACTCAATTCCAAAAATGAATAAATTGTTTTAACGCCAAGACCCCAAATAATCTATCATCCAAAAATGCCCTCAAGAGACCACGCTCTTCACTCAACCCCTTGACGATCCGCCGTTAAGGAAACCTGTTATACACATCATTTGAGAAAAAGTGTTAGGCTTAAAGCCTAGTGAGAACATACAGTTTATATGACAATTCGATAAGAAAGTTAAATACAATATAAGTAAATTTGAGTTCCCCAAACGCCTTTATAAATAATTTGATAAACACATTTTGACCTTGCGGTCCCAAAATACATCTTGCGATGACGGGAAGACCCGATTTTCCAAGGATTGTAGCGAAACACAAAGTAAGCCATTTTCCGAGTTATTGAGCTCACCATACTAGGATCAAGACCACGAACACGCCGGCTCATACTAAGATGTGGGGGAGAGCACCCAATGATCCCTAGTCATGCTCATTCGCTAGGATTTACATTTACGACTCACGGCTAGTATCCGGTCCCACATAACCGTACCAAGTTGCCATCCTAGGGCCCAATGTCTCAACTAGCTACAAACGGGAGTTATCCCCAATAATAAGTCGACTCTATACCTATGAATCCACTAGTAATAGTCTAGACTTGTCACAATTTCATTTGTGACCAACTATAATCAAACATATAGTTCATAACACCATTTATTTCCCAAATCATATTTAAATGGTTAACTGCTGATAAGAAGTACAAAACTCAATCATGAATCATAAGGCTATCTTCATTTCCAAATATGTTTCAAGACAAGTAAACCTTTCAAATGTAAAAAAAAAAAAAAAAAACATTATAATGCAACATGGATTTCTTCAAGATTAAACCATTTGTTTCCTTTTCTCAAAATAACACTTCCAACCAAAATACCCATAATGTGCTTAAAACATAAACTTGGCTAAAGTGTCATAAATTGAACATTTGCTTATCAAAATGTGAAGTCATCCATATTTGTTGTTCCAAGACATTGATTGTTTCATTATCTTACAAAAAGGTGAGAAACCCTAAAAATCTCCAAGATATCAAGTTGGGTCAAAATCTCTTCAACAATGAAAAATATAAATAGGGAGATACTTAGAAGTCAAAAATACATTTTGATGTGCATAAAGTTTAGTAAAAGGAAATATGAACTCACAATGAGGTTATTATCAAAACCTTAGCAACCCTAGAGTGGAAGATGAAGACCTTGGATGGATGGGTGCCTGATATCTTCTCCCAAGACTTAAATAAACCTATATAGCATTTAATAACCCTCCATTAGAGGTAGGTGGAAGGAGTAAATGAAGGATGAAGTTTAGGGTTGAAGACTTACCACAAAGAGGAGAGAAAACGAGTTTTTGGCTGCCTAAGACTGATGAAAATGAATTTGGCCCGCTGAACTCTTGTTTTAATCGACCAGACACGCCTGCGACATTGCCTCGGCGATAGTGACATTTGTCACTATCGCGGGCATAATTGCCCGAGAGGTACCGCAAGGGGCCAAGTTTGGCGACAGTGACAGGGCGATTGTGCCTCTGTCATAATCACATGGCATTCTCGCGCCATACTTACCGAGGCTCACTCAACCTCGACGATTGTGACCACGACGATAATGCCCATGTCAAGGTCGTCGGGCACTGTCGCCCAAACCTCAAGGGGTCCAAATCTCGGGGTTTTCGCACTCGAAAATGATTAACTCACCAGACGTACGAACAACGATAAACATAAAAGGTTATAATTCGAAATGAGGAAGATTAAAAGTCTAAAGATGGACTTTTATATAAAGAAAATTCGAGGTGTTACACTGGTATAGACGGTACCGAACTATACAAGGATGAACAGGACAAGAAGACATTGTTGGACTGAACATGATAGGGCATGACAAGTTGTCTCTATGTTACTTGGCATGACTAGATTTTAGTCACACAACTATTACCAAAGTCAATTTAGGCTCACTATTGTTTTCCATTTTTAACAATTTGACCACCATTGTCCCTTTCTATTATTCTACTTTGTTATTTGAATATACCATTAATATTTTCATCAAATGATTTGTTCTTAAATTTTTTTCTAATAGTTTTTTTTTATTTTTTGTAGTAGAAAATGTCTGGTCATAAATCTATATTTATAAATTTTGAGGTAGATGTTAGGTATATGTTCATCATACCCTCCCAAATCCCATCGTCAGATAAGATATATTGGGCTGATTTGGTTTGGTTTATAGTATATAGTGTCTCAATCGCGTTTCAACTATTAAAGTTTTTTGGGTTTTGTCTTCAATAGTCGTTTCAAAGTTTTCCCCTTGTTCTGTAGGTTAAGTATTTGGCAGGTTTGATAAGTGGATTGCATGCCTCCTGTGGGGGGTTTGCAGTTGGGAGGGGGTCGTGTACCATGTTTCACAATTGGATATATGTATCGGCTAGGGGTGTTAACGAGTCGAGTAACAAGTTGTTATGGTTTAACTCGAGAAAATAATATCTTGTTTAAGCTCGAATAGCTTTTTCAAAATAATCTTGTTGTTTATTTAATATGTTTTAGTTATACGGTTTGACCTAAAATTCAAGGTTTATAAATGTGTTTATGTGCTTGAACTCGGAATTGAATAGCTCGTTTATTGAGTCAAGCTAGATAATTATTATATTTTGTGTAACACCCTAAATTTTAGAGAAATAAAAATTCGAAAATTTTGCAATATGACGACTATAAATTGAATAAACATGGGTATACATATCCTGCTATAACAAACCCAAAGTATCATCCCGATAAAACGGGGAACAAAGTTACTGCCTTTACAAATAATCAAATGAAGAATATACTTAACAACCTAATAATCTAACTTAAAATAAGAAAGATTAGTATCGGGTGTTTCTATTCTTCCAAAAGTATGTCCTCTATCAAAAACTTCGGTCCATACATCTCCCAAAAAGACCGCTCTTGACCCCCAAGGCCATCTACTCAATCCCGACGAATCCCACCGGGAACCTGACCTGTTATACATGTCATTTTAAGAAAAAGTGTTAGGCTAAAGTCTAGTGAGATCAAACATTTGTAGTTAAAATAATCAAACGTAATAGTAAATAAAGAAACCCATTTGTGACAATAATAATAATAATGTTCTTTAATGTAGCAAGTACCTCTTGGGTTAACGGGGGAGACCCACTTACTAACACAAATGACGGAACACAAAAGTAAGCCATTCGATAAGTCAGTAAAACCAGTATACAAATAAAGTACACGCAAGAGATGTCAGGCTCAGTGGCTTTAAACTTACACCCACGGAAAGTTAACTTCAACCCCGAAGGGTCCTTACGTTGAGATCCTCATCCAATATCGTAATACTTGAGCACGTAGGACTTATAACCCAATCTGATGCCTAAACGTGCCTCGACGTGGGAAACTAATCGTCCCAACGCCGGACCAATAATATAACAAATACGGGGTCATGACTCCCAAATGCAACAATTAAGCCACATAATGCCCATACGGCCAAATGAATGCACCAACATATGATAAGATGCATTGGACAATATAAAAGATGATTTTCACAAAGGCAATTCCCATTGCTTACCAAAAGATCATTTGTTGAAACATAAATGACTATTATAAGTCTCAATCCCAAAACATGATAAATCTCAAAATACAAACTTATCAGCAGTTAACCACAAGATTATTATTTCCAAATCCAAAAGTTGTACATGATTGAAGCCATCCTTGGAAATACATTTCTCAAGTATAAATATGCTACTAGAAACATTATCAAGGTTATTCACCTCCATTCCAAGATATTATCATAAACCCTAAGATCTCTAAAAATTAGATTTGATACAAAGTTTCCACAAATCAAGTATATAAAAAAGAAGATGTTTAGGTATTCAAAATCCACCTTTTGACATGTATAAAGTTTTATAAAAAGTGTAAGAACTCACCTTAGTAGTTTCCCCAAAAGAAAACTAAATCCTAGAATGAAGAAGGTAGAGATGAGATGCTAATTCACTTGAGAACTCACTTGCAACACTTCCTAAAAGTGTTAAGGACTACCATTAATGACTATGAACCATCATAAATGAATAAATAGGTCTAGATGGAGAATACTTACCAAACTCAGCTGAGAAAATCGCCTCTCAACCCTTGAACTCAGATAAAATGAATAAAACTCGCGACCCTTCTGATTTAAACCCTTCTGGACGCCGGCGAGATTGACACGACGACAGTGACATTTGTCACTGTCGCGGGCATAGTCGCGCGGGTTCCCCACCCTGCGGTACAAACGGGGGGAGAGTGCCCCTCGCGATAGTGACCAGGGCACAATCGCGGGGCACCATCGCGTGAGTTGTACCGTGAGCCTCAAGCCCACGGCGACTGTACCCTCGCGATAGTGACACCCTGTCACTATCGCGGGCAATGTCGCGAGAAACCACAAGATTCCAAAATTTTGTATTTTCAGCCCACGATACTCATAACAGATAAAATTCGATATTTACTATTAAATCCCAGCACACCGAAAGTTCCAAAAATTAGAAGGATGATACAGGGATTTCCAGAATTCGGAGTGTTACATTTTGATTATATGATCTATGAATATATGAACATGTTTGACTTTAAAAAAACATATGTTTGTATCACGTGGCTAGACTTGACTTACTTCGGAAAATTAATCGAGTTTTCAACGAGTCGAGTGTTGAGTCGAACATTGGTGTTATGTAACTCGACTTGTTAAGTTAAACGAGTTTTTTGAGCAGCTTGCTAAATGCTAGAATCGGTAACTCTTATCTCCGGCCAAAAATATAGTTAAAGGCTTTTGAGATTTTTCATTTTCGTGCAAGTCTCAATATATAAGAAATTTCACTTCATCGTAGTTTTCAATGGTTACTGCTTAGCAACTTAGAGTCGTGTTTACGTTCAAATATGATCTTAATAACAATATACGAAACGACATCTCATATTTGTCATCATCATCAGTATATCTGTATGTTGGCCAAAAAACTATGTATCAAAATTAAACAATTGTAATTGAAGTCTGGTTTCACAAGTTTAATAACCAAATATGCTAAAAACATTTTTGATTTTTGGTATGGAGGCTATTCTTATATTGTTTTTGGTTGAGTTCGCTATCTTTTTCGCTTCGTGGAGGCATGTTCCTTTCGATCTTTTGTCCGTGGTGTTTAGGTTTTTCCGCTTTTTAATATTTTGCCATAGATCCTCTCGTCGTGTTTCACAACATTTATGATTTTTGATTGAATTAGCTCCCCCTCAGTTTTGATAATTTGCACATTTTCAATGTTCACATCCAATTTTTCAATTTTAAAGATAATTTAAAATTTATAGAAAAATTGATAAGAAAATCCCATTTTGATTCGAAATTCGCAAATATTTTCGAGAGAAAAACCTTTGGAAGCATAAATTTCCAGCATGTCTAACTTTTTCGTTAAATATTCGACAAAACCCTAACATTAATGACTTGATTGTAAATGGCGCAAACTTATAGTGGTCAAATAGTGAAAAACAAAACAAATGTTGAGAAATTGCAAAATCGATTAAGTTTAGTGGTCATATTTTATTGATAGTCACAATCGGCTACGTTTTTTTTTCCAAAGATTCTTTTAGGTACCCTCCACTTTTTTTAATAATTTTTAAAGATGATTAAATATACATATAATTATTTTTTGGATTTTTTTAAATTTGACAAATTCTTTGGTATTATTGTAATTATTTTTTTTTCATAATAATAATTAAGTAATTATGATGAAATTGATTATAATAGAATAATATCGTCCAAAATTTTTTTTCTTGGATAAAATACATTAATTTACTTAATGGGTTTAAATTCAAAATAAAATTTTGAAAAATATATTAAACAAGTTAAAATAACTCATTATTATTATAATAATTTTTATAATCATATTTGATATATTAATTATTTATAAAATACAAAAATAATATTTATGGGTCAAATATGATCCAAACTATTTTAAAGTTACCTATTTTAATCGGGACTTGTTTTAACCCATTATCTGGTTCGTCTATTTCTTTTCATTTATACATGCTTAAATGTTATTCAATAAATTATTATGGTTTATGATTTTTGGGTGTTATAATATATACACGAGTGGCATATATTATTATTGAATATATTTACTGAAAAATAGTTTTTTAATTATTCTGATATTTATTTAAATATTTATGACTTTATAGTTATAATATAAATAGTTCTTGATAAAATCCTGCAACGCGTAATTAATAGTTTTATTGTTAAAAAAATTATTAAGTGTACAACTATCATATCAGACTGAAAATAAATTATTACATATATTTGGTTAATAATAAAATAAAAAGGAAAACAACATATTACATATGCAAATTGCAAATGGCACATGGCACACATCAAACAACAAGATTTCATCTACTCATATATGGTTTTTGCAATATTTATAAGAATACTGTTACAGATGATCGTCATCCGTCAAATATTGAATTGAATTATTCGAGATTTTATTGAATTAAAAGATAGAACCGACATAATCGATTTACACTCTTCGAGATTTTATGAATATCCAAACCGATTGAAAACAAACCCACAACTAAAGAACCAATTACAACCGACAAAATCAAAGCCTAAAATATATTGATAGACCCTTGTCATTAAGAAAATCGCTTTGTATCGGGAATTCAAAAATAATTGTGTACAATAAACAAATAAGTCCAAAGATATTAGAATAAACGAAATGGGTTTCACTCAAAAATTTGGATAAGAGTAAGTGACGGTTACTATTTCGTGTTTTTGAGTTTCGCTATTTTATTATTGAATTGAATTGACATGTATGTAATGTCAAATATTAGTTCAATGATGCCTATGTTCCAAAATAAATACAATGTATGACTTCTCATATGAAATAACAGTTATTTTGACTATAAATATGTAACATATTGAGAAAATTGAATAATTTTTGCAACATGATTTTGAAAGAAAAAATATAGATAGTTTTAGTAAACGGTTTTTAAAGTATGGCAACCAGATTAAAAAATCAGGTGATCATGCATCATTTATAATAACTGTGGGTGTTCTGTGTAACAACCCGAACTCGCAGAAAATAACATATAAGTGCCTCTTGTATAAAACAATGCCAAACGGCCCCAAAACAAAATTTCCATCAAGGTTTGCGGAAACAACCTATTACACAACTGAGATTTAATACAAAAATTAACTAATCTGAGGTCTTGCAGCAATCTTCCCCTATGCCACTCTTCTCGCCTATCACTCCTCTTGCCCTTGCTAGAACTCTCTGTTGTGCACTTTCCTGAAAAGGTTTTTAGTTTTGAAAAGAGCGAGGGTTAGACCAACGGTCTAGTGAGTCCCCTCAACAGAAAACAATTTTATCTCAATAGACATTCAAAAGATTTATCAATAAATAAACCATTTTCAGATTTAAAGAAACAGTTACACTTTCAATAAACTTCTCAGCTCACACTACCGTCACCCTAAGGTGACAGCGTGTCTGTGACTCACACTGCCTTATTGGGACACACCCCCAATGATATAAACGGAACACACCCTCCGGTATGAGCACAGGCGGGTCACACCCCCCGACTTTGAGCATAACACATTTATTACAATGTATGCGTACATATCCACTTAAACAACAGTAACAGAAGCATCTTAAATATTTAAATAAATCTCGCATGAAATTAATCATCAACATCATTTCAAAACTTGCAGATAACGTTATAAACATAACTTCTTCATCATGAAAGACTTTAATTCAGAAAACTCACCTTTGATCCTTGCTTAAATCCGCGCAAACGATCTCACGACCTTCGATAACATTGATATACTGGTAAGACACCCCACAGGTAAAACAACTAACGAAGGCTATCTCCTTCTCACTCACTCTTGATCTTAAAGAGCGACCTTCTACAAAGAATCCACCAAAACCCACACTGGCAGAAAGCCTCATCCGGCGCCTCACCTTCCGGTTGCCCGAGTTCACAACCCCCCGGTTCTCCGCCCGGTATCACCATCTCCCCCCGGCCCCCCCGTCTCCCGGGGTCACAACCCGGGTCGCTCCCACCCCTGGTCTATCCCGACTCTCGGGACCTCGACTACACATCGGGCGCTCTACTCCCGGTCCAGTCGAAAATACACCCAGAGGCGATTAGGATTCTAAACGAATCCCAGACTTCGAACCACAAACCCAAGTTCTATAATCCCATGGTTAACCTACCAAACTATATAGGATTCGGACTCCCCACAACTGTAACACCCTGGATTTTCATTATATTTATCGTTGTATTCTTGCGTTTACCTTTTGTCGTAAACGCCGAGTCTTGATCTGAGAGTTAGTGTTTGGGTTTTGGTTGAAATTATGGGAAACAGAGAGTTACGCGGGCTATGCCGCGGCTTGTAGGCCGCGAGGTAAGTCGCGTAACCCTCTGGAGGATTCTCAGATTGTTGACACGCGCGGGCTATGCCGCGTGACCCACTAGAGTATTCCAGTTTTGTGGCACGCGCGAATTTTCCCACGGCTTGAAGGCCGTGGTGTAAGCCGCTCAACCCTCTGGCCGACTTAAGAGAGTTTCAGCCCAAAATATCTCATTCTGGATCTCTCTCTCTCTTCTTCTTATCTCTCAATCTCAAACTCTCTCAGTTTCTCTCTTTGGCTTCTTCGATCTTTGAAGCTCCGTTGATTGCTAGTATTAAGTGCATTGCTCGAGGTTTCGGTGTAGAAAGCTTCACCTCTTCGTCGTGGTCGATATATGGTTTTTCGGGTTTTATTCTATAACCTGTTTGGTGAGTTCCTACTACCTTTTACAAACTTTATACATGTCAAAACTTATATTTTTGAAATCCAAAGTATTTCTATGGTATGGATTTAAGTTCTCTATATTTTGACATAACTTGAGTTTTTGGTGATTCCGGGGTTCCCGATCAGTTTTGACTAAAATGATGGGTTCCACCTTATTTGAAGTAAAAGGGGGTTTTACTTGCACATTTATGTGGGTTACTTGAAATAATGTTTAAAGTTCATTTTGATGATTTTCATTCTTACCCGAAGTTAAACTTGAAAATGCATTTTTGTTTATAAATGCTATTTTATACCATATGTCTATCTATGGTTGGTCACATATGTTGTTGTGACGAGTCTGTACCTTTACTAGTGGATCCCTAGGTATTGAGTCAACTTATATTTGGGATGTCTTTTCCCCTTTTTGTATAAATGGATGTATATGATCCTCGGGGGCCATTTGGTACGGTTATGTGAGACCGGTTACTAACCATGGATCATATTTTCCCTTATTTGTAGCTATGGATGCATATGATCCTCGGGGGCCATTTGGTACGGTTATGTGAGACCGGTTACTAGCCATGGGTCATAGTGTAGTCCTAGTGAACGAGTTTTGACTTGGTTTCCTCGGGGGCCCTACCTCACATCGTAGTACGGACCTGTGTGTTCGTGGCCATGGATTCCAAGTGTTTCGACTCATAACTCGGATTGTGACCTACTTTGTGTTACGCTACAATCCTTGGTAAAACTGGTTATCTTTGTCATCGTATGATGAGTTTACTTTGAAAAGGCCCGGTTGTGGCAAAGGTTTCATTTGCAAACTAAACCTTATTGAAAAGATTTCCTTATGATACAATTGTTTATATCTCTTGAAATTTATAAACTGTATGTTCTCACTAGGCTTTAAGCCTAACACTTTTTCTCAAATGATATGTATATCAGGTTCTCGTTAGCAGCGGGTTGCTAAGGGCTTGAGTGCCGGGATTGATCTCGAGGATTTTTGAGATGATTAGTATTGGATTGTTGGGCATTTGTTAAGTCCCATATTTTTGGATGATTCGGGATCCACAACTGATGAAATCTAGATAGTATATGTTTAGATTAGTTTGTTGTTAGAATCCTTATCCGTATTTTGACTTTTGTAAAGGTTAAGTACAATTCCCCTTTTTGGGAGGTTTATACCTATTGTTGATGCTTAATTGTTTAGTTTCCGCAGTTTAAATTCACCCTGGTTTTTAGGGTGTTACAAGTTGGTATCAGAGCTCTAGTTTAAGTGAACTAAGCATGAATATAAGATGTCTAGACTTAGACTGAGTATGTTAAGCATTGATTCGTGAGTTTGGGTAGAACTCTAAGATGGGTTGGTCATAGAGTCGACGGAAATTATAGTTATCGAACGTTGTGGCGACGATATTAATAACCTTTATGTATTGTATATTCATAATCTCACTTAGCTAATGTTATTATGAGAATATTTATACGTGATGGTGCTTGAGGTGCCGTTACTGTGATAATTGGTAATGTAGTAGTACGTTCTCTTGTGCTTGGTTTGCTAATGTTATGATATTTGGTAGACGTGGTAGTACGTTTCCTTCGTGTTCAATTCTGTTAATCTCCTTTTTATCCATCCTCGTACTTGTATGAACGGCCTTGGTATGTCACCGTTGGGGTAGTAAGAAAGTTTCTAAATTGGTAACTTTTAGAAAAAGTTAATGATGGTAAGTATGGTGATTGCGTTAAGTGATCAGTTCGAGTCGGATTAATTGGTTGGATTAGAACCATAGACTTTTTGAATCGATGTATTCGAGGAGAAATTGTAAGGTGAACCTATGAGGTTCGTGATCTTTTCCTTAAGATGTTGAGCATCTGGTTGACGATAGTGTAACTAGAGAAATCGAGGAGCGTGAGTTCAAGTTGATTTGTGAAAACGGTGTACATGCCAAAATATCCATTTTTTTAAGTGTTTATGTGTTTTACATGAAATTATCAAATGTTGGGTTAGTTGGTAATATTTGATTATTTGAAGTTTTTACTTTTATAAACTTTGTATAACACCGCCTTTGGGATTTTTGGGCATTTTGATAAAGGGTCACAAATCAATGTGTTTTAATGTTTTATTGCATAAAACCACCTTTGGTCAGAGAAATGTACTTTTGAATGGTTGTCGGTTTTCATACTTCATTCATGAAATGGAATGTTTATGAAGCATTACTTGCATATTTATGTAAAGTATTTGAAAGTATGTATATAGTCTCATTTTATGATTTCTATTCTTATCAGCAGTTACACTTGGAAATGCATATTTGAAAATAAATGAGTCTTTAGGACTTTGGTCCGGTTTAATAGCCCAATTGTGAAATACCAAGTATGATGGTGGTTAATGTGCATCTTTTGAGAAGTACATGTTTTGAGTGCATTGGTCATTCAATTGGAGTCATGTACTGTTTAGACTGTAATGCAGTGGATTCATATGCATATGAGTCGGTCTGTATTATTTAAAAAGAAAATGGGCTATTATTTATAAGTTGCTTATTTTAAAGTGCTTGTGTTTTACATTAAATTGTTAACTGCTGATAAGTTTTGGGTTATTTGGTTATGTTTAACTTTATAAACTTATGTAACATACATCTTAGTGATTTTTTTGGGCATGTTGATAAATAAATCATTTTGATATATTTCTTTTACGATGTAATATATAAATGGAAGTCATTTTATATAATTGTTCATTTGGTGCATACGATTTTATAAACCGTTGGAAAATGCATATCATTGAACTATGAGTCATTTTGGTTATTTTGAAATGTTTAGTTTTATGAACATGTTGAGACATCTATTTTGGGATCTTTGGGTATTTTGGTAAATAAATCATGTTGAGTTGTAATTTCGATGATTTTACATATATAATTGGAGTTCAATTGACATAAGTGTCATTTTGTGTATTTGATCTTATAAACCTTTTTCAGAAAACACATATTATTGTGTTATGAGGCATTTCGAAAACATAAGAGTATGAGTTCATTTGAAAAATGGTTTGTCTCAACCAGCGATAAGATTTTGGGTTAATTACCTTTTGGGTCGTGGTGTTTGCATAATTATGGTCAAACGTACTTCGATGTCTCTACTGGCTTTCATGGGGTATATATGTAAACTATTGGGTCATTGACTCGGTTTTAACCAAATGGGGTCTTGAGGAAAGTTGTCTGGTTTAAAAACAGTGGTGGAAATTTTATTAGCATCCAGTGGTATTATTTTCCCTTTGAGTTTAGTGGGAGCAGTTTAGTTACACATATCACGTATGCATATTTTATTGGAAATTTCCGTTATGGTATTTCAACCAATATTTTAGAACGATGAGAGCATGTTTATTTTTGGCTTTGAACTCGAAAACGACATAAATTATTTCATGTTTTAACCGGGTGCATACGCATATCAATCTACTAGTTTTGCGAAATAAACGGTCACATGCAAGGTTTGTTGTGAAATCTTATTTCGTGCCGCATTGTGACTAAAGGAGAGAAAACTTTAAGAGTTCGATATTATGAGCATATTGTCTCGGGTTTTGCAAACATTTTATTTATACAGTTTGAAATTAAACTAAATTACTCTTGAAATTGCTCAAATCGCATTCATATGTCTTTACTAAATTTTGGGGAATAAACAGATGTATGCGAGTGTTATCCCAGTTTAATTTAGTTGATTAACAATCATAGAAACACAATAATAACAAGAGATAATAAGATTAACAAAACATACCAATCCCTTGAATAAACAATGAAACCCCTGTGTGTTCTTGATACCCTTGAATACAGAGAAAATAGGATTGCCTCTCAAATATGATTATTGTAATTGTGAGGATTCAACTTAAAACCTAATAAATCAAAACAATAAATACCCATACTTTTAGGCCTAATGGGTTTGAGGCCCAATAGCTAATAACTATTTACTTATTACATAATAAACCCTCTAAATAACTTTGACACAATTGCAGTTTAAACCCTGAACTTTAACTTTAATCTTGAATACAATTATTTGATCCAACAACGAGTCACGATGAGAAGTTTTATTTCATGACATTTCATGGCTAATTGCAGAAATTTTGGGGTTCGATTTTGTGAATTTCCCTTCTGTAGTTTTGTACGAACGTCTTGTTATACACTATTTTAGTATGTAAAACTATTTCTCATTCATTACATAAATTATACTGTTGGTGTGAGTAATCGTATGAAAAATTTATGTTATTTCGGATGGAACTTTTGCCCAGAACATATTTTAGTTATTGATTTTACTGATAGGAGTTGTCCGCAATGCATGAAATGAATTTCCGGTTTACATGTCGTAATTACGATTTTGGGTAGGTACGTTTTATCGGTGCGACCCAAATTTGAAACGCGAATAATATATATATTTATTTATTTACGTTCCTATTGTGTTGCTACATTTGGGAAATGATCAGACGTATATAGGTCTTGTTGGAAATTTTATCTTCCGACGTTTTGTGTCAAAATGAAAGATTTTAAAGTTGAAGTTGCAAAATCCTCTTTTGAGAGTTGTACAAACTTTTATTACACATGATGGGACGGAAAGTTATTTTCATACGCATAGCATAATTTGATGCATGCTAAGACCCTGGTAACCCGTTTGAAAATTTTGTTACGCATCTTTCGTTATCGTTTTATTAGCGTAAGTACTGATCAAATGAGTTTTGAAAATGGTTTTATATGTGTGGCATTGGTGATCAATTTTGAAACCTATCGAATGCACGATAGTGTATTTTCACCGCACGTTTAATTGTTATAAAACTTATGTATTTGCGAGTTTTATAAATTTCAAATTGACATAGTAGTGTGAAAAAACTTGAACTCATTGGACTATAGGTATAAGCCCCCTCGTGTTAGAAGTCGATATTAAGGATTAAAAGAGTCCTCGGAGTTTGAGGCGTTAGGCATGTGTTTTCTCCCAGTTAGTTAAGTAACGATCTCTATGCTTCGTTGAACCTACGGATTAAAATCGTGTTCGGTTGTTTGGTTATGGTTGGTTTTGGAATTGTGAGAATTTGGTACAACGACATGCTATGTGTCTGTGGTGTACTATATTGTTCGGTATTCTTGTATGATGATGATGTTATGGTTGACTGGTAAGGATGTTAGATTTGGGTGACTACTTCCAAGAGTAGGTGTCAACTTTGAATCGACATTGCTAATCGGGAATGAAATATTTGGTAGTATAACCACGTTTGCATAATGGTCATTCCGAGGATAGGTGTCGACACTCTATTTTGAGGACAATAACTGTTGGTGTGCTTCAATGTTTTTCCGTTAGATTTGGTGCGTCTGCAGGACGAGCGATAAACTTAAGGAAATTAGATGTTGATAATTAAGAAATCAATCATCGGTATTTTGATAATTGTCAGGACTTTCGTTGATTTGGAAATCGATGCTTGAGTGCATGGTGGGAGTTTGGTGGTAATGTTTATTGGATACATTTGGTGAGAATGTCGAGGTGGACTTTAAGTACAAATCGATTATCGAGGAGACCTTGATGCGTCGTATTTAGAGGTATCTAAGGGAAATGTTTGCTTTGGGGTATTCTTGGTGGATATGATCGACTAAGGTAGTAAGTTGTCCTTGAGGCAATATGAACAACATAAGGTTGGGAGGCAACCGAGATTTAATGTTAAGATTGTGTTTAAGCCAAAACTTAACGTTCATCCCACTTTGGGGTGAGTTATATGGAAAGTTGAAGTTGAGTTGGCGATGGTTCGTTATAAGGAACGCAACGACAACCTCAACCGGGATGTAATCGGGTTCGTATATGAGGTAAGGTTTAGTGAAGGTATTCCTTTTGAATAGGGAATCAATTGACCTCGCCAAGGGGGATATTGGGTGATTGGTAGGTGCTAGATTTCGAGGACGAAATCATTCCCAAGTTGGGGATGATTGTAACACCCTGGATTTTCATTATATTTATCGTTGTATTCTTGTGTTTACCTTTTGTCGTAAACGCCGAGTCTTGATCTGAGAGTTAGTGTTTGGGTTTTGGTTGAAATTTTGGGAAACATAGAGTTACGCGGGCTATGCCGCGACTTGTAGGCCACGAGGTAAGTCGCGTAACCCTCTAGAGGATTCTCAGATTGTTGACACGCGCGGGCTATGCCGCAGCTAGTAAGCCGCGAGCTAAGCCGCGTGACCCACTGGAGTATTCCAGTTTTGTGGCACGCGCGACTTTTCCTCGCGCAACCCTCTGGCCGACTTAAGAGAGTTTCAACCCAAAATATCTCATTCTGGATCTCTCTCTCTCTCTTCTTCTTATCTCTCAATCTCAAACTCTCTCAGTCTCTCTCTTTGGCTTCTTCGATCTTTGAAGCTCCGTTTATTGCTAGTATTAAGTGCATTGCTCAGGGTTTCGGTGTAGAAAGCTTCACCTCTTCGTCGTGGTCGATATCTGGTTTTTCGGGTTTTATTCTAAAACCTGTTTGGTGAGTTCCTTCTACCTTTTACAAACTTTATACATGTCAAAACTTATATTTTTGAAATCCAAAGTATTTCTACGGTATGGATTTAAGTTCTCTACATTTTGACATAACTTGAGTTTTTGGTGATTTCGGGGTTCCCGATCAGTTTTGACTAAAATGATGGGTTCCGCCTTATTTGAAGTAAAAGGGGGTTTTACTTGCACATTTATGTGGGTTACTTGAAAGAATGTTTAAAGTTCATTTTGATGATTTTCATTCTTACCCGAAGTTAAACTTGAAAATGCATTTTTGTTTATAAATGTTATTTTATACCATATGTCTATCTATGGTTGGTCACATATGTTGTTGTGACGAGTCTGTACCTTTACTAGTGGATCCCTAGGTATTGAGTCGACTTATATTTGGTATGTTTTTCTAGTTGTTTGCGCATTTCTGTGGTTTGCGTGATCAGTGTTTAGCGTGTTTCATAGTTTGTTTAAATAGCTTGTTGTGTGTGTAATCAAGTAACATCAGAGATAGCATCGTGAGAGTTTCATAGTTAGAGAGAGAAAGCAGTGTGAGTGTTCTTTGTAATATCAAGATTGGTGATAAATAAAATTGAGAATTAATGGAATTATTTGTCATCTTGTAACTGCATTGTTATCTGGGAATAACAATTGGTATCAGAGCAAACAAAGTTCAGAAAACATGGATTGAATTTCAAGATTTGGATCGACTTTTCAAGAACACACAAGTCAAACTGTTCACATTCAATTTTGTTGTTACAGTGATGTTTTTAATCTGATCTTTGTGTCTTAGTACTCGATTATTTGTCTAGAACAAGTTTAGTTTGAATAGTATTGTCAAATTTACACTAGATCGAATTGAATTTTTGAAATTTTCTTGAATTTTGATCGAACCATTTCATCATACTGTAATAGAATCAAAATCTTTTGATTTGTGTTTGTATTTGTAATTCATTACTTGTAATAAGCTCTATACTTGAAATCGAGAAGACCTGCAAAGTTTCGAGCCAATTGGAGATGAATTCGATCGAAATATGTAAAAAGTTGAGTTTTTGAAAATGCAAGTCAAGAACTCGCTAGATCCATAAAACTCGCAGAGGAAGAACTCGCAAGGGCAAATAACACGCTAAGGAAGAAACTCGCACACTGGTAGAACTCGCAGTCAAGAACTCGCAGAAGACTGGTTTTGGATTTGTAGAGAAGAACTCGCAAATAGAGACATGCGAGAAGTTAGAACTCGCACGACCCTAGGTGCGAGTTGTTACTGTTCAAGTTGTTTGACGTGAGCGAAGTGAATGTTGCAAGAAGTGTGAACCTTGCGCGTTTGTATCTTGCGCGAAGTGAAGTTGTCTAAATTTTTCTAAGTCCCATACTCGCAAGTCCCTGTTCTTGCGCGTTTGCATTATCGAGTTTCATTTTTTTTTCAAAATTTGTCTAAGTCTTGAACTCGCATGCTTTAGCGAGAAGTGCAGAACTCGCACATTGTTGTGTGTGAGAACTAAAGAACTCGCATAAAGTTAGTGCGCGAACCTTGGTTCACGCAAGTGGTGTCGTGCACGAAGCTCAAACTCGCACATCATTGTGTGCGAGAAGTGAGTTCACGCAAGCTTCTTTGTGCGCGAAGTTCAGTTCACACAAGCTATGGTGTGCGTGTTTCTGAAACTCACATATAGAGTTTTGCACGAAGTGTGTCATTTCAGTGTTATACGTGTTCTGTCCTTGGTGATTTTGTTTCTGAAATTTAACTGAGTTTGATTTTTGTATATCCAACTTTATTTTCTGAATTTTGACGATCATAAAAGCAGTGTAGATCAATGATGACTTCCAGAAAAGCACTTGTTATCGGAACCAATGTTAAACCACCAGTACTCTTCAAGGGAGAGTATGAACAATGGAAAGACAGATTCATGGACTTCATAGAAAGACATACATTGGGTGATCTTATCAAGAAATCTTTGGAAGAAGGAATCATGCCAATTCCGATAAAGACTCATACTGTTGGAAATGAACAGAGAGAGTACCCACTTCCAGTTGATGAATACACTCAAGAGCAGAAAGATAGAACAAAAGTTGATAGGTTGGCAAGATCATTTATTCTCCAAGGCATACCAAACGAGATATATGTCAAGATTGATAGCTACAATGCTACCGAAAAGCAAATGTGGGATCAACTGGAGAAAATGATGCTAGGATCGAAGATTGGCAACCAGCTTAAGATCTCCAACTACCTCAACAACTATGAGGTGTTCAAAGCCAAAGAAGGAGAAACTCTGGAGACAACTTATGATAGATTTGTAACTTTGCTGAATGAGTTAAGCAAGAACCAAAGTCAAGAAGTCACAAATTGAGTTGAATGTCAAGTTTCTAAGTATCCTCTGTAACAACCCACACAATTTAATCACATCAAAATAACATTTCCAGTCCAAAAACGGCCCAAGCCTACAATTCAAAAGAATAAGGTTTGCCATGACATCCTATTACACAACTGAGTCAAAAGGAAATACTATAAGGAGTCTTCTAGCTTCTGGATAAAAGCTCACATCTTCTCCTTACCCTTACCGGTACTTGCTACCTTGCGATAACCTGAAAGAGGATTATAGTTTTGAAAGAGCGAGGGTTAGACCGATGGTCTAGTGAGTCCCCTCTAAGCACTAATGCAACATTTCAAATATTATTTAAAACATTTAAACACCTCTTTACGCCTCACGAGCGTATCTCACACTACTGACCAACACTGCCGTCAAAGACGATATGTCTGTCTCGTACTGCCTTATTTTGGGGACACACCCCAATGGCATAAACGGGCCACACTCCCCGTTACGATCAGGCGGGCCACACTCCCCGACTTAGGTCACAACTTCCGAATTAAATGTATACATACATCTAATTAACAACAATATATAAAGCACGTTTATATAAACATAGCATGAACATGCCAACATAATTAAATCAACATTCTTAAATAAACCTTCACAAACTTTTGATAATAAAAGTGTGCAGTTCAGAAACTCACATTTATCAAATAACTTTCGAAATCGTAAACGGATTTAGTTTGAAAGACTCACCTCAGATCCTTCTTGCTTAAAGTCCGCTTTCTAACGATTCACTACCTACGACAACACCGATAAATTGGTAAGCCAAATCGCAGATAACATACACACACACACACACACACTCTCTCTCTCTCTCTCTCTCTCTCTCAGTCTAAAACATATAAAAACGAACAGGCCAGAACCGGATCCGGGCCCCGACCGATACACCGGATCGCCCGACCTAAACCCCCCCGGGCTCCCCCGACTCCCGGGGTCTAACTCCCGACCCGGGGTCCCCCCCGACTCCTAGGGTCCCCCCAGTCGAAACCTTACCCGGGGTTCCCTAACTCCCGGGGTCCCCCAGTCAAACAACCCCAACACCGGGCTTCCCTGACTCCCGGGGTTGCCCGGTCTATACAAACCCCGGTCACCGGGGTCCAACACACCCCGGGCTTCCCCGACTCCCGGGGTCACCCGGGTCCGGTCGATTATCAAAGGAATCGCCCAGATGCGATTCCAAATCTCGATAGAAACCCACAGACTCTCCAAATCTTGAAAATGAAATGGTTAAAAACTTAACAACGAGATCCTACACTGTCTACAACCCTTAGAAGGTAGAAATATGCAAGAAACATACCTCGAAAGAAGAAAATCGCTTAACCCTTCGATCTCCCTCAATCGTTCTCCCTGTTTTCCTTCTTCCTTCAGCCGCCCACATCAATATCAGAAAGAATATGGGAAATATCTTTTAGGGTTATAAACTATATATATAATCCAAGTTTCATTTCACCCCCCTAAACTTTGGGTAATGATTAACTTTTCACCCAACTCCCAAAAATATTAAAATTTTCGAACCCAGATATTACAATATCCCCCCCTCAAGAGAATTCCGTCCCCGGAATTCCATCGTTGAACAGATGGGGATATTGAGATCTCATATCCGACTCTGCTTCCCCCATTGACTCTTGCCTTTTGTGAAAATTCCACTGTATCTTCACCAACCGGATTTCCTTGTTCCTTAACTTCTTCACCTTGTGATCCAAAACTGCTACGGGTTCCTCAACATAACTTAATTTCTCATCCACTCGAATGTCCTCTAAAGGAACTACTACATCTGCTTCTGCCAAGCACTTTTTCAAATTTGACACATGAAAGGTGGGGTGAATCCCACGCAAGTCCTCTGGTAGATCAAGCTTGTAAGCCACTTCACCAATACGTTCCACGATGGTAAATGGTCCAACGAACCTTGGTCTCAATTTTCCTTTCTTTCCGAAGCAGACTACTCCTTTCCAGGGCGAGACTTTTAACATTATCTTGTCTCCCACCTGAAACTCTATTGGTTTCCTCCGCTTATTTGCGTACATCTTCTGACGATCTTGAGCTATCTTTAACCTTTCTCGAATCTGATTGACCTTATCGGCTGTCACTTGCATGATTTTCGGTCCAACTAGCTGTCTTTCACCCACCTCATTCCAACATAAAGGCTTTCTACACTTACGTCCGTGCAATGCTTCAAACGGAGTCGCTCGAATACTAGCATGGTAACTGTTGTTGTAAGAAAATTCAATTAACGACAAATGAACTTCCCACGAACCCTTGAAATCAATGACACATGCTCGAAGCATGTCTTCCAATGTCTGGATGGTCCTCTCACTCTGACCATCCATTTGTGGGTGATAAGTCGTACTCAACTTAAGTTGCGTTCCTAACTCTCTTTGTAGACTTCTCCAAAAAGCTGACGTAAACCGACCATCACGATTTGAAACTATCGACGTAGGCACCCCATGCCTAGATACTATTTCGTCGATATTCAATTTAGCCAATTTCTCCATCGTGTGCGTCTCCTTAATCGGCAGGAAGTGAGCCGATTTCGTAAGTCGATCCACTATCACCCAAATTGCGTCATGACCCTTAGGCGATCGTGGAAGTCCGGTAACAAAGTCCATCGAGATCTCATCCTACTTCTAAACCAGTATTTCCAACGGTTGCAACCCGCCATAAGGTCTTTGATGCTCTGCCTTCACTTTTAAACACGTCAAACATCGTTCGACAAAATAAGCTATATCCTTCTTCAAACCTGGCCACCAATAACTTTGCTTTAAATCTCGGTACATTTTACTGGTTCCCAGATGAATGGAATAACGAGATTTATGCGCTTCATTCAACACTTTCTCCCGAATGTCACCCAGTTTTGGGACCTACACTCGTCCACCAAAACATTTTATCCCGCGGTTATCGTCGATTAATGTACTCACAATTCCGACTATTCTTTCGCTCTTCAAATTTTCTTCCAAGAGCGCTTCCCTTTAAAAACTCTTGACTTCTTCTAAAAATCTAGACGTGGCCTCAACTCGAAATGCCACTACCCTTGTTGCTACGTCGTGCTCTTTCCGACTCAAGGAATCAACCACCACATTTGCTTTACCCGGATGGTAAAGAATCTCACAATCGTAATCACTTAACAATTCCATCCATCTTCGTTGCCTCATATTCAACTCTTTCTGATTAAATAGATGTTAAAGGCTCTTATGATCAGTATAGATTTGACACTTAACTCCATACAGATAATGCCTCCAAATCTTCAACGCGAAAACCATCGCTGCCAATTCTAGGTCGTGCGTCGGATAATTCTTCTCATGTTCCTTCAACTGACGAGATGCGTATGCAATCACCTTTCCATCTTGCATCATCACGCACCCTAGTCCCAATTTAGAAGCATCACTGTAGATTACGAACTTATCTGAACCGCTGGGTAAGGTCAGTATAGGTGCACTGCTCAAGCTCTTCTTCAATTTACTGAATGCACCTTCCTAAGCTTCCGTCCACACAAACTTGACGTTTTTCCTTGTTAAAGTCGTTAATGGAGTGGCTATCCTTGAGAAGTCTTGAATGAACTTTCAATAGTAACCCGCCAATCCGAGAAAACTCCTTACTTCTGACGGTGATTTCGACACCTCCCAATCCTTGATCGCCTTGATCTTAGTTGGATCAACCTTGATCCCATCTTCTGACACCACGTGTCCTAAGAATTGTACTTCTCTTAGCCAAAACTCGCATTTCGAGAATTTGGCGTACAACTTCTCCCGCTTGAGTAACTCTAACACGGATCGCAGGTGCGACTCATGGTCGCTCATAGACTATGAATAAATTAGTATATCGTCGATAAAGACAATGACACACTTGTCCAAAAGTGGACTGCATACCCTATTCATTAAGTCCATGAACATTGTTGGCACATTAGTCAAACCAAAAGGCATGACTAAGAACTCGAAGTGTCCATATCTCGAGCGAAAAGCAGTCTTGGGTACATCCTCTTCCCTCACCTTCAGTTGATGATAGCCTGAACGCAGGTCTATCTTTGAGAAGTAACTCGCTCCTTGCAATTGATCGAAAAGATCATCAATCCTAGGGAGCGGGTACTTATTCTTGACAGTAACCTTATTGAGCTCTCGGTAATCAATACACATCCTTAGAGACCCGTCCTTCTTCTTAACGAATAACACCGGCGCTCCCCACGGTGACGAGCTGGGACGAATAAAGTCTTTATCCAACAACTCTTGCAGCTGAGTCATCAATTCCTTCATCTCGGCCGGAGCCAAACGATAAGATGCTCTTGCGATGGGTGTCGTTTCGGGCAACAGGTCTATTCGGAATTCCACATGACGGTCTAGGGGTAAAGTGGTTAATTCCTCCGGGAACACCTCCGGGTATTCGCTCACCACGGGCACCGAATCCAACCCCTTCTTCTCTTTCTCAGCGTCTATTACATACATCAGGAATCCTACACACCCCTTTACTAAACACCGCCTAACCTTGATCATCGAGATCAAGCACGACTTCCTATCACGACGGTCACCAAAACTACTACCTCTTCCTGGTCCGGCAAAGCTATACGGATTAGCTTCTTGTTACAGACAATGTTGGCATCGTTAGACGCCAACCAATCCATTCCCACAATGACATCAAATTCTCCCATACCCATTGGGTATAACCGCAATGGGAAGGAATGACCGTCAATGTCTATACTACACCCATCATATACTTCCTAAGACTCGACTATCATCGTCCACTTCTAACTTAAACCCATGCCTAAGCTTCTTGGGCTTCACGTGCAATTTATGCACGAAATTTGGGGACACAAACGAACGGTTTGCGCCTGAATCAAACAACACTTTAGAAAAAATCGAATCTATAGGGAAAGTACCTGTTACCACATCCGGTATCTCCGCCGCTTCCTCCGCCGTCATATTAAAAGCTTTGGCCCTCGACCGAGCTGGCTCCACTTTCTTCTCGCCTCCCTTATCCCCGTATCCTCCGACCATTCCCTTCTTCAGCTGTGGGCAATCAGTCCTGATATGATCAGGGGATCCACATTGGTAGCAGGACCTTGGCCCACGGCAGTCCCGAGCCATATGTCCAATCTTTCCACATTTGTAGCAGCCTTCTCGTTCAATCATACACTCCCCCTTATGCAAACGGTTACACTTGCTACACGGTTTATTAACTTATTAATAACTCACTTATCGGATTTTGCAGACTTAAACATTTTGGAGTCACGGACAGTTCCGTCCCATTTCCTCTTTTCTCCACTTCTCTCGGTATCCTGACGATTCTTTTCTTTCTCCCCCATCTCAGCTGTGTTCACCGCCGCTTGGAACGTAGCTGGCTCCTTGTTCGAGACGAATTCTCGAATATTGCTTCTCAGTCCAAAGATGAAACGTTCTACTCGCCTTCCCTCATTAGGCACGTAAACTTCTACAAACCGCGATTTCTCGATGAACTTTGTAGTATACTCTCGAACCGACATGTCCCTCTGCTCCAAACCCAGAAACTCTTCCTCTAACTTTTTGACTGCCGCCAAAGGGAAAAACTGCGCTCTAAACCTTTTTACAAACTCATCCCAAAACATTTCTTTAGCTGTCGCCGAACCTTGCCCTCCTGACTCGACATCCCACCACATTACAGCTTCATTCTTCAACATCGACAATGCATACACCACTTTGTCCTCCTCAGAACACTTACTGGTGTCGAATGCCAGTTCCATCCCTTTTACCCATTTCAGCGTTAAAACTGGGTCGCATTCTCCTTTGTAGGTAGGAGGCTTGCAGACAACAAACTCTTTGAAATTGCATCATCTTACAACTACTGCTTTAGCTGTCACAACGGGGGTCGACTGAGTATAGCTCCCCACCACAGTCACTGGCGAGTCAGATACCTCAGTCACCACCCTTTCTTCACTCCTTTCCTTACTCGCCGAGGCCTCATTAGTTCGTTGGGCCAACAAATCATTCAGTGTTTCCTGTAATTTTCCCATTTCCGTCGCAAAAGTTTCTTGGGTAACAAAAACCTGAGTTTGACCTCCGCCACGTTTTCTTGCCTGCCTTCGACCCCTCACCGAAGCTGAACTCTCCTGAAGAGAGGTTTCTTGATCCGATCTCACCTCTACACTTCTAGTTCGACGAACAACACGAGTCGCCTTTCCCCCTCGAGTTCCCACAGATGGATCCCTTACTTGAGTGGTCGCTTTTCGAGTCGTTTTCCCTTTACCTTTAGGTCGACCGCGACCCTTCCCTCGGTTGGTCGTCGGGTTAACAACGGTCGTCCGTTCCTCAGCGACGACTTCATTAACTGCTTCGATCACAGGAATCGGCGCAGACCTACTTCTTCTTACTCGCTCAGACATGATTCTGATAAGAATAAACATACGACATTCAATTCGACACTCTATACACGATACGACAAGTTAAGCACATGCATGTACTTGTAAATTCACAATTACACTGGCCAGATGTAATTCCAAATTTACCTTACATGCTAGTCCTCACTACCCTAATGATGACTTCCTACGGTCTTCCTACTCCTCAGTTGTGCTTCTACTCTCTCAGTTTAAGTCTAGGCCCATCCGGTCACCTAGATCCCTTAAACTATGGCTCTAATACCAACTGTAACAACCCACACAATTTAATTATAACAAAATAACATTTCCAGTCCAAAAACGACCCCAAGCCTACAATTCAAAAGAATAAGGTTTGCCATGACATCCTATTACACAACTGAGTCAAAAGAAAATACTATAAGGAGTCTTCTAGCTTCAGGATAAAAGCTCACATCTTCTCCTTACCCTTACCGGTACTTGCTACCTTGCGATAACCTGAAAGAGGATTATAGTTTTGAAAGAGCGAGGGTTAGACCGATGGTCTAGTGAGTCCCCTCTAAGCACTAATGCAACATTTCAAATATTATTTAAAACATTTAAACACCTATTTACGCCTCACGAGCGTATCTCACACTACTGACCAACACTGTCGTTAAAGACGGTATGTCTGTCTCGTACTGCCTTATTTTGGGGACACACCCCAATGGCATAAACGGGCCACACTCCCCGGTACGATCAGGCGGGCCACACTCCCCGACTTAGGTCACAACTTCCGAATTAAATGTATACATACATCTAATTAACAACTATATATAAAGCACGTTTATATAAACATAGCATGAACATGCCAACATAATTAAATCAACCTTCTTAAATAAATCTTCACAAACTTTTGATAATAAAAGCGTGCAGTTCAGAAACTCACATTTATCAAATAACTTTCGAAATCGTAAACGGATTTAGTTTGAAAGACTCACCTCAGATCCTTCTTGCTTAAAGTCTGCTTTCTAACGATTCACTACCTACGACAACATCGATAAATCGGTATGCCAAATCGCAGATAACACACTCTTTCTCTCTCTCAGTCTAAAACATATAAAAACGAACTGGCCAGAACCGGATCCGGGCCCCGACCGAGACACCGGATCGACCGACCCAAACCCCCCCGGTCACCGGATAACAAACCCCCCCGGGCTCCCCCGACTCCCAGGGTCACGGCCCGGGGTCTAACTCCCCACCCGGGGTCCCCCCGGTCGAAACCTCACCCGGGGTTCCCCAACTCCCGGGGTCCCCCGGTCAAACAACCCCAACACCGGGATTCCCCGACTCTCAGGGTCGCCCATCCATACAAACCCCCGATCACCGGGGTCCAACACACCCTGGGCTTCCCCGACTCCCGGGGTCACCCGGGTCCGGTCGATTATCAAAGGAATCGCCCAGATGCGATTCCAAATCTCAATCGAAACCCACAGACTCTTCAAATCTTGAAAACGAAACGGTTAAAAACTTAACAACGAGATCCTACACTGTCTACAACCCTTAGAAGGTATAAATATGCAAGAAACATACCTCGGAAGAAGAAAATCGCTTAACCCATCGATCTCCCTCAATCGTTCTCCCTGCTTTCCTTCTTCCTTCAGCCGCCCACATCAATATCAGAAAGAATATGAGAAATATCTTTTAGAGTTATAAACTATATATATAATCCAAGTTTCATTTGACCCCCTTGAACTTTGGGTAATGATTAACTTTTCACCCAACTCCCAAAAATATTAAATTTTTTGAACCCAGATATTACATCCTCCAACCAGAATGGAAAAGGTTCACTAGACAGATGAAACAGATGAAATATCTTAATGAAATCCCACTCCACAAAGTCTATGAAACCTTAAGGCAAAATGAAGAGGAGGTAGATGAGATCAAAGAGGAGAAGAAAAAGGTTGATAAATCAATTGTTGGTCCGATTGCTCTTGTTGTGAAGAAGAAAAATGTAAGCCTCAAGAAGAAAAAGAAGGTGATAGTTTCTGAGTCCGAAGAGGCAGAAAGTGATGAAACTTCAGATTCTGATGACTGTGAGAATCTGAAACAGGCTATGCTTATGTTGACCAAAGCATTTCAGAAGAAATTTTACAAAAAGCCTGGTTCAAATAGTCAAAGATATTCTTCGGGGTCTAAGAACTATGAGCACAAAGAGAGGGTAGAAGGAAAGAGAATAGAAGAAAAGAAGCCCGAGGAAAGGAAGTATAGAGTTGAAGAAAAGAAGCAGCCATAACCGACAAAATGCTACAACTATGGCAAAATCGGACATTTTGCAAAAGATTGTCGAAAGTCGAAAGTCAAAAACTCCGAGTATTACAAGAACAAAATGCTCTTGGCAAAGCAACAAGAGGCTGGCAAGGCATTACTGGCGGAGGACGAGTTCTGGCTCGACCATTCAGATGACGAAGATGAGAAAGAAGAGACATCTCACATTTGCCTCATGGGAAAGACAGTGGATGAATGTGAAGATGAAACTGAGTCAGATGATCAAGACAACGAAGAGGTATGTGATATGTCTCAATCTGATTTTCTTAATGCAATACAAGCCATGATGGTTGAACTCCAAGAAGTAAAGTCTAAACATGAACGCGAGAAAAGTATCATGAAAGAAAACAAACAATCAATACTGAAACTTAGCAAGGATATTGTTGAGAAGAACGTATTGATTGAAGCTTTACATAAAAATATTGATAATAGCGCAAAAGAGAAGACTATACTTCATAATGAATTATCTGAAACTGTTTCAAAATATAAACTGTGTGAGTTTGAATCAAAAGAGATCACTAAAATGTATTCTTCACTTTCAGAAGAAAACAAATCTTTACTTGAAAAAGTGAATGTTTTAGAAGGAAAATTATATACTTTGGGTCAAACTAAACAGACCATTCATATAAACAAACCCAAAAAGAACAAAGAGTGTTGGGGACTTGGTTATGAGAATCCATACTATCTTAAAAAGGGTATATCAGAAGTGCCTGCACTTTATGATTTTGGATTTTTAAAACTGGCACCACAATATCCTGAACTTCAAGTTGAGTGGACTAAACTATCTGAAGAGGATGAAGCCAAGGAAAATGAGAAAAGAAAGAACACAACTAAAATTCAACTTCCATTTCGGTATGAGAGGTTGAATAATAGTTATAGTTCTGATAAATCAAAAATTCTTTCAAATGACTATTTTGAGAGTTATTCTTTAAAAGAAATGGATGTTAAGCCTATCGAAGGTAAGCTTTACGTCCCTCCTCTCGTTTTGGAAAGTAAAATTTCTGAACTTGAGAAAACTCTAGAAGAAGAAAGGATTTTGATTGATCTTGAACAAACTGTATTTTCTAATGTGTTTAAATATACTAATTTTTCAAAATCATCCAAGGCTTCAAAATCTAATGATATGTCTGGTCTATTTGATGATGAGTTTGATTTCTTAAACTCTGATGGTATTTTAGATGATTGTGTTGCTCATTTTGATTTTAATGCTAAACTTCCTGATCATTCAAAATTTGTCATAAATTCTTTTAGATTACCAAGTGTGTACGAAAAAGGTGAAACATCAACGAAAGTTGATAAATCAGTTCCTGTGAAAACCAAAGTTGCCAAAGGTAAGAAGAAGAAATCTGGGCATTCACAGAAACCGACCACCACTGGTAAGCCAAAGAAGAAGCATTCTCTTGATTCTCACAGTTCTAATTTTAAACTTTCAAATGTTTCAGATATGGGGAAGAAAAAGAATGGAGTTAAATCAACTTGGCTGCCAATGAAGAAGGTTGATGAGAAGGCGAAATCATTACCTATGTTTTCTTGTAATAGAAATACTTATAGTACTTCTGATGTAATTGAGAAAGTTGCTTTCAATAAACAAAAACTTGTAACTCCTTACAAGAAGTATTCAATAAAGCAATTATTCCAATTATCTCCGTATGCTAGAAAGTTTTCTAATAATCGTTGGAATGATTTTGCTTCTCGACAACATTCTAATGATTGGTTTGGCACGTATCATGTATATTCTTCTCATTCATATGGTTCAAATATTTTTCAAAAAGCAAGAGGGTCCATTTTTAAATGGATGCCAAAATCTACTTGTGCTAACACTGTAGGGCCCGTATATAAATGGGTACCTAAATCAATTGTTTCTTAATTTTCTTATGCTTTAAGGTATGTTCATGATTTCAGGGGGAGTGAGAGAAGATAAAAGATGATCTACATCAGATTGAGGGGGAGTTTATATGACTATAACTGATAAATTTGCTTATGCAAAATTTCAGGGGGAGTTACCTGTCAAAAGAAAAGGAGTAAGGCATATGATTTCTGATTACTTCATATCAGAACTCGTACATTCAATGTTTTACTGCTTTCTGTCATTTACTTTTCAATAAATTTTTATGAATAAATTTTGTACTTTGACGGACTTTATGACTGATGCAGATTGAGAAGATGCTTACAAGATCATATTCTTATGACTTTAAGCTTGACTTTATGAGATTTACGATTGAACGGAAAGGTTTATTTCTTATCTTAATCTCATATATGATTGAAAGAAGGATGACTTTCAATCATAGAAAACATGTTCTTAAATGTTCAAACCACTTCCCGATTCTTCAATAGATTTTATGGATTGGAAGTGTGATTTTAAATGTTTTCATTTTATTTGTGCTTTCATGATCTATAAACCGTGTATTTCCAACGATTAATACTTGTGTATTGTCTTTTCTATATACTGTCAAGTATTCACACACACTGGTTTAAATTTTGATTGAACTTGTTCTTACCATATCTCTAAATTGAAACAAATTTTTGATTGTAAGACACCCCCATTGAACTTCAAAGAACTTTGAGCGTGATTTCATTTCAAAACGTTCTTTCAAGAATGTCTATATATTGATTCGTATGGACAACATTCAATTTTTGCTGACCTAAGCCTTAATCGATATATCATTTCAATATTGATCTTTTTAATACAATGTCAGATTTTCAAACAAGTTTATTGTATTCATGATTCATTCATTCATTCAATATACTTGTTTGAAATATCTTCAATGTTTAAAAATGCTCAATTTTTCATGATTACATTTCTGAGCATACATATATCTGACTTGTATATTTGTGCTTTAACTGATAAAGTTAAACCAATTTTGAGCAACATGTTCCTTATAGGAAAACATGGGTTCTTTGTGTGAGCTTAAATGAAACTTCTATGGATTCACGTTAACCAGTGTTTCCTACCCAAGAAGTTAATCCTTAGTGATTGAGTGTGAGGAGTCAAAAAGAAATTAGTATGGGTTGTGTGACGAGGTAAAATGTGAATGAGAGTTTGGTTAGAAGTGAACTAAATGATTAAAAAGAAAGAGGGTGAAAGATCAGAGTAAAAGAATATCAAACTCTACACCAACTACTTTCTGAGTCGGGCAACCACATTACTAATGTTTCACAATTTTTCATGAACATTATTGAAATAGGCATCTAGCTCATGCCAACTCTTGATAAAAACCCCACCAACCACTCATTTTCTTATTGAAAAGAAAATGTTTCAATATTTCAAGGGGACACAGCACATTATCTATCTGGTTTTCATTCGGAAAATCTGGATATTGAAAAAGAAGGAAGTTTGCCCCACCTTCGCACTTCGATCATGCACATTGAGTATGTGTTTAACTACTGTTGTCTCAGTGGTTTACACAATGTTGAGCCTTATATAAAGCAATCATCACATGCTTAATTCTTTCTAACACTTGCACGAACACACAAGGAATTTGTTTTCTTGTCATAACGTTCATAGAAATTCTTTTGTGGTGTTTCGATGATTGAATGGAAGCCCTGGGGGAGTGAACATAAAAAAGCTCCTTTCCAATGTGTATCCATTACACAGTAACTTTGTGTTACTGACAGACATATTAACTGATTCATTTGTTGATTCAGGTGTTACATTCCTAATTTTTCTGGATTTGAAAAGATCTGGATGAATACCTTATTTTGGATCGATGGTGAATCAGAGACTCAGTTCAAAAGATCAGTGGTCAGAATTGTTAATGACATTTCTTGAAGAAAATTTTGATGATTTCATGCTTCTTTCATCAAAAAGGGGGAGGTGGTAATCAAGAAATGTTACTCATGGGAGAGATATTCAGTTAATGAAGTTTTGATAGAGAAAGTTTGGAGCTTAAAGAAGAGTTTATGATAATTTCAGCAAAGCTGAAGAAAAATTGTTGAAAGCTGAGAGCAAAGTGCAAAGTTTTCTGAAGATGTGCTGAATTTACTGAAATTTCTTTGGAGATTATTTGCTAAAGCAGACTGAGCAAATTCTGAAGATAATTTCTTTCTAAAGTCTGAAAGAGGTTTGATATAATTTTGAGAAGATTGTTGAAGAACATTTATACCATTCTTGGGGGAGATTGTTATTTTGTTTGAAGAAAGATTTTGCTGAAGATTCTGAAGATTGCTAAAGATGTTTATAGAAGGAGATTACTTTTACTGAGTTTAAAGAAAGAAGATTGTTTTGCAAATCTTTTTTGAGATGATCTTGAATCCAAAGGGGGAGATTGTTAGAGCATATATTTGTTGGATACAAGATCATAGAAGACTGAAGACTGAAGATCAAAGCTAAAGTCAACTCTTAACATCAAAGTCAAAGTCTAGTGTAATAAAGTCAAAGTCAAACATTGTATTTTTCTGTTTTTCTAGTTGTTTGCGCGTTTATGTGGTTTGCGTGAACAGTGTTTAACGCGTTTCATAGTTTGTTTAAATAGCTTGTTGTGCGTGTAATCAAGTAACATCAGAGATAGCATCGTGAGAGTTTCATAGTTAGAGAGAGAAAGCAGTGTGAGTGTTCTTTGTAATATCAAGATTGGCGATAAATAAAATTGAGAATTAATGGAATTATTTGTCATCTTGTAATTGCATTGTTATCTGGGAATAACATTACACTTAGCCCCTTTCATTTTGGGTCTTGAACAACTTTTCACCCAACTTTAAAATTATCAAATTGAACCCGGATATTACATTCTAACTAGCTTTCATGCATCCTAATTAATGTCTTTGGGGTTGGAACCTTGAAGTTAACAGTCAGAAAACCTTCAGTGGTCCTAAAAGAATTCGAATCGATGATCTATAAGAATCGAACATACATCCAACAAGTTGAGCTACTACACTACAATTTTTCCCATGTTTTAGCATAAATGTCTAATAAGTAATTTTTTTCCTCATGTTTGAGCATAAATGTCTAATAAGTATTTTGGATGTGGATGCAGTAAAATTATTTTGTGAACCAAAATAATTTAAATCGATGTTTTGTAACAATTACTCATTACTTAAAAAGTAAACTCATATTTAAATTTTATCAAAATAGAAAATATTTCATTCGTTGCAAAAATACGATAGATTTTTTGTTGGTTTTAGAACGAGATTTTTTTTTGCGTAAGCTTTGAATTCAAATTTAGTTTCTCTTGCTTTATATTTAAAATATTTTATTAATATTTAAATATTTTTATCAGTTGGGGCTCAATCATTAGAAAACTCCATATATTGTGATAACTGTGAGATTTATTATTGTAAGATATTGTTTCATATGATTTTTCCATCTAAGACTAAAATTTAATATACTGATTAACATACATTTGTTTCATAATGTGAAACTTTTTAGTTGTATTTTTTTTGTTTCACAAACACATAAAAATGTTAATATTGTGAAAAAAATATATGTGAAACAAATATATATATATATATATATATGTATATATTTATTAATTAATACACTAAATACAAGTCATAGATGAAAAAATAATGTAAAATAACACATGATGCATCGGTTCTCAAGGTTATCACAAATTTATAAATTTTTTAAATAAATACCCACTTATCAAATTATGTATCAAATTAAAATATTTATCAATTACAACAAATACATTACATTGGTGATTGGTCCAAAATTTATTTTGTTAAAACTATTTTTTTCTATTAATTATTAATAAATTATCTAGCTAAATCAAACATTATATTTTATTGATTAAATTACGTTTTCATTCCTGTGGTTTATTAAAAATTGTAGGTTTTGTCCCTATGGTTTGAAAATTTTGGTTTTAGTCCCTATGATTTGTAACTCATTACTATTTTTTTCCCGGGGCTAATTACTACTACTTTTAAGTATGATGGACTAAAATAGAAATGAATTGTAAACCACGAGGAGGACGAAGCAATCAAGTTTAAACTATAAAAACGAACATAATAATGAAGTATAGTAAGTCATGAGGGTGACAATTGTAATTTCAAAATCATAGGGACTAAAATATAAATTTTTAACAAAACACAGGGTGGAAAAATGTAATTTACTCTACTTTATTTCATTATTTTATTAAAAGTATACCAAAAAGTTAGAAAATAATTTAAGTTTAAGAAGGATAAAATAGTAAAAAGGTAAATAGATGCTTTACAAGTGCCGACATCATCTAGGCGCGTGAATGATACTCGCGTTTGACTTTTATATTATTGGTTCGTGACTAACACACGACATTTTGGCGCGTAGAAGTATCTCCGAGAGAAGAATCAATTAGTGATGGAATCCACTAAGTAATTTGTGTATTAAGTTAATTACATTAAAGCCCTTACTCTTTCTTAAAATTCCAAAAAGACCCCTCACCTTTTATTAAATGACATAAGTCCTTTGAGATGCAACATTTTTTTTGCATCCCCCTTTCTATAAAGTCTATCAATTTAGTCCATTTTGTTTTTCTGTTCGTTTTGAAATGTACAATATTTATATTCGACAAAATGTAACAAATAAACTCATACATCATTCTTATTTTTGGTAAGGTTTGAACTCTAACCTCCTGCTAGGCTAGAGGCCCAATCCCGAATATCACTGCCTAGGGACTGTTTACCCAAACTTCTACCCGTTAAGCGCTTACTGATAAGAATAAACACTCTAACTTACTTTATGAGGTAAGATTGTAGATCATCAAAAATGGTATCGTATGCACCAATTTACCCAGTAAGTTCTTTCTGGGTAAGAGTTCTCATCTTCACTATAACAACCCAACCAAGCCAAATAACCAAAATCAAAACATAAGAATAATTCATGTCAAACAGTCCCAAGCTTACAAAATTAAATTCAAGGTTTGCAACAGCAACCTAATACACAACTGAGATAAAGTAAAACTAAACAAAGGTGACGGTCTTCTATGCACTCCCGCTACACCTTCTCTTTGCCTTTATCAACTCTACCTAGATCACGCCTGCCTGAAAAGGGTTTTTAAAATTTGAAAAAGCGAGGGTTAGACCGAAGGTCTAATGAGTCCCCTCTAACAAATAAGCAACAATATAACTTTTCAAACTTTAAATCAAACAAATTTATAAACAACATAAGAGTATTTCACACTACTGACCACACTACCGTCGAAGACGATATGTCTAACTCACACTGCCTTAATTTTGGGACACACCCCCAATGGCATAAACGGGCCACACTCCCCGGTATGAACAGGCGGGCCACACTCCCCGACTTAGGTCACAACTTCCGCAAATAATGTATGCATACATTTAAATATCAACAATTTATAACACACTTAAATAACTTCATCATGATCATGTCATCGTAATAAATCAAAGTTTAAAATTAAACTTTCATATGCTTTCGTTAACAAAATATTTAGTTCAGAAAAACTCACCTGTAGTCTTGATCCAAGATTCTTCTAGAACTGGTCCGAATTACAAATTCCTAAAGCACAAAAGGTAGCATCGGTAAAACTCACTGCTAATCCCAAATTAAGGAATTCTACAAGTCAAGGTTGCTAGAGAAAGGTTGGTGATAGTCCAAGATCAATGAATCTTTAGAGAGAGAAAGTAGAGAGAGAGACTTGAAAGCGCAAAGTATGTATTCAGTAAAAGTGTGCATGAAGTTCTTACAACAAACCAAGACCAAAGGGACTTAAATACCTTTGGTCAGATACAACACAGTATGACTCTAAACACAGTATTTGACCAAGCCCTATAAATACAATGATTACTATAAAATCAGACCTAACAATCTCCCCCTTAGTAATCATTGGCGCTTTGGTCTTCAAAAATCATCTTCTATAACAGCACGGACCAACAAAGCGACTTTATGAAGCTTTCTGACTTTTTAAAGAAAAAAATTTCTTCTCAGCATCTTTCAGATTGAAATTTTCTTTGCTGCTTGAGCTCTAGACGATACACCTCTTTTTAATGATCTTGAATGAACTGTGGTGTTCGGAGCAGGAACAACAAAATAATTTGTTGTAGCTGAGAGAATAGAATCTTTGAGCGAATCTTGATCAGCAGATAATCTTTTGAGCTCTTTGTCTCTTAAACTTCTCCTTGACTTCTCCCCCTCATGACCTTGATGATCTTGATCAACTTGGTCATGTGAATGTTGGAGACGAGACAGCGAAAAATCTGCAAAATCAACGAAATCGAGAAAACATAGGAGGTTTGCGTATCACGTTGGTTGCGCAAACCAAGGTTTGCGTTTCATGAAGGATACGCAAAACGAGGTTTGCGTTTCACGAAGGATACGCAAAACAAGGTTTGCGTTTCACAAAGGGTACGCAAAACAAGGTTTGCGTGACCAACGGAATGCGCAAAGTTGACTTAAACTCAGAAAAATGTTACCTTTTTAAGCTCTTTGACTCCCCCTACACAAATGCACTAGATATGACAATTTGAGTTAACATTCATATAAAGAAAATCATAAACTCCCCCTCAAAAACAGATATAATCTTTGAAAAATATATTCTTTGTTCACTCCCCCTTGAATAATGCATAAACCCATTAAAATATATTTATGAGAACACAATGATCAAATATTAATGTAGAAAGAAAAATATACTGAATGTAAATTTTGAAACAACTAAACATATGAAATTTTAAACACTAAACAAATAAAATTCTACTCAGTAAAATATCACAAATTTATCAATCAGTTGAAATCAAGCATGTGTTGTTGGATACAAGAACAAGTTTTATTGCATATCAAGTTGAAACATGTTCAGTTTCAAAAACTTCCAGCAATCTATTCAGTGTGCTCACATGTGAATCTTCGATTAGCTTCAAGAAAATGCAATTCTAAAAATATTATAGAGAACTTTGCATGTACTCACACTAAGCCATCAAGAATTAAGATATTCATAAATTTACAGATTTATCGCAACTCAAACATATCACCAAGTATCATGAGATGTGTGCTCATTGGCATCTTTTAGCATTGTGCACATTGGCATCTTGACATGAGTGTGCTCTTTGGCATCTTTTAAGCGCGTGCACTTTGGCATCTTTTGATCAAAAAGTTTATTAAGTAAAGAACATGCCGTAAACGTAACTTTCTATCTGACCCTATTGCAGGATTTGAGTCAGCCGCTCCCAGACCAGTTGGCCTTAGGGGACTAGGTGTCAAGCACCCCTTGGAACTTACTCTCTCAGAT
This sequence comes from Arctium lappa, assembly GCA_023525745.1. NCBI lineage: Eukaryota > Viridiplantae > Streptophyta > Magnoliopsida > Asterales > Asteraceae > Arctium > Arctium lappa. The sequence continues at coordinate 3,354,602 of CM042049.1, forward strand.
CAGAAAGGCTACATCGACATATCCTAAACCCATTCATACCAGTAGAACATGACTTTCGATCTGATTCTATTGAAGGATTTGGGTTCGATCACTCCCAGACCAATTGACCTTAGGGAACCAGATGACAAGCATCTCGAGGAACTTACTTTCCCAAACAAGAAAGGCCACAGGTACAAACTTTTAAACTTAGAGATTTCTGTATTTTATGAAATTATAATTCATCTCAATCACTCAGGTCAACATCTAAGTGCTTAGCCCATATTTTCATTCCGATCTATAATTCTGATTAATTAGGTATTCTAAGCAAAGTAAACTATAAAAATTCCGAATCACACAACTTTAAAGCAGTAATAAAAGTTTCAAACATGTTGCTGACTTTTTGACTTTTGTAAGACTTGAAATTTGACCATATAAAAACTTTAATATAAACAAAAGAACTTGAAAATTTATCATAGACACATATTTTATTCAAAAGAAAGAAAAAAATGTAAAACTTTACTTTATAGAATAAAATTTGTAGAGATTTAAACTTTTAAACTCAATATGCCGATGTTAAAAAATTTCATTAAAGACAAACTGTAAAGAATTCAGCAAATTGATATTTAATTGGAACAAAATGAAATTCAGTTATTTCATCTTTCACATTATAAAAATAATTTGTGTCTCAAATTAAAAAAAATTGGGTTATACAAAATTAAGAAATAGTTGAACAAGCTCAGATTCTTGAAAAATAATGAGAAAAACTGGAACACATCATAATCAGAGATAAAATGCAGCGAAAATAAAATTGATGAACTCACAGTATCTCATTTAGTCATAAGCTTAAATCATTGAAGAACGAGTTCTAAACTGATTTGTTTAGAAGTCGTAGTCTATGAAGTACGGGTCCTGAGCTGAAGTACTCAGAAGCCAATGTTCTCTTACTCCCCCTTAACATGTGATGCCTGCAACTTTGAATCAGATAAAGATTTGGATACCCACTTGAATTTGGGCCCGTGTTTGTTAGTTGCAGTTCTTATGGGGAAAGAATAAGCAGAATTGACATTTAAAGCACGAGGAAAATGATCAAAGAAATAATCACAACTATCAGAAGAGAAAGCATAATCATCAGAACTAGAATCTGAGGAAGAACATGAGACATGTTTTGAAATTCGAATCATTTGCTTTATAGAGTATTTGGAAATTTTATTACATTTAGCAAATGAATCACTGTTATAAAGTTTGTCTACACATTTATCCTCATCAAAAATATGTTCATCAGATGTCAGCTTCTTTCTCCAGATCTGCATCTTTAATCGAGTGCTCAAAGTCCTATCTGTATGAATAGAATCGAAAGAATTAGAATTGTCAGTAAGAATTGTATCTCGTTTCTTTGACTTCTTTGACCGTCTTCTTTTACGCTTAGGTTTATAATATTGATCATTGAGTGTAAAAGAATCATCAAGAATTTTAGACGAAATATTTAAATCAGAAGAAATAAATTTATCTAAGCAACCAATCTGATCAACTAATAAATCTGAATTTACCTCGGAGTCTGAATTATTTTGAGAAAAGATTTTAAAATTTGAAATTTCCTTTTTATTTTCCTTAAAATCAGAAGATAGGCTAGAAATAGAATCCGATTTTTGAGAAATTAATTTTTCTTCAAGACTAGAAATCATAATAGAAAGAATAATATTAGATTCAATTTCCTTTAAAATATTTTGATATTCTATCTTATCTTCAAGATCGATGATTTTGCCTTCTAAAACTAACGGAGGAGTATATTTCTTCGAATCATAAATGATTGGAGAAATATTTTCCTTATCAGAATCAGGGGCATAAGAAGGAACAAAATCATCAGACACTGAAGATTTGACGGGAGATATATCAATTAATCCTTTTCGACTTCTTCTTGATTTATCAGGAAAATATTTTGCATTTTCAGACGTATAAACAAAAAGAATTTCATTTTTCTTGTTATTTATCATTTTCTCATTTTCGAGATCTAACACTTCCTTTTCACTAGTCCAATGAAATTTGAACTGTGGACCATAATGTGCAAGAGTTAGATAGTCATATTTATATAAGGTGGGAACTTCGTCTATCACTTTGTTTAAACAATGAGGATTGTCAAAACCAAGTCCCCATCTTTGTTTTAAAGCTTCTTCACTCCTCGGTTTGTTCATATAAATTGTTTGTTCAGATTGGTCTCTTCGATAAAGTTTTTCTTCTAACTTATTTATTTTATCTGAAAATTCATCTTTTAAATTAGTCATAACTGTCAAAGATTCAAGATAAGTCTTATTTGAATTTTCCAAATCATCCAATTTCTTTTGAAAGATGTCTTTAGTATTTTCTAAAATAGATTTTTCATCTTTCAAAGAAATTTTCAATTTATCAATCAAATCTGACTTTTCGAAATTTAAATTCTTTTCAGATAAGAGTTTTGAACGTAGATCAGATAAAGCAGTAATTATAATATTCATCTGAGAAGAAATGAAATTAAAGTCAAATTCAGAATATACCTCATCTTCATCAGAATCAGAATCGTCTGACTGATCATCTCCGATTAAGCACATCTGAGCGATCTCAAAGTTTGAAGCTTCATCATCGGAATAATCCAGCCAAAATTCTTCTTCGGCCAGCAGAGCATTTCCGTTCTCTCTCTTTTCAGCTAGTTCCATTTTCTTTCTATAATAAGCTGAGTCCTTAACCTTCTTTGCTCGACACTCCTTTGAATAGTGGTCCGACTTTCCACAGTTATAACAAGCAGTACTTTGAGTAGATTTTGGCTCGGGCACTTTGACTGTAGAAGCGGAAGTGAAGCGAGAAGAGTTGGAAGACTTTGATCGTGGTTGGAACTTTTTCTGGTAATGCTGAGAGAGAAGGATCATAGCTTTCTGCAAAGCCTCACTATCATCTTCAGTTGATCCGGTGTAAGCGTTCTCAGACAACGCTTGTTCAGCCAGTTGCTTCGTGAGGAGAGCAACCAGATCAACTGTCTTCTTGTTCTTTTTGTCCAGTTTGGCCTTCTTTTCAAGCACCAAGCTCTCATCAGTCATCAGAATCTCATACAGTTCTTGAATCTGCATTGTTGAGATCCGAACGTCGTTCCTCAGTCTATGACATGATTTGTTCCATTCAGGCTGAAGAGCATTGAGGAATTTCATATTCGTCTCAAGCTCTGTCTTGATCACATTTATCTTTCGGAGATCATTCAGCATTGCACAGAATCTGTCGAAAACACTCTTTATAGACTCACTTTCTTTGGCCTTAAACTCCTCAAAGTTGTTCATGTACCGAGTATGTCGGAGCTGAGTTGCAATCGAAGAACCAAGCATGATCTTTTCCAATTGTGCCCATAATAGATTTGGATAATCCTTGCAATGATCAACCCGGTTGTAGACAGAGTTTGGTAAGGCAAGCATCAGATTAGCTTTCATCTCTCGATCAGCTTTCATTCGTGAAGCCTCTTCAGTTGTTGGAGGAGTCTCTTTATTAGGCTTTACGAAAGGTCCTTCAGTGAGAGATTTCATCATGTTATCTCCATTAGTTTGACGCTCGATGAAATTTAAGAACCTATCTTGCCATTGAGTGAATTCGTTTTCGTCAACTAGGACCGGAGGACGAGTTTCTGTACCCAATGACATCATGAAGTCACTCGTGTAGAACTTAGCTTGAAAGCCAAATTTTGCAGAATCCATAGATGACACAAAAAAAAATTCTAGACTCTTTTTTTTTTTTAAATCTAAGTCTGGAGCTTGCGCAAAGTAGATCTTTGCGTGTCAGGAAGGGAACGCAAACAAGAGCTTTGCGTATTAAGGCAGATGCGCAAACACGGCTTTTGCATGTAAAGGAGGGTACGCAAAGTTAGCTTTGCGTATGAAGAGAGATGCGCAAAGTAGACTTTGCGTTTGTAGAGGGAAGCGCAAAGCAAACTTTGCGTTTGAGGCTAGATGCGAAAACCTGAAAAACAAGATCAAGATTAGTAGAACACGTAATTCAAAAGATGAACATGCGCAAACGATGATGAATGATGCGCAAAGTGAAAGAACATGCGCAAAGTGTAAAAAAACATGAAATTTTCGCAAGAACGAACGAAACTATGAAATTGAATCAAGAATTTTAAACACTGAGTATTGAAAACATCTTTTTAACACATTCTTAACAACAAATTCGATTAAAAAACACAAATTCTCAAATTCGATGATCGAACAGTATCGAACTCGAGTTTTTCCAGAAAACCCAAAATCGTAAAATCAAAGATCTAAAACTGATTTTCTTGTAAAACAAACTGAAACAAATGTGATCGATTAACAAAAACGAAACTAATGACATAAAAAACACACAAAATCGACCACAAACACATCCAAATTTTATGAGAAATCAAGAAAACGAGATTTTCTTGAAAAATTCAAGAAAATGGATCAAATTTTCGATTTCAATCACCAATTCAGATTAGAAAAAGCAATCTCTCAATTCTCTCAAGATTCAAACAAGCTCTAATACCAATTGATAGTCCAAGATCAATGAATCTTTAGAGAGAGAAAGTAGAGAGAGAGACTTGGAAGCGCAAAGTATGTATTCAGTAAAAGTGTGCGTGAAGTTCTTACAACAAACCAAGACCAAAGGGACTTAAGTACCCTTGGTCAGATACAACACAGTATGACTCTAAACACAGTATTTGACCAAGCCCTATAAATACAATGATTACTATAAAATCAGACCTAACAGTTGGATTTAACTTGGAACCCTCAAACTCAAATTACTAAGGGAAACTGGGACCACTACTCGACCGGAACCGCCCGGACCTACCTTGTCCGGGTCGACCGGTGCCCCTAAGCTCGGGGTCAACCGGGTTACAACTCTCCCGGTATCAACACTCCCCGGTGTCGACCGAGGTCTCAACCCCCGGCATCGACCGGTACCTTACACCCCGGTGTCGACCGGGGTCTCAACCCCCGGCGTCGGCCGACATAATACACCCCGGGCTCACCTGGGACTTCATACCTTGGGGTCACCCGGTCCCCCAACCTAACCTCGAACCAAAATTCGACTTCGCGATTACAGAACCCAAAGTCAACGCAGAAGGGGGAAGTCACACAACAATCCAATTAATTAACTCTAATCCTCCCTCCCCCTTTAGGTCGATTACCAAACATCTGAAAATGGAACCCTTCCCAAAGTCGATTCCAACTTATATCCCCAACTAAACTTCCAGTGAAGGTTTTCATTAATTTCTCCATAAAAGCAACTTTTCAACACTAATCAATCAGATCCTACTACTCAAACAATCATTAATCAGAGTTTGAACTTACCTTGAGAAATTGCTGAATGCTTGAAATTTGCTCCTCGCCCTCTTCCGCTCGTCGCCCTCGAGTTCTCTCTTCCCTTTCCAAGAATTATCAGCCGCCAAAGACCAAAATGCTAAGTCCTAGGGTTAAATCCCTTTATAATTTAATGATACATCTAGCCCCTTCAACTTTGAGTCTTGTCCAACTCAACACCCGCTTTTAAAATATAACAATTTAAACCCGGTTATTACAACTTACCAGGTGAGACTCTATCATTATCATCGCTCTTACCGGGTAAGATTCACGGCTAAACATTTAGTAAACGACCCCTCTTTTGTTTGAGGATAACTGTAAAGAAACCACAAAGAAAAGATTGTAAAGTTAAAAAAAAGAGATATAATAAATGTATTTAACATGTTACATCATAATAATTAACATTTTAAAAAATAAATATATACAAAAAAGCGTACTTGTAAAAGACAAGTTTTCAATTAAAACATATATAATACAAAAGTATCAAGTACAGTAGTTACAAAAATATGTCACTCCTAAAATATTATATTAAATAAGAATACATACATTACTTTTTGAATATAAATAATGCCTGAATTTTCTATGAATATATACAAATATTTGGTTATAATAATTCTATGAACTGTAAATAAGATGTCAAAATTGGTTTTTTGGAAGTAGCATATAATACTTATTTTAAGAGTAATAAAGTGTTATAACCATTATATTTTCTAGCCTTGTTGTAAATTGACTTATAATATTTATTAAAATGTAAAGACAAAAAAAAGTCCATTGATGAATGTCAAAGTGAACAATTTCAAGTACTTTCAATTTTTTTGTTTTATTGTAAATATACATTAATAAAAAGATCTATTAATTATGTATTTCACAATCATATAATAACATCTCAAAATCTGGGTCAAAATGTAAAGAAGAAAATCTAACATGTTTTCTTGGAACCACTTTGAGCAAGAGTGATAAAGAGAGGGTATGCAATGTCATATTAAATGGCTAAAATAGATGAAGAGAGTTATTATCATTCTCCCCGTTTGTTTATAAAAGAAAACCAATCAAAGTTTAGTGAGAAAATAGGGTTTTGAATGTGCAATTGAACTAAAAAGTTGCAATGAAGTAATCAATAAAGGAATCAATGATATTTAGGTGTTAATTTGTATGTTAATCTTTTTGTTTTAGTGATTAGTTTGTGGTAATACGTGTTTGAGGAATTATTTGGCATGGGTTACGTAAAAAAGTAGGTTGAAAGACTGTTAATTTGACAAAGAATGGCCAAATATGTTGTCATGCAAGTGGTATGTAAATCCAAGAGGTTAATGCTTACTAGTATGATTTAATGATGTTTAAGCATATGAAAATGTAGTAAAGCATTTTAGTAGCATTGTAATGCAAAAAGAACGAAGTATAAATGGAAACAAATGAACTTGTGTGGTGGTTTGGTTTGTTGATTGCAGAGAACAACATTTGTCCGATGAATGCGAGTTTGAATGTGACTTGGGAGGTCAAGTAAGCAATCTCGCGAAGGTGAATGATTTATTTGAGTACATAGCTAGTCGGGAAGGTTGCATAAGAAAAACGATGGGAGATTAGAGATTGCGTATGATGTTGTGTTGACCAGTTAATATGAGCTGGGTCAGACTAGTTGTCTAAACTCACCTAAGTCAACATGAGCTCACATACCACTTTAGAGATTGCATGTAAGGTCATGTGCCTCCTTGTTAGGTATAACAATGATCAGAACGATATAAAATGATAAGCTAGCTTAGTATATGTGCTTAGTGATTAGTATAAGTGACTGAAACGTATATGACTTGTGTACCTACATGGACCAAATGTGAGTTTATGTGAATTTGAAACCGGGATACACAAGTTTGCAGTATTTGCAAGGATTGTATGAGCATGCTAGTTGTTTACAATTTCATGTTTTAAAGCTTTTTTTGCATGTCATATACGTGTCATATATATATATATATTGAGAATAATTTATGCATGAAATATGTTTTGGGATATGTGCATGGGGTCGTGTACCAGGAAGCCAATAATGATAGACGGTGCACCAAGAAGATGCATAAATTTGTTAAATGTATCGTAAGGGTACCTTTGTACTCGGTTCGATCAGATTATACGAATACATGCCATGGTCACTGTACTTAGTTGATTTACATGAGATTCAAAATTTAGGTTGCATGCATGCAAGAGTTCAATATGCTATATCCATAACAGTTTTACAAATAATTATTGTTGGGTTATATGGACATCCACACAGTGGAAATAAAATGTAAACCATAGCTAATATCCATACAAAATGGGTAGACTGAGTGTTTCAAAATTTTATTTCTTGTTGTAGTTCCAAACTTGAAAGGTTCATTAAAAGGCATTGATCAAGTATGAATTTTATTAATACACATACTTGAAATTCTTGATAGTTTTGATTATTAACAAACAATCCGATTCAAATTTCGTTTCAGGTGTTATAAAATTTTGGCACCGTTTGGCAAAAATAAGCTAGCTTATTTTCAGGGTACATGCTTGGATGAACATAAGCTAGCTTTTTGATAAGCTATTTAGATTAGCTTATGAGGAACTTTTTATGATTATTCTAATTATACCCTCATTAATATTCATTATTATATATTAACTATTAATTATAAATAAAATACTAAATATTAAAATTTATAATTATTAATTAATAAATATTATCTGAAAATTATAACAAAAATTTTTAGTTATACATTGATATTAATTTTTAATTATTTAAAACTATTGATAATTATATCAATTTTTTTAATATTGATCAATATATTTTAGTTATCATTTATAATTATATTTGTAATTATTATTTGATTATTTTTTCTATATTATATGTAAGGTTATTTAAAATCATAAGTTAATGTTGATTTTTTTAATTCGGTTTAAAGTTCAAAATTTACAATATATATAATAATAAATTACAAATTATTTTAATTAATATATTATATTATTTACTACCTCATTTGTATTAATTAATATATTATATTATTATAAATTTGTTTTAATTATATTATTAAATAGTGTAATTGATTATTTTTTATAGATGTCATTTTTGGTAATTTTACATGCTCATAAGCTAGTTTTTGTCAAACGTGACTTTTTCATCAGCTAGCTTATCAACTACCAGCTAATTTATCAGTTAGTTTGCCAAACATAGCCTTTGTCAACATCAAAAAATTGAAAATGTAACACTCGTAATTTTCGGTAAGTAATTGTCAATCGGACGTTTCTGTGACTTGTAAACAGTGGGGTTTTGTTGGGAAATGTTTTGTTTAAAGTCTTTTGGAGTATCAGGAGTATTGGCAGTGAATATTTTGAGTTTCGGGGCTCCGGAAAGGTCACGCGATAATGCCCAACGACTATGACGAGTCACAGTCGCACTGTCACAATCGCATGGAGTGTACCGTGCACGGGTACACACCAGCGACTATGACCAGCGACATTGTCGCATGGTCAATGTCGCACATAAGGAGCAGGTTGCTGTTAAGACGGGATTTGCAGCCTTTTTTCTAATTTCCTCTCATCCATACTTCTCCTATTCTCTCCCAAATCGTTTTCCTTCTTTCCCCTTCAAACCTTAACTTATCTTTGGCTCAAACCCTTGTGTTTTATGAAGATGAAACACCATCAAGTGGTAAAATGGAAAGCTTTGGACAAGGATTCACCATCTTCATCTTCTTCTTCAACCTCAAGCTCATTGTTGGGTTTTCTAGGTTTTCGTCAAACCTAAGTGGTAAGTAGGGGTGAGCATGGGACCAGTACCGTACTGAACCGGTACCGTACCGAAAATTCCCGATACCGAAAATGTGAAAAACTCGATACCGAATACCGTACCGATTAGATCGGTATGGTACCGGTTCGGTACCGGTAATAATAACGATATTTCGGTACTAGTACCCCATCAGTACCGAACCGATTACCGATTATAGGAAAACATGGAACCGATTACCGTACCGAAATACATGGGACGGTCCGGGATCGGTACGGTACCGGTTCGGTATCGGGATTTGGGACTCCTTGCTCACCCCTAGTGGTAAGTGTATTCCTTCCATTTCCAAACCTTAAAATAAGTTATAAATGTTCCATTGATGGTTTCATAGTGTTTGATTTCTTCAATGTCGGTTTGTAAGATTCTTGGAAGAATTGGATCAAAACTAGGGTTTTGCCCAATATGGAAGTTTTGATGTAAAATGTTTAGGGATCGATTCTATATGGTTTTGGATGTATATTTATGGTGGAAAATTTATGTATCTAGGTTTATGGAAGTTTTGACCTTGAAGATTCAAGTTGCTTCAAAGGAGCTCTAAGCGGGGTAAAATCTAGATTTAGCCATAAATCTAGCAAGGTGAGTTCAAGTTAATTTGTGAAAACGTTGTACATGCCAAAATGTTTATTTTAAAGTATTTTTGTGTTTAACATGGAATTATCATTTGTGGATTTACTTGATAGGTTTGGGTATTTGAGAAATTTAGTTTTATATACCTTGTAAAACACCCGTATTGGGGATTTTTGGGCATTTTGATAAATGAGTCATAAATGAGTGTGTTTAGTAATTTATTGCATAAATGAGATTATTTGGTGAAAAGGAATTTTTAGTGTTTGTTTGGGTAAAAGGTTTAATTTGGCGTTATGGACGTTTTGAAAGGATTAAGATTATAAATCTATTTGGAAAATCTTTTGCCTCGACTTAAACTGTGTTGGAGTCCATTCAAGTATTTTGGAGCGCGTGATTTCATGGTATGGGTCGAGTGCGTTTATTATTTGAAAAGCTTTAATCATTGGTCAAAAAGAGGTTTTGAGTATTTTAGCTCAATGTCGTTTTAAAGGAGTCTTGAGGACACTTGTCCGGTTTTATATGGCTCAAGGTAGAGTCCAGTTATGACGTACGTACTAATGCGCTATGTTGCGTATTGAGGTTGGTTACGGGCTCGAGTGCTTTGGTCATTCATATGTAGTCCGTTAAGGTTAGACTGTGTTGCATTGGATCCATAGGCACGTAAGTCGGTCTGTTTTGGGATGGTCAATTGGGTGCTGCGGGGTTAAACTCCGGTACCCATGTTTTATGACCGAAAACTTTACAAGTGATCGTTAGGAGGGTTGAGTCTGTTAGTGCTGCCGGGGGAGTAGGCACTAGGATCTCCGCCGCTTGAAGTAATGTCTGGGAGGTAGTCTTTAAGTGTGTCGGGCCTTTGGGGTGGAGTTCTTAGAAAAATGCCATCAAGGTCAACTGACTTGGGGTGACACTTGTAAAGAAGTCGTAGGGACATCTGGATGTGATATCGGGAGGTGTCATGCGATTAACGTTGCTTGGGTGGCATACTTTTGTGTTTCCTCCACCCTCAACGAATACGGGTTTTCCTCGTTGTCGGCTATCAGTATTGTTAAATATAAGAATGCTTTACTTTATTGTCATTGGTTCTATATGGTCTACGGTGAAGGAGGACCTTAATATTGGACTTTCCTCCTCGTATATTAAGGTTTGAATGAATTATGCCAACCCCGTGTTTTGGTAATTAAAGTCTGTTCGTTTTCGGTCGCGTGAGTATTGGACCTAGTGTCCATGTTTTTGGACGTATGATATGCATTGTTTTGATGATGATTCATGTTTCGAGTTAGTTTAAGTTGCATCAATTTATAAAGCATGTTTGAAATGAGGTCTCCATCTTTGAAAGTACATGATATTAGAAAAGAGTCGTTTTCACGTTTTAAAGGACATCAATTGACTGGTCATGGTTTCAAGTGAGGTTCATTCTTTTAAAGATATATTTACTCATGTAAAACTCTTGGACTCACTAGGCCTTAGCCTAACCTTTTATTTTGTCGACATGTGCATCAGGTTCCTGTTGGGGTTTGGTTCTAGCAGCTATGAAGAGTTGAGTCTTAGCTTTGTGCAAGTGTAAATGGTCGATGAAATCTTCCGCAGTTTGGAGATAGTGACTATTATTGGGTTTTAGTAGCATCCGTTCTTGTCATAGACTGTATGTAGAGAATAAATTTATGTGTGTTGAGGTTAAACCTTAATTTGTGTTTGTAGATGAATCAATTATCGACGTATTTAGAAAATTTTAAATTAGTTGATATTTCCAGATTTGAGGGTGTTACAGAAAATCAAGGAATTACATTGGAAAACGTGCTAGCAAAGTTTGATCAAGAAAATCTCGAAAAATACATTGGCACGATTATCTTAAAACAGAAGATGTCTATATTATGTTTTGTCCATTAGAGATGAAAGTTAACAAATAGTTTTTAAAATATAAAAATATCTGACAAAATATTCAGTAGAAAGTTTTCGTCAATACTATTAAACATGACCATACCAAAATATGAAATTTATGGAATTTCCAATTTTATTTATACCTTTTCTATATTATGTTTTTATTATTAATATTTAATAAATTACATAAATTCCCCAAAACATAGAAAATGTATAAGAAATGGAATTTTGAGGACAATAAAGTGAAAGTTTAAAGAGAATAAACATAATAAATAAAAGAGTAAATTACATTCCTGGACACTGTGGTTTGCTGATATTTTGGATATGGTCCCTAAAACGCGTTTATTACACTGGGTATCCCTGTGGTATACAAAAGAGCACGTAGAAGGTCCCTTCGTCTAATGAGATATGTTAACCCAGTTAACTCAAGGTTTTTTTTTTTGTCTTTGTACACTTGCTTTTGTCTTTTTCCTTATAAGAAATTAAAAAAACAAATAAATAAATTAAAACCCACCAACCTGCAACTTTTTTCCTTTAAGACCTGTACCCTTCTACACCCTTCGTCGGAAAATCAACCACCCTGTAATTGGAACCCTCACCCCTACCCCCGCACACTTTCTTCTTCTTCTCCTTCTTCACTGACAATCGCCGAATCCACCCCCAACCTCCCTTTTCTCTATTTCCCCTTTCTCGATCCACTCCTCTACGATTTCCGGTGAAAATAAATCATGAGCATCACCGTCGAATGCCCGACGATGAGTAGCCTGAGCAGCACCGTCAAATCGACGAGCGGCCTATGGCCGCCGCCGCCAAATTCCGTTAAAACAACCCACCAACGATTAAAACCGCCGCCGATTGACGGTGACGACGACGATTGTCACAACACTCTACTTCTTTTTCTTCACTGGATCCAGCTTGTGTTCAGATCATTGATCGGCTTCTCAATTCCATATCAAGATGATGATGCATGTCTTGCCTGCTTCAAGGGGTTAGAATTCATTTCAATTGTATATCACTCACTCACTGCTGGAAACCCCACTAGCCATAGCCATTTTGATGCTTTCATTTATATCACTTTCACATTGACACCCATTTGTACAAGTTTTTGGTGGATTTAAGAATTTGCTATATTGATTTTCAAGTTGAATGTGTAAAATTTAAGAGTCCACAAGTCATTCAAGAGTTGCTCACTTGTTTGCTTTCAGAGTTCAATTCGAGCTGCAGAATGTGGACTTTACAGTGTCTTTAGTGGATGTCAACGAAAAATGGACTCTCAATTTCAACTTCAGGCTCAAGTTTTTGTTCAGCTTCTCTGTTCATGGAGCAATTTGCAGGAGGGTCAATATAAATGGTTCAAGTCAAGTGTCTTGTAGCAAGTTCAAAGGTTCAAGAATTCAAGGTATTGTTTAAGAGATACAGAAGAAAGTTGGAGCACACACCAGATCTTCAACCTTACTGCTCTTGGTTAAATGAATCCTTATCGATTTTAATTTTGAATATTAAAACCTAGTTGTAAATTGGTTGAATAAGAGTTCCAGTGAAGAAGAAGAAGAAGGTATTGTCTGTGTGTTGGGGGGGGGTGTAGTGGGGGTAGGGGTCGTTATTATTTAATTTTTTATTTGTTGTTAGGAAAAGGACAAAAGGAGGTGTAGGAAGACAAAAATACCCCTTGAGTTGTGTTAACAGACTTCGTTAGACAGAGGGATCTTCTACGTACGCTTCTGCATACCACATGGACGCTTAGTGTAATAAACGCGTTTTAGGGATTATATCCAAAATATCAACAAACCACAGGGACCGGGAATGTAATATACTCTAAATAAAATTTAAAAAATGGATAAAATGTAAAGAGGGAGACATATTTGATGTTTTAGAAGGGAATTATGTTTTATTTTGAGGGTATATTGGTAAAATATAGGTTTGTGCCACCTTGTTACAGCTTGTTTCATGGGGTGGGGGGGGGGGGGGGACGCGCCTATTCCACATTGTTCCTGATTGTTCTACATCAAAGTCATGCCAAACATGGAACAGTGATTCGTGTTATGTTCAGTTATGTCTTGTTCAATGTACCAAACACACCCTTAAAAACACAATTTGCCTAATATTAGCACATGACAAGAACAAATTTCAAATATGTCACTCTCTCTTTAAATCCCATCACTCTCTCTTTCGTCATTGCCCCTCCTCCGACTCAAATCAGGTGAGTCATTTGTGTATTTTTGTGTATTTTGTAGGTATTGTATTTTGATCATTTTGTGTATATCATATGCATCATAATTCTTCATTCTTGATTTATGATTTTTCATGTTGAAACCACAAACAAATGACTAAGGGGTTGTTTGTTTTTTTCAAAAAAATCTCTTAATGACTCTTAAGTCTGAATCATTCAGATCTTTTTACACATCACCTTTTATTAATCATAACTAAATTAAGACTTCAGACTTTAGACCTCTTAAAAAACAAACGACACCTAAGAATCTTAAATTAAAAATTGTAATTAGACTTTGATGCCAAATTGTTTTAACTATAACTTAAATTATAAAGTATTTTGTGTTGAATCATTGAATTCAAATTTTATTAGTTTATATATATTTTAAAATGATTCTCAAATTTTTATTTTTAATTATTTAGAAATTTCGAAGATTGAAATGTTAATTTCTGACAATCAACAAGTTATTTTAATTATGAAAATGTTAAACGTTATAAATATCAAAATTCAAACATCCCCAAACAAAAATAAAAAAACAATTTGAAACAAAAAAAAGTCAGAAAAACAATTTTAATTGGAGAAAAGTCAATCATCTCAATGATTTTGTACATGTTTGTATGACCATATGCTAATTTTTTAATAAATTACTTGGAGTAGCTTATGAGAAGTTTTTTGTGATTATTCCAATTATACCCTAATTAATATTCATTATTATATATTAACTATTAATATAAATAAATATTAATTATTAAAATTTATTATTATTAATTAACAAATATTAAATAATATTATCTGAAAATTATAACATAAGTTTTAATCATACATTAATATTAATTTTTAATTATTTAGAATTATTGATAATTATATCAATTTTTTTAATATTGATAAATATATTTTAGTTATCAATTATTATTTTTGTAATTATTATTTGATTATTTTTTTCCATATTATATGTAACAGTTATTTAAAATCATAAGTTAATGTAGATTTTTTCTAAAATTTGGTTAAAATTCAAAATTTATAATACATATAATAATAAATTTCAATATATTATATTACTATAAATTTGGTTTTAAAATGGATTTGTATTAATTAATATATTATATTACTATAAATTTGTTTTTATTGTATTATTAAATATTATAATTGATTATTTTTTCTAGATGTCATTTTTGGTAATTTTACACACTTATAAGCTAGTTTTTGTCAAACGTGACTTTTTCATCAGCTAGTTTATCAGCTACTAGTTAGTTTATTAGTCACCAACTAGCTTATCAACTACCAGCTAATAAGCTAATTTGTCAAACATAGCCTTTAATTGTAATAACCCTAAAATTTCTAAGGGGTATTATATTAGAAGCTTAAGGGTTGTTTTGCAAAGCGGATGATTCTTGAAGAATTAAAGTTGGAATTTGGGGGTAATTATTGCTTAGTTATTGCTTTATAAGGGACCATTGCTGTAAATTTGAGTATAAAAGACTTTTTGTTCTCAAATGTTCAACCTACTTATTCATTTTTCATTCTCACCTTCTTGTGTGTGTACGATTAGAGAAAGAAAGATCGAGAGAGAGAGAGAGATTGAAGAAAAACATGGAAAAAGAAATTATAAGAAAGAAGGTTTGGGTTATAGTTTTTCTTTTGAGGTGTTCGGTTTAAGCAATTTTTACCATTAAGACTCAGGATGAAATAATTGGGCTTGAGGTGAGTTTTCATTTAACCATTTTCGAACTGAAATGCATATGTTATCAAATGGTTATTATTTTGATGTTATACCAGATTAGTATGTTTGAATTATTACCGTTAACTGTGAAAAAATGGTTATTATTACATTTTGTTTATTATTAACACATGCGGTTGGATTATAAATTTTTGGGATAAAGGGACTTTCACAACAGAAGTCGGGTGTGTTAGGACTGTGATGGTCCGAGCAAGGGTTATGTATATATAGTGCCCACAAATTTGTTTCGTGTGGTGGGCCACAACCGGTATTGATTGCGATCTTATCGGGGTGTGTGCGGTTAAATTGTGGCAACTGTTGTGGTTAGTTACCTGGGTGAGATATTGTGCCTGAGAGCCTACTTTATGAGTAAATGATTTATTTGTGACATTATGTAAAAGTGATTTTACTGAATTATTTATCTAACAGAGATTTACTCACTAGACCGTATGATCTAACTCTCATTTTATTTTCAAAATATGCATTTTAGGTGAATTTTATATTGAGATTGCTAGCCTGGGAAAAAAGGTAAGCAATAACTATTGTGGTGAAGGTTGTCTCCATTTATCGGTTCGTTAACAATTGATCGGGTTATTTATTTTGGTTAAAGGTTATGGTGATTATAGATTGGTAAGAATTTAAATCACCGGTTAGAATTTATTATTGCGGTTAGAATTATTTCTTTCCGTCGTTGTATTTGAGGTAATTATGGGAAGATTATTTTAGTCGATTCTTTTCGAATCAAATTTGGATGGTTTCACGTTATTGTGGTTAATTTGGAAACCGGGTTGTTACATTAATGACTTATACCAAGTAAATTTGAAAATCTGAATAAAATGTTAATATTAATGCTAGCTTCTATACAAAATATAAAAACATAATTAATATTTTTTAAATATAATTTACTATATAACTAAAACCACATAAAAATATAGTGAGAAGTTCAAATAAGAGAGTTAAATATCGTTAATAAAAAAGGTACATATCATGAGAAGATAAAAATTAAATGTTTATATATAAATCATCAAAAAAATCATTTAAAAAATACATAAATGACTTATATGAATAATCTATAATATCAATTATTTACACACCTTTTGATATTAGTTTCTTTTAAAAACTTCTCATACAAACTTTTTTTTTTTTATCTTTTTATAATATTTAATTTTTTTTATTTTAACTGAGTCCTTAAAATATAATAAAAATGTCACTTATTTTGAGATTTTATAAATAAAATAGGATGAGTTTGAAAGTTGGCACATGGGAGTGAGTTGGTGAAGGATGCAACAACCCAATAATTTTTTCTAATTACTATACTTAGTAATTTAGATTGACATCACATCATCAAACCTTTTTCTAAAATAGAAGTAAAATGCAACAACTTGACATTTTATATATGTCTTAAAATATCTTATTTTGAGGTTTTCTATGGGATATAAATTACAATAAAATTGGGTTCATGTCAAAAAAAATTAATCGTACTAAATCCTGATAAATCGTTTATAAGACTTAATTTATAGGATCAAAAAATAAGGCGTCCTATTTAAAAGCATAATAATAAGTTTATAGAATGTTTTTTGAACAAGTTTTTTAAGATATTTTTAATAAAAAAATATGTATTAACTATTTTATATAACTTTATTTAAAAAAGTGTTTTATAAAAATAAGTATTTTATAAAAAGATGGGATGAAAGTAAGTAATGCTGATAATAGTTATGATCCTACAAAAATAAATACATGTTTGGTCCTTTCACATAAGCCAAATTGAAATTTTAGCCCTACATTTATGCTTTTTGCATCAACAGTTCTTTGATCTTTGGGCTTCTATTTTTGCAATAATTGGTATCATCATATTATTATTACTTGTTATTAGTCATTTTTTTTTTGTATAAAAGAGGGTTTTGTTGATTTGGGTGTATTTGATAATGGATTGAGAAACTTAGTTGATAAATTAAGGCCAGACAAAAAAAGCCAAACAAAAAACCTGGAGTAAATTACAAATTTGGTCCATGTGATATAACAAAAATTTGGTACATTAATTAGAATTTTGTTCACTGTTGCTTACATTTTATTATGAATTGAGTCCCTCCATCAAACATTTGTTAAAGAAAATATGTCGAGTGAGATTAAAACAAAACCAAAATAATATTAAAAAATTAATATAATTTATATTATATATACACGTAAGGGAGCAACCCCTGTCCCGACAATCTTTAGCAATCACCCCCATCTCTCGTAGCAACACAGCTAATGACAACTACCACTCCTCTCCCCCGCCCCCCAGTGCCCCCTTCAAGCTCAAGACCCACCCCTTCCCCTCTGGCGATCTGAAAAGAAAAAAGAGGATCCCGACCTTCAAATTTATAGCTCTCTACTTTAAATCCTTCACATTTTCCAAGCTCTTACAAAAGTCTTCTTTTTCTCTATATCAAGGGGAGAAGAGGAGAGGGGAGGGGGAAGGGAAGGAGGTTGCCGTCAAATAAGATGACTGAAGTTGAAGGAAAGCGGAGTCAGAGAAGATAACGGATACCAAAATACATCGGAAAAGGGGATTCTCTCTCTCTCTCTCTCTCTCTCTCTCTATATATATATATATATATATATATATATATATATAGTCGAGTTCAAATGATAACAATACATATTTAAAATAATACGAGAACCAACAAAATCATATATGATTTTACAATAACGTGCAAAAAAACTCACGTGGGCGACTTTGACAGTGACTTCAGATCCACATGGTTTTTTCGCTCGTTAATGTAAAATCATATATGATTTTGTTGGACTTCGTGTTCTTTTAAATATGTATTGTTCTCGTTTGATTCTTCATATATATATATATATATATATATATATGCAAGTGCATAATATTTATATTACTTTTCTAATAAAAAGTAAGAATAAAATGGAAAAAGACAAAAAAATTCCACTCACTTAACATAGGCTTTAGATATTTGTTATCTCGAGGGACCATAGCCACAATATCATGCAACCACTGTGACCAAATTCGTAATTTACTCAAAAAGTTGTGATCTCACAAAAAGTATTACATGTTTGGTCCTTTTACTAATTTGAATTAAAAATGTAGTCCTTCGTCTCAATAATGTGATTCGATCTTTAGGTTTAAGCAAACTGCATTAAATATTAACATTTTTTTTATTTCCCTTTCGATCCTGTCAATGAATATCAAAAATCGTTATTAAAGTCATTATCTATATCTATATCTAAACTATCTATACTATATTATAAAGATGATTTAAAAAAACTCTTAAAAACAAGTCATAAAGCTTAATGTACTGTTATTTAATGTTAATTACTTAAAAAACAACCATTAAATTTGTATGTACTACATTTAATGTTATTTATTAATTTTCAATCATTATCTCTAACCATTTTAACTCTTCTAAAATCATTTCCCACTTTAACTCCCCTAAAATAACTCTCAGCATAATTAAATATAGAATAGAAATCAAATTTTAAATATAAAAATATAAAATATAATTAAAAAAATCTAACCGAATATTTTATAAAATAAATTATATTATTAAACCAAAATAAATTACATTATATTATTAAATCTAAATTAAACAAATTTATATAAAAAAGTCATTATCACTCTCTCACAACCAACCAAAATCGTAATGTAAATCAACAAAAATAGAAAATAAAATGAAACATTAAAATCGTGATGTATCTAGCGGCATTACGCGAGTACACTTCTAGTATTATAAAGCAGTGATAAAAAACTCTTAAATACAAATTATTAGACACAAGTTACCATCATTTTATGCAAGATTTTAAAAATCTCTTAATTTACAAGTATCAAAGCACAAGATACATATTACTACTGCATGTTTCTAACACCCACCAATTCGGTATGTACAAGGTCTTCCTTTTATACAAACATTTTTATGTATTACTATTAATTAATATATTATATTACTATAAATTTGTTTTAATTATATTATTAAATATGTAATTAGTTATTTTTTCTAGATGTCATTAAAATATATAAGATAATCATTAATTTTAACAAAATTTATAAAAAAAACATTATCACTTATTCAAAATCATCCAAAATCGTACTGTAAATTGACAAAAAAACAAAAAATAAAATGAAATATTAAAATCTCGATGTATTCCGCTGCATTGCGCGGGGACCCTTCTAGTCTATATTATATTATAAAGACGGAATAAAAAACTATTAATTACTACTTATAAAACATAAGGTACTACCATTTTATGCATACATTTCAAAAATCTCTTAATCACAACTTAGTATGCATAAGGTACAACTCATTTGAAAAAAAATTCAAACTTTACTTTTTCACTACCTTTCATATTCAAGTTTTTTCCCTTCCATTTGGGGTTTCTCCAAAAGAAGAAAAGTTATTTACTTGCTCAATTAACATATTTCTTTAATTATGATGGTACATGTATTTTCTTCATGTATACAATTTTTTAAAATCTTTTGAATTTTATAAAACTAACTAATAATGAACCTATATATACGTTTAGATACAAAATAATACTATCCAACATTATATTTGTTATTTTTACCTATTCTATATTTCAGTATTTTGAAAAAATATTATCATTCATTAGATATCGCTGATTAATACATGTTTTTAAAATTCAAATATATATTTAACGATTACTTTAATATAATTTCTTAATGCTTCATGATTAAAAAAACTCAAGTTATGCGTTTATCACTACTAATGCTACATAAATTATAAATATATGATTTACTCCATATATATCTTTTTTTTTCTTTCTGATAAGCTATTACATTAATTTTTTATTTCCATTTACAATTGCTCACTCCGATGCATTGCACGGGTACACTGCTAGTATATTATAAAGCACGGATAAAAAACTCTTAAATACAAATTATTAGGCACAAAGTACCATTATTTTATGCAAGATTTTAAAAATCTCTTAATTTACAAGTATCAAAGCACAAGATACATATTACTATTGGAGGCTTCTAACACCCACCAATTTGGTATGTGCAGGACCTTCCTTTTATGCAGACCTTTCCATGTATCATTATTAATTAATATATTATATTACTATAAATTTGTTTTAATTATATTATTATATATGTAATTGGTTATTTTTCTAGATGTCATTAAAATATATAAGATAATCATTGAATTCTAACAAAATACTTAATTTTTTATATAAAAACATTATATTATTAAGCCTAAATTAAACAAATTTATAAAAAAAAATATTATCACTTTCTCAAAACCATCCAAAATCGTACTGTAAATCAATAAAAAAATAAAATGAAACATTAAAATCGTGACGTATCTCGCTGCATTACGCGAGTATGCTTATAGTATTTTTCAAAATTTCTAATTTTTAGTAATCTTTCAACCAAAACATGTGTAGTAGAATAATTTCTAGAGTAAATTACAAATTTCATTATGTAGTTTGCAAATCTTCTGTATATAGTCCTTACAATTAAAAGTTACAAACTTTTCCTTGTGGTTTCAATTTTGGTTCGGATTGGTCCCTTGCCCTGACGGCGTTAACTTGACCCTATTAAGTGACCCCATGTGCCGAGCATGTGAGGGTAATTTTGTCTTTTTGATTTTATGTATTGTTTTTGTAAAATAATTTTTATCACAAGTCTATAAAACGTACATACAAGCAACTAAAAGTTATATGTTATTTAAAAATACCTAAATTAAACTCAATCCCCTTACCATCGCCCCTTGACCCCTTCTTCTCCGGCACCACAAGGGCAATTTTGTAAATTTTAAACTGTAGGGACTGTTTACCAACAGTATTTGCAAACCACAGGAATGAAATTTGTAATTTACGCTAATTTCTATAACAAAATTAAAAGAAATGAAAAAAGTAATGAAATGATTAAGTTAACAAGCAACTTCAAAGTTTTATTTTCCATTTTTATTAACAAAAATTCACAATCAATTATGGAATTAATGCTTTATAAATAACAAAACAATATTATTTTTCAAAAAAAAACCAATTATTTTATGAACTTTCCCATCTTTTTTTGTTTATTTATAATTTCAATAGACATAATTTAGTTTCATTTTTGTAATTGGTGATAATATTATGGATCATAACACAAAGATTTAAAGCAGAAAAGTGAATGAAAGTTTATTTAAAGAGAGATAATTACATAACTCAACCTCATCTTTAACCAAAAAAAATAGAAAATGACATTTTTCCAATCAAATTGAACTAAAAGAATATCTCTAAAAGGAATACCAAGCCGTCACGCAAACGTTCGTAACCCCAGGTTAGTCAACTCTTTACGAGGTTAAGATATACGTTAAAAAACATAGTTAAACAGTTTAACCGCTTTCAACATTCATTTTTTACTCTCAAGTTATAACACTTTAACAACCGTAACGTAAATAAACTCCGATGTTTGTTGAATCTTCCTTCAAACCTACCAATCTACCGCCATCAACATCTCTGTCCAAACCCTAGACGAAAGATCGTTTAAAGACGTTTTTCTCCATATTGCTACTGTTTATATAAGAAAAATATTGTTTATTGTACAAAATTTCAAACAAACGTTCAACATATACATCTAACAAAACTTATTCTTTTAATATGAACAATTTTCTCATATGGGTTGTCGATGAAAGTTTACATGATCGAGAACAATTTAATTACATGGTTTTATTTATTTATTTATTAGTATAATGATTTTATTAATTTTGTTAAATTGTTGAAAAATAATTAAACTTAATTAGGTGTCTTTTTGGGAAACATGTCTACGAAGACGTGTGCCCTATGTGTTTATTTCAATAAAATCTTGCTATATAAAAATGGGAAAATAAATTTGGTCAATGCATTAATCATATTTAATTTGGGATTAGGTGTGTTAATCCTCTAGATGACCTACTAATATTGATTTTAAAATATGAAAATAATTTTTTATTTAAATTTAAATTTATTATTAATTGTTTTAATATTTTAAAATTATAAATATACCCGGCACAAAATAGATTCTATACAAAAAACTAAGATTATTGAATTTGTAAAATCAAGAATTTTATTTAATTAGTGACAAAATAGCTTTCATTATTGAGATCCTCATATTCAATTATTATTTTGTTATTAAAATAATTTATATAATCAGGAAGATGATTCTAGATTCATATGTTTACGTAATCAATTTAGAAAATAGACCCAACTAGACGATAATAACATATTTAATTTTATAAGAAAATTCTACAAGTACAACTCTGAATCTATTTTTATGTATATAATAAAGCATGCGGATATTTTTCATTTGTAAAAGAGTAAATCCCAACAATTGAATATTCGTTTGATAATATATTAGTGTTTGCAAATGACATCATACCTGGTATTTAGATATTTTCTGGATTAAAATGTCATATGGTATAAAGATCTGTTCAGATGTCATCACGTAATGGAATACCACAAACTCAGTCTCCTTGCAGAATTCTTCCAGCTTTAGAAAAACTTCTTATGATAGTGGGTACTGACGATATCACAAAAGTAGCAACTAAGAACATATATAGAAATATTATCACTAAAGCATAAAAGGAATATGTCTTAGAGCATTCTACGATAATATATGGCGTGACTTTAGTGATTATATGATACTAGAAAAAAAAACAGATAACCATCTGTAATAAAACGTGCTGCAATATGCGATATTGAAAAATAGAATTTTAGACAATCATATTTCATATAGTATTTGATACTTGAAGTTGTAACAATCATATTTGATAGTGTCACATGCTTCACAAACTTTGATGATTTAAAGAGGTAATAGATAAAATGACTATATAAAAGGCATAAAAAAAATACTTTTTTCATAATTAGTTTCATTGCAACTTGTATCAAAGAGATATTTGTTAAACGAACCCCATATTAATGTGTTATCCAAACCCGTCTATTTTACCATTTTTGATTTCATAAACAAGCTTTAATCCGCAATTTCACAAGTTATAAACTGAGATTCAAAAACCCCGATAAGCAAATCCAATTTCTTTCAAACTCCTAAACACATCACCATCTTTCAAAAAATATTGCAAGCCGAGAGTTTTCACATAAATAACATTTTTATTTTTTGGGACCAGAAGAAATATCTGTGTACATTTTACTTTCCAGACCCTACTTTCGAATAGGATATACTAAGTGCCTGTTTGGTTTGCGGGATTTGGAATTGGATTCCATTCCATTAATCCCACGTTTAGTTTCAAGGAAAGTTCGGAATTGAAATCTTGAGATTTCAATGAAATCCCCATAAACATTGGATTAGAAATTCCATGGAGGTAGTTGGTAACTTGGTATTTCACGTGATTTTATAGCATTAGTTTATAATAATGTTTTAAAAATTATGTTAATAAAATTCGTTTTGTAATAATCAATTGAGTTCTATTCCAAATCCTTCTATGAAATCCAGATCCTTTAAAACATTCCTTCAAACCAAACGCCCCATAAATTCACTTGATTTGAATTCCTCAATACAAACCTAGTTGTAAAAGAAATTTCTTGATAAAAAAAAAAGATAATAGAGCGTTTGAAACCAAAAATCATATATCTAAGAAGTTCATAAAAAATTCAAAGAAACCCCACGAAAATAGAAGTCAGATTTGTAAACGTGTGTTATCATTTTCGTTTGGTACCTACAAACATACGACGATGTTATCGTATTTAGAGTTGGTAAAACCTGAATGTCACACTGTGTTCATAAAAATCCTTTTGGTGGACATATTCCTAGAAATCATACACCTATAAAAGTTAACATAGTTTACGTTTTTGCCAAGTGCTTATCAGAAGGATGTAGAATTACTCTAGCAGCAAGCCGACAATATCCAACACGACTGGTTATAAGCTTATGAGGAATGCAACTTGACTTCTTGAACATGTTTCTGCATCGAATTTCTCATTTTAACTGAATTAATGCAACAATCGAGATAAATGCACATGTTAATATTTGATTTTTATTCATTTGTATCGATTAATATCGTAGTAATCACATTACCAATATATTCAAATCATTACACTTGACATATAAAAATGTCCTTATGGTATTATTAATAAACTTTTTTTTCCTAACACAATATAACCCAACTTTCTTTCTTATTTTGTCTACTTATTTTTTTTTCTTTATTTTAAAAATTATAATTATTATTTTATAAATTACTTAATTTTATAATTTGCATTTATTGCATCAACTTATTTAAGTGAAACTACGGATTATTTTTTTATTCTTTTAACGATATTTGTTAACAATATATCATTTTTGAACACCTGTTTTTTTTTTCTAAAATAAGAACTATTTTTTTGTGATGATGAATTTTAAAATACGAAAACATGTTCAATCTTATCGATTTTATAAAGTTAGATTGTTCAAAATATAACTATTTTATTCTAATAATAAATTTTAAAAACATTACAATTTTTTATAAAGACAATTTTAAAAAAAAAGGTAGTTTTATGATGTAATTTTTCCTATATTTTATAAATTCTTTTAGAGTTGATGGCATTTTAGTGTAACGACCCTCACATTCAAGCATAACATAAGCAACAAAATCTCAAAACGGGTCCCAATACATCACCATTCAGAATTCATAGATTACAAAAAAATATTGGCAGCGAAAACATACTACCACAACCGAGGTTCTACTTATCAATATACTAAAAGAAGTGGGAACTATAATGCCCTAATCACGTGGTCTTCATCTCTACTTCAGACCTTCCTTTTCCCTATCGACGATGCTCCACTAGTGCACTTACCTGAAAATGGTATTATATTTTGGAAAACGAGGGTTAGACCATGAGGTCTAGTGAATTCCTTCTCGGTAACAGTCATACAATCCATAACATTTAAACATGAAAACCATTACGATAATGAGTAAAATAACATGTACATAATCAATTCCGCATAAGGGTATCAACACAGTGGTTTCAGCTCCCATCACCTCCTCGTGATGCTCACACTCGGGGCCCCCTTGTAGATCCTCAACCCCCCACCCCAGTAGTTGCCAATCCAATGTGTCCATGAAACGAATTCAAGGCACACGAACAATATAACTTCCAAGGGATCTCCACTATCCCAAGGTATCTTAATCCCAGTGTGCAACCCAACACCAAAATATAAACATGATATCAACCATATTAGGCAATGTTTGAACAATAATAAACTAGTTCAAGTAAGCATTTGATCAAAACATTCATAATTGTATTTCATGCTAAACTGATAAAACCATGATCAATGTTTAGAAAAACATTTATAAACATTCCACATGCATAAAAGGTTCAAGGGAACTCTCCTGCTTGATGGAAACCCGACACACACACACACACACCAAAACTCACTTCAGAAAAGCCCGAACACCTACAATTTGGTTCAATGTTCATAATTAAACCTTGACTAAATTCTATTTAGATCCTGGTTAAAGCCCACCCGGATTCCCAAAATTCCCGGTTTTCCCTTCCGGATTTTCCCTACTCCCGATCGTGGCCTTCCCGGGTTGATCTCGGTTTCCCGGTCGATATGCATCTGGGGCTTAGCCCGGTTCTCGCGTGAATGGTATCCGGGACTTAACCCGGTTCCGATTGAGTGCTACCCGAGATTTAACCCGGTCGTCGACTCCCGGGGTTTCTCCACTTCCCAGTAAACGTGTTACCCGGATTCCCGACTTCCAAGTCGAGATTCAGTCCGGGTCTGGCACACTTTAACCCTCCATTATTGCCCAAAAAGCTCCCTAAATTCCCTTAATTTTCACACTTTAACTCCCAACTTAGCAAAAAAAGAATTTTGAGGGCAACCGTTATTACAATAACACAAGAAAAAAAATTGAAGCATCCAAAAATGTCGAAACATAAGCAAAAAGGGACAGAAGGTTGATGCTTTGTAATGAAACCTTCATAAACTTTTGTGACCCGTTTCCTAGGACCTGGTAGAAAGATCTTTTATAAACTTCCATAACATACTTCGTAAATTTTTGTAAACCTAATAGAATGATTTTCATAAACTTTTAAAACCTACTTCATAAACTTTCATGAACCTGATAAAAACGATTTTCATAAACTTATGTAAACAGTTTAGGAAGATATTTATAGAGCATGCAGTTAATGATATCAAAATCAACAAGAAATTAGGACGTCGTTACTTACATCGATCAAATTCAAGCAAAAATGTTACTTTAAAGGATCTTTTTTGAAATAAAATAACTATAAGGACTAAAACCAAAAAACCCAATAAAATAGAGGGACTAAAGCTGTAATTTACAATATAACTTTGTAAAGTCCAACCATATCTTTGTTGACCATTTTAAAGCGTGACACACCTTCATATTGACAAACCTTTTTTTTTATAGAAAAAGTGGCTACTTTATAATGCAATTTCTTTTTAAAATAAATATATTTTTCTATTAATTAAAATTAAAATATTGTTATACACTTTTTAAAACACAACTAGTTTTATAATTATCTACATTTAAAAAGTATGTTAGTATTTGAGGTGTTAATTGGGTTGAAGGCATTTAAACAATCAACTTTAATGTTTGTGGTTTAAAAAATCTCAACCTAAACCAAATCAAAGTGCAACCCAATCCAACCATAATCATACGGGTTTGTTGGGTTAGTCGGGTTGACAGGTTGATACTTTGGTACATCAAAAATATTCTCTTATGTTTCTTACCTTGAATATGTCGTTTTCTCTACTCATAATTCAGTTTTCATCATCAATCATTTGGTATAGCATATCAATATTGCTTAAATATATCATATTCAACTTCTTTTCTTAATCTGCATATATATATATATATATATATATATATATATATATATATATATATATATATATATATATATATATATATATAGGGGTGAGTTCAATTGGAAACCATATTAGATTAGAAACTTTGAAAAATGTTAATTTCATTGGTTAAATTAATGAAATTGGTTCATAAAGTTGGTTAATATGATCAAGTTGTTTCATATAATTCTTTTGTTAATGAAATCGTTTCATATATTTGTGTTTTTTATGTAGTTTCATCTATTTTTCTTATTCTGATTAAATTGTTTCATGTATTTTCGCAATCTGATGAAACTTTTTCATTTTTACACAAAAAACACAAATATATGCAACGATTTCATCAATAAAAGAATTATATAAAACAATTTCATCAAACTAACCAATTTCATTAACTTAACCAATGAAATCGAAGGTTTCCACGGTTTTCAAAATTAAAATGGTTTCCATTTGATCGCTCCCCTATATATATATATATAGCCTTAGGTTCATTTGAGAAATGGTAAATGTGTGAGAAATAGAGAGGTAATCATAGTCATTCATACGGTCAAGATCGGATTTGACTGGTCAAATATTGCGGCTTTGACTGGTCAAGAATTGCGGCTTTGACTGGTCAAAAGTTGCAACTATTCCAAAGTTAGAAGGACAGTTTTGTAATTTTTACAAAAATACACGGGCTGAGTTCATATATGAATCTGTATGATTCACATATGAACTATATGAACCAATACGTTCATATGTGAACCAGTGTAATTCACATATGAATTTTTTTAACTGATTCATATATGAACCAATTAGCTGATTTACATATGAATTACTTAATTGTAGGTTCATATGTGAATCAGTTAAACTAATTAACATATTCATATATGAACCTTTGTGATTCATATATGAACTAATTAATTGATTCTCATATGAACTGATTCATATATGAACGTATAGTTCATATGTGAATCATACATGTTCATATATGAATTCGTCAAGCGTATTTTACGAAACTATCCATCTATCTTCTATGGATCACACAAGGAATTATCCGGTGCTTCACAGTCAAAGCCGCAAATGTTGACCAGATGAATGACTATGATTACTTCTCTATTTCTCATATATTTATCATTTCTCAAATGAACCTCTCCCTATATATATATATATATATATATATATATGTATGTATATACGTTCACATTTATTGAACATATATACGGAGGAGTTATATAAAGATAGAGAAGAGATTGGAAATATATGTATATGAAGAGGGTACATGATACATATGGTTTGAAGAAAATGATTGTAACCCAATTTTAACATAGTACCTAGGGTTTGAAGATTTTACAACCCAATTAGATATTGGGTTGCTACGTGTTGGGTTATTTCGCTTGGATTGGGGCAGGTTGGTCGGATTTTTTAGCACTCATAATTAATTTGTATAGCATGGTGTCAAAATCTCAGTTAAAGATGTAATGATATTTATGCTTTGACAATTTTTTTATATGATTCTTTAAAATAGAGAAAAGTAGAATGAAAAGATAAAAAAAAATTTAATTTAAAAAGTTTTCTAAGATTATGGGGAGAAAGGAAATGATTTTCCAATCCCCCCCCCCCACATGCTAAGGGGTTGTTTGTTTTTAAAAAAAAATCTCTTAATGGCTCTTAAGTCTGAATCGTTCAGACATTTTTACACACCACCTCTTATTAATCATAACTAAAATAAGACTTCAGACTTTAGACCTTTTAAAAAACAAACGACACCTAAATGTATTACTTTTTAACATAAAGTTTTTTTTAGAAATGTATTATTAGAATGATAAAATTATAAAGAGTTCTTTTTAATAATATTTATTAATATTGAAATCTCTAAGATAAAGAATCTTTTAAAGTTGAATGTGTCTTTTTTAAATTTATAACCTTTTATTCTCTATTTTAGAGAAATTGCATAACGCCTATGACTCATAAAAAAATTTCGCATTAACATATAAATCTTTTACCGATTATGGAGAAGGAACGTGATGATCATCAAAGTACGTTTTCAAGAATTCATCCAAGATGGAAGTCCGGTACGATAATACGAGTTCACTCGTACGTTGGTCAAACAAGTCGTTAACTAAAATCACGCCTGCACTCTAAGGGCACATTCATCAAACATATCCACCGCGATAGGTGACTCCCAAACTAGAGAGTATCAACGCATCACAAAACCAAACGAACCCTTTATATTCCACCCATACCTAAATATAGGTCAGGGTATGATATATCTACCTCAAATAGTAGGGCAGTTGTTTCAGAAAAACAGTATTGACTCAATATGCATATACTAAAACAAGCTTTTATTCCAACAACCGTCCGGGATAATTCAATACAACGGCATGAACACGATACCAAGGTCAACCCTTTGAGCGAAATACGGCAAAAGGAAGGAAAATCCATGGACCGACCCCAAGTTATTCGACATCTAGGTTGTTGAGTTGAAAGAAACGGCTTCAAAATTCGACACCACGCTTCGATAGAGGCTTTAAACTACTATGCGCACCACGCCAACGGGTTATTGCTACTCAACACGACACTTACGGATGTCACCTTTAAACACTAGGCTTTATGTTCATACGGGATGCTATTTTTTGCCCAAGAGATTTGTCGGCCTGCAAGAACATAAAAAACATTAAGAGCCCACATCAGCTAAACTTAGACCTTTCTACTTCCATAAATGTTAGGAACTCCTTTCTCCCATTAAGAGCTCTTTCGGAAAGTAATCTGATGGAGTTCCAGATATACCACAAAAAAGATTTAAGGTGCCGTTTGTTTTTTAAGAGGTCTGAAGTCTTATTTTACTTCTGATTAATAAGAGGTGGTGTTGAAGTCTGAAATCTGAATCAATAAGACTGTTTGTTTTTGTAACGTCTGGATGCGTCTTGAGAGAACGAAGAGCATATGAAATGAGGCGGCGATAAGAGGTTTTAAGAAGTTAGGTCACCACTTCTTATTTCAGATGTATTTAAGAGTTAAGAGGTTCTGAAAACTGGAAAAAAAAACAGTCTGAATGTAAAAAAGGTCTGACCGATTCAGACTTAAGAGTCATTAAGAGGTTTTTTTTTTAAACAAACAACCCCTTAGACTTGGACCTTTCTACGTTGATATATGTTGGAACCCCCTTCTCTCATCGACTCTTTTTGAAACATAATCTAATGGGGTTCCACGTATATCATAAGAACATCTCCACTATTGGTGCTACAGAAAGGTAACGTGACCAAAGGGTGATTGGCCCAACAGTATCCAAGTTACCGGTAGATCTCAACCTTCTTGGAGGTCAAGTCGTATCAAATATGAGGAGTGTTGTGAGTTTTGTCGTATAACAGAGGTTATATATATCTCAAAAGAGAACAAGAAAGGTAACGTGGTCGAACCTGAGTCCAGTATGAAACCCATATAGTGCGGATCTCATGGGTGACTCGAGGGTCAGATAGAGCACTGACGAATCGGCATAAGAACCGTTCTTGTCTGTAAAGAAACAAAATTGAAAACCATGTCAGCTAATCCACTAGATACGAGAAAATACGAGGCGATTATGTTATATATACCTTTCTGGTGGCCAAGATCTGTATCGTTCTCCAGGCTGCTGGAAGTTGTTCTCTTTTTCTATCATGCACTGCATTAACGAAAACGTTTTTCAGTTGAGATTGATCTTTCTGAAAGTAAGATATAAACGATGCTACGAATTTTAGATCGAACACCCAGAGAAAGCTAACAGTTAAAGTCCCACATCGGCTAGACGCCTAGACCTGAAACCTTTCTACTTCTATATATGTTGAAACGTCCCTCTTTCCAGGACTCTTTTGGAGAGTAATCTGATGAGGTTTCATGCACCTCACATGATATCAGAGCCAAAATGTACCCTGGACTAGCCACTTTGGAACATTTGTGCCTGTCTGGTCTTCATTGGAGGAGGTGTGCTAGAGACACATATCGACTAGATTTGGACAGTAGTCTAATGTGGTTATATATATATATATATATATATATATAGGGCCAGGTTCTAGGAAAAACCGCAAAAAAATGAAAAACTGAGGAACACGCTGCTGGTAATCGTTCATCTGGATGGTATGCATACGTGCATACAAGTAACTTGTAACATTGCACATGTGCATACAAGTAACTTGTAACATGCACACATGCATATGCACATGTATAAAAACCAAAAAAACAACTTCAATTACTTGTATGCACATGTGCATACGTTCAGATGAACAATGATCAGGGTGTTCCTCAGTTTTTCATTTTTTTGGGGTTTCCCTTGCACCTTCACATGATATCGGAGCCAAGGTCTACTATTTAAAACATCTGTGCCCATCTAGCCTCTTTTGGAGAAGGTGTGTTAAGAGTCTAATATCGGCTAAACTTGGACCTTTATACTTCAATATATGTTGGAACCTCTGTTCTCTCCTCAAAGGCTTATTCGGAGAGTAATCTGATGGTGTTTCACCTACACACTAACGAATGAAAATCATAGCAAACCAAACGACTTGGTATATCCGACCTAAGGTGGGGTCAGGGGAGGGTAAGATGTAAGCACACATGACCTATACTCCAAAGAATAGAGCGGTTGTTTTCTTGAAAACCCGCGGCTTATAAGAGGTGTCAACTGACATCATGCCGATATGCTAAATTGTTTGCAGAAAACTGACCTTCTCACGTTGTCCTGTTAACTTAAAAGGAGGGATCGGGTACTTGTCAGCATGACGAGCAGGATCATATCTCGAAGGGAAGTAATTCACCTTCACGAGTTAGAAAACAATAAGATCAGTAAACAAGATTCAAAAATTCCGATAAAACTTTAAAAAGATCGAATGAATTAATGAATATAACATAGCTACCTCCTCATCTCTATGCATGAAATTCATAAATCCATCATGATGATTATTATGATAAGCGCATTTGGGCGCGTTTACAGGAATCTGCAAATAGTTTGGTCCAAGCCGATGCCTCTGAGTATCTGCATACGAAAAGATACGAGTTTGGAGCAACTTATCATCCGAATAATAGATTCCGGGGACAATTATAGCTGGGCAGAAAGCAAGCTGTTCGTTCTCAGCAAAGAAGTTATCGATATTCTTGTTCAACACCAAACGACCCACTGGCTGTAACGGCAAGATGTCCTCTGGCCAGATCTTGGTTACGTCAAGCGGGTCAAAGTCAAACTTATCTTCGTTATCAGGATCCATAGTCTGGATAAAAAGCTTCCATTCGGGATAGTTTCCAGCTGCGATGGAATCGTAGAGATCTTTCGTGGCGTGACTGTGATTAGCTCCGCCAATCTTGATGGCTTCATCTTCCAAAAGACATTTTACTCCACACGTCGGTTTCCAGTGAAACTTGACGTAATTTGCTTTTCCGGCTTTGTTAATTAGCGTATAAGTGTGAACACCGAAACCATCAATGTGACGGTAATCTTGTGGCACACCTACATCATCTAGGAGGAACGTGAACATGTGCAAACTCTCAGGATGGTGGGAGAAGAAGTCGAGGATTCTCCAATCTTCTTGGATGTGTGACTTGGGGTTCGGTTTTAGAGCATGAACCATGTCGGGAAACTTCATTCCGTCACGGACAAAGAAGACCGGGAAATTGTTGCCCACCAAATCAAAGTTTCCCTGCAAAGCTAATCATGTGAGAACCAAATCACAAACGTATTGTTTCATATGAATTTGTTTCAAAAGCTAAGTCTTAAGGTATTATTTCACATCTATTTTATTCATAATGTGTGACTTTTTGACACGTATCGTTTGTTTCACAGTGTGAAACAATACTATATGTACATGTTTTTATTGGTTCTCATGGTTCCCAACATTTTTTGAGGTTCTCATTCGATTATGCCCGTGTATGTATGTATATATATATATAGAGAGAGAGAGGGAGGTTCATATATATATATAGAGAGAGAGAGAGAGAGGGAGGTTCAGGAAAACCTCAAAAAAATGGAAAACTGAAGAACACCCTGGTAGCCCAGATTCATCTGGATGGTATGCACTTGTGCATAAAAGTAAATTAAGTTGTTTTTTTTGGTTTTTATGCACGTGTGCATGTTACAAATTACTTGTATGCGCAAATGCATACCTTCCAAATGAAGGGTTACAAGGGTGTTCCTCAGTTTTTCGTTTTTTTTTTTGAGGTTTCCCCTAAACCTGACCCTATATGTATATAGAGGAAGGATCATGCGATAAGTTAAACATTTTGCGAGAAAGTGAGAAGTATGATATCATATATGATTACACGGCCTATGGGTGTGCTTAATCATATACGATGAAACGTCTATGTATTGCCAATATAACATGTGTTTAATCATATATGATTAAGCTTGTGTATCATATATGATTAAACACTTCTCGCCTTCTCACAAAATGTTTAGCTTCTCGTTTGAACCTGCCCCTATATATATATGTATGATATCAGTAATAGTGCTATATCATCTGACCTCATTGGTGTAAAACTTGACTGCAAATCCTCTAGGATCCCTGATAGTTTCGGGGCTTCCACGCTCATGTACGACAGTAGAGAACCGAACGATGACAGGAGTCTGGACTCCAGGAGCACGGAGAAAATCAGCACATGTGAGGTTAGAAATGTCATGGGTAACCTCAAAGAATCCCTTCGCACTCGCACCCCTGGCATGAACAACACGTTCTGGGATCCGCTCACGATCGAAATTAGCTAGTTTCTCCACCAAATGATAATCCTCGAGCAGGATCGGTCCTGTCATATTCAGCACAAACTTTCAATAGTGAATTTTCACCAGAATCCTCATTAAGTTATTTCATAGAAACAAGAAGACAAATTCCACAATCAAAGTATATCACTATGCAATTTCCGTGTCAAGAATACTCAAAAAGGCTGTTTGGTTGTCTTTCCATCAAGACACTGTCTTAGGTGCTGTTTGTTTTTAAGAGGTCTAAAGTTTGAAGTATTATTTTACTTCTGATTAATAAGAGGTGGTGCTGAAGTCTGAAATCTGAATCAACAAGAATGTATGTTTTTGTAACGTCTAGAGGCGTCTTGAGAGAAAGAAGAGCATATGAACTAAGATGGCGATAAGATATTTTAATAAGTTAGGTCACCACTTCTTATTTCAGACGTATTAAAGAGTTAAGAGGTTGTGAGAACTGGAAAAAAAAAACAGTCTAAATGTGAAAAGGTCTGAACGATTCAGACTTAAGAGCCATTAAGAGTTTTTTTTAGAAAACAAACAATCCCTGAATAAGCCACAACCAAACAATCCTATATGACTTATAGAATAAGCCACACAAGCATTAACCTGTTAAGCCAATACCAAACAGCCCCTAACACACACATAACCAAATACAAGTACCTCTAGTTCCAACTGTTAACGAATTGTTGTTGTTGTAAATCGGTGCACCAGAATTCGTAGTCCAGAATGGAGAATTGTGAGCACTCGAAGGACGATTCTGCATCGAATCAAATATAAGAAAGAGTTCAAATAGAATATTACAACAAAGAAGTAGCAAATTCCCACCAAAAAACACAAAGTATTGTTAGCAATTGGATTATAAATTATTCATATGATAACAAAGATACTAAAATTAGTAAGAAGATGAAACTAGAAACTGAGCTTTTATCCAAACAAACACAAACTCAACTTTTCAGAAATTATTACGGCCTGTTGGTTAATAGCTAAGAGAGACTCTCTACTTATTCGATCAACTATATATTTCTGTTTAATAGTGACTTAATGATATATAAATTGGCTTATTCAGTAAGCTTTTAGGATGGAGCTTTAGTTATTTCCAAATATGCCCCTCCCAATTACAAAGCACGCACCTTCTATCTATGAAAAAACTTTCTCAAATAAAAATCTTCCTAATCTATTAAGACAGATTAATTTACAGAAACAACTTTATTCATACATGGAAAACCAACCACAGATCCCCAAAGTACATCTTCCCACCCAGCTGATCATATAAAAAGAGTAGCTAATAGTAAACATTGGATTTAGAGCCTAATAGCATCTCCAACAGCTGCTAAAATAGAAATTTTAGAGATTTAAGATATATTTTTGCTCCAACAACTATGCTATAGAAATATATAAAACTCCATATTTAAGAGATTAATTCTTTCTCCCCAACAGGACACATTGAAATTAAGTGTTTATGAGAGAAAAATAATATTTTATTAATTGTATCGATTATTTTAATAATATAGTTGATGGTATAATTGCTAAAATAGGAGTTGGATGTAATTTTTTTTAGAAGATTTTAACTTTTGATCATATTTTAGAAAAATTATAGCATAGTTGTTGGAGATGTTCTAATAATTCCCAACAATTAATCAAATTTCCGTCTGATTCACAAACGTGACTTTTATATATAGAGAGGGAGGTTCAAGGGAAAACCTCAAAAAAACGGAAATCTGAGGAACACCTGATAGCCTTTAATCTGGACGGTATGCACTTGTGCATACAAGTAATTTAAAAATATTGGGCCCCATATCTATCGTAACCGCCGATCATGAATCCGACGGTTAAGATGTGGGTTGCAAGGGTTGCAACATTTTTAAGGATTGCAAAAAAAAACGCACCCATATATATATATATGGGTTAGGTTCGAGTGAGAAGTTGAGGTTAATGTGAGAATTTTTAGAAGGTTTTATATGAAAAATAGACGCACAATAGGATGAGATGCATCATATCAATTCCCATCCTTTCTAAGACGCAATTCATGGGAGTTTATGAGATCAAAATCGATCAACGGTACAGATCCACTTTTCAGGCTTCTCACGTTAACCTCAATATCTTACACGATCTTTCGCCATATAATTCGTCATATATTATATATGTAACCATTTGACGATTAGAGTTCAAAATCAACATGAATTTAGATTACGAATTCCCTAAAACATTCTTACCGATAATTAACTTCAACCAAAATCACGAAAATCAGGTAAAATTCATAATGTATATAAATTATAATACACAGAATCATCAATACAACAGTAAATCTCAACGTAATCAACTAATCGATTTAAAAAAAAAGATCCACAACACATTTGTACGATAAATTAAAAGACAAAACCTAACAGATACGATCGAATGGAGATAATACACAAAGAAATTGTGAAAACAGAGTAATAATCAATGTTTGAAACTCGAAAAAATGTAAGATTACCTTGTAAGGATCCATTGATTTGTGATTCGTCGAGAAGATTAAGGAAGCAGAATGAATCGAATTCGTATGGCAAACGCTTGATCGAAATTGTTGGATGCAAAGAGAGAGTAATGTATGTATTTAAGCGGTTAGGAGATAAACTCTACGAACATATTTTCCCTCCGTAATATTCTTTCTATTCTTGGTAAATTTATTGCCTATAAAATATCGGATCAATTTCTCGTGAGATTATGAAAGTTATCGTCATATTGAACAAAATGCCATATCATCTTGTGTGGGGAACCTTTTCCATGAAATTAAATTTTTTTTTAACCGTGGGTTTTTGGGTCAGTTTACGCGTACCGACTAATCTACGGACGACCAGGAATGGTCTGGATTCATCGCAGGTGAATCTCCAGCTACAAGGGTTTTGACAGCGCCTGAATTTGAACTCTTGGTAGATGAGATTTTTCACTACATCCCCCAAAGGTTTTACCAGTGCGCCACAACCCAACTGGTTCACATAAGACCAACTTATTTTCGTGAGACTTGTGAGACCACAATTTTATATACGAAACTTTACAGCTAAACATTGTGAAAGTAAAAAATCTGAACCTTCATGGTGTTTTGCTATGAAGGTTTTTACCTTCATGGTGTTTTGCTATGAAGGTTTTTACCTTCATAGTGTTTTGATGTGATGTTTCAAGTGTAAAAACGTGTCTCACGAAAACAGGTTGGTCTTATGTGATCCAAAGTCTATTAATTTATCATATTACTTTATTATTAAATATGTTTTTTTTAAATTAATATTAATACTTATTTATATATTATTGTGGCTTACTTTTATGTTTCATATATATATATATAAAATAATGTTTACATTGTGAAACAAATACATTGTGAAAATATATGTTAAATAGTATACTAAATCCAAGCTCCTAGATGAAAAAAAAAATCAAATAAAATAACACATGATGACTGATACCGATTCTTAAAGTTATCACAAATTTATGGATTCTCAAATGAAGCCTGCTATATTTATTAATATTCATCTAATCAAATTATTGCAATATATTATAAAGTCTTCATTATTATCAAAATATAAATCATTAATATAAATTGGATACACATATTATTGAATTGTAATGTAATGTATAAATTATTCGATGATTTGCCAAATTACATGATTTAATGATTAATTATAAATGATTATATTAGAATTAATATTTAAATGAATATTAATTAGTTATAAATGATTAAAAAGAAAAAAAAAACACCCAGTACAACATTTTCTAATTCAACAAAACCGAAAACCAAACTAGATCAAAGTTGATTTATTCAGTTCGGTTTTTTGTTCTTGTTTTTTAAGTTCAATTTGGAACCAGATCAAACCAGTTTCTTAATTTTCTCAATCTTGAAATTACGCCATTTTGAGATAATATTTTTCAAATTTAAAAGTCAATATACGTATTTTTTTACCGTTTTACGGCTTGACGTGAGACAAGACCAGTACAAGTTTACGACGAGTAGATAGCGGACAACGTTAAAGAACAAAACAATAAAGCATTGCACAAAATAGCCACAATCAACAACCAAAATCAAACATAAAGAAACACTCTTACATGTACAAAGCAACTTAGACAACATGTATGCCACATGGTTTAAGATTTGAACCGAACCTGGAACGCAATAAGTTAGCGTATCGAGCACGCTTTTATTCTATGTTCCAGGTTGGTTTAGTACACAAAAGCATTACAAAATCAAAAGGGTAGTACATAGCAGTGGTGAGACCGTGCCTTTTCTTATAATAGACGGAGAGCCGAAGGACGTTTCTTATGATCTGTTGACCACACTCAGGTTGACGATGAACAGGGGCTTCAAGACGCTTTTGTTCAAAAGTTTGGGCGCACGTTGAGGCGTGACGCTATCTTCTGCCCCAGGGACTGGTCGGCCTGCGAGAACACCAACCACATTCAGTATGTTTAACCACGGATTCTATTGGAGTCTCACATCAGCTAGACAGACAAGACAGACCGACCATCAAAATGGTATATATATATCTGTGTCTGTGTGTGTAGGAACCTCCCCCCCCCCCCCCCCCCCCCCCTTCTCTATAATTGCTATTTTAGAGAGAGCTTCAAAGAGGTTCCAGATATAAAAAGGGTTCGGTCTACCACATATAAGGATTAGACACGCTCTTTTGCTTCCGTTCTTTGAGGCACCGTCTAGTGTCGGTTTTGAGGAACAAAAATATGTTAGTCCCCAAATCCTATGTCCCTTCTATGTCTACCAATCATGTGAAGCCAAATTATTTTATTTAATTCATCTTTTTTATGCGCTCTCTTCAATAAAATAATGATGTGTCTTCACGTGATTGTCGGACAGGGAGGGGACATTGACATGGGATTTGGGGATAGTAGATTATTATTCTTGGTTGAGGGGGTGTGTTGGATTCCCAGACACGGATATCAAATATGTGTGTTTGTGTGTCTCTCTCTCTCTATATATAGTGGGAGGTTCAAGTAATAAGGCTAAATATCACAAGAAGGTAAGAAGGGAAGGTTAAGAGAAGATTAACATGTGAATCATTGAAAAAATCTATTTGAAGATGCATATATGAACCCATATGAATAATCTGTAACATCACTTCACAGATGCTTCTTCAAATAGATTTTTTTCGGGGTTTTTTCAACTATTCACATATGAACCTTCTTTTAACCTTCCTTTCCTACCTTCTCACGATATTTAACTTTCTTATTTGAATCGTCCCATATATATATAGGGGCAAGTTCAACCGAGAAGCTAAACATTTTGCGAGAAGGCGAGAAGTGTTTAATCATATATGATACACAAGCTTAATCATATATGATTAAACACATGTTATATTGGCAATACATAGACGTTTAATCATATATGATTAAACACACCTACTGGCCATGTAATCATATATGATATCACACTTCTCGCCTTCTCGCAAAATGTTTAACTTCTCGCATGATCCTTCCTCTCTCTCTCTATATGTGTGTGTGTGTACATGAACCTCCTCCCTCTCTCTCTCTCTCTTTCTCTCTATATATATAAGGCCATAAGGGCTCTTTTAGAGAGAGAGATCTAAAGGGTTCCACATATCCTAACATATTCTATTGTTGTGCTTCGAATCATAAATCATCAGTAAGTTGACCCAATGTTTTGAAACCTTACATGAGAAACACAAGCATTCAAAGATGAAGGATTCAGTTATAAAACAAAACCCCAGTATGTAATCAAACTATCAAAGCTGACATTAGATTTCTGGGATTGAAACAGACAGTTTTTCCTATCTTAGGTGGCACGCTCAATTGGTCGAACCGAGTGAAGTTTTTAAAACGTTTGATCACACATTCACTATATCATATGATAAAAAGTTTGAAACTTTGACGTCAACCGATCAAGGAGGTGAAGGAGAGCAAACCTGGGACCAGTATGAGATCCAAATGCTGCGGAGCTCATGGGTAACCCGTGGGTCGGACAACATCTTAACCATTCGACAAATGAATCTTTCTTGCCTATAGGAAGAACAAAACCAATTTACACAATCTATTAAACTTTGAAATGGTTTAAAAAATAAATGGCAAATTTACTCGTTGAGGTCCCCCAGACCCCAACCTCCGGGTGAAATATATTGGGTTTGCTTGGTTTGGTTTAATAATTAATTTCTCTTTAGAATAGGAGAAAAACTATTGACATTGGTACCTGTCTGGTGCCCATGATCTGTATCTTTCTCCTGGCTGCTTAAAATCATTACATTTCGGTATAACAGTCTGCATAAACGAAAACGAAAACAAAATTGTTTGTTAAAGTTCGTATTTATTTAGCAACGGGAGGTCATGTGTTAGAGATCTGATCTAACTTTCCAATCCTCTTGCTTGAAGGTCTCATGATTCGAAAGAAACCGACCCGTATGTCACAAACTGATCAAAATGAAAATCTGAGTTTTTTTACTTTTGGAACCATTGTAGTTGGTTTTTCAAAATAAGCGTCGGCATTTCTATTTTAGTTTATCCTAAAATAAGTGTCACTTTCCACTTCTATCCGTAGTTATGAGATGAGAAATCCTTTACACCCTTATAATTAAGGGTAAGTTTGTCAATTGATTGATTAAAAAGTATACTGATTACACAATTCTTTTTTCATTGTGAACATTTATTTTGGGACGGATGGATTACAATAAAGGGAACATAAAGAAAACTAACCCTTTCACGGGTTGCATTGAGCCTAACAGGATTTATCGGGTACTGCTGAGCATGTTGAACTCGATCATACCTCGAAGGGAAGTAATCAACCTGAAAGAATGTAATAATCAAGTTAGAAGCGGATTAAATTAGCAAAAGATATTTGCTCTTTAGATGCACTTCCGTTAAGAAGATTAACTAGAAATTGTTGGAGTCCCACATCTGCTAGACTTAGATCATTCATCCTCGGAACCTCCATTCTTTCCTAAGGATTCTTTTGGAGATTGATCCAGGGTTTTCACCTACTCTTGCATGGTATCAGAGAAAAGGTCTACCTAGAGGACTTGACACTTTGGGCAATTTGTACTTGTC
The DNA here is from genome assembly GCA_023525745.1 of Arctium lappa. Classification (NCBI taxonomy): domain Eukaryota; kingdom Viridiplantae; phylum Streptophyta; class Magnoliopsida; order Asterales; family Asteraceae; genus Arctium; species Arctium lappa. The sequence goes on from CM042049.1 coordinate 3,395,595, forward strand.
TAGCCCCTCTCGACACTTCAGAACAATTTGTGCCCATCTAACCTCCGTTGGAGGAGGTGTGTTGAAGTCCCACAACGGTTAGAATTGGACCCTTTATCCTCAATAATGTGTTGGAACCTCCATTCTTTCCTTAAGATCTCGGGGGTTCCACCTACTCTCACATGGTATTAGAGTCAAGGTCTACCTAGAAGACTCGGCACTTCAGTAATCTGTACTAGTCTGATCTCCTCACCCATCACCCCCCCCCCCCCGACACTCTAGAACCATTTGTGTCAATCTAGCCTCTGTTGGAGGGGGGGTGTTGGAGTCTAACAACGGCTAGACGGTCCTAAGGGATCTTTTGGAGATCAATATGGGGGTTTTACATATTCTCACAGAAACTAACCTATAGAAATTAGAAAGAAAGAATACCTCCTCATCCCTGTGCATAAAATTCATATTTCCATCATAGTGATTATTATGATGAGCACATTTTGGAGCATTAACAGGTAACTGCAGATAATTCGGTCCGAGCCGGTGCCGTTGGGTATCCGAATACGCAAAAATCCGTCCTTGGAGCATCTTATCATCGGAATAATAGATTCCAGGAACAACAAGACCCGGGTTGAATGCAAGCTGTTCATTCTCAGCAAAGAAGTTATCAATATTCTTGTTCAAGACCATACGACCGACCGGCTGCAACGGTATTATGTCCTCCGGCCAGGTCATGGTCCCATCGAGTGGGTCGAAATCGAGCCTATCTTCATGATCAGGATCAATAACTTGGCAAAACAGCTTCCATTCAGGAAAGTTACCAGCCGTGATCGAATCATAGAGATCTTGTGTGGCATGGCTGTGATTAGTTCCTCCAATCTTGACAGCTTCATCCTCCAAGAGACACTTCACGCCACACGTCGGTTTCCATGTAAATTTCACGTAGTGTGTCTTCCCGTCTTTATTGATCAAAGTGAGGGCGTTAACACTCGAGCCTTCCATGTGCCTGTAATCTGTTGGTATGCCAAGATCGTCGAGCCAGAAAGTCATAGTGTTCAAACTCTCGGGATGGTGCGAGAGGAAGTCGAGAATTCTCCAGTCCTCTTGAATGTGAGATTTAGGATTCGGTTTGAAAGCATGAATCACATCTGGGAATGCCATGGCATCACGAGTAAAGAAGACGGGGAAATTGTTTCCCACGATATCGAAGTTACCCTGCAAATTTAGAAATAATCATCGGCATGTAAAAGAACACGGATAAACACTCTATGAAACACGATTGTTTGTTTCCTATAAACTTAAGTCCTATAAAGTAGTCTATTAAGACATTTAGACATTTTTTGTCGTCCTATAAAACCCATTTTATTGTAGTGGGTAGAGAGGTTGGTTTCGTGAATTCAACAAATTCACTGAAGAATCAAATTCACATATGCTTCAAGAAACTATACTAGGACCATCCTCACCTCTCTGGTGTAGAATTTCGTTGCAAACCCTCGGGGGTCCCTGATCGTTTCAGGGCTACCACGCTCATGGATGACGGTGGAGAAACGGACAATGACAGGAGTCTGGACTCCCGGAGCACGAAGGAAATCGGCACATGTAAGATGGGTGATATCGTGTGTGACCTCGAAGAATCCCTTAGCACTCGCACCCCTTGCATGTACAATGCGCTCGGGGATCCGCTCTCGAGTAAAATTAGCAAGTTTCTCAATCAAATGATAGTCCTCAAGGAGAATTGGACCTGTAATGCACAAGGTGAATTCAGATTACTAAATCACCATGTAAGAAGAAATACCAACAATGCAATAAACAAACTTGTAACTAATACCGTGAGAATATGTGAAACCCATTTAGATTATTGTCCAAAAGAGACTTAAGGAGAGCAGGGAGGTTCCAACATGTATTAAGTAGAAATGGTCTAAGTCTAGCTGATGTGGGACTCTAAAAAACACACCCTCTTTTCCAACAAAAGTACATTTTGACTTTCATTAAAAAAAAAAAAAAGTTTCCCACTTTGAGATCCTTGTGTATCAAATGATTTTTGTTAAAAAAAAAATAATGACTAAACTAAGGTTATAGAACAGGCATCACAAAGTGAAACTTGTTGATAAATCAGTTACAAAATCTGCATACTTCAAAATCTATGAATCACTTGTAACACCCCTGGCCAACCTGACCAAATATCGTCCGCTTTATCCACACTTGGAGTCACAGTTTAAAAAACGTGTCTGATAGAGGAGGTATCCGGTCTAGTCCCTTATAAGACAACCTTTGGTACCGATGTGGGATCTGAATTTCACATCATTTCCTTTTATGCACAAAGGCAGCAACTTGTAATATATTTACCTCTGTTTCCCACAGTCAATGATGCAGTATTGTTGTAAACCGGTGCGCCAGCATTTGTTGTCCAAAACGGGGCATTATAAGCACTTGAAGGCCGTTGCTACACCAAATCCAACAAACGAAAATGCATGAGCAAACGTAACTAGTGCACATATATACTTACCCATAAAAACACCATCATTGCAATAACAAATAATCAAGCGATAGTTTTTTGGTAAGTTACATTGGGGGGAGGGAGGATGAGATTCGAACCCTGCACAACCGCACGAAATAGTTCAGCGCCTTGGTATCTTAAACTGCGTTTGGTACACAGGACAAAATAGGACAGTGCAAAAATTTGATGTCCCACGTTTGATATGACATTAGATTACAAAATTGCATCTGTGTCCCACCAAAAAAAGGTGGAATAAGAATATGGGAGATGAAACAAGATTGGTAAATTACTAAACTACCCGTGTCAAATTAAAACCCTAAAATCTTCCACAATTCCTTCACCCTAATATTCTAAAGATGAAAGCATCACTAAAAATAGTAACAACTTCTAGGCTTATACAAATTGCAATGTTTCTTCTCATGGAAGTTTTTAAGTACAGTTGCATATTCTCCCTTGGTTATGTTAAAGTTGCTCATAGTAGCATTCTAGCATTTCTAGTTCAAAAAAAATTCACTCATGTATTCATAATTTTGAGTTTTGAATATTTCACTTTGGAGCACATAATTTGAATTTTCAGACACTTAGGGGCCGCTTACCCGGTAAGCGTCGGCGGTTTACTAAAAGTTTACCCGGTAAGTTGCATACCGGCTCACTTTACCTTATCGGATGAATATGACAAGATTTGAAAATCTTATTGGATAAAAATGTTGCACATGATGTCGTTTTAATGGACTAAAATCTTACCCGGTAAGTTAAGTGAAAGTCTTGACTATTAACAATAAGCACTTACGGGTAAGCGATGGGTAGACGACCCTCACTCTCATTTACTTTACCAGGTAAGATTGTAATCCATCAAAACGGTATAGTATGCAACAATTTACCCGGTAAGCGCTTACCGGGTAAGTCATCACCATTACTTACCGGGTAAGATTCTCGACCCTCCGCCATGTTATCTGATAATGTAAATGACTCGATAAATGCTTACCTAGTAAGCGCCCCTAGAAATCTTTGTTAGAACTCAAAATTCCCAAACTACATCAATTTCCCCTAATTTCACTTCTAAAATTCGGATTCGGTGCTTCTAAACGCATCATTCTTCTCAATTGTTTCTCTCTTTTACAAAAAAATCAAAATTATGAGTGTTTACGAAAATCAACAAAAGTATTGATCTCAAAACTAAATACTCCTCGTTAATTCGATGTGTTTCTTCCTCGATTCAAAGTAAAGTATGTTGATTAGGGTTTAAAACACAAACATAAGCATCTGTTGTTGGATATCACATAAATCATACCAGACAGATCCAATGATGCTTACTGATTAATAAGCAACAGAGAGGTAAGAATCAAACTATGCCTAGATCTAAAGCTATAATACACAATTACGCATCATATAAAATTAAAATAAACCAGTATCAAACTGACAGATAAAATGCACAAGGTATTGAAATATTGATGTAAGATGGATTATACCGCTAAACATTGATAATGGCCGGCGGCGGCGGTCGACGCCGGCGCCGGCGGCGGAGATGGCGTTTTTGCGCGGGAGCCTAAAACCTCTACGATTTCTTATGGTTTGATACAAAATAATTAGAGTAAATTACGTTTTTAGTCCCTTTAGTTTGTTAAAAATGAGGATTTTGTCCCTGTGGTTTGAAAATTTCAATTTTTGTCCTTATAGTTTACATCTCATTTCTATTTTTGTCCTTGTGGTTTAAACTTGATTGCTTTCTTCGTCCGTTTACAAATTCATTTCTATTTTAGTCTCTCATACTTAAAAGTAGTAATTAATCTTAGGGACGAAAATAGAAATGAGTTGTAAACTATAGCGACGAAAACCGTGGTTTAGTGTTTATAACTATTTTCGTCTCTGATCTTTAAAAATTGGTTTTTTAGTCATTGTGGTTTGCAATTCCTTTCGTTTTTAGTCCCTGAGAATATTAGTTTCAGGGATGAAAAGGGAAAGGAATTGCAAACCACAAGGACCAAAAAAACAACTTTTAAAGTCAGGGACGAAAATGGTTATAAATAACAAACCACAAGGACGAAAATCATAGTTTACTCTTTTATTTATTTAGTAGAATAAAAATAAGAAAAAACATTTTCTCTTATCAATTAGTATTACAATAAATTTCTGAGATTCATTTTGATCCATAGTTTATTTAGAGTTATGAGTATAAATGGTGGGTTGGGTTCTGGTGAGACGTTGGGGTTAACGTGAGAAAATGTGAGAAGTTGTTATCAACCGTTGGATGAGAAATGGATGCACATTAGAATGAAATGCTTCGAGATGTATCAGATCAATTCCCTTCTAAGACGCAATTCATAGAAGGACATTTGATTAAAAGTGATCAACGGTTCAAATCCACTTCTCACACTTCTAATGTTAACCTCAATTTCTCATACGATCGTTTGCCTATAAATGGTTATATAACTTTCCGGTATCGTCAAACAAACATTTAACCCAGTAGCAAGCAAAACATATATTCGAACCGTAGATCCACGTAACACTCGAATTGTAACAAGAGGCGATTATTTCAACCTATGTACCTTCAAATTGGTTGATCCAAATCATATCTTATTTCTAATAAACAAAAATATAGCTAAAAATAGCCAAAAAATAAAAGTGTGTTAACATATACATAACATAACTTTATTTCTTTTTGGTATGATTTTTTGAGTCTTATTAAACACATCTTGATGATTTTATGCATAAAGAGTTGTACAAAAGAAAAAAGAATGGCATTGGAGAGTTGTACCTTGTATGGATCCATGTTGAGAGCCAAGGTTCAAGAAGAAGAAAAAGACAAAAGCTTCTTATTTATCTTGTGAGGATTTATGGTTCTTCATGGAGACTTATTTATACCCAAAAAAGCTATATTATATGAATTAAATAATAGATGATAAATAATAATTTTTGTTTATAAATTATTTTCTTTTACTTTGCAATTATTAGTCATGGTCATTTTTTCAAAGTAGTGACCCATAAATTGGTAAATTTTGTGTCTTTTTAGGAGATAAATTCAACAAAGTTTAGTTTTTTAATATTTTTAAATAAATAAAAAATGCCAAAACCTTATCTCCTTTTTCTATTTTTCAACCACTTTTGTTATCTTTAAAAGTAGATTGCATGATGGTAAAAACGATCAAATCTTTTTATTGAATCCAGAAAATAATTTAAATATGTAATATTTAAATTAATTTAAGTTATGGTAAAAATTGGTCACAATTTAAAATTTATAAAGAATTCAAATTATTCATAAAAAAATATTGATATAATATTACGATGTATAAGAACTGGTCTTTTAAGCAACATAAAAAGTTATGTTTATAATCGGCTTTTAGTTTAAAAAATAACATCAATCTGAGTCTTACGGTCCTAAACAAGACCTGTTTTGTTTTATTTTTGTTTTTTAATAAAAAATATTAGTTTTGCTTTTCTGAAAGCGAGTCCAGACATCTAAATGGCTGAACCATCACAAGCCGGTCTTAATCCAGACCCCTAATCCTCACTTGGGGTTGTTTTTTTTTAAACCTCTTAATGGCTTTTAAGTCTGAATCGTTCAGACCTTTTTACACACTACCTCTTATTAATCATAACTAAAATAAGATTTCAGACTTTAGACCTCTTAAAAAACAAACGACACCTTGGTCATTTTTCTGAACTAGCCTTTAGTCTGAAAAGTGAAAACTATGACTGACTGATATGCACATGCTTTCAACCTATGACTGGTATGCTCCCAAATGCTTCATCTAGGTTGGGACCACTGGCCCTTTGATGCTCGTTTTAGTCATCTGTCATTTTTGTGCATATCTATTATATACAATCTGTATCACCAAACACAAAAACAAATCAACTCAATTAACTTTAAATCAACTTATAACTATATCATAAGTTGTCAGTATCTATAATATAATGATCATAAAAGGCGTTATAAATATAGATTTTTATCAATATGTAATCGATTGTTATAGTTATAATATATGAAAAGGTAACGAGATATAAATCAACATATTTTTATTAATTTTTTACTTCAATTTCGAGCAAATGGAATTTATCCTTTTATATAGCATACATGTTAAAGAAGAAGAAAAACATATCAACAGTTTTGAAAAATTGCTTTTATACATCAAAATTATTAATATTTATTACTTTTTCATTTTAAAAATTAGTAGCCCAATTGTGTGACTCCGGGTTGGACTTTCTCTATCGAGTAGTAACCGCCTCCTAGATATATACTACATGCAATATGTCATATGGTAAGTCTCTAATCGTGATCTTGAAATATAAAGTATTTAAATATATGGTTGTTAAATAATCCGGACTGTGGAAATTAATAAATTTGTGGAGAAAAAAAATGTCCATACTCCATATACACAAACCATTCCGTCATAGGCAACAGGTATGAAACCATTGCACACAGACCTGTTTTGCACACACATATACACAAACCTGGTATATACACAAACCTGATACGTAAGTGGTTTATACAATATGTCTAAGAATTGATTTAAACCAATAAATCCAGTAAATCCAACAATCCATATATGTCTAATAATGAAATAAAACCAAAAGCCATTAAACATGGTTGAACCAAACAAGCTACATAGTTTCAAACGAGAAGATCAAAATTTAAACACCAACCCCTTGACTCCCAATTTCCTGTCACTTGCATGTTCTTGAATTATGCCCATGTTTATTACACTTGGCACACGTAACAGTCTTCCTAACCCTCCTGAGTTGTGTCCTTGTTGCCTTCACAACATTTTCAGCCAACTCGTCCAATGTCTTCCTTCTTCTTTTCTTGGGTCTGCCTACTTGAATATGGTGTGTAGGTGGGGTCAATGTCATTGTACAAATAGACTTGGGCCACAAATTTCTTCCATTTGTCGGAAAAATCTTGAAAGCATACATAGCCTTCCAAGTATCTAGCCAATATGTGTTGTCAACCCACTTCTCTGGTAAGCCCACATTTGCCCCATTCACTGCCATGTTCCAAATAGTTGCAACTGCATGCTTACAAGGCATTCCAGTCAACTCCCACCTTCTACACGAACAAACAATATTCTTCACATCAACTATGCATTGGTCCATCCATGGACCATTCACTTGGTATTGGTCCCCTCCTTTCCAAATAGCAATGTACTTGGTAGCTTTTGTCTTGATAGCATCCAACATCTTAGTAGCCACAGGTGTAAGAGGACCATCAACCTTTTGAATCATATTTTGTACAATCACAATTCTTTTCATCAAGTACTCTCTTATGTACTCTAATGTTGTGATAATTGGTTTGTCCCTTCCATCAACTAGTTGTCTATTAAACACTTCACACATATTGTTCAACAGGACATCACTGTGGCATCTTCCTTAAATGGGATAAAGTAATTAAGTAACATTGAAAATTGCTAGTATGTTATAAAGCATTACCTGTAAAGTGTGACCTTGACCAATGACGTAGAGGTATTTTGTTCAACCACTCATATGCAGACACATTGAAAGCTTTCAAATTGTTCATGGCTTGTTGAAACTCTGGTAGTGTCGATGATGTTGCACACTTCTAAAGATGTTCCTTGTATACCCTCCCCTTCCATGCATGTTTCATATTTTCATGTATATGTCTTAAACAATACTTGTGTTGTAACAACCATAAAATTAACAAGCATAGACAAAACTGCCATAAATAACTCATGCCAAAAGTGGCCCAATACATCAACAAGTTTTAAAGGTTTGTGAAAAAAAACACAACCTATTACATAACTGAGATACTAAAATAAACACAATTAATCGGGAGTCTTCTAATAATGGACGCTGCTCAAATCTTCTCCTTTCCCTTTCCCGAACCACCAGCCTCACGCTTACCTGAAAAGGGGTTTTTATTTTTGAAAGAGCGAGGGTTAGATCGACGGTCTAGTGAGTCCCCTCTAAAATCAGTTACTATACACATAAGCAAATAAAGATTTATTAACAAAGCAATTACATATTCAAATACGACTGAATTACTAAATTTCTTTACAACTCTTCAGCTCACACTACTGTCACCCTAAGGTAACAGAGTGTCTGTGACTCACACTGCCTTGTTGGGACACACCCCCAACGGCATATACGGAACACCCCCCCCCCCCGTATGAGCACATGCGGAACACACACCCCCGACTTTGAGCTTTTCGCTTCCCAAACATGCATGCATACATATTCTTCTTTAACAAAATTAAAGCAATCAAACTTTAACATTTATATGAACTTGCTATTGATTAACAATATAACCACATTTCGATACTTGCATAAAAGTCCATTACACACAAACATAAACTCTTTTCAGAAAAAGGCTTTAGTTCAAAACACTCACCTGGTTCTTGCGAAGCTTCCGCTATATCTCCTTATTGACAGTCTTATAATCATAACCATAGAAAGGAAACCCTTAAAAACATAAACACAACGCTCCCAGGACTGAAGCCTACCCGACCGACACCGACCGACCCCGCCAGTCCGCGCCCAGGGTCGTGCCCACTCCGTCCCCAAGGCCGCGCCTGCGCCGCGCCCACTCCGTCCCCAGGCCGCCTCGACCGGTGCCAAGGCAGCGACCAGTAATGGCTTCGACCGGTGCCCAAGCGGCGACCGGTATTGGCCTCGACCGGTGCCCATGCGGCGACCGGTATTGGCCTCGATCGGTGCCCATGCGGCGACCGATATTGGTCTCGACCGGACCCTTCTAGCGACCGATACCTACATCGACCGGAGTCTGCGATCGTGGTCTGCGACCTCCGAAACCAATAACCATCGATCGAATGGTTTCAATCACACCGAACACAGGGTCGGTTAATACAAGGTCCCCTTAACTAAATACTTAGCAAAATATCAAAACCAATAACATGAACTCAAATCTACAGACCTTAATCAGTTTACACCAAAAACCCAAATACTCCACAACCCATAGTCGACCGAAATAAAATCAAAGATTCGACCCTCAAGGAGAAACTAATACAGAATATCTAGAGGGGAAGATGATGATGAGGAGGAGGAGGAGGAAGATTGTTACCTGAAAAATTGACGAATTCCTTGGTCTCAATCGAAAATTCCACTATCTCAAGCTTGAACTGTGAAAACACCTCTGCTCTCCTTTTCTTTCTAAACAGCCGCCACCAAATGCAAGAAATGAGAGATACTAGGGTAATAACCCCTTTTTTGTCAAATTTTACTCCCCACCCCTTTTAACCTTAAGTCTTGACAAATAAACCCCCAAGATTTCCTTATTAAATTTTTATACCCGGTTATTACAATACTCCCCCCTCACAAGGATTCCGTCCCCGGAATCACTTCGCTAAACAAACTAGGGTACTGAGATTTTATGTCCGATTCCAATTCCCAAGTAGCTTCCTGACCTTTGTGAAACTTACACTGCACTTTCACTAGAGGGATTTCCTTGTTCCTTAGCTTCCTCGCCTTACGGTCTAAAATAGCCACCGGTTCTTCGACATAACTTAACTTTTCATCTACGTAGATATCTTCCAATGGCAATACGATGTCACTTTCCGCTAGACATTTCTTCAGATTTGACACATGAAAGGTTGGATGAATTCCTTGCATAGACTCAGGTAGTTCCAACTTGTAGGCAACTTCCCCAACGCGCTTGATGATGGCAAAAGGGACAACAAACCTCGGTCTCAACTAACCTTTCTTCCCGAACCGAACAACTCCCTTCCAAGGCGAGACCTTCAACATTACCATATCCCCCACTTGGAACTCTAACGGCTTCCTTCGCTTATTCGCGTACACTTTCTGCCGGTCTTGGGCTACCTTTAACCTTTCTCGAATCTGACTAACCTTGTTGGCCGTTAACTGCACAATCTCTGGTCCTTCTAGATGCTTCTCACCTACCTCATTCCAACATAAAGGTGTTCTACATTTCCGGCCCTATAAAGCTTCAAACGGAGCGACTTGAATACTCGCATGATAACTATTATTATAAGAAAATTCTATTAATGGCAGATGAATTCCCCATGATCCCTTAAAATCGATAACACATGCCCGAAGCATATCCTCCAAAGTCTGAATGGTTCTCTCACTCTGACCATCTGTCTGAGGATGATACGTTGTGCTCAACTTGAGTCGTGAACCCAGCTCCCTTTGCAAACTTTTCCAAAATGCCGACGTGAATCGAGCATCCCGATCCGACACAATTGTTGTCGGTACTCCATGTCGGGACACAATTTCATCAATGTACAACTTGGATAGCTTCTCCACTGGGTCAGATTCCTTGATCGGTAGGAAGTGAGCAGACTTAGTGAGTCGATCCACTACCACCCAAATGGCATCATGCCCTTTGGGTGATCGCGGCAGTCCAGTAACAAAATCCATTGTGATTTCTTCCCACTTCCACACCGGTATTTCTAACGGTTGTAGTTCTCCGAATGGTCGTTGATGCTCCGCTTTGACCTTTAAACAGGTTAAACAGCGTTCAACGAAGTACGTTATATCCTTCTTTAACCATGGCCACCAGTAATTCTGCTTCAGGTCCCGATACATTTTGTTGGTACCTGGATGCACGAAGTATCGAGACTTGTGAGCTTCTTCCAACACCTTCTTTCGCAGCTCTCCCAGCTTCGGAATCCACACTCTATTCTTGAAACATCTTACGCCACGGTTATCTGCGATCAACGAGTCGACAATTCCGACGATTCTCTCGCCTTTCAGGTTTTCCTTCGACACTGCTTCCTCTTGATGTTTCCGGACTTCTTCCAAAAACCCTGAGATTACCTCAACCCAAAATGTCACCACCTTTGCCGTACTTCGGTGCTCCTTCCGGCTTAGAGCATCGGCCACTACATTGGATTTACCGGGATGGTAAAGGATTTCACAATCGTAATCACTTAACAATTCCATCCATTTCCGTTGCCTCATATTCAACTCCTTCTGGTTAAACAGATGCTGCAAACTCTTATGATCGGTGAAGATTTGGCACTTGACTCCATATAGGTAATTCCTCCAAATCTTCAACGCAAACACTACTGTTGCTAGCTCCAAATCATGTCTCGGGTAGTTCTTCTCATGATCCTTCAATTGATGGGACGCGTAGGCGATCACATTCCCAGCTTGCATTAGAACACACCCCAGACCTGACCTTGCCGCATCACTGAAGATCACGAACCCTTCCGTCCCATTAGGTAGGGATAACACAGGTGCGCTACTCAGACTCTTCTTCAATTCGCTGAAATCATCATCTTGAGCTTCCTTCCAATCGAATTTTACATTCTTCCTTGTTAAAGCAGTTAATGGCGTAGCTATCCTCGAGAAGTCCTGAATGAACCTCCGATAATAACCCGCCAAGCCAAGGAAGCTTCGTACTTCTGAAGGCGTCTTTGGCACCTCCCACTCTGCGATTGCCTTGATTTTTGCTGGATCCACCTTGATTCTGTCATCCGAAACTATGTGCCCTAAGAACTGTACCTCCCTTAGCCAAAACTCGCATTTCGAGAATTTGGCGTACAATTTTTCCCGCTTGAGCAGTTCCAACACTGCCCTTAGGTGCATCTCGTGGTCACTCATGGACCGCAAGTATATTAGTATGTCATCAATGAAGACGATGACACACTTGTCCAACAATGGACTGCATACCCTATTCATGAGATCCATGAATGTTGTCGGGGCGTTAGTCAACCCGAACGACATAACCAAAAATTCGAAATGTCCATACCTCGAACGGAAAGCAGTCTTGGGAACATCTTCCTCCCTCACCTTTAGCTGGTGGTACCCCGAACGCAGGTCAATATTTGAAAAGTAGCTTGCTCCTTCCAATTGATCAAAAAGATCGTCGATTCTGGGAAGTGGGTACCTATTCTTGATGGTTACCTTGTTAAGCTCACGGTAGTCTATGCACATTCTCATAGACCCGTCTTTCTTCTTGATAAACAACACTGGTGCTCCCCACGGCGATGTACTGGGTCGGATGAAACCCTTGTCAAGCAGCTCTTGAAGTTGCACCATCAACTCCTTCATTTCGGTCGGTGCCAAACGATATGGTGCTTTTGCAATAGGTGTCGTGCCGGGCACCAGATCGATTCGAAATTCCACTTGCCTATCCGGGGGCAAAGTGGTTAAGTCATCCGGAAAAACTTTCGGATACTCACTTACAATCGGAACTGACTCTAATCCCATCTTCTCCTTCTTAGCGTCTAAGACATACGCTAAGAACCCCTCGCAACCCTTTACTAAACATCGTCTAGCTTTGATCATCGAGATCAAACAAGACTTCCTATCCCGACGCTCCCCATACACCACTATCTCTTCCTCCCCCGTCCGAGATATGCGGATTAACTTCTTATTACACACTATGTTGGCATCATTAGACGCCAACCAATCCATTCCCACGATGATATCAAAATCCCCCATACCCATCGGATATAAACGCAATGGGAAAGCATGACCATCAATGTCAATGCTACACCCTTCGTAAACTTCCCCCACTAAGACTCGACTGTCATATGCTACTTCTACCTCAAAACCCCGATTAAGCCGCTTTGGCCCCACATGCAAATTATGGACAAAATTCGGCGATACAAACGAACGGTTTGTGCCCGAATCAAACAACACTTTAGCATATGTCGAGTCTATAGGGAAAGTACCTGTCACCACATCCGGTGCATCAGTCGCCTCGTCAGCTGTCATGTTAAACGCCCTTGCTCTAGCTCGGGCGGGCTCCATCTTTCTCTCTCCTCCTTTACCTCCATAACCTCCGACTATTCCCCTCCTCAGCTAGGGACAATCAGTTTTTATGTGGTCGGGAGAACCACACTGATAACATGTCTTTGACCTCTGACAATCCCGTGCCATGTGGCCCACCTTTCCACACTTGAAGCACCCATCTTTGTCCACCAAGCACTCCCCCATGTGCATTCGGTTACACTTACTGCACGGCTTATAATCAACTCTTGGCGCCGCTCTCTAGTCAAACTTTGCAGATTTTATCTTTTTACCATCACGCACAGACCCCTCCCATTTCCTCTTTTCCGATCCTTTCTCAATCTGTTGTCGATTCTTATCTTTTTCTGTCATCTCGGCTGCATTGACAGCTGCCTGGAAGGTAGCGGGTTCTCTAGCAGCTGCCAGCTCCCTGATGTTACTCCTTAAACCAAACAAGTACCTATCAATCTGCTGCTCTTCATTAGGCACATAAATCTCGGCGAAACGTGCCTTTTCCAGAAACTTTGTTGTATACTCCCTGACGGTCATCTCCCCTTGCTCAAGATTCATAAATTCTTCTTCCAGCTTCTTCACCGCCGCCAAAGGACAAAATTGTTGCTTGAATCTGGTGCTGAAGGTCTCCCAGGCCATACCCTTAGCTATTTTCGACCCCTTTCCCTCTGTCTCAGCCTCCCACCAAAACACGACATCGTCTCTCAGCATGGACAATGCAAAAACCACTTTATCCTCGTCTGCGCACTTGCTAGTGTCGAAAGCTAATTCCATTTCTCTAATCCACTTGATTACTATTATCGGATCACACTCTCCGTTGAACACCGGAGGTTTGCAAGCAGCGAAGGACTTGTAACTACACCCTTTTTCAGAAACGGACTTAACTTCCATGATAGGTGTTGACTGAGTATGACTGCCCACCACAGTAATTGGTGAGGTATCCATTTCAGTCGTTTCCTTTTCTTCACTCTTTCCTTGACTGACTGATGTTTCCTGAGCTTGCTTAACTAGAAGTGCTTGTAACGTCTCATTCAACTTTCCCATCTCCGTAGCGAACGTCTCTTGGGTCACAAATGCTTGATCCCGACCCCTTCTTGGATTCTTAGTTGGTCCTTTCCTTTTTACCGGTGCTGAACTCTCCTGACGAGAGGATTCCTGCTCAACTACCACTTCCACACTCCTAGCCCAACGAGCTACTCGTACTGTTCTCTTCCCTTGCGTCCTTGTCTCTGGTTCACCCACTTGTATGGCCGCTTTTTAAGTTGGCTTTCCCTTAGGTTGCCCACGACCCTTTCCTTTAGCAGCAACCGCTCGAGGAAGAACGACCAGTCCATCCTCAACAACTTCATTCACCGGTGCCACCTCGACTACCGGCGATGACCTGTTCCTACTCATTCTCTCTGACATGACTACAGACAAGATGTCAACACATGAATTAAAACAAGTCCAAAGCAATAAGGAAAGTTAAGCACGCACATGTACCTGTAAATTTATAATTACACTAGCCAGGTGAAATTTTAAATTTACCTTACATGTTAGTCCTCACTACTCTATCGCTCGTCCCCTTAAGGTCCTCCTATTATCTCAGTTATGTCTTACTTCCTAAGTTTAAGTCTAGGCCCGACCAGTCACCTAGATCCCTTAAACTAATGCTTTGATACCAATTGTAACAACCATAAACTTAACAAGCATAGACAAAACTGCCATAAATAACTCATGCCAAAAGTGTCCCAATACATCAACAAGTTTTAAAGGTTTGTGAAAAAAAACACAACCTATTACATAACTGAGATACTAAAATAAACACAACTAATCGGGAGTCTTCTAATAATGGACGCTGCTCAAATCTTCTCCTTTCCCTTTCCCGAACCACCAGCCTCACGCTTACCTGAAAAGGGGTTTTTATTTTTGAAAGAGCGAGGGTTAGATCGACGGTCTAGTGAGTCCCCTCTAAAATCAGTTACAATACACATAAGCAAATAAAGATTTATTAACAAAGCAATTACATATTCAAATACGACTGAATTACTAACTTTCTTTACAACTCTTCAGCTCACACTACTGTCACCCTAAGGTAACAGAGTGTCTGTGACTCACACTGCCTTGTTGGGACACACCCCCAACGGCATATACGGAACACCCCCCCCCCCCCCGTATGAGCACATGCGGAACACACACCCCCGACTTTGAGCTTTTCGCTTCCCAAACATGCATGCATACATATTCTTCTTTAACAAAATTAAAGCAATCAAACTTTAACATTTATATGAACTTGCTATTGATTAACAATATAACCACATTTCGATACTTGCATAAAAGTCCATTACACACAAACATAAACTCTTTTCAGAAAAAGGCTTTAGTTCAGAACACTCACCTGGTCCTTGCGAAGCTTCCGCTATATCTCCTTATTGACAGTCCTATAATCATAACCATAGAAAGGAAACCCTTAAAAACATAAACACAACGCTCTCAGGACTGAAGCCTACCCGACCGACACCGACCGACACCGCCAGTCCGCGCCCAGGGCCGCGCCATGCCGCGCCCACTCCGTCCCCAGGGCCGCGCCCACGTCGCGCCCACTCCGTCTTTAGGGTCGCCTCAACCGGTGCCAAGGCAGCGACCGGTAATGGCTTCGACCGGTGCCCAAGCGGCGACCAGTATTGGCCTCGATCGGTGCCCATGCGACGACCAGTATTAGCCTTGACCGGTGCCCATGCGGCGACCGATATTGGTCTCGACCGGACCCTTCTAGCGACCGATACCTACATCGATCGGAGTCTGCGACCTCCGAAACCAATAACCATCGATCGAATGGTTTCAATCACACCGAAAACAGGGTCGGTTAATACAAGGTCCCCTTAACTAAATACTTAGCAAAATATCAAAACCAATAACATGAACTCAAAGCTACAGACCTTAATCAGTTTACACCAAAAACCCAAATACTCCACAACCCATAGTCGACCGAAATAAAATCAAAGATTGGACCCTCAAGGAGAAACTAATATATAATATCTAGAGGGGAAGATGATGATGATGATGATGGTGAGGGAGATTGTTACCTGAAAAATTGACGAATTCTTTGGTCTCAATCGAAAATTCCACTCTCTCAAGCTTGAACTGTGAAAACACCTATGTTCTCCTTTTCTTTCTAAACAGCCGCCACCAAATGCAAGAAATGAGAGATACTAGGGTAATAACCCCTTTTTGTCAAATTTTACTCCCCACCCCTTTTAACCTTAAGTCTTGACAAATAAACCCCCAAGATTTCCTTATTAAATTTTTATACCCGGTTATTACATGTGCTCAGCACAAGGAAAGACTTTTGCTATAGCTGGAATTATGCCCTATATTAAAGCTTACTAAGTTAGATATATTATTATTAAAATGTTAGAACATGAAAGCAAAGTAAGACATGTCTCAAAGCATAGTAAACATACCTTTTGACTGTTGCTTATGAATGTGAAATTGGAATTATAAGACATGTCCAAATCATCTCCAAGCATTCCAAAAACCAAGTCCATGAGCATGTTGTTTCGGCCTCAACAATTGCATACGCCAACAGATATATACCATGGTTACTGTCAATGCCAACTGCAGTTAGGACTTGACCTGGGAAAGGTCCTTTCATGAAGTTTCCATCAAGGCCCAAAAAGTCTCTAGCACCTGCCATACAACCTTTCTTCAATGCTCCTAAACAAACATAAATCCTTCTAAACTTTCTTGTTTCATTGTTCGGATTAAGATCAGTTTCTACATCCAACTTCACAGTTGTGTCTGGGTTTGTTCTTTGCAGCTCTAATATGTAGTCCCTCAACACGCTATACTGCTCTACATAGTCTCCCATAAGCTTCTTGAGTGCCAATTGTTTTGCCCTAAAAGACTTCATCTTCGAAACTTTAATTGAATACTTCTGTTCCAAGTTAACTTGCAAAGCCTTCACAGGTATATCTGGGTTTGCAACTAGTGTGTCTGAAATATGTTGAGATAAGAAAGTTGTTGTATATGCGGTAACTTCTCTTGAATGAAGACATTTGTGGGTTTCCACATACGTTTTAAACATCCACATATCATCATATTTACCTGTGGATATGTGCAAAACCCATGGGCAACATGGCCTACTTGCCTTGATCTCTTTACCCTTGCTTGAACCAACTACTTCTTCTTTTAATTCTGGAATATTTCATTTACACACAACCCTTATTCTACGAAGATCGTTCTTCACCACCACAATTTCCCTTCTAGTCTCAATGGCATGTTGGTCAATCATCTTCTTTATTCCTTCTTTACTACCAAAAACCTGACCAACATAAAAGTTGACACGCTTTTCAAGTTCCGTGTTAGGTCGTTTTTCCTTTCTTAACTTCTTCAAATAATTAAACCTTTTGATCTCAAAATTAGATTCATCGGTGTTGCTTTCAAAATCTTCCAACTCCAACAATGCATCATTATCACTCTCTTCATTTACCTCACTGTTAACTACACCATCGTCTAATATATTTTCATCATCAAGTACAAACAAACCACTATCTCTCTCTTCCTTTACCTCATCGTCTTGATGTCCCATTGTTTCATCAAGTAGATCAAAACCTCCAACATCTTGATTCTTATCAACCCATTGAAGAAGCATCCCCTTATTTACCTCTGGACTCAATTCAATGTAAACCTCTATTATTTTGCACTCGGGAGCATACTTTAAAAGATTCAACACATCAAGATCATTACCTAAAGATTGTAGGCCAAAATCTAAGTCTTTGCCTGGAATTTTAAAATGACAAACGGTAGATGCATCATCTTTGATACCTATTTCTTTCATCATAACTCTCAACTCTTGTACTGAAAACTCCTCAGTGTCAACTAAATCAACAAACTGATATTTACCATTTACGTACTCCCTACCAGGACAAGTCGTGAAAACACCTCAATGATAAATCTTCAATGTAATCAATGTCGGATAATCATCTGAAAATAAAATCAATGAAACCTATTATTAGAACAAAAGCAATGAAACAAAGCCAATTACAAAACTTCTAAGTGGAAACTTATTATGAGTAATAAAACCAACTAAAAAAATCAAACAAACAAACTTATATATCATTTGGATAAGTGAAACATATATATATATATATATATATATATATATATATATATCATTCGAAATTTTGAATAAGTTTAATCATTCTTCCATTCGAATTAGTGAAAGAATTGTCATTGAATGGAGTGTTGTTTTGGGCTTTGTACATGAGCTGCTTTGTTGAAAACCGATGGTTTTTGTTGAAAGGATTACACAGTTTACTAAGATACCATCATGAGCCGAACGGGTGAAAAAAGACAACCCCCCCCCTCCTTTTCAAATTGGCTTTCTCATGGCAATATAGAGCTAAAAGATTTACAGGTAACTTGCAATTATCTTTAAATCCAAAAACTGAAAAACTTATGGTTGTTTTTGTGAATTAATGTTCTTTAATGTTGGGTTGTGAGGACAGGTTAGGACTCCATCTGGTGGAAGTAAAATCAATATAGTGGAGCCATCTGGTGGAAGTAAAATCATTGACGACATCAACATCTCCAGCCTCGGACTCCATATATCAATCGATAAAAACTATTATTTGAATAACAACAATGAAAAAATTGTGGGTTTCCAAAGAAGAACAATGGAATGAGTTTTAGATGAACCTACCGTAAACGTCAAGAATGTGTTGTTATGTTAAGTTGCTTCGAAGTGGCCACGACGTACCCACCATAATCTTGAGTTTAGATGAACGATTGGATTGAAGATGAAAGCAACGTATGAGACACTGTTCGATTAGATGGAGATGAAATCACTGTTTGATCATAGCTTGTTCGATCATAGCCTGGCAGTTGGACGCGGCCAATAGGGCTTTAAAAATATTATTATCAAAAAATAGGATAATTTTAGAATGACAGAAAAGCCCCTCACGTGGGAGGCACGTGAGGGGTTTAACATACTTCAGTTAACGGTGTATTGACAGAGGGACCTGATCTGAAATAGATTTGAAACCACAATGACCAGCAATGTAATTAATTCCTATGAGGGACTCAATCCAAAATTTTAAAAAACCACAGGGACCAAATCCGTAATTTACTCTTTAGTTTATCAAATATAAACCCAATGATTGTTTAGATACTCTTCTAAGTTAAATCCGAAGTAGCCAAAAAAGAACATTATAAGAGCATCCACCACAGTGTACGACTTTTTCACCAAGGTTTTTCATAGTTTTTCTCTTACACATTATTGTCACCTCAACAACTTAAAAATCTTTATATACCTCCACTATGTGAAAAATCTCACCCAAACTTTTTCATTACTTTTTTAAACTATTCAGGGTCCCACTATTTTAACTTTATATCATTTTTATTCTTATTTATAAAAATAAATATATTAAAATTTATACAAATACATAAAAGTATGTACAATAAAATTAATAAATATTAGGTTATTAAGAAATATATAAAAGTTGTATAAAAAGTATGTAAAATAAAATTTAAAAAATGTTAAACTTAAAAGTATGTATAACCGAAAATAAAAATTGGGTCATTAAGAAATCTGTTAGAATTATATAAATATGTCAAATTTGAGATATTATTTTAAATATATAAAAATATAATTACTTTCATTATGTATTTATTTATATTATTTATTTAATAATTATATTTAAATAGGATTACTTTAAATATATTAATAAATAAAAGTGATTAAATACGAAACTTTTATAAAATTTTATAAAGTTAAAGTTGATTAAATACGAAAAAACCTACGAAAAAGCAGGTCGTACAGTTATGACATATGACGAAAAACCTCATGAAAAACCTCTCCACTATGTGAAAACCTTAAAAGAAGGTTTTTGCTTTTTGAAAAACCTCCCAAAAACCTTCTAAAAGCATCCACAGTGTACGTGTTTTTCATCAAGTTTTTTCATAGCTTTTTTTACACATTATTGCCACCTCAACAACTTAAAAACCTTTATATACCTTCACTATATGAAAAACCCCACCCAAGCTTTTTCATTACTTTAGGGTCCCACTATTTTAACTTTATATCATTTTTATTGTTATTTATAAAAATAAATACATTAAAATTCATACAAATACATATTTATTTATATCAAGAAAATATTATTAATTTAACTATGTATTTATTTTACATAATTTTTTTAACAATTTTAATACAATATATATTATATATAAATTTCTTATAAAAATATAAAAATATAAGTACTTTCATTATGTATTTATTTAATAATTATATTTAAATAGGATTACTTTAAATATATTAATAAATAAAATTGGTTAATAAATAAAACTGATTAAATACGAAACTTTTATAAAATTCTATAAAGTTAAAACTGATTAAATACGAAACTTTTATAAAATTCTATAAAGTTAAAACTGATTAAATACGAAAAAGCTACGAAAAAACAGGTCGTGCAGTTACGACATATGACGAAAAATCTCAATTAAAAAACCTCTTCACTATGTGAAAAACCTCAAAATGAGGTTTTTGTTTTTTGAAAAACCTCCTAAAAAGCTTCCAAAAACCCCTCAACGAGCACACTGTGGATGCTCTAAGAGCATCTCCAATGCATAAGCTATTAAGACTTTTTACTATTTACAAAAAGTCTTTACAAGGACTTGATAGCATTGGGCATGAAGACTTTTTAAAATGTTTTTGAAAAATGACTTGGTCTCTGATAAGCTTTTGATGTTATAGTTTTTTCCAAGTTTATATGTATAAAAAATTTATTATTAAATACAAAAAGCCTTTGGAGAGGGTTGGTTGCATTGGAGAGACTTTTTAAAGATAATTTTTTCTTAAATAGAAATAGTAGAAATATTATGTGGCTAAAGTAAAAAAAGTCATTAAATGACTTAGAGCATCTCCAAAATGGAGAAAATAGAGATTTTGAGCATTTTTTTTACTCCAACAGATTCTCCAAATCTTTCTCTAAAATGGAGAAAGTAGGAGAGAGAGTGTAATTTTCTCCAAATTTGGAGAACTCTTCAAAAATGATTACTATGAGAGACAATTGTTTTTTATTATATTCCACCAATAAAAAATCTTGAAATGAAATGCATAGGAGAAAGAATTAATATTTTATTAGATATATACATTATTTTAATAATAAAAGTAATGATATCATCTCCAAAATGAAGAATATATTAAAATTAAATACAAGTTTTATTAGAGATTTTGGACTTTGATTCTCTATTTTAGAATTTTTTTTTTTAAGAATCTCTTGGAGACAATCCTCTTTAACCATTTGTGGATGCTCTAAATATAGAAACTCAAAATCTTGTCGTTTAGCGAAAAGAGGACGTGATCTTCATGTGATGTGGGCCACCCCCTCATCATGTATATGTTTCGGCTTTATCTAGTTATAAATATAGAATTACAAATAAATTTTAAAAATAAATGAATTTTTAACCATTTTTTAATTATGTTTTCATTATATTTATCTTGTATAAATTGCATAAAAATTAATGAAGGTATGTTATTATCGTCTCAGAAATTAAAGCATTTGTTATCAAATATTAAAGGAGATCGTCGGATTTTTTACAATTAAATTAAAGGTTTGTTTGGTTGATTCTTTTATGTATGAATAAAATTGTCTATGTGAATTAATCTGTATATATAAAGTGAGAAGATTTTTATTTGTGAGGGGTTTTGTAGATGGACGGTTCATATTTTTTTAATTGGGAGGGATGAGTTTTGAAAAAAAAAAGGTTTTCTGCATAAACCACCCCTCTAAAAGCTTATTGAATAAGTAATTTTCAATATCATTAAGGTGGCGTTTGTTTTTTAAGTGGTACTGAAGTCTGAAGTCTGAAATCTGAATAAAAAATATTGTTTGTTTTTGTAAGTTGAAAACGTCTGTTTGTTTTCGTTATCATGCTTCTGAAATAGTTTATGTCCTTCTTCCTTCATCTCCTAAGACATACGAATGAAAACAGCAGTGTCCTTGTTTTGAAGTTCGATCAGATGATGCTGATTTGTTTTGTTTCGTTACTTTTTCAACCCCATTCAGTAACTTCTTACCAGTAGGTTTCCCCATTTCTACTCCAAACAATATTAGCCCTAAATCTCAAAAATATCTCCTTGAATCACAGGACACATAAAACCTATGCTTGATTTTACTTCTTATGTTTGTACATAGAACAAGCCTACCTCACACAATCTAATCAACAAATAATCAACTCAATCCAAGGCGAACCAAAAAATACAAGATTCAATTAACACAAATAATAAACAGAAAATGCAGGAGGAAGAAAGCAAATAAGCAACCTGGATTTTTGTTTCCCGCTTAGTGGAAAGAGTAGCGTGAAACCCTAATCGGTTCAAAAGAGGCGGGATTTGGGGAAGAATGTTTGGATTGAATTAGAGGAAAAAAACAGATAACAACTTCTCAAGAATCTTGGCGGAATTTTGTGTTTTATAATGATTGTGTGTGACCAACGGGAAGAGATTAAGATCTGAGAAAGCAACCATTAATGGAAGAAAAGAAAGAAAACGCCAGCGATGATACACTTGAGAGAAACGTCAATCAGCGCCGCAATCAATTTGGAGAGGATGCAATATTCAATCGATTTGGAGAGCAGGGAGGAGGCGTTAGAGATAAAGTGAAAATAAGTGATGGGGTTTTCACTTTTTCGGTCAGATCAAAATAAGTGAAAAGTGGATCTGAATTAATGAAAAAAACAAACAGTCTTAATTGAAATACATCTGACCGAAAAAGTGAGAAATGCCAAATAAGTTCTGATTTTTAAAAAACAAACACACCCTAAGTTACTATCAAATAGTCATGTATAACTGACTGAATAAGCTAAGAGTTTTAAACTTATTAAGTTGTTAACAAACATACCTTAAACTAATCTACCTTATACCAACCTAGTATATCTCATCTAACAATAGTTTTATGATGTCCTATAAAACTAATAGGAGTGGGTAGAAAGTCATCTGATTTAATTAGAATCTACTAATCTAATTATAATTGGATTGAATCTAAAAATTCTACAGCCAAATTAGATTTATCAGTCCTTGGATGGGAGTCCGTGATCCAATAAAGTTGAACAGATCAAATCCAATGGATAATCGATAATAAAACCCAATGGATTGAACCAACTGATCCAATCATTGATTGGATTACATCTGATGTCAAAAAACCAACATCAAATAATTGATTGGATTGGATCAGTTCGAATGTGAAACACACCTAAAGCAATTGAATTTCAACCCTCAATGATAAATATATGAAATTACAATGATCGAATTTCTGTATTTTACCGGTGTCTGATTAAGAGAAAGAGATAAGTATGCATCAACTCAAATAAATTATTACTTTATTTAGTATTAACGAAATACATGTTCTAATTAACAACACCTCAGACACGTATGTGGATTTTTGGGTTATATCGGTGTATGTTTAAGAGAAATAAATAATATGTATTAATTCAAGAACATTATTTATTTATTTATTTAGTAGAAACGAAATATATGCATATGTTCTAATAACAACACATTTTACAAAGGGGTGGATTTTGAGTTTTGTCGCAGTAGCAGCAACTATTCCAACAATCACTTGTACAAGCTGCAATTGTCATATAACCAAACTATGTTAGAAATCAATAAAAATAATTAATATGTTTTTAATGGTTGCATATTTATAAATAAATAAATAAATATATATATATATATATATATAGAAAATGTTTTTTTAACTATAGGTATTCAGGTCAACTTACAACACCAATTAATTCCCCGGAACGACCACAAGTGACCTGAAGTCAGCACATGTGAACTCCATGGCCACAAGGTATTTTTTGGCAACATATGGATTCGAATGATCGAATCCAGAAAAATGAGATTTCCACTACATCCCCTTGAATCTTAATCAGAATGTCACAACCCAAATAACTAAAAAAATACTATACTTCTTAACAAGGTATGATAATTTTATTTTTACAATATATATATATATATATATATATATATATATATATATATATATATATTCATGACCAGTCCAAGATCTTTTATTCTTTTAAGGATAAAATCATTTAATCATCATCAAATATAAAACAATAAAAAAGGGAAATTGACCTAAATAGCCATACTATGGAGAGGGATTGGCCTCCTAGCCATCCCTCTTCCCGACTTGCACAAATGTCCCTACCTGCGCAATTGCGCACCCCTGCTTAATTGAGCAGGTTGTGACATACACACAAGTAGGGGAGATGGATGGCTAAGAGGCCAATCCCTCCCCCTAGTATGGTCATTTCAGCCAATTTCTCTAAAAAATTGTATAAATAATATTTAAAAATTAAGAATTTGAAAACAACACATACCGTGTACGATCACATGTGGGTTTACGTTGAGATCTCGAGCATCGACTAGCAACGGTAGACGACCAGAAGCTACTTCAATTTCAATTTGGTACAACGATACGATTGCAACAATCAAAACACACATCATTATATATGATTTTGCCATTGTTAAATTGTAGCTGTCTGTAACTTTTACAAGTTGTTGAAAAAAAACTTATATAGCGGAGCAAGGATAAAAAATATTAATGTTGTTACAAATTATGCGAATGAGATTTACATAATCTGATGTAAATCTAAAATACTATTTCATAAATTTAAAGTAATATATATATATATATATATATATATATATATATATATATATATAGAGGGATGGTTTCAATTGAAAACCAAATTTCATTGAAAACCAAATTTCAACCATTGATCTTTTTAATCAATGGTTAAGATTCATTTGAATTATATATGGTAATCAATTAATTAATTTATAAATAAAAGATAATAATAATATGTCAAAAGGGTAAATGTGTCATTTTCTTTTGTGTTTCAAATTTGGCAACAAAGATGAAATATGGTAATAAATTAATTAATTTATTAATAAAAGATAATAATTATATATGGTAATAAATTAATTAGTTTATTAATAAAAGATAATAACAATATATCAAGACTACCTTTTTATTAACTGTTCATCAATATACAGTATGTAAAAACTCAATTAAGTTTCATTATCATTATTGTTTCATTACCTTTTCATTATGTTTCATTATATCAAATATGTTTCACTATATCAAATCTGTTTCATCGGGTTTCACTATATTAATATTTTGTTTCACTATATTGATATTTTGTTTCACTATATCGGGTTTCACTATATTAATATTATGTTTCACTATATCAAATATGTTTCATCGGGTTTCGCTATATTAACATTTTATGTTTCATTAGGTTTCGCTATATTAATATTTTATTTCACTATATCGAATCCATTATGTTTCACTATATTAATATTTTGTGTCTGGAGATAATTTCATATGAATACTTGAAAAATTAAATATTTATTTTTATATTAATATTTTAATCAATCAATGATTCATCAGAATCAAAAATAGAGGATCCGTATGATTAAAATTTGTTTTCCTAAATTAAATACTCATTTTTACATTAATAAATGACTAACATTACCATATATAAAATAAATTAAAAATAAATAATTATTACTATAATAATAATAACAATTACCATATATATTATGAAATTATGTAAAAGACTAAAATAGCCTTATCAATTAAAAATAAAATTAAAAAAAAGAGAAATTCAATGATTGGTTGATTTCAGTTTTCAATGTAATACTGGTTTCCAATTGATCCCTCTCCTATATATATATATATATATATATATATATATATATATATATATATATATATATATATGACCCCCTTCATTTGCTAACAACGACATTGGTGCTAACCAATTTTCGACCAATCAAAAGTTTCCTAGAGTTTATGTCATTCACTCAATGTTATTAAATCTCAAAGGGTATTATTGGAATTTTACAATTTTCGGCCATTAATTTTTTTTTTCCATATTTTAAGGATGTTTTTAATTTGGTAGTTATCCAATTTTTAAATATAATATTTTAAAATTTTCGGCCATTAAAATATAATATTTTTAAATTTTTAAAAATTGGTAGTTATCCAATTTTTAAATTGGTAGTTATCCAATTTTTAAATATAATATTTTTAAATGGTAATATTTTTAAATTTTAAATTTTTTCCATATTTTAAATGGTAATATTTTTAATTTTAAAATTGGTAGTTATCCAATTTTTAAATATAATATTTTTAAATTTTCGGACATTAAAAGTTTTTCCATATTTTAATGAGGTTTTTAATTTGGTAGTTATCTTAATATTAAATATAATATTTTTAAATTAAACTTGGTAATTTCCTAATTCACGCCACAATTATCTTGTTTCCATAGTTTAAAGATTTTTTTAAATTGGTAGTTATCTTTATTTTGGAATATAATAATTTATCGTTTCTAGTGTATTCAAAATGCATATGTGCACATCAAGGCTTAATAATTTGAACAATGCACACATGCACAGAAAACAACAACATTTTAAACATTAAGTTTGAAACTTAACATATAACCATATGCACAAATGTAATCTTAAAAGATGCACAAATGCATATATGCATTTTCTAGATTGCATACTCTTATAACAAGGCATATATGCACAAACCAAACATTTTAAACATATTTTATTAGATACTTTGCTTATGTCCACATTAACAACTCTTAAAAGATGAACAAATGCATATATGCATCCGCTCACATAAAATCTTGGGTCCGCCACTGGTGGGCATGCAACACATGAATTTTGATGAACAATTCCCTTGGCAAGAAAGAAATCCATGAGGCTCAATTCGTGGACATTATCTGTACGCATACTCTTAAAATCATTTGTCTAAATTGAGTGAGAATCAAATTATAAAACTAGGGAATGATATTTACATCCTTTGATTTATTTTTGATCAAATAGACCCAAGTAAAGCGACTATGGTCATCCACCAACGTAATAAAGTATCTATGTCCAAGCACAACTCGAGTAATCGGATCGTTGGCATTCTAACTGTAACACCCTAAAAATTGGGGTAATTTAAAACTTTAAAATTTTGGCAATATGACGGCTGTAAATTGATGAAACCTGTTGTACAAAACCCGCCAAGGTATCCCAAGGTACCAACCCAAAAAGGGGATATAGTATAATGTGTGCAAACTCATTAATGAAGCATAAAGTTACGACAACCTAAATAATCTAGATTTCCCTATCAGATTACATTCGGGTGTCGCTATCCTTCCAAAAATGGTGACTATTCATCAAGTAATACCGGTCTCTAGATCTCCCAAAATGACCGCTCTCGATCGCACGATCGACCACTCAATCCCGTAGGTTCCCGCCGCTAGAGTTCCCTATCATACATAACAACCAAAGAGGCAAGTGTTAGGCTAAGGCCTAGTGAGAACGCATAAATACAGCTTAGTTTATAAATTATAGCCTCATTTCAATAACACCGTATTTACACGACGGTCTATCAACTTGCTTCACCTGTCATTAGAAGGGAAACACAATATAATATTATCAACACGTTTATAATTACTCTCAAGTCATTTAGCTTGGTTAGCATAAACCCAAACGAGATCTTTAGCTATTTGAGCACTCAACCCAAACCGGGTCTTTAGCATATACCCAACATTTTACGACCTCAACTCAAACCGGGTCTTTAGTCTATTTATGACCTCAACCCAAACCGGGTCTTTAGTCTATTTATGACCTCAACCCAAACCGGGTTTTTAGCCTATTCATGACCTCAACTCAAACCGGGTATTTAGTCTATTTATGACCTCAACCCAAACCGGGTCTTTAGCCTAATCATGACCTCAACCCAAACCGGGTCTTTAGTCTATTTATGACCTCAACCCAAACCGGGTCTTTAGCCTAATCATGACCTCAACCCAAACCGGGTCTTTAGCCTAATCATGACCTCAACCCAAACCGGGTCTTTAGTCTATTTATGACCTCAACCCAAACCGGGTCTTTAGTCTATTTATGAACGAAAACTCAAGTCAAGACTTAAAATCAACATCAATTCTCAAATACAACCAAACATACAACTTATTACTCTTCCATGGCTCTTGCTACGTATCTTGGCCAAATAGTATGTTTAATACTCCCCATTTGCAACTTTACCCATAAATGGGATTTTAGGTTAACTCCACATGAACAAGTAAACAATTAACCAAAATGCACATAAATACTAGCATAATATTAGACATGTATGAGAATGGAAGAGTTAAGAAACACTCACCTTGGTGACCCCTCACAAGAAAGTCAAAACTCTAGGTGAGGAAGTGGAGAAATGGAGGCTTGAAGGATAGTAGCAAATGGTACACTTCTCAACAATCAACCCTAGAGGAGCATTAAATCCCCATTAATGTAGATTATAAATGAAGAGGGTAGAACTAGGGTTTGGACTTACCAAAAATCACAGCTAGAACCCTCCAATCTGCTCCCCAAATCAACAATAAGCTGAGAATACCCGAAATCTGGATTTTATACCCAAATCCCCCGTCGGCGACTATGACACGACGACTATGCCCATGTCATAGTCGCGAGGCACTATCGCCCGCGTTGGGGCACGCTCGGTACACTCCCCGCGATTGTGACCAGGCGATAGTGACCCTGGCATAGTCGTCGGGCACTATCGCCGAACTTGTACCGAGGGCCCATTGCTCTCTGCGACTATGCCCTGCGACATTGACAAATGTCATAGTCGCCGGGCACTATCGCCTGATGTGTGAGTTGCTCGAAAAACTCCTTTTTCCACTCCAAACCGATCAGATAACGATGAAATTAAACTGACCAATAACCAAGACTCAAAAGATTCACATGCACAACGAGCCAAAGTTAATCTTATAATGACGCACAATAGGGAGAATACATACGAAGTTTGGGGTGTTACACTAACACCACACGAAAATAGTATAGTTGGCGTTCTAGCATAGCGCAATAATAGTATTCCGGTTGTTGCATATAAATCTCTTCCTCAAGTTCACCATTCAGAAAAGTGGTCGTTACGTCCAATTGCTCAAGTTCAAAATCATTGGACGCGACCATCCCAAGCAATGCACGTATAGAAGTATGTTTCACCACCGGTGAGAAAATGTCATTACAGTCAACGCCAGGAATTTGACTATAACCTTTCGCGACTAACCGAGCTTTATACCTTGGCTTTTCATTTGGAGTGGTACCTTCCTTCAATTTATAAACCCACTTGCATCTAACCGGCCTTTTGCCCTTAGGAGCCGGCACGAGCTCCCAAGTTCCATTCTTTTGCAAGGATTCCATCTCCGCATGCATTGCCATCATCCATTTATCCACATCTTTTAGTTTTATAGCCTCACTATAAGAAGTAGGCTCAACGGTGCATTCTATTTCTTCCGCTACACTCAAAGCATATGCTACTAAATCGGCTTCTTCAGTATACCGTGCGGGGCATACAGTTTGTCTCATTCCCCTATCACGCGCAATGCACGGTTCGGGCTCTTGTGGCGAAGGTTGTGATGGAGCATCACCTACCAATTGAACACCTGTAGTGGAAGAAGAAGAAACATTAGTGTCATTAGTAACATGTGGGCTCGACATTTGATCCATAGGTAGCTCCACCTCCACCGGAGATTTCTCCTTAGGAGCTTCATAAATGGTCTCGGATATAGGAGACGACGAATCATGCAACATGGAGGATTCGTCAAAAGTGACATATCGGCTTATAATGATCTTCTTTGTTTCCGGGCACCATAGCCTAAAGCCTTTCACCCCATCTTTGTATCCAAGGAACTTGCACTTCAATGCTCTCGGTTCCAACTTCCCTTTATCAACGTGTGCATAAGCCGGGCAACCAAATATTTTTAAATTAGTGTAATCGGCCGGTGATCCATTCCAAACTTCCATGGGAGTCTTCTTCTCAATAGCAACAGAGGGAGACCGATTGATGATATAACAAGTGGTAGAAGCCGCTTCCGCCCAAAAAGACTTAGGCATTTTAGAGTTTGAAAGCATGCATCGAACTTTCTCAAGAATAGTACGGTTCATCCTTTCGGCTACACCATTCTGTTGAGGAGTATGGGCAACGGTACGATGTCTTGTAATGCCTTCATTCCGATAGTAGGCATTGAACTCCTCGAAGCAAAATTCTAAGCCATTATCCGTTCGGAGATATTTCACCTATTTACCGGATTGCTTCTCGATCATCGTCCTCCAATCTTTGAATATCTCGAAAACATAATTCTTGTGTCTTAAGAAGAAAGCCCACACTCGACGAGAGAAATCGTCAATAATAGTGAGCATGTAAGAAGCTCCACCATAAGAAGTAACACGAGCCAAAGCCCAAAGGTCGGAATGAATATAGTCAAGCGGCCCTTTAGTCGAGTGGATGCCACTTGAGAACTTGACCCTCTTTGTCTTGCCGTACACACAATGCTCGCAAAATTGCAAATCGGTAACTTTGTGGCCATTCAACAAACCACGTTGACTTAGATCGGTCATGCCACCAAGGCTCATGCAACCGAGACGAAGATGCCATAACTTGGATAGATCACCATCGGACATTGAATTGGAAGCTACCGCAAAGTCACCCGTAACGGTTTGACCCTGCAAAATATAAAGGTTAGCGGACTTTCTTTGAGCTTTCATTGCAACTAGAGCTCCACGCTTGACCTTAATAGCTCCACCTTTACCCAAGAACTCGTAACCCTTTTCATCAAGGGAACTAAGAGAGATGAGATTTCTGCGAAGCTCGGGAACATGTTTCACATTCCCAAGTGTTTGGGTGACACCATCATGCATACGGATTCTAATTGTGCTTTGACCAGCAATAGGGCAAGTAACATTGTTCCCCATCATCACAACACCTTCGGAAACTTGCTCATATGTATGACACCAACTACGTTTGGGACACATATGAAATGTGCAACCCGAGTCTAGAATCCACTCTTCCGTGGCCTTTGGATTACCATCGGAGACCGTCATGACTTCACCTTCACTAGCTCCACCTTCATCGTGTTCAACAATGTTGGCTTCCCCGGAGGAACCCGTTGTCTTGTTCTTAGCTTTGTTTTTGGCTTGAAGCTTAAAGCATTCGTCAATGATGTGACCCTTCCGTTTACAAAAGTTACAAAATTTCTTCTTTCCACGAGATTTTGATCTTGATTTACTTGAAGAGCTCGAGCATTTTTCAAAAGGTCTTCCCCTTGCATTTAATCTCTCGACCCTTGGTTCATGATCGGGAATTATCTCCTTCATCTTCTCTTTTGAACTCAAAGCGGTATATACTTCCTCAAGAGTAAGTGAATCCCTGCTATAAATGATTGTATCCATAAAGGTTGCGAATGATGGCGGCAAAGAGCATAGCAAAATGAGACCCAAATCCTCATCGTCATATTTCACCTCAAGGTTCTTCAAGTCACCAACTATCTCTTTGAATTTCGATAGATGTGCAGTAATTGAACCATCTTCAGATAAACGATGGGCATACAATTTAAGCTTCATATGGAGCTTATTGGGCAAGCTCTTTGTCATAAGCATTTTATCTAGCTTATGTTATAATATCTAATTATATATTATACCATTGGATGCTATAATATTTAATCATATTATACATTGGATGCTACATGTGACTAATGCTATAATATTTAATCATATTATACATTGGATGCTATAATATTTAATTATATTATACATTGGATGCTATGACTAAGGCCAAACTCTACTCCACTTACATCCTATAAATACCCCTTCCCCTCCAACCATTTTCATCATCCCTTTCTCTTAACTCTCACTAGTTAATACTATAATACTCTCCCTAATATATCATTTCAATATATTTAGTTTATGTGAGGTCGAGAGTGTTCTTGATATTCGGTTGTGTTCATGAAGTTTTGTTAGGTGATCGTGGATCTCAAGATCCTTGTACAAGCACTTTGTAATCTCCTTGGTTGGTAATAATATTCTTGCTCTCTCTCCTTGGTGGATGTACACTATCACACCGATAGTGGAACCACGTTAAATCACAGTGTTATTTGTTTTTGAACTTGCTATATATTATAGATAAAACGTATTTATTATTATCTATAATTTTATGGGTTTATTATTCTACGTTAGAGAATTATTGTGCAACATCTAGATTATTGTTATCCGCATTTGTTGTTGGGTTAATTGTGCACTTGGATTTCTACTCGTTTGGGACCTTAGAAATCATTTTTGCTAGCATTGTAATTTTGTGAAGACACAATTTTTCCTAAAAATTGGTATCAGAGCTTCGGATCTAGATTTGGTCTTTTGTAGAAAATATACATAAACCAGTTTGCACATTTTTTTCTCTATGGCTGAAGTAGAAAAACCTTCTGGTGCCGGTTCCTCAACCCAGACCCAAAAGCCGTACCAAGAAGGTACATTTAATTTGTCCAGGGCTGGGATTCGTATACAGACTTGGAATGGGGACGGTGACTTTGGTAAATGACAGTTCACAACATCTGCTGCACTTAGGAAAAATGGAGTCCATCCCATAGTATTTGCTAAAAGCGAGTTAGACCCTAACATGTCTGAACTTAAGGCTAAAGAAATGGAAGCATGGGCATTTACTACTTTGCAGATGGCTATGGGAGAAAATGTTATATCTGAGATTGTGTCTGAAAAGACAGCTGCAGGTATCTGGAGCAAGCTTGAGAATTTATATCTCAAGAAAACTTTGACCAACAGATTGTTACTGATGCGGTCGTGTCTCTTCTTCAAAATGAAGGAAGGCACAACCATTAAAGCTCACATGACCGAATTTGAAGATATCATCATGAAGTTGAAGGCAACGGATGCGCTTCTTGCTAAAGATGAAGAAGCACTTGCTATGATCCTGTTGTATTCACTTCCCGAGAAATATTCCCAATTCACTAACAGTTTTATATATGGAGGAGAAACTCTTTCTTTGTCTGATGTGAAAACAGAAATGATTTCTGAAGATCAAAGAATTCAGATGAGGATCGGTGACAATCATAGGGAGAACAATTACAGTCAAGGCCTATTTGCTGACAGAGGCCGAGACGATCAGCAGTCTTCAAGAGGAAGAAATCGTGGGCGTTCTCAGTCCCGTCGGCCTGGTTCTCGTGGGAAATCAAAGATACGTGGCAACTGTAACTATTGCCACAAACCAGGTCATTGGGTGAAAGATTGTCCGAGTCTTAAAAACAAAGACAAGGACAATGTCGAATCATCAGTTGTTGCAGCCGAAGAGGAGCAAAATGGATTCTTTGCCACAGTTACACCACCGCAAGGTGACAGGCGATGGGTGTTAGATACAGGTGCATCTTGCCATATGACACCATCCCGGGACTGTTTCTCTACCTTCGAAAAAGTTGAAGGTAACAGTATTTATATGGGAAATAGTACTTCGTGTGCTACTAAGGGTATCGGTACTGTGCAGATCAAGATGTTCGATGGGTGTATTCGGACATTGAATAATGTCAACTTTGTTCCGTCCATGACTCGTTCCTTGATCTCTGTTGGACAACTGTCCAAACTGGGTTGCAAGATTCGGATTGACGACGAGAGTTTGCGCATCTCCCGGGGGATTATTATCGTAATGAAAGGCGAACGGGCGGAAAATAACCTTTTCCACTTGATTAGCGAAACTATTGCTTCTGAATCGTGTGTGGCCGAAAGCTCAAAGAATCTCGATGTTGCTCGCTTATGGCATCTTCGTTTGGGCCACACATCCGAGAAGAACTTGGAGATTTTGCGCACGCGAAAACTCATTGAATTCGCCGTACCTACCAGCCTGGAGTTTTATTCGGGATGTGTCAAAGGAAAGCAGACACGTGTTTCTTTTGGTGTTGGAAAACACAACACTAAAGAAATCCTCGATTATGTTCATACAGGCGTCTGGGGACCATCCAGTACTCCATCCCTCAGTGGAGGTAAATACTTTGTTTCATTTATTGATGATTTATCACATAAGCTTTGGGTGTATGTGTTGAAGTTAAAGTCAGATGTCTTCGATACGTTCAAGACTTGGTTGGCACGAGTAGAGGTAGAGACTGGCAAGAAGTTGAAAGTGCTGAGATCTGACAACGGTGGAGAATTTACTAGTGGTAACTTCAAAGACCTTTGTTTGCGTAAAGGCATCCACCGTCACTACACCACAGCTGGCGACCCTCAATCAAATGGGGTTGCTGAACGGATGAATAGGACTTTGCTTGAAAAGGTCCGATGTATGTTGTCGACATCGGGATTCCCCAAATCTTTCTTTGCCGAAGCACTTTACACTGCAGTGCACATTATTAATAAGTTACCTTGTTCGGCCATCGGGGGAAAGATTCCGGAAGAGGTTTGGAGAGGTAAAAGAAACATCTGTCTGAAATACATACGTGTATTTGGTTGTCCTGTTTATTTTCATATTTCAAACTAGGACAAGTTGAATCTTAAAGCCACCAAAGGATTCTTGCTCGGCTATACAGATGGTATCAAGGGTTACCGAATCTGGAACCCCTTGACTCGTAAAGTGATTCATTCTCGACATGTCACATTTGATGAATCAGTCCTGTTGAAGTCACAGGATCCTCAGTCCTCTCAAGATCCGGAAGTCACTACTACTGTTGCTCCTACTGCGATGACGTGGAGACAGTAAACAATCCTTATATTCATAGTTCATCCACTCCTGATATTAGCTCAAAATCACCCGTTAATGTTGAAGAAGTCATTCCGCCAGTGCATTCTACTAGTGATTCTGAAGAAGAGATTCTGAATAATGATGGAGACGATGGCGATACAATCCCAGTTATTGCAATTACCAGGCATAGTCAAAGGACTATTCGACAGCCTAACAGGTATGGATATTGGGATTTTGCTAACATGAGTTTTACAGATCAGCTGGAGTTTGCTTTGCATGTAAGGTAAGATAAACACTTGATATAAAGGAGGTGTTGGCCTCGGCCCACAGTTCGAAATGGCTTGGAGCCATGCAAGAAGAGATGGAAGCGCTCTCAAAGAACAACACTTGGGACTTATGTCCATTGCCAAAGGGCAGTCGTGCTATTGGTTGCAAGTGGGTTTTCAAAGTCAAAGATGACAGTCGTTACAAGGCTCGTCTCGTTGCTAAAGTCTTTGCACAACGGAAAGGTATCGAGTATGATGATATTTTTGCTCCCGTTGTACGTCATACATCTATCCGTGTTCTTTTGGCGATCGTGGCTATTCACAATTTGGAGCTAGAACAGTTAGATGTGAAGACCGCCTTCCTACATGGAGATTTGGAGGAAACTATCTATATGAAGCAACCTGATAGTTTCGTTTCCGAAAGCAAACCATAATATGTATGTAAACACAATAAGTCTCTTTATGGACTCAAACAATCGCCTCGTCAGTGGTATAAGAAGTTCGATTTGTTTATGCTCAATCTGGGATTTGAGCGAAGTGAAAAGGACGCTTGTGTCTATCATAGACAACGCGGTGGCGTTTTCACTTACTTACTTCTTTATGTAGATGACATGCTAATAGCCTGCAGGGACCGGTCAGAGATCGAACTTCTGAAAGATAAGTTCAAGTCAGAATTTGAAATGAAAGATCTTGGCGTGGCGCAGAAGATTTTGGGCATGGAAATCGTGCGGGACATAAAGTCCCGAACACTTAGATTGACACAACGGGCGTATATCCAAAAGATATTGAAGCGGTTCAATCTTGATGGTGCCAAGACGTCTAGCACTCTGCTACCGAAGCACATCAAGATTACAAATGAAGATTGTCCGAAGGATGACAAAGGAAAGGCCGAAATGTCAAAAGTTCCATATGCCAGTGCGGTCGGAAGTCTCATATACGCCATGGTGTGTACTCGTCCCGATCTCGCACATTGTGTCGGAGTGGTGAGTCGGTTTCTCGTGAATCCGGGTCGATCACATTGGGCAGCCGTTAAAACGGCATTCCGATATTTGAAGGGAACCGAGACACATGGTCTTATATTTGGTTTGCACAATGACTGTGAAATTGTTTGATTTTGTGATTCTGACTATACAGGTGATCGAGTTGGTTGGAGATCCACATCCGGTTATGTATTTACCTTAGGTGGAATAGCCGTTGGTTGGAGATCACGTTTACAGTCCATTGTTGCATTGTCAACCACAGAAGTCGAACTTGTTGCGGCGGTTGAGTCTGCAAAGGAAGCGGTCCATTTAAAAGAATTGATGAATGGCTTAGGCTTCGAGCAGCCTTCTGTGCGCATTTTCTGCGATAATCAGAGTGCCATCCATTTGGCTACTAATTTGGCTTTCAGCTCCCGGACAAAGCACATAAATGTGCGTGATGCATATCTTGTGAGATTACATGAAGCGAAGATTGTATATTTGAAGAAAATCCTGACAGACGACAATGCCGCTGATATGTTCACTAAGTCACTACCGCCAGCTAAGTTTGAGCATTGCTCAAACTTAATCCAACTCTGTTTGTGTTAGTACCGTTGGGCACTTTGCTTGAGAGAGAGAAGATATTACCACAGGTGACAAAATGACATATTTGAAGGAATTACTTTGTTAAGTGCTTAGAGCTTTGCCTATATATGCTCTACCTTGTTTAGTATGTTGTGCATTTGAGGTTATTTGTTTGCTTGTAACTTTGACGGGTGATGGCCATGCCGAAGCTCGTCACGGTTAGAATGCATTTTGCTACCTCGTGCCAATTTACTTTGCTATCTACTTGCTATGATCAACCGTTGGAAGAACTTATATTGGTTGGATTGGGATTCGTTTCGCTATCGAGGATCACATGCATCATGGTGGAGTGTTATAATATCTAATTATATATTATACCATTGGATGCTATAATATTTAATCATATTATACATTGGATGCTATAATATTTAATTATATTTATACTTTGGATGCTACATGTGACTAATGCTATAATATTTAATCATATTATACATTGGATGCTATAATATTTAATTATATTATACATTGGATGCTATGACTAAGGCCAAACTCTACTCCACTTCCATCAATATATTTTCGAAAAGTCGAAAACTAAGTGATAGGGGCTTTGTGAAATCTTCTAAGATGTTAATAGGTAAAAGAATTGGAGTTGGTTGAATATATTTCCCGAAATAACCTAATCCTTTTTTGCTAAGACCCGCATAGAAATATGCCACTGACGTGAGTAAAGCCAAAGCAACAGTAGTATTTATATCATTCGTGGGTGCGGAATTTGTTGGAACAATAAAAGGCCCGACTGGGTATTGACCGGGCCAGGCCCAAAAGGCACTTCGAACAAAATAAAAGCAAGAAGGTCTTCTTTATTTATCTTTCTATTTGGATCTTTCGAGCATCTAAATGGAATTGCTAATTATATGATAACGATAAAGAATGTCAAAGAAATACTTTCTTTAATCCTTACTTGATGTGTAATGTAAGATAAATACCCCTTCCCCTCCAACCATTTTCATCATCCCTTTCTCTTAACTCTCACTAGTTAACACTATAATACTCTCCCTAATATATCCTTTCGATATATTTAGTTTATGTGAGGTCGAGAGTGTTCTTGATATTCGGTGGTGTTCGTGAAGTTTTGTTAGGTGATCGTGGATCTCAAGATCCTTGTACAAGCACTTTGTAATCTCCTTGGTTGGTAATAATATTCTTGCTCTCTCTCCTTGGTGGATGTACACTATCACACCGATAGTGGAACCACGTTAAATCACGGTGTTATTTGTTTTTGAACTTGCTATATATAATAGATAAAAACGTATTTATTATTATCTATAATTTTGTGGGTTTATTATTCTACGTTATAGAATTATTGTGTAACATCTAGATTATTGTTATCCACATTTGTTGTTGGGTTAATTGTGCACTTGGATTTCTACTCGTTTGGGACCTTAGAAATCATTTTTACCAGCATTGTAATTTTGTGAAGACACAAATTTTCCTAACAGCTTACACCATATTCGATAAGTCGTTTCCTCTTCCGCAACATCCTGTAAAATATCATTAGACAAATGCAATCTAATCAAGGATGAGGCTCTCAAGTCATTTAGTTCTTTTTCTTCTTCCGTCCAAGCACCGGGCATAAAAGCCCGTCCCAAAATACATTTGTGTAAATTTTGTTGGACAATGACATCTCTCATCTTTATCTTCCATAAGGGATATCGGGTATCTCGTTCCAACAAAGGCAAATCGAATTTCATTGTCGACATAAATGAAAAAACTTAGCAAATCAATAATCCTACAATCTTCAATCGATCAAAGAATCTCAATATTAATCCTTGAGCTCTGATACCAATTGTTGTGAAATTACCAAGACCCAAATAGCTAATAACTCAATGTTTGGTTCTCGATAAAAACACAAAATTACCCAAGAACAAATGAACTAAAGTTCTATATCGAGATTCAAAGCGGAAATATGATTAACAATGTAAGATAATCAACCACTAAGAAAATGTAAACAATGATCAAACCAATAAATGTAAAATAAAGCATAAGTAAGAGAGACACCGATATTTTTACGTGGAAACCCGGAAAGGGAAAAAACCACGGGCGGAGGACGCCGAGAACTGATCCACTATCACTTTGATGATGATACACTTGAGAGATTATAGCTTACAATAATGGAGAAATAATATTAGGGCTCTTAAGGTTTAAGAAATACTTAGACAAGTTTTTAGAGAGAGAGAGAGAGAGCAATTGATAAGGTGATCTTCAATCTCATTTCCTCTCTTGTTCTCATGTGTATTTAAAGAACAAAATGTAGTGGGAAGTGGGCTGGTGGAGCAGCTGGAAATCAGCTGGGAAGTGGGATGGTGGAGCAGCTGGAAATCAGCTGGAAAGTGACACCAAGGAGCCATAGTAGAATGAGTTGTCAAGTGATTGGAAGGCAATCATTTCTCACAGGTAATTCAATCTTCTGTTTAAAATTTTTGATCATTTCCATTCCATTGCAGATGTTCTTTTTATTTGCTTTGAATTGCATCAAAATGGAACCTATTATTCGGTTCCTATTTTGGATAACCAACTTTCGAAACTAGATTTATGTTACTATGAAATGCATCAAAGTTTCCTTTGAATCCCTTTGGTTTGGCGGAATGTTTCGAGGGATTTGGATTTTGTAGAAGGATTTGGAACATAATATTTCACTTTGGAAGGACCACATATAGGGGTATTTAGTTGGCCATCGTCTCCAACGTTGGTCCCTAACTAGAAAAGTAAATGCTTGAGCTTGAGAAGCTTCTGGTCCAGTGGGACTGAAATACTCGTGCTTAGAACTTAAATCAACATCTTTGTTTTTATGTGAAAAAACCTTCAAAGAACCATGAAGAACAAGCAATGGAACTAAAAAATTGATAGAAGGGAAATACAACTACTACCTTCCTCTTCTTCCATTAAATGCTTGTAATATGCGTTGTTACTCTGTTTGTGTGTATAAAATTCCCTTACCTGAATATACATTAAAATGCAACAATAATGTATCATATGGTTTTTCATGCACCGGGCATAAAGACTAAAAAATGCCCCCAATTAACATATAAAGAATTAATCGAAACATACTATCTTTTAACTATGAAACAAAGAGGCTTCACCGACAGAAAAATACATCGGGAAAAGCCATCACCAACGGATCTCAATCGACGGAAAAAATGTGGCAAGTGATTGTGATTACCGGCAGGCCACAAATCCGCTGGGAAAATCCATCGGTGATGCCTCTTTGTTTTGTATGCAAAGGGTTTGAAAACCTAGTCACGTTAGGTGGCTCATCCCCACTAGGGGTGCACGTGGATTGGGTATCATGCCCGGTGCGGAACATACTATTTAGTGAATAAAAACTAGAAGAAAATCGGGATTATAGGACATGTATAGGATTTAAGTGTCATAATAGAGTGTTTAATAGGACTTAAGTTTATAGGACCAAAGAATAAAAAGTTCTATCTAAAAGTGTTACAATAAATTTATAGGACGTTTTTGGGCGTCGTAACAAGTTTTTTAGGACCTCTTTAACATAAAGGTGACGTTTGTTTTTTAAGAGGTCTGAAGTCTGAAATCTTATTTCACTTCTGATTAATAAGAGTTGGTACTGAAGTCTGAAATCTGAATAAATAAGACTGTTTGTTTTTTAAACGTCTGAAATCATTTTCTATTAAAACAATTGAATATAAAATGATTTCTTTTACCTCATTATCTATTTATTAGAAATGATAAAACAGTTATATTATTAAAAAAATAATTAACTTAAATTTAGAAAAAAAAAATTTGTGGTCTTATCTTGAAGAAAAGCATTTGTCAGTATGCTCTATTCACCTTCACCAAAGTCCAAAAACATTTGTCACAGTCTTATCTGCAACTCCCCTTCTCTTCCCTTCCATCCCCTTCTCCGGTGGAACTACCATTCTCCTCCTTTTCTCCGGCGAAACCAACCCTCCCCTAACCTTTCTCCGGTGAATCCACCCGACCATTTTTCTAGTGAAACCACCTAACTCCCCTTCTCATGACTCTTCTGACCGTTTATTTCTTCTGACCAGGTAGGCGACCCCAAAGCTCTCTCTCTCTCTCTCTTTCTCTCTCTGGTGAAACCCTCCAATCAGTCGAGATTTGCTTTTCTGATTTGGGGCTTGAGAGATTGATCGGTCGAGAGGCAAAACTGGAGGGATGAGTATTGTTTATGCAAATAAGATGTTATAAGAGCTCAGATTATCACTTGTTCTTTCAGAGGACTTTCAGAGTTTTTCAGCTCTTATTTAAAAAAAAAATCAAACGGTCTGAAATGTCAAATATCTGACCGAATCAGATTTCAGAGACATTCAGATCTAATTTTTGAAAAACAAACAGACCCTAAGTGTTATATTAGCTATTTTATATAACACTTTTGAGAATTGTCCTATAAACCCATTTTTTTATAGGACACTTGTTCAAATAGTATCCTATTTTATAGTTAATACGACAATTTGTTTTAAAAATATCCCAAAATACTTTACGACACCAAAAAGCTTCATATAAAGTTATTGTAACACTTGGTATAATTAATTTGTTTTTTAGTCCTATTAAAACACTTTAGGCGTCCAATAACACAATCGTTGTAGACCAGAGATGCATGCAGAACATGCAACTTCTAATCATTTAATTAGTTTAGGTTCACGAAACTAAAATCATGTCATTTCAGGGGCATGTTTTAACATTGATCTCAATCAAATAGTGCTTGTAAGAAGCAAACATACTAATAATTTGAAAGAAAGACTTACTTGACAATTAAGAAGGAAGCATGGCCTTGCAACTCTTGCCCACAAATGATCAGCTTCATATCTACCAGTCCATCTATGCCTGATACTTTAAGCTTAGAAATTAAAAGGGTTATGTTCAGTTTATTGTGATACGCATGAACTGATGATTTGAGACCTAAAATGTGAAAAAACCCTAAACTCGAAACTAAAAGGCCAGATGCTAGCAATCAACTCTAATATATACGTATGGCTACTATATATACGTTCTGCAAATGATGACTTATTTGATCATGTATATATATATATTTAAATCATGGAATGAAAATGGAAATTATGGAGAAAGTTTATAAACTATAGCATTTTGTAACCAATATTTAAATTATAATTTTATATATGTAGTTTTGAAGTAAAATATGTAGAAAGCAATTTGAATCACAGTTGAAAAAAGTTTATATTTTTCTACAAGAAGTAGTAGAAAAACACATTTTGAAGATTAAAGAATATGCAAATTAATTATGACTTCGTATATTTATATTTAACTAAATATATAGGAATTGAAGGCTAAGATGAAATAATTAAAGAACATACCTCTTAGATCTTCTTGGCTTTTATATATCTGTTTGTCAACCACTCTTCATCATCTATAGTAACCTTCATAATTGCTCTCATATCAAAATTTGCAGTGATGGGTGGGAATACTCCATCCAAACTCTCACAACTTAATATTTCTATGTTTTCAAGAGCTTCAAATCCCATCATCCAGCGATTGGAGGCATTTACACCTTTCACCCTCCAAATCTCTCTAAGGTTTCCCAATCCCCCTACTTTGATAGATCTCAATTTTCTGTTGCCTTCCTCAATTTCACCAACACCTCCCAAGTCAATGTTGAATAACACATCAATGGAATCACAATTTGTTACTTTAACTTCTTCCAGATGATGCAACAACAACGACATCGGATTGATCGGAAACAAATTCACAAGACTTTCACATCCTTCGACTTCAATCTCTTTCAATAAGGAAAAACAAACCTCCCCACCGTTACTTGGCCATATCTCCTTCAAATTCTCCATCTTACAAATCTTCATTTTCTTCAACTGAGTAATCACAATCTGCATAGCGATTAAACCTTGTTAGATCCACAAATAGTTGCATTTTCAATCAATATATTGTGAAATAAAAATAAAAAAAATGTAAAAAATATATTGATTGTCTATACTTTGACCTAAGAATTGGTTAGTACCCCTTTCATTTAACCTTGACTTTATGTTATATATATATATATATGTATGTATGTATGTACCTTTTTGTCTAGGAAAGGTTGCATGCTAGTGAAATTCGTAAGGCTTTCAAGTATCAACTCCTCCAGTTGGGGCAGCTCAATTGCGTTGACGTCATTGCAGAAACTCATTAGCTTTGGTAGCCCACCCAAAGATAGAAACTTTAGTGCTTGAAATTTAATAGCCTTAATTCCACTATTCTCACTATCTAATAGTGTTTCTAGAATAGGACATGAGGAAACTGTGAGGCGCTCAAGCTTCGTGAGGCCATTTGCCACACGAATACTGAAGAGGTATCTCAAGTCTACACACTTAACAATTTTAAGGACTCTCAGATTGTTAAATGATGATTGATGAGGATAGAAGCACTCCATTAAACCATCTCGAATATCATCCACCTGAAGATGAACCACCTCTGTTTTTTCAAACAACTCATTTATCCTAAACTCCAAAAGTTGATCTTTGTTTGTGACCAACATCAACGTGTTTTCGAATGAGTGCCAGTTTTCTCGATCTTCTTCTTCTTCTAAAGAACATCCCAAAGAGATCTTGTATCTTGTAAGTTTATTAAATGACATGCCCTTTGGTATAGCATTGTTATCAAGAAACTCAATCTCTAATGCAACAAGGTTTTCTGAACATGATGCCAATTCATCACCGTTGACGTCTCTCAAGTTATTGACCTTTTCTTTAACACCTGTGAATTGGAAGGAAGCTTTAGTAACAGGTATGAGGAATTCAGAATGTCTCATATAAAGCTCTTCAAGCTTGACCAAATTTTTCAAGACACCATCATCGATACGAATATTAATACAACCTGTCAAATCCAGTAACTTTAGCTTCTCTAAATTTCCAATTGCAGAGGGTAACTCTCGTATGCCACAGTGAGCAAAGCTAAGCACTTCCAAGTTAAAAAGACCACCAATGGAAGAGAAATCAAACTTTCTAGAGCATTGATGGAAACAGAGAGTTCGAAGGTTGGTGGAGCATCGAAGGGATCTCGAAGTCACTTGACAATTCATTTTTTCGTATGCTAAAACTTCAAGTTTTCCCATTTCTTGATAAAAGTCATCATGAAACCGAAGTGACCGATTTCCATGCATAAGTTTTAGTAGCAAGAGGTTTGGGTACTTGCAATCTCTAGGAAACTCAGACATACCCTTGCATGTTAATGAAATCCTTTTGCAAGAATCACTTGTATGTTTTGCAGGCCACTCTGACTTATTACCGACAATTGATGCATGTTCACCTTTAGAACACATGTGTAAAACAGAAGCATGCACTAGATCGTGCATCTTGACACACCCGACATCCTGACTTTTAATCAACAACCTTGCATGTATGAGTTGCTCAATGTTTGTGCTCAGTCTGTTTCTTGCTTCACTTATAGTACCCACATCGCGAAATAAGTTCAATCCCCAAGCATACCTCACCAAGTCCTCTTTAGGAATATCAATGTCTTCCTGAAACAAACCACAAAGCAACAAAGTTGATCTAGTCTCATCATTTTGGAGATTTTTGTAGCTTATTTCAAGAATTTGATGCAAAACTTCATCATGATGTTGCTCATGGTGATTTAACCTAGAAAGTTGATCTTCCCACACTTCCTTTCTTTTACCTATAAGAGTATGCGCGATGGCTTTAATGGCAATGGGTAAACCATGACATCTAATTGCAAAATCATTTCCTATGTTACATAGATCCAGATCATCTTTTGGAACTCTTGCAAGTTGGAGAAATAAACTTTGTGCTTCTGGGACTGTTAGGACCTCAACATTGAGGATTGATTTAACTTTAACTCCCATCTCAATACAAACTGTTCGGTCTCGTGATGTCAGTAGGACCTTGAAGTTGACACCTTGATTTGGCAAATGGCTTAAACCAATATCATTCAGATCAAGGGGCTGCCATACATCATCCAATACTACTAGGAACTTCATACCTTCATCAGCGCAAGCTTCGAAACATTCACGAAGC
Source organism: Arctium lappa (assembly GCA_023525745.1). Lineage (NCBI taxonomy): Eukaryota > Viridiplantae > Streptophyta > Magnoliopsida > Asterales > Asteraceae > Arctium > Arctium lappa. Next base: position 3,440,157 of record CM042049.1, read on the forward strand.
TTAATAGCTCTAGTTTTTTTATTTCCTCCTACAAGATCTAGACCGAGATATGCTGCTACAACTTGCTGAATAGCAATTATGTTCGTCTCTTCCCCTATAATTACTTTAATAACAATATCAAATATTTTCCTTTCAATCACAACCTTGGTTAACTTTTCCATCATTGTGGTCTTCCCCACTCCGCCCATACCGCATAAGGCTACCATATGAGACTTGTCGTCTGATTCAAGTGCTTCTAATGCTTCTGTAAAAGTCCGCTTTCTTGATTGGAAGTCACCGTCATCACATGATGGTGTTGGTACTTTGGAGTCATGGCGAGGCAGTGATGGTTCTGATGTAGATGCCTTCATGGAAGCAACTTCAACAGGAAATTTATGATCAGTCCACTTGATGCTACTTTCGTCATCTATGAGACGATTGATACGCTCAATGATCTTGAAGGCTTTCTTTCCGTACCTATGCTTATCCTTTAGATTGGAACTGCCAACATCTCTAGGAAATCTTTCCACCTCAGCTTTGATATCTTCTACTTCCTTCAACCAACTTGGGACACGAGATGGAATATGAAGCTTGTTACGTTCGAAATTCACCGTGAAGTCTTGAACATCATTTTTTCTATGATCCAATACAACGAGTTTTTCCTTCATTTCACTCACATTTATTGTGCAGGATATCACGTAGCCTATGTTTTTCTTAACATGATCCATGAGAGACTTAACAACAGGGTCAGCAATGGCATTAGCAATCTCCATTGCTCAATATTCTTACTTCTGCTACCACCTACATATATATAGAAGCAAACAAATAAACAATAGAAACGCTACATGCATCCTATATTCAATTGTTATAATAGAGCTGGGTAAAAGAGTACATATTATATATAATCTAAAACGAATTAATCGATATTAAACACGACAATAGTGGTCACCATTTTGAGTCATTTGGGGTTGTGTTAACGGTGAGAAGTGGTTATCAACCGTTGGATGAGAAATGGACGTACATTAGGATGAGATGCATCAGATCAATTCCTTTCTAAGCCCGTAATTCATGGGAGGGCTTGAGATTAAAAGAGATCAACGGTTCAGATCCACTTCTTACCTCACACTTGCTTTATAAAAGATCAGTAGTTTTGGTTTTCCTTGCGATCTTCTTCTTTGTATATAAACAATTCGGGGAAATTAGGATTACAGATAGAGAAAAGAAAAGAATGAGTTGGATTTCATAATTAAAAGTTAATTTGAGGAATCCTCTCAACATTTCATAGATGTGCTTTTCAATTTATCCTTCTACTTATAACTAGATGTCAATCTTTGACATGAATTTTTATTTTGATGTTGTCTTAAAAAAATTAAGATATAAGTTTAGTAACTAGAAGGTAATAAATATTTAGCCATAAGTAAATGAAAAAGAATGTATATTATTCTTGTTATTTCAGAATTAATATAATCACTTTTTTCTTATTAACACTTATTACTAAATAAATATTAATGTTATTGATTTCTCTGGGGATAAAAATACAATTATGAAATTACCACAAGATTTTTCAAATGACATCGTTAATTTTAGAACCAATATTTTGAATTTGATTAAAAAAAAAACATGCCATTAATCTATATCTATACTATATTATAACGCATGGATAAAAAAACTCTTAAAAATAATTGTTAAAGCTTAATGTACCGTTATTTAATGTTAATTACTTAAAATCTCTTAAAAACAACCATTAAACATTAATTATGGTTATCTCTTCAATCATTATCTCTTATCATTTTAATTCACCTAAAATCACTCCCCTGCATAATTAAATAATGATAAAAATCAAATTTTAACTATAAAAAATCTAAAATATAATTAAGAAAATTTAACAAAATATTTAATGTTTATTTATAAAAATATCATAGTATTAAATCTAAAATAAATTACATTATTATTAAACTATCGAAGAAACTCTTAAAAACAAGTTTTTATGCATTAAGTACTGTTTATTGATACACATACTTAAAATTCAAGATTACAAGTAATGATGCATAGTATAATTTTCTAAAACTATATGTTTTAATTCATAACTAACTAATAAACATAATCAAAACAGGATAAAAATCTCAATTTAAATATAAAGAATTTAAAATATATAAGATAATCATTAAATTCTAACAAAATACTTAATTTTTTATATAAAAAACATTATATTAATAAGCCTAAATTAAAAAAAAATTATAAAAATAACCTATTATCACTTCCAAAACCATTCAAAATCGTACCGTAAATCGACAAAAAAATGAAAGGAAACATTAAAATCATGATGTATCTCGTTGCATTGTGCGAGTACGCTTCTAGTTAATTATAACAGAGCATCACTGAATGTATGGAAACCTGTAACCGTGGACGTTGTTGAATGAAAATTGAACCATATTGTGAGCGACTTTGGGATGGAGTTTCCATGATTTCCAGATGGTTTGTGATGCAAACTAGAAATCCTTGGAGTAGTCTCATCATCAAACCTTATGAGTTTTGCATTTTGGGATGTTGGACCATGTTTAAGGTTCGATGAGGAGAAAATTTGTTAAATTAATGTTTGTTGACGGGTTTATTGTTTTAAAAAGGTTTGAGACTTGATCCTAGTGTTTTGGTGCCTTAAAATCGACATTGGAAGGTTTAGATGAGAAAACTTGGACTTTGAATAGGTTTTGGTAGGGGTGAGCATGGTACCGGACCGGTCGGTACGATTTTCCCGAATCCCGAATGTGGTCTAAAGGCGGTACCGAATACCGAACCGAGTAATCATATACGGTACCGGTACCGGTACCGGGTATTCGGTATTCGTCCCGAATTTCCCGAATATCTCAAAATCATTACATCAAACCAAACGTCCTATTGGCGTATTTTTAAAATTTTACATGACTATATTCTTTTACATCATAGATAAGATGTTTAACATGACATGGAAAGGGTCGAAATTTTGGATCTGGTGCAAAAAGCTAAGATCCGTTGGGGAGTTGAAGAAGATGAGAATTCCAAGTTTTTCCATGGAATTCTTAAAAGGAAAAGACGTCAATTAGCCATTCGTGGAGTTATGATTTATGGCGATTGGATTACGGACCCATGCAAGGTTAAAGACGAGTTTCATTCCCAATTTCAAGATAGATTCAACACTAGTGGGGGGGTGCGACCCACTTTAGAGGTGAAATTTCCGAAGGTTTTATCTGGCGATCAAGCTTCATTTCTTGAGGAGCCTTTTTCGCGGGATGAAATAAAAAAAGGCGTTTGGGATTGTGGAGCGGACAAAGTGCCTAGACCGGATGGATTTACATTTCGTTTTTTCAAGAAATTTTCGTCCCTTATTGAAGAAGACGTGGTGAAATTGGTGGGAAATTTCTTCGAGACTAGTCAATTCCCGAAAGGTTGTAACCCTTCTTTCATTGCTCTCATTCCAAAAGTACAAGGCACTAAATTTGTTAAAGATTATAGACCGATTAGTCTTATCGGTTGCCAATATAAAATAATTGGTAAACTTCTTGCTAATTGGCTATCTTTGGTTATTGGAGATATTGTAAGTAGTGAGCAATCCGCTTTCATAAAAGAGCGTCAAATTCTTGATGGTCCTCTAATTTTGAATGAGGCTATGGATTGGTATAAAAAAATCGGTCAAAGCTTTTGATTCTCAAAGTTGATTTCGAGAAAGCATACGACTGCTTAAGGTGGGACTACTTGGATTTAATCCTAACGAAATTGGGATTTGGCCTAGCTTGGTGTGGGTGGATCCATGGATGCCTTAAAGATTCGAAGGGGTCAGTTCTTGTTAATGGATCTTCGACTAAAGAGTTCTGCATTCGTAGAGGTTTAAGGCAAGGAGATCCTCTCTCCCCTTTTCTTTTCATATTAGCTATGGAAGGTCTACACGGCATTATTCAAGATGCGGTCGCGAAAAATATCTTCGTGGGTGCTACGATAGGTAACGTTCCGTACACTCTCTCCCACCTTTTTTATGTGGATGATGCAATTTTTTTGGGTGAATGGTCTTCAACGAATGTTAATAATATTATTCGTATTCTTAGATGTTTTTATCTTATCTTGGGTCTCAAAATTAATCTTCTCAAAACCAAACTTTTTGGTGTGGGGGTGGGATTGCATGAAATCGCGCGTATGGCTTCTTGTGTTGTGTGTGGTGGATCGATGCTTCCTTTTACGTATTTGGGTTTAACCGTTGGGGGTAACATGTCAAGAATGGAGGGTTGGAAGGTGGTAGTCAATAAATTTTTGGCCAAACTTTCCAATTGGAAAGTTAAAACTCTCTCGGTTGGTGGGCGGGTTACTCTTCTAAAGTCCGTCTTGAGGAGCCTTCCTACTTACTTCATGTCTATTTACAAAGTTCCAAGGTCAGTTGATAAAGTCTTGGAATCTTTGCGAAATAGATTCTTTATTGGCGGAGATGTTGAGGAAAAGAAAATGTCTTGGATTAAATGGAAAAAGGTTATGGCAGATCTCAAATTCGGAGGACTTGGTATTGGTAGTATTATGGCGTTTAACAGTGCTTTGCTTTTCAAGTAGATTTGGCGGTTCTGGTCAGAGGACGATGCGCTTTGGGTTAAAGTTATTAAATCCATATACGGCACAACGGGTTAAATTGGGTCAAATTTGTCTAGGCAAATTCCGAACTCCACTTGGGTTTCTATTTTAAAATCGGCCAACTACCTAAAGGATAAAGGAATTGATCTTTTTTCTTTTTGCAAGAAAAAGGTGGGCGATGGTGGTTTAACCGCTTTTTGGGATGATGTTTGACTTGGGGAATCCTCTTTTAAAATTCAATTTCCTAAGAGTTTATGCTTTAGATTTGGATAAATCGGCGAATGTCAAGTCTCGTTTGGAGTTAGGGTGTTGGTATTTGTGTCTTCGAAGGGAGCCAAGAGGTGGGGTTGAGGCTGCTCAATTATGTGAACTCAAACAAATCTTGTCTTCATTCGTGTGCTCGGATCAAAAGGATAGATGGATGTGGATGCTAGACTGGTCGGGCGAATATTCAGTGGCGTCTGCTAGGAGGTGTATTAATGCTCACTTTTTGGAGGTTGAGCCTATCCCTAGTAGATGGAATAGACTTATTCCCATCAAAGTCAACATGTTCGCGTGGCGGTTACGTCTTAATCGACTCCCTACTAGGCTTAATTTGGATAAAAGAGGTATCGACATTACGTCTCTTCTTTGTCCTAATTGTGATACTAGGGTAGAGGATTGTCATCACCTTTTCTTCTCGTGTCCCGTTGCTAAAGATTTATGGGCTCTTATTGGACGATGGTGGAAAATTGATATTCCGAGTCTACGCTCCTATTCGGATTGGGTTTCTTGGATTGATTCAATTAAGCTGAAAAAAGAGGTTTTTTGGTGTTTCGAGGCCGTTATGCTTATCACTCTATGGTCCATTTGGGTTTTCCGCAATGGCACTCTATTTGGCAACCCCAAACCAAAAAAGGCCGCGATCCTGGATAACATTATAACCCGTGCTTACTTTTGGATTAATTATCGAAGTACCAAATTGTCTATTAATTGGGTTGGTTGGCTTGCAAATCCTTCCCTTGTTACTCTTTCTTTGTAATAGTTGTTTCTCTAGCTTCTTGCTAGTTTTATAAAATTCTGTCGTTCTAAAAAAAAGATGAGATGTTTAACATCATATACATTCAAAGCTTGTTACTTTTTTTCAGAAAGTCATATTAAAATCTCAAATATGGTCGTTTAACTAAATTATCCACACATTTGAGAATGCATTTAAATATAAATCAAGCCTCTTGGAGCTCACGAACAAGGTTCACGATGAGCCTAAACTTTATGGTGAGTCTGACTTGAGTTACTTGAGTCATTTGACTCTTTGTGTTGTTTGAGCCTAAATTGGCTAACCCTTTATAGTAGCATGCATAGCTTGATGACGCTATTTATATACAGGGAGGATCAAACGAGAATAATAACTATTTAAAAGAACACGAGAACTAACAAAATCATTAGTGATTTTATATTAACGCGCAAAAAAGCCACGCGGACCTAAAGTCGCGGCCAAAGTCCCTTTTTTAGAAGAATTAATATGGGAAAGGAATCAATATTATATTTAGAAGAAGTCAAGAAGCCAAGAAGGAAAATAATTAAAATGACCTTTGGTTTATATTTAGAAGAAGTCAAGAAGCCAAGAAGGAAAGTAATTAAAATGACCTTTGGTCTTACCGGGACGGTTCGGTATTAGTACCGAGTCCCGAATCCCGAATCAGCGACATTACAAGTACCGAGTACCGAACCGAAAAATATAATCGGTACCGGTACGGTTCGGTATTTTCGGTGTCGATGCTCACCCCTAGGTTTTGGCTTTGTGCAGCTCGATTAGTAACCCACGCGTCTTTGTGCGCTACTTTAGTCGTGGCAGAAGTCGCCTTAGGTACTGTTGGTGCCAGGTTGATTTTTCTTCGTTTCTCGTTTCAATGTAGGTTTGGGACTTTCCTTTTGGGGATTGCCTTAAGGTTATTAAAAGATGGTCTTTGAGGTAGTTAAGATGGTTTAACACCATGTAACACCCCAAATTTCGTTTGGTTTTGCGAAGTTGTATTGAGGAAATAGAGGTTTTTGTGGCTGTCTACAGGACGCACGGGTCGTGCGTCCTCCTTCAGAGAAAACGCACGGGTCGTGCGTATGACCCAGGGCCGAGGCATAGTGCCAGCGCACGGGTTGCTTTTTAGATTTGCTTTTAATATCTAGAGTTAGAGATATTTTGAAATATCTCAAATCTCATTTCTCTCTCTCTCTTCTTTTCTTTTCTTTCTCTTTTCTTCTTTCGATCTTCAAGGCTTCGTTGGTAGCTAGTTTGCGGTGTTTCTAGCAAGGGGTCGGTGTTTTAAGCTTCACCTCTTCGTCGTGATCGTTATCTGGTTTTCCGGGTTTTATTCTAAAACCTACTAGTGAGTTCCTACTACCATTTTACAAACTTTATACATGTCAAAACTCTTATTTGCGAAATCCGAAGTATTTCTACGGTATGATTTTATGTTCTCTACATTTTGATATAAATGAAGTTTTGGTGATTCTCGGGGTTCCCGATCAGTTTTGACCAAAATGACGGGTTCCGCCTTATTGAAGTAAAATGATGTTTTACTTGCACATTATGTGGATATGTAAAAAGAATGTTAAAGACTCATTTTAATGATTTTCATTCTTACCAGAAGTTGAACTGGAAATGGCATTTTGTTTATAAAATGTGTTAATATCATATGTTTATTTATGGTTGGTCACATATGTTGTTGTGACGAGTCTGTACCATTACTAGTGGATCCCTAGGTTTTGAGTCGACTGTTATTAATTGGAGATTACCAAGTAAAGTAAATATAGAGCTACATGTGCATTAAATTGTGAGGCTCTGGACGTTAACAATATAGAGCTACATGTGCATTAAATTGTGAGGCTCTGACCGTTAACAACTATAGAACTACATGTGCATTAAATTGTGAGGTTCTGGCCGTTAATAAATTATAGAACTACATGTGCATTAAATTGTGAGGTTCTATAAGGTAATCAAAACGAAGAACTACATGTGCATTAAATTGTGAGGTTCTGGAAAGAAGGTCTATGACCTTATTTTAATGGATTTTATTCATAACATTAGTTAACTTGGAAAATGCTTGTTGGAAAGGTTTCCTTTTTGGATGCAAATGTTATATCCCTTGAAATTTATAAACTGTATGTTCTCACTAGGCTTTTTAAGCCTAACACTTTTTCTCAAATGATATGTATATCAGGTTCTCGTTAGCGGCGGGTTGCCAAGGGCTTGAGTGTCGGGGTTTGACCTCGAGGGTTTTTTAGATGATTAGTACAAGATTGTTGGGCATTTGTTAAGTCCCATATTTTTGGATGATTCTGGATCAACAATTAATGTAATATAGATAGTATATGTTTAGATTAGTTTGTTGTTGAGATCTTTATCTGTATTCAGATTTTTGTAAAGGTTAAGTACAATTCCCCTTTTTGGGAGGTTTAAACCTTTGGTTGATGCTTATTTGTACAGTTTCCGCAGCTTTAAATTTACCTTGGTTCTAGGGTGTTACAAGTTGGTATCAGAACTCTAGTTTAAGCGAACTAGGCATGAATGTAAGATGTCTAGACTTAGACTGAGTTTGATAGGCATTGATTGTGAGATTGGGTAGAACTTCTAAGATGGGTTAGTCTTAGAGTCGACGGAAGTTATGTTCATCAGGCGTTGTGATGATGGTAACAAGAACCCTTATGTGTTATATGTTCATAATCTCACTTAGCTAATGTGATTATGAGGATATTTTACGTGAGTGTAATTGGGTTGCTAATGTTATGACAATTGGTAGATGTAACGGTACGTTTCTTTCGTGCGTGTTTCAGTTAAACTCTTCCTTACCCTTTCTCATGCTTGTGTTTATCTGCTCTACCTTAGTATGTTGACCGTTAGAGTAGTGCGAAAGTTTCTAAGCGAGTAAGCTAAGGAATGATTGTTGTTTGTAGCAATGTCTCTTTGGAATTATAGTAAGTGCGTGGAACGCATTAAGTTAATCATCTTGAGTCGGATTCGTTGGTGGAATTAGAATTATATCTTGTTAGATCGATTATATTTCAAGGAGTTTTGTAAGTTAATTAATGGGATGGTTGCCCTATTATGCCTGAGGCATCCGGTTGATTATAGTACGTCAGGATGTTGGGAAGCGTAGTATTAAGATGTGAGTGCCGACCGAATTCATGCATTAAATTTATTTCTAAAATAAGGTTGCATAAATTGCTTTTCATGACTGCCAAACATAAAGTGATTTACCTTGTAACGCTTTGGCCAAAAACATTTAGCACTCAACATATTTTAAACTATGAGCATAAGCATGCTTAAAATGGTTTTGTTGCATCTGATTTCAAATTGTTATCAAAACTCTCTTTATTCACGTCTTGTGTTTAAATGCTATTTATGGATATCGTAATATCTGTGTTTTAACGCTTTTTGAGTTAATGGGCAAGTAGCTGTGGAATTTTGACCTTGACATTGGATCTCTTCCACGTATGTCAATGGTTTTAAAGGAAAAGTTATTTCCATACTTTGAGTCGGAGTTTCTTGAAGATTTTAGTTTGTACGAGTTTTGTTGAATTTCATGGAGTTTTGTTTTACGGATCCTTTTGTCGCGTGTGTATATTTTGTGATGCGTGAGTTTAATTTTATTGCATGCAAGTTATGAGTTCTTTGGGCGTCGTGTCTAAATCTTGTCAAAATGGTCGCCTTACCTTGTGTTGAAAAATGAAAATTTGGACACCACTTGATTTTAGCATTAAGGAGTTTTATGAAAATCCAGTTGAATTATGGTGTCTCATCTCACGACTTTTGTGTCGCGTAAATAATCTCAGGGTTTGTTAACAAATGTCAATCGTCGTGTACTATGTGCATTGAATTTAAGTATAACGTTGGTGTGAATGATTGCATAAACGATTTATGTTATTTTTAAAACAGGACTTTCGTTCTGATCGTATTTCCATCATTAACTCTTACTGTTAAAATTTCCGCAAAACATTTAGCGAGTTAGCGGCATTTTGTCGTGGTAGTTTTTATCTTGGTCAGATGTGTTTATCTTTTCAACGTGAAGCTTCAAACTCGATTTGAAATTTTATTTGCATCCTCGTTATTTTACCGCCCTTGGGGAATGAATTATTGCATATGGGGTGAGTTGAAAATTCTTTCGTTGCAAAGTCTCTTGGTTATATAGAGGGGAATTTTAAAGATAAAATCGTGATTTTCCCTTTTTGAGTTGTACAAACAATTGTTGCACGTATTGAAATACAAGAACCTATCTTCACGTTTATAGTATAAATTATTTCGTATGTTTTACTCGGTATTTCTCAAGGTACGAGTATCTTGTTAAGTTTTCGTATTCGGTAACTTGAATTGTTTTAACATCATAAATTGCTCATGTCGAGCTTAAATATTTCATCAAGTAAATAGTGTGATTTACATATTCTGGGTGATTTTGTACACGTAAAATCTACATTATGATTTATGCATCTTTGATGATTTTGTGCATCTTAGTATAATTGCATTCATAAACTTTTGGAAAATCTTTTGTCTCAATACGTGTTGAGTTTTGAGAAATCATGTCCTAGTGGTGTGTGTTTTCATAAACATTGTTTAAAGACATTTCATTATTTGGGGAAACGTTAAATGTCGGTTAAATGTGTTTTAAGGTTTACGAGACTTTCATTGGAAATTTACGTAAAGTGTCGGGCCTTTGGCTCGGGTTTTGACTGAATGAGTCGCGTGGACATTTGTCCGGATTTATAACTGCAATGAAGGATTTTAGCATGATGGAGTTTATTCGTGTATTGGTAAGTTAAAGTTGATTTATGAAAATAGTGTGCATGCCAAAATGTTTAGTTTTATGAACATGTGAGACACCCATTTTGGGATTTTTGGTTATTTTGGTAAATAAATCATGTTGAGGTGTTTCTTTGATGATTTTACATATATAATTGGAGTTCAATTGACGTAAGTGTCATTTGAGGTATTTGATCTTATAAACCTTTTTCAGAAAATGCATATTATTATGTTATGAGGCCTCTGAAAACAAAAGGGTATGAGTTCATTTGGAAAACGGTTTGTTTCAACCAACGATGAGATTTGAGTTAATCATACTTTTGGTCGTGTTTGCATAATAGTTGGTCAAACGTGTTTCAATATTTATTTCGGCTTTCATTTGAGTATTTACGTAAACCGTTGGGTCGTTGGCTCAGTTTTGACTAAATGGAGTCTTGAGGACATTTGTACGGTTTAAAAACAGTTGTGGAATTTTGGAGTATGATGCCGATTATTCAATGCCATTAGGAGTCACATGTTTTAGGAGCATTGGTTTTTCATTTGGAGTCGTGTAGCGTTGTAGATTGTAAAGCTGTAGATCCTTAGACAGTCTGTCTGTTTTGTAAAGCTTGAGATTTTGGGTTACACTTAGTGACCGCGCGGGTTTGCTAGCGAGTAGGCAATAGGTGGCACGAGCCACTGAGTTGGAACTCGTCTAGATTGGGTAGACACCCGTGTCCAAAAGCCCTTGAGATGGAACTCGACGGAGTATGGCTAGAGGCAATAAACAGTTTGAAGTTGTGATGTCTGGTATGGCATGGGAACTAAGATCGGGATGCGTGGTGAAATCCAATAACATCACGGGTGGCCCCATTCATTTGTTCTCGCCACCCAAGATGGAAACGTTTAGAGGTCATGCGAGGAAGTTGTATGGGCGGCCTACTTGCGTGTCCTTCTATTCTCTTTGTGTACGGGTCTCTCCGTCGTAGACCCGGGATATTTTAAACACTAATGTTATATTTTTACCGGCTTTGGTTATGTAGAGTCGACGGTAAATGATGGCTTTAATATTGGGTTCTCCCCACGTATATTAAGGTTTGAATGAAATGTGTTATTCCTGCATATTGATATTTAGTTTTCTTTCGTTTTTGGTCGTGTGAGTATTTGGGCCTAGTGTCCATGTTTTCGAACGTACGATGTGGATGGTGTTACTAATGTTTCATACTTCGAGTTAATACAAGTTGTGTCAATCTATAAAGTATCATTGAAATGAAGGATCCATCTTTGAAATTGCATAACTTTGAAAAGGAGTTGTTCCATGTTTTAAAATTCATTATTTGAAAGGTTCTATTTTTAAAGAGAAGTTCATCAATTTAAATGCTTTTACTTATGTAAAACTCTTGAGCTCTCTAGGCGTTAAGCCTAATCCTTTTTATTTTATCTACATGTGCATCATTCCTGTTGTGGGTTTTAGTAGTGCCCGTCCTTTATGGTCCGAATATATAGATTGGTGGTATGTTAGAGGTTAATCTTTATATGTGGTTGTAGACGAAGTATTTAGGGATGTATTAAGAAATTTAGAATAAGGGCTATTTCCAGATTTGGAGTCGGATTGGAGTTGAGTGATAACAGAATCTGTGTTAACCGTTTACCGGAAAGACGCATTAGTACGCCTTGTAAGACTATCTTTATCGATATTAGGAATGAATCAGTGAAATCTGAGAGTTTTGGGAAGATTAGCGTCGACCGTTGGCTTGGAGTTCGGAACCGTGCAGTTTGAAAGAAATTGGTAGATGGAAAGTTAAGGTCGCTAATTTCCTGGAGGTAGTAATTGTCACCTAAGGTTGGGAGGCAATCGTAACCTTGGGAGTAAAGGTTACCTTGAAGTGTTGAGTGTTCGCTCGGTTGGGAGTAAATAGTGCCCAATAAGGGTAGCTAATGTGGATGTCGGTTTTAGGATCTCGTCAAATGATTCTGGTATTTAGGTTTGAGACGATATTCTCTGCGATCAGTGTTCCATTGAGAAGATTAGATTTCGAGGACGAAATCATTCTAAGGTTGGGAGTATTGTAACACCCCAAATTTCGTTTGGTTTTGCGAAGTTGTATTGAGGAAATAGAGGTTTTTGTGGCTGTCTACAGGACGCACGGGTCGTGCGTCCTCCTTCAGAGAAAACGCACGGGTCGTGCGTATGACCCAAGGCCGAGGCATAGTGCCAGCGCACGGGTCGTGCACATTTCCTTTTTTGATAGGCTGTCAGGTTGCTTTTTGGATTTGCTTTTAATATCTAGAGTTAGAGATATTTTGAAATATCTCAAATCTCTTTTTTTTCTCTCTCTCTCTCTCTTCTTTTCTTTTCTCTCTCTTTTCTTCTTTCGATCTTCAAGGCTTCGTTGGTAGCTAGTTTGCGGTGTTTCTAGCAAGGGGTCGGTGTTTTAAGCTTCACCTCTTCGTCGTGATCGTTATCTGATTTTCCGGGTTTTATTCTAAAACCTACTAGTGAGTTCCTACTACCATTTTACAAACTTTATACATGTCAAAACTCTTATTTGCGAAATCCGAAGTATTTCTACGGTATGATTTTATGTTCTCTACATTTTGATATAAATGAAGTTTTGGTGATTCTCGGGGTTCCCGATCAGTTTTGACCAAAATGACGGGTTCCGCCTTATTGAAGTAAAATGATGTTTTACTTGCACATTATGTGGATATGTAAAAAGAATGTTAAAGACTCATTTTAATAATTTTCATTCTTACCAGAAGTTGAACTGGAAATGGCATTTTGTTTATAAAATGTGTTAATACCATATGTTTATTTATGGTTGGTCACATATGTTGTTGTGACGAGTCTGTACCATTACTAGTGGATCCCTAGGTTTTGAGTCGACTGTTATTAATTGAAGATTACCAAGTAAAGTAAATATAGAGCTACATGTGCATTAAATTGTGAGGCTCTGGCCGTTAACAATATAGAGCTACATGTGCATTAAATTGTGAGGCTCTGACCGTTAACAACTATAGAACTACTTGTGCATTAAATTGTGAGGTTCTGGCCGTTAATAAATTATAGAACTACATGTGCATTAAATTGTGAGGTTCTATAAGGTAATCAAAACGAAGAACTACATGTGCATTAAATTGTGAGGTTCTGGAAAGAAGGTCTATGACCTTATTTTAATGGATTTTATTCCTAACATTAGTTAACTTGGAAAATGCTTGTTGGAAAGGTTTCCTTTTTGGATTCCAATGTTATATCCCTTGAAATTTATAAAGTGTATGTTCTCACTAGGCTTTTTAAGCCTAACACTTTTTCTCAAATGATATGTATATCAGGTTCTCGTTAGCGGCGGGTTGCCAAGGGCTTGAGTGCCGGGGTTTGACCTCGAGGGTTTTTGAGATGATTAGTACTGGATTGTTGGGCATTTTTTAAGTCCCATATTTTTGGATGATTCTGGATCAACAATTAATGTAATCTAGATAGTATATGTTTAGATTAGTTTGTTGTTGAGATCCTTATCCGTATTCAGATTTTTGTAAAGGTTAAGTACAGTTCCCCTTTTTGGGAGGTTTAAACCTTTGGTTGATGCTTATTTGTACAGTTTCCGCAGCTTTAAATTTACCCTGGTTCTAGGGTGTTACACACCAATTCTTCATTGGTTAATTTAGGTGTTCGGTTTGAACTTTATTAGCCAACATCGAGTATGGTGGTGTGTTGAACATCAAGTAAGTTCCCTTAACCTTTTTATAAATGTGGAATCATTTGTGAGTATTTTCTTAACTCTGAATATGGTTGTATGATTTGGCATGTTTTACATATTTTGAAGCCTTCAGCTATTATTTGTCTAAAACTTGTATAACATCGAATGATTATTGTTTAATTATTGTTTATCACATGGTATTATGGTTTTTGCTTTGGAGGTGGGCTGCACAGTGGGATTAGTGTATCTTGGGATAGTGGTAATCCCTTGGGAGTTTATATTTCCATGTGCCTTGAATTTGTTTCACGTGGACATTGGATGGACATCTTCTTGGGCCTTATTTGTAATCGTCACAGTGGAGTGACTGTAGTCTATGAACACTGTGCAAATCCCGTGGTTTATGCTTGGATAAAAATTTGGTTATGATTAGGCCTTCATGATGGTTTTCTATGCTATCTTAAGTTGTTTTATTATGTTATTTGAGAGAGAATTCACTAGACCTTATGGTGTAACCCTCATTTTTCATACTTAAAACCATTTCAGGTAAGAGTAATGTCGGGAGTTCCTCGAAAGATAAGATGTGATGCTCTTAGAAGAGGCTTGGATTAGAGGGTTTTGTTAGTTTACCTTTAGACTTATAATAATTCTCAGTTGTGGATAAGTACCCGCTGCAAACATTTAAGATGAACGTATTGAATTTTTAAACTGATATACGTTTGGGGCCGTTTTGGTAAACTTTTTATGCTATTGTTATTTTGGATTTTGGGTTGTTACACCAAGCGAGCTTACATATTTCAAAAGTCACTTAAGCCTTGGCGACTTTCCAAGTGAGTTTACTCACTTCAAAACTCACTTAAGCCTTGGCGACTTTCCAAGCAAGTTTTCTCACTTCAAAATTCACTTAAGAGCATCAGATCTTGGACTTTTTATCCGTTAGGACTTGTTGTAAGGTGCCCAGGTGAGTTCTCTTCAATTTTTATGAACTTGTGACTATCTATGAATGATTTAAAATGATGATTGTGGTTTCATGTGATGTTTCATTTTGTTAAATTGATTATATGCATATGTGAACGTTGAATAGTCTTATTGACTTTGTGGGGGTTTGGATTTGCAACAGCGAGAGTAGGGTACCTTGAGATGGGGGATATCTCCTGGGAGTCATAATCCATGTGCACATTCGACAAACATCTATTGAGGCCTTGAATGTTTTGTCACGGTGGGTGACGGTGTGGCTACGAACATTATGCAAAGTCCATGCATGTGAGATGGTACATGTCTAATTGATCATGATGTTTTCATATTATTTTCTAGTTAACTATTGTTCATGGTGAAATTAAGAGAACTCACTAGACCTTTTGGTCTAACCCTCGCTTTTTAAAATATAAATCATTTTCAGATAAGTTTCATGTCGAAAGTAGCTAGTAGGGCAGGAAAAGGGAAGAAATGATTCTTTGTTTAGAGATCGAGAAGAGACTCGAGTATAGTTTCCTATAGTTTTGTAATAAATCTCAGTTGTGGATGTATGTTTACCGTTGCAAACATCGAGATGTTTTGAGAAACCCTTGTACTTGTATTTTACGATGTCGGATGGGGTCACTTTTATGAATATTGTCACTTTTTGTTTTGGGTTGTTACATGTATACATTTTTGCCGCTTTTTGTTGTTCTCCGATTCTTTATTTTTAGGGTTTTCCTTTGAGCATTATATACGGTTGGATTGTCGTGAGAATGAAAGTTTTTGTGTGAACAAAACCTTCATCTACTATCAACTGTACTCATTTACCTATTTTTATCATAATAATTGAAACTTTAACAAATTTATATTATGAAAGTGATTAAAAGCATATAAAGGTTCACGGAGGTGACTGAAACTAGCGGTGCAATACACGGGTTGGTTGGGTTGCGACATTTAAACTACCCAACCTGAGTAGGCAGTTTGAAAAAATCTCGAATCATCCCAATTAACCAATTAATAAGTACAACCCAACCCTCACAAGTTGAGTTGAGTCAGTTGGTTTGAGATGACAGGTTAATTCAATGTAAACTTTGTTCATCTTTGTCTTTGATTTTCAGTGATTTATACGTATCGTCTATTTCTCGATCCACTCTTATATATAACTAGGCATATACCCGCACGATGCTGCGGAATGTAAGTAAAGAACGAACAATTAATGCTACTTTCTTATAGACATTTCATCAACAATCAACCATGACCTAAGAATCACAATTTGTGAAACCCTAAACCCTAAACCCATAAAGATATTCAATAACTAGTTTATATTACAATTATTGACGAAAAAAATTATAATGATATAATTTATAATAATAATGAAATGTATTTTACGATTATGTATTTTTAATGTGCTAACGGTGAAAAAAAAATAAAACGTATGGATAGAAAACAAATTAATTTATAGATATTCATGATATTTAATAGTACGGTTAAATTATAAAATATTCAATATTGGACTCGTTTTAAAGGTATTGACGATACGATTATAATGGTATAATTTGTAAAAAAGAAACGTATTTTTTCATTGCATTTTTGTTCATATACGATTATTTTTGTTAATATGATAATGGTGTAAAATGAAAAAACTATGGATATAAAGTAAATTAAATAAGTAATTGTAAGGTTGGTAAATGTAACATTGTACAATAAACACTTTGTAACCGTTTTGGAATCTTTATAATATAGTATATATTAAAAATTGGATCAATCCTAATTGTAGATATGTTAAAAATATTTTTTTAAGCTAATTCATGAGTTATTTTGGGATTTAAGTTGCATCATTAGATCAACCCAATCTAAATCATTCCTTGCACTTCTCACCATAACTCTTATTCTCACACAACCTTTCATCTAGATATATACTATACACATTAGTTATAAAAACGTGCAATACAATAGGATATAGAACTTTATTGCAAATCCAGTACAACCTTTTGTTTAAGAAAAAATTCCAAGATTTTTTTTTTGTTGAAGAAAACTAAAATTAGAAAAGGGTCTTAATTTGAAAATCCCGTTACAAGTTTCAAATTAAACATTATAAAATTACCATTTTTGCATAATTTGTTTGATCCAACAATTTATCGTAATTTAAATCTTTCTTATTAAAAAATAAAGATATAACTTTTTTAAAGTATCTATACTATATTATAAAGTAAGGATAAAAAACTCTTAAATATAAATTATTAGACACAATGTACCATCATTTTATGCAAGATTTTAAAAATCTCTTAATTTACAAGTATCAAAGCACAAGATACATATTACTACTACAGACTTCTAACACCCACCAATTTGGTATGTACAGGGTCTTCCTTTTATGCAGATCTTTCCATGTATCACTATTAATTAATATATTATATTACTATTAATTTGTTTTAATTATATTATTAAATATGTAATTGGTTATTTTTTATAGATGTCATTAAAATATATAAAATAATCATTGAATTCTAATAAAATACTTAATTTTTTTATATAAAAAAAATTATGTTATTAAGCCTAAAGTAAACAAATTTATAAAAAAATAACATTATCACTTTCTCAAAACCATCCAAAATCGTACTGTAAATCGACAACAAAACAAAAATAAAATGAAACATTAAAACCGTGATGTATCTCGCTGTATTGTGCGAGTACGTTTATAATATATATAAAAATATATATAAAGGAAGGTTCGGGGAAAACTTAGACATAGAACATTACCTCTATATGAATAGTGCTAATTGGCTTTCTTTTTTCTCATAAAAGTGTTTATAATAACTAATGCTTCTCTGAACTGCTTATACTCAAACCTGCTTCTTTCCTTTCCATCACCTTGGTACTTTATAAATCTGGTGTCTATTAAGATACATATTGGAGTCATATATTGGCTAGACATAGGTGTCGTTTGTTTTTTAAGAGATCTAAAGTCTGAAATCTTATTTTTGTTATAATTAATAAAATGTGGTGTATAAAAAGGTCTAAACGATTCAGACTTAAGAGTCATTAAGAGATTTTTTTTAAAACACAAACAACCCCATAACCTATTAAATTTCTTTTCATAATCTGGTGTCGATCAACCTCTTATTAAAAAATTAGTTTCTTTTTATCCACCTATATAATCTCCATCTTCAATCCAACTTGATGTTTTTGACGTTCATTGGTGATCTAATTCAACCTAAAATATATATTTAACAAAAAATTCCTTTATGTTTTATCTATACTATATTATAAAAACGACATAAAAAACTTTTAATTACAACATTTTAAGCACAAGGTACAACTAATTAAAATCAATTACTTAATTTACAATTTCTTAATGCTTTCGTACAACCTTTCCAAGCACAGTATCTCACATAATCATCTATTTGTGGAGTGGATACTCATTTATTAATATAAATATTTGTTTTTTTGGTGGAGGATTTTATAAAATAGATTTTATATTAGCATAATCTATTTAAAATGTAGATTTTACATTTAAATCTATATTAATGAGATGTAATATAAAATCTTTTTTCTTCCGTATTTTTTTATATTAATGAGATGTAATATAAAATCTTTATTTTTATCGACTAATACTATGAGGTCTTGAAGTCAATAGTCAGATAAAATTTCAAGTGGTACTGAGTGAATTTGAACTATACCAGTTGAGTTGTTGGTTACAAAAGATAGAAATCATTTATTTTTTTTGTCATATTTGATGTGGGTTGAATGTTGTTAATTAATTTACAGATTTATACGTTCAAAGTGATTGTCAAGTGTTGTCGATGAGGTTTCAGAAAAATTGCAAAATCTGTAAAAACGTATGTTCATATTTATAATTATTTCAATAATAGTGATATGTTGTGAGACATGTCGTTTGAGTTTTAAATAATATAATACAAAACTATTACCAATATTATTGCACAAACTCATAACAACAAACGATTAAGAATATATGCAAGTTAACCACTTATGAAAATACATTCGTTTTTCACATTGTATTTCATTAACTGTTAATAGAGAAATTACGTTTCATTTTAACTCGGTTCAATATTCCAACAAAAAATTTATCCTTCCGTGCAATGCACGGGCCCAACACTAGTTATCTATAATTAATCTTTATTCTATTTCTTAATATAAAAAGTACATAAAAAATTATTTTGTCATCTAAAAACCATAATTATAATACGATTGAAAAGAAAATGAAATTTTTTAAACTTTCAAGGTATTGGGAAATAGAAATAAAATGAAAGGTTAAAGTAACGAAGATATACCAAGATCACGGCTAAATAAATGACTTTTATCTATAAAATTCATCAATGGAAATTTCGTTGGTGATTATCGACGGATTTTCTAAGGAATATTTCGTAGGTAAAAGTCTTCCATTTAATAGTGGGTTGATCTTTATTTCTAAAAAGTTGTAGAATACAATTTTTTTTATTGTTTCTATAAATAAAAAAAGTTAAAATCACATTTTTAATTAAATAAGTTTTATTTAAACAAAATAAATAAATTACCAATTAAAAAGTGACACATGACGTTGGAGGAAAAAGTTGACCAATCCTAATTCACCAATCGTTCATTTTCTTTTATTCTTCCTTGTTTTTTTTTTTTTGTCTTATTTGAGTTGACAAGTTCATCAAGCATCACGACTATTTGTAATCGTCACGAGCTTAATATGACTAAGAACTTATTCAGTCAATTATATATGATTGTTTGATAGTGTTTTAACTTTTAATGATATAGAAAGTGGTTTATTCAGTAAGATTTAAAGATGAGCTATTTTGCAAAAATCAAGTTTTTTTTTCCAAACTACCCCTCCCAATTAAAGAACACGCTCCTTCCATTTATGAAAAAAAAAACTCAAACAAAAACCCACCAATCTATATGTAACAACCGGGTATAAAGTTTAATAAAGACAAGTTGGGGGTCTAGTTGGTCAGGATTCGAAATGCAAGGGGATATGGGGTAACATGGTTTAAAAAGGATTTTTACCCTAAAATCTCTCATTTTGGGTTTATTGAAGCGGCTGATAGGTTCTTGGAGATAGGAGAGAAAGGGTGGAAGAAATCAATTGAAGGAAGGAGCTAATTGGGTGTTCTTCATCTTTATCAGGTAAAACCTAAATCCTAATCTCCTAATTTGTAAGAGACTAGTTTATACTTCACAATCTGAAAATGGGGGTTTGAAATTAAAGTTGTCTTTGAAGTTGGAAATCCCTAGATTTAATTTTGAATCTGAAATCAGTAGAATTGGGTAGAAGTTAAACTTGATTATTGGAGTATTTATTGAGTTAGAGCTGTTGTATTTGTTTGAGGGTTTAATGTAACACCCCGAATTTTAGACCTCTTTGTAAAATAATTATTTTAAGTTTTTGTTTAAGAATTCTCTTTCATGGTATTTGAATCTGGGTGAAATCGGGTCGAATCGTCGGATTTCAGAGTTGGAAGGGGTCTCGGCGACTGTGCCCGCGATAGTGACAATGTCACTATCGCATGGGCATTATCACGAGGGAGTTTGAGGCCACGGTACATATGACGCGATTGTGACCGGCGATAGTGCCACGGTCACAATCGCAATGTCAAGGTCGCGAGGGGAGGAGATGTCTCGGTACGGTTGTCGCGACTGTGCCCGCGATTGTGCCAAGGGCACTATCGCGTGGGCACTATCGCGCGCGGTGTTCAGACGACCAAACTCTCATTTAATGCCATTTTTAGGGTTTAGTTCATTATTTGAAGTTGCAGCTCCTTGAAGACGTTTTCACACACTAGAGGTGCGATTTTCACACACTCTTCCTTTCCTCTCTCTTCATTAATTGTTAGGTGGGTAAATCATTAATGGTTAATGATCCTTAGGGTTTTGAGTTCATAGGAGTTACTCTTTCAAGATCAAAGGGTGGAAGTCTCAATCCCATTCATTCCTCAGGTAGCGTTTGGTACGCAGACAAGATTGGACTGGACTGGACAGGACAGAACTGGACAGGACAGGACAAGAGGCTAGGACAGGACTGGACAAGACAAATGGCTGTCTTATGTTTGGTACGACTAGGACTAGATAGGACAGGACTGGACAAGTTTCCCTAAAAGTTGTTTGATAATTTTATATGTCATATAATAGTTATAAATAACACAAATAAAGAATATTCTTAAATAATTTAATTAAAAAACATTATTAATTTTTTTACACAATTTTCATACATATAAATACATACAAAAACAATAGTAGGAAATTTGAATGAAGAATCTGAAATAATTGATGGTAGTTCGAAAAAATCGGATTCATATAAAAAAATATAATAGTTGATTCAATTTGGAAGATCTTAATGAATTGATGGATGCATAGTTGCAGCGACGAGTAAAGATAAAAGACGATGGGTGGCCGGTGAAAGACGATAGTTGTGAAGAAGGTGAAAGATAGTAATAGAGGTAGTGGTGGTGGCGGTGCACAATGGTAATTGAGGTTATTGTAGTGGAGGAAGAGACGGAGGTTACCAACGATGGTTGACGGCGAGCGATAGTGGTGGTAGCCAACGACGGTGGTTGGCGGTAAGCGTCGGTGACGGCGGCGGCAATGGGTGGTGGTGATTGGTGGAGGTGGCGATGGGTGGTGGAGGAAGTTGTTGTAGTAGTGAAGGAAGAGGTGGAAGTGGTCGACGATGGTTGGTTGTAGCTACCGGTGGCCGTCGATGGTGGTGACGACAATAGGTGGTGGTGATCGGTGTTAGTGGAGGTGGCGATGACCTATCGTTTGGGAGGTGGTGGAGGAGGTTGTTATGGTGGAGAAATAGGTAGAGGTGGCCGACGGTGGTTAGCGGTGGCTACTAGTGGCCGCCGATGGTGGTAGTAGCGCCGATGGGTAGTGGTGACCCTTAAGACTAATACCATATTAGGATTATATATTAAATGGCGGTAAATCAGTGATTTTTAGTTTCTGTCTCATTTCTGTCCCATGTTGTTCCACCTATTTTGGTGGAACAAGAAAATACCCCTTTTTGTCCCATCTTGTCCCACCCTGTCCAGTTTTTGTCCCTGTCCCATGTCGTGCCAAACATGGGACAGTGAACTTTTGTCCTGTCCCATGTCACACCAAACATGGGATAGTGAATTTTTGTCCCGTCCTGTCCCACCCAGTCTGCAAACCAAACGCACCCTCACTTCTAGGGTTTGTTCATTTAACTTCTAAGTAAGTTTTCTTAACTTATGTACATGCATACTTGCACTATTACTTGTTTATATGAAATATATGAAATGCATGATGTTGACTTAAAAACTAGGGTTTTGCTTATCTTCAATAAATAAGATTTTTGGTGTTGGTGGAAGTGGAAGTGGAAGTGTTTAAACATGTGGAAGAGTGCTATTTACAAGTATTATAGAAAAGGGACAAATCATGGTGTAGGTCTACATCTCTACATAATGAAATGTCAAATGCCTAAATTCTTATCAGCAGTTGGGGTCACTATACTAGTTGGGGATTTGCATGTGGTTAAATGAGTTGTAATTTCTTATGGTGAATATGTATCAAGCGTGATCACACTATTTGGGCCAATAATATGTTTGCATGAAGATTGTCATCTATAATTGTTCATAACTCTTGTTGGGAGTCTTATATCTATTTCCTTGTGCACGAGGATTTAGATGGTATGCATGAGTATTGCATGGTTATTGTCGTTGGGCATTTTGAGTAGACAATAGGGGGCGCAAGTCCCTTAGTTGTACACTCGGCTAGATTGGATAGGCACCCTTGCCTGTAAGACCTTGAGGTGTAACCCGACGGGGTAAGCGCTAGAGGCAGAGAGGGTTTGAAGATTGTGATTTCCGGCGTGGCATGGGAACTAGAACCGGGCTGGACGGTGAAATCCAATCTAGATCGCGGGTTACCCCGCTATACATGGAAGATATTTGTGTATTAATTGTACAGGAATTTACAATGTCCCGATTTGGGAGGTTTGACATTGACCTCAATGCATTGGGAGCCGGTAACGTTTAATTATTGTTCTTGTTTACATTATATTTTGGTATCGGCATATCAACCAATAGGCTTCATTCTAACACTTGTGTTCATGTTTAAATGGTTCACAGGTTCCGTTAGCGGTGCGAGTAGGATGTTTTGATCTGCCGGGATCGCACCTAGGATTCCTCCTTAGACCGGGCATTATTTTTGGGATTTGAGAAAGAGCGCTTTTGAATTCATAGTGACACCCATTTTAATCTAGTTGTTAATTGTTCTAGATTGAATAGGTTGTCATGTATATGTCTTAATTATTCCGCTACTTAATTTTTCAACTACCCCGACTCTGTTGGGTTTTAGTAAGTACATTTACAGGTTTTGGATTCGCCTTATTTTAGGCGTTATATTGCAGAAAATTTAAGTTTTATTTTACCCAAATTTTTAGCGTGTTACATTTAATCTTCGATCGGAGTAAAAATGTCGGAACCTTGGGGTTTTGTTTGACAGTCCGGTCGTATTCTGGGAAAGTAACCTCGATCGAAACTTTGGTATCGGTCGAGGGGGGGGGGGGGAAGCTTATCCCGATCGATTGTGAATATATGCGGACCGAACATCCGAAGAGAGAGAGACTCGGTCGCCCGATAAGGGGACTTCGGTCGTTAGTAGCAGCTCTTGCCGGTCGAATTAATAGGACACCGGGCGACCCTATCGGTCGGGTCCCGGTCGAGGTATCTTCCGGTCAACCGATGAAAGTGTACACCGGTCGACCGATGAAAGTGTTTACCGGTCGATGTTGTGGATTAAGACCCCGGTCGTGTTTTGTAGCAGGTTCCGGTCGTAATAGGAAGTCCTGGTCGGAGGTCATCTTTCCGGTCACCAACTTGAGAAGGGTGGGCCAAAGCCCACGTACTTTTATTTAGAGCCATGTGTAGCTCTTAGACTTTGGCCCATTAGTGAAATTTAGATGTGGACCTTAGCATGATCGGCCCACATGTTTATTTTGGTAATTTAGATAATCCTTCTAATTATTTAAGGACTTTGGATGTCATTTAGAGTTGGGATTAACGGGTTATGTTAGGTCAAAGGATAGAGGGTGTTGGGCTAAGGGGGTTAAAGTCAATTTCCGCCAAAATTAGATCGTATCAGAAATTCACCGAGCGGTGTCTCGTTTTATAGGTTCGATTCGGACTACTCAATTAGGCGGGAGATTTTAACGGTGGACTTCAGGTGAGTTTTTCTAAACTAAACCTTTTGATGATGAAAGCATGTGAAGATTCATTATAAACGTTGATTTAATTATGATGGCATGATTTTATTAAATTGTTCAAATGTGTTATAAATTGTTGTTGCTTAAATGTATGCATACATTATACGTGGGTTACGTGACCTAAGTCGGGGAGTGTGGCCCGCCTACTCGTGCCGGGGAGTGTGGCCCGTTCATGTCGTTGGGGGGGGGGGTGTCCCAACATTAAGGCAGCGCGAGTTAGACACATCGTCTTTGACGGTCGTGTGGTCCGTAACGTGTTTTATTTATGTGCCATTATTAAATGTTATTTTATCTTAATCTGGAAAGTGTTTTGTTGCTTAACTGTTAGAGGGAACTCACTAGACCTATGGTCTAACCCTCGCTCTTTTAAAACTAAAAATCTTTTCAGGCCGTCGCGAGTTAGGAAATGCAGCTAAAGGCAAGGAGAAAGTCTAGCGGGGGCGGATAGAAGACCGTCATTTAGTTGTTATTCATTATCTCAGTTGTGTATAGGTTGTTTACAGCAAACCTTATTTTTCCTATTGTAAGTTTGGGACCGTTTGGCTTGGATTATCATTCAATCATTGAGAATTTTATTTTTGAATCGATCCGTTTGTTTATATTTTTGATTGGGTTGTTATAGTTGGTATCAGAGCCATAGTTTAAGGGATCTAGGCGGCCAGTTGGGCTTAGACTTAAACTTAGTGCATGAATCACAACTGAGATTATAGGATGGTCGTAGGAAGTCGGGAAATAGAGTGGTGAGGACTAACATGTAAGGTAAATTTAGAATTACATCTGGCCAGTGTAATTGTAAATTTACAAGTACATGTGCGTGCTTAACTTGCTTTGCTTTGGGGGTTACCTTAATGGAGTTTTATTGATGTTTTAATTGTAGCTATGACTGAAAGAGTAACTAGGAGCAGATCAGTGCCTGCAGTAGAGGTGGCACCTGTTAATGAAATGGTTGAGGATGGACCTGTTGCTCCTCCTCATGCAACTTCTAACCGAGGGAAGGGTCGCGGACGACCCAAAGGGAAGACAACAAAGAAAGCGACCACGCAGGTTAATGGACCAGCTACGGGAACTAGAGGTGGAAATACGACTCGTGTTGCGCGTCGAGCTAGAAGCGTGGAGGTGGGACCAGAACTAGAAACCTCACTTCAGGAAAGTTCGGCTTCGGTGAGGGGTCGAAGGCAGAATAGAAATCGTGCCTGGGGACGAACACAGGGGTTTGTCACGCAAGAAACCTTTGCGGTTGAGATGGGGAAACTGCAGGAAACTCTGAACGCGTTGTTGACGCAGCGATCTAACGAAGTGTCGGCAAGTAAGGAAAAGAGTGGGGACAAAGAGACGACTGAAGTGGCAGATTCGCCGGTGACCATGGTGGGAAGTCACTCGCAGACAACTCCTGTAGTGATGATCAAAGCGATGGGTGAAAAGGGGTGTAGCTTCAAGGAGTTTGCTGCTTGCAAACCTCCTACTTACAAAGGTGAGTGCGACCCAGTTCTGGCGATGAAGTGGATAAAGAGCATGGAATTGGCCTTCGACACCAGCAAGTGCTCTGAAGGGGACAGAGTAGTATACGCCTTGGCTATGCTGAAGGACGAGGCGATTATGTGGTGGGACGTGGAGTCCAGTGGCCAGGGTTCGGCAGTAGCTAGGGAAATGTCGTGGGCTGAGTTTGTAAAGAGGTTCAAAGCACAATTCTGCCCTCTGGCGGCAATTAAGAAGTTAGAAGAGGAATTCTTAAGTCTGGAGCAGAAAGATATGACCGTGCGAGAGTATACGACCAAGTTCATTGAAAAGTCCCGATTTGCAGAGATTTACGTGCCTAACGAAGAAAGGCGTGTGGAACGTTACATCTATGGGTTAAGAGGTAATATCCGGGAGTTTGTGTCAAACAAGGATCCAGCAACGTTCCAGGCAGCGGTAAATGCAGCTGAGTTACGGGAGAAAGAAAGGAATTGTCAGACCACCGAGCGAAGCGGAGACAAACGGAAATGGGAAGGGCCTAACCGTGATTCCAAGGCGTTCAAATCGGCAAAAACTGATCATCAGAGTAATTCGAAGTTTGTGAGCAAACCTTGCAGCAAGTGTAATAGGGTCCACAAGGGGGAATGTATGTTGGAGCGAGAAGGGTGCTACAAGTGTGGGAAAATGGGGCATATGGCTCGTGACTACCGCGGGTCAAGGTCGTGTTACCAGTGTGGATATCCTGATCATATCAGGACGGATTGCCCTCAGCTAAAGAAGGGAAATGTTGGGGTGTTTGGAGATAAAGGAATCGAGAAGAAGGTGGAGCCAGCTCGGGCGAGAGCAAGGGCTTTTAACATGACAGCTGAGGAGGCGGTTGAGACGCCAGATGTGATAACAGGTATTTTTTCCATAGACTCGATTTTTGCTAAAGTATTGTTCGATTCGGGTGCAAATCGTTCGTTTGTGTCACCGAATTTTGTGCACAAACTGCTAGTGAAACCCAAGAAGCGTAGTCGAGGGTTTGAGGTAGAAGTAGCCGATGATAGTCGAGTCTTAATGGGAGAAGTATATGACAGGTGTAGTATAGACATTGACGGTCATACCTTCCCATTGCGGTTATATCCGATGGGCATGGGGGAATTTGACGTCATTGTGGGGATGGATTGGTTAGCGTCTAATAATGCCAGTATCGTTTGTAATAAGAAACTAATCCGAATAGCGTTGCCGAATCAGAAGTCATAGTTTATGGGGATCGTCGGGATAGAAAGTCATGCTTGATCTCGATGATCAAGGCCAAGCGTTGTTTAGTGAAAGGGTGTGTGGGGTTCTTAGCGTATGTGGTAGACGCTAAGAAAGAGAAGAAAGGATTAGAATCAGTTCTGATAGTGTGTGAGTACCCGGAGGTGTTTCCGGAAGACTTAACCACTCTGCCACCGGATAGGCAAGTGGAGTTCAGGATAGATTTGATGCCGGGAGTGGCACCAATAGCAAGAGCTCCTTATCGTTTGGCTCCGGCCGAAATGAAGGAGATGATGACTCAACTGAAGGAGCTGTTGGATAAAGGTTTTATCCGACCCAGCACGTCGCCGTGGGGAGCACCAGTATTATTTGTCAAGAAGAAGGACGGGTCTATGAGAATGTGCATAGACTACCGGGAACTCAACAAGGTGACAGTTAAGAATAAGTATCCGCTTCCTAGGATTGACGATCTCTTCGATCAGTTGCAAGGAGCGAGTTACTTCTCGAAGATAGATTTGCGTTCGGGTTATCATCAGTTAAAGGTGAGAGAGGAGGATGTACCCAAGACTGCGTTTCGTACGAGGTACGGACACTTCGAGTTTCTAGTCATGCCATTTGGGCTGACGAACGCACCGGCAGCATTCATGGATCTGATGAATAGAGTATGTAGTCCCTTCTTGGATAAGTGTGTCATCGTCTTCATTGATGACATACTGATTTATTCACAGTCCATGAGTGACCACGAAGTGCATCCGCGAGCTGTGTTAGAGTTACTTAAGAGGGAGAAGTTGTACGCCAAATTTTCGAAATGTGAATTTTGGCTAAGAGAAGTGCAGTTCTTAGGACACGTGGTGGCGAAAGACGGGATCAAGGTGGATCCAGCGAAGGTTAAGGCAATCGAAGAGTGGGAGGTGCCAAAGACACCGTCTGAAGTAAGAAGTTTCCTAGGTTTGGCGGGTTACTATCGAAGGTTTATTCAGGACTTCTCGAGAATAGCCACGCCATTGACTGCTTTAACAAGAAAGAATGTTAAGTTCGCATGGGAGGAAACTCAGGGGGATGCGTTCAGCGAGTTGAAGAAAGGGTTGAGTAGTGCACCGATCCTGTCTTTACCCAAAGATACAGAAGGATTTGTGATTTTTAGCGACGCCTCAAAGTTTGGTCTGGGATGTGTGTTAATGCAAGATGGAAAGGTAATAGCTTATGCGTCTCGGCAATTGAAGGAGCACGAAAAGAATTATCCGACACACGATCTGGAGCTGGCAGTCGTGGTGTTCGCATTGAAGATCTGGAGGCATTACTTGTATGGGGTTAAATGCCAAATTTATACCGACCATAAGAGCCTTCAACATCTGTTCAATCAAAAAGAGTTAAACATGAGGCAGCGAAGGTGGATGGAGTTGCTGAGTGATTATGACTGTGAGATTTTATATCACCTAGGTAAAGCTAATGTGGTAGCGGACGCCTTAAGTCGGAAGGAGCATAGTTCAGTATCCAAAGTAGTAGCGTTTCAAGTTGAGACGACTTCAAGCTTTCTAGAAGAAGTCAAGAAATATCAAGAGGAAGCTGTGTCGAGTGAAAATCTGAAAAGCGAAAGAATCGTGGGAATCATTGACTTGTTAACTGTGGACAATCGTGGGGTCAGATGTTTTGAACATAGAGTGTGGATTCCAAAGCGGGGAGATCTTCGGAAGAGAGTATTGGAAGAAGCACACAAGTCGCGATACTCAATACATCCGGGAACCAATAAGATGTATCGGGATTTGAAGCAGAGTTATTGGTGGCCAGGATTGAAGAAAGATATCGCATATTTCGTGGAGAGATGTCTAACGTGTTTGAAAGTGAAGGCGGAGCATCAAAGACCGTACGGGGAACTGCAGCCGTTGGAGATACAGGTATGGAAGTGGGATGATATAACGATGGACTTCGTGACGGGATTGCCGCGATCAGCTAAGGGGCACGATGCTATTTGGGTGATAGTGGATCGACTCACTAAATCGGCTCACTTTCTACCGATCAAGGAGACGTACCCGTTAGAGAAGTTAGCTAAATTGTATATTGATGAGATCATATCCAGGCATGGCGTGTCGACTTCAATTGTGTCAGATCGGGATACTCGTTTCACATCAACGTTTTGGAGAGGCCTTCAAAGAGAGTTGTGATCGCAACTCAAGTTGAGTACATCATACCACCCTCAGACAGACGGTCAAAGTGAAAGAACTATCCAGACATTGGAGGACATGCTCCGAGCATGTGTGATCGATTTCAAGGGTTCGTGGGAGACTCATCTACCTCTGATAGAGTTCTCCTATAACAACAGTTATCACGCCATCATTCAAGTCGCGCCATTTGAAGCGTTGTATGGGCGGAAGTGTAGGACGCCTCTATGTTGGAATGAAGTGGGTGAAAAACAGTTAGCGGGACCAGAAATTGTGCAAGTAACGGCCGACAAGGTTAACCAGATTCGGGAACGGTTGAAGGTGGCTCAAGATCGCCAGAAAATGTATGCAAACAAGCGGAGGAAGCCAATAGAATTTCAAATAGGAGATATGGTGATGCTAAAAGTTTCACCATGGAAGGGAGTCATTCGTTTCGGCAAGAAGGGCAAGTTGAGACCAAGGTATGTAGGACCGTTTTCTATAGCGAAGCGTGTGGGTGAGGTAGCTTATAAGTTGGATCTACCGACGGATTTGCAAGGAGTTCACCCTGTTTTCCATGTATCCAACCTGAAAAAGTGTTTAGCAGAAAGTGACGTTGTGATACCGTTAGAAGATGTCCAAATAGATGAAAGGATAAGTTTTGTAGAGGAACCAGTAGCGATTTTGGATCGTAAAGTGAAAAAGTTAAGGAATAAGGAAATCTCCTTGGTAAAGGTTCAGTGGCAATTCCACAAAGGACAAGAAGCGACTTGAGAGTTAGAGTCAGTTATGAAGAGTCAATATCCCAGTCTATTTTGATGAAGGAATTCCGGGGACGGAATTCTTTTGAGGGGGGGATATTGTAACAACCGGGTATAAAGTTTAATAAAGACAAGTTGGGGGTCTAGTTGGTCAGGATTCGAAATGCAAGGGGATAAGGGGTAACATGGTTTAAAAAGGATTTTTACCCTAAAATCTCTCATTTTGGGTTTATTGAAGCGGCTGATAGGTTCTTGGAGATAGGAGAGAAAGGGTGGAAGAAATCAATTGAAGGAAGGAGCTAATTGGGTGTTCTTCATCTTTATCAGGTAAAACCTAAATCCTAATCTCCTAATTTGTAAGAGACTAGTTTATACTTCACAATCTGAAAATGGGGGTTTGAAATTAAAGTTGTCTTTGAAGTTGGAAATCCCTAGATTTAATTTTGAATCTGAAATCAGTAGAACTGGGTAGAAGTTAAACTTGATTATTGGAGTATATATTGAATTAGAGCTAGTGTATTTGTTTGAGGGTTTAATCTTCGATCGGAGTAAAAATGTCGAAACCCTGGGGTTTTGTTCGACAGTCCGGTCGTATTCTGGGAAAGTAACCTTGGTCGAAACTTTGGTATCGGTCGGGGGGGGGGGAAGCTTATCCCGGTCGATTGTGAATGTATGCGGACCGAACATCCGAAGAGAGAGAGAGACCCGGACTCCCGATAAGGGGACTTCGGTTTTTAGTAGCAGCTCTTGCCGGTCGAATTAATAGGACACCGGGCGACCCTATCGGTCGGGTCCCGGTCGAGGTATCTTCCGGTCGACCGATGAAAGTGTACACCGGTCGACCGATGAAAGTGTTTACCGGTCGATGTTGTGGATTAAGACCCCGGTCGTGTTTTGTAGCAGGTTCCGGTCGTAATAGGAAGTCCGAGTCGGAGGTCATTTTTCCGATCACCAACTTGAGAAGGGTGGGCTGAAGCCCACGTACTTTTATTTAGAGCCATGTATAGCTCTTAGACTTTGGCCCAGTAGTGAAATTTAGATGTGGACCTTAGCATGATCGGCCCACATGTTTATTTTGGTAATTTAGATAATCCTTCTAATTATTTAAGGACTTTGGATGTCATTTAGAGTTGGGATTAACGGGTTATGTTAGGTCAAAGGATAGAGGGTGTTGGGCTAAGGGGGTTAAAGTCAATTTCCGCCAAAATTAGATCGTATCAGAAATTCACCGAGCGGTGTCTCGTTTTATAGGTTCGATTCGGACTACTCAATTAGGCGGGAGATTTTAACGGTGGACTTCAGGTGAGTTTTTCTAAACTAAACCTTTTGATGATGAAAGCATGTGAAGATTCATTATAAACGTTGATTTAATTATGATGGCATGATTTTATTAAATTGTTCAAATGTGTTATAAATTGTTGTTGCTTAAATGTATGCATACATTATACGTGGGTTACGTGACCTAAGTCGGGGAGTGTGGCCCGCCTACTCGTGCCGGGGAGTGTGGCCCGTTCATGTCGTTGGGGGGGGGGGGGGTGTCCCAACATTAAGGCAGCGCGAGTTAGACACATCGTCTTTGACGGTCGTGTGGTCCGTAACGTGTTTTATTTATGTGCCATTATTAAATGTTATTTTATCTTAATCTAGAAAGTGTTTTGTTGCTTAACTGTTAGAGGGAACTCACTAGACCTATGGTCTAACCCTCGCTCTTTTAAAACTAAAAATCTTTTCAGGTCGTCGCGAGTTAGGAAATGCAGCTAAAGGCAAGGAGAAAGTCTAGCGGGGGCGGATAGAAGACCGTCATTTAGTTGTTATTCATTATCTCAGTTGTGTATAGGTTGTTTACAGCAAACCTTATTTTTCCTATTGTAAGTTTGGGACCGTTTGGCTTGGATTATCATTCAATCATTGAGAATTTTATTTTTGAATCGATCCGTTTGTTTATATTTTTGATTGGGTTGTTATACTATACATAGAAATTAATCTACACAGACAACTTTATCTATACAAGACTTAGGGGCTGTTTGGTTGGTTTTCCATTAAGTCCTGAGTGGATAAAGTTGTCTATGTTGATTAATCTGACTATATAGATTATAAAGGTTTTTGTTTGGGAGGGATTTTTCGTAGATGGAAAATGGTGTGTTTTTTAATCGGAAATAACAGGTTTGGAGAAAACTTGGTTTTCTGCATAAAGCTCCCCCCTAAAAGCTTACTGAATAAGTCATTTTCTATATCATTAAGTCACTACCAAATAGTCATGTATAGCTGGTTGAATAAGATGTGAGTCAACTCATTAAGCTGCTAACAAATAGACCCTTAATGAAAGAAAAAACAAACAAACAACCCTCTATTTTATTTCAAAGGGTTCCAATCACTACAAACATATAAACTCTGATTATGAAGTAAATCAAAAGATAGAATGAGACTACACGCCATCATATCTTCAAAAAAGGAAGAAAAAAGAACACGTACGCCACCTACTTCTTTTCTACGTAGTTTTAGACCAAAACTCATATATATTTTTTTTTCATGAACTTCGACACTCGATCGGTAACAAATTAAACATATGTAGTTTTCGGATATTTTGATCATGATCGGTAACAAACGAATGATATTAGAACTTAGAACTAGAGCTATATAACTACAGAAAAAAAAGTTTATAAAAAAAGGTACCTGGCTTTGATAATGTAGATGTGCAAGTCCTAGTTGTTGCTCTTTCAATTCCTACAGAGCGATGTATGAACAATTGATTGGAATTGCATTGAAGAAGATCACAGATAAGCATACATATATAAAATATATTTATATATTTACATGCCAACTCATCATTGACTTTTGTGTATGGTGATGGGGTGTTTGAACAAATGAAAATATGTTGTTTTAAAATCCTATAATGAATTATTGTCCATTAATCAAATGGATACACATCATCATAGAGAGAATGTGAACATGTATTAAATAAAGTTATATTAAATAGAAATTTGATGTATATTCACATAATTGACGAGACAAGGGCCGTTCCTAGAGTTTTCGATGCCCTGTGCGAAAACGCTAGAAAAATCCCCTTATGTCTATTTTTAAGCAAATGAAATGAGGAAATATACATTTTTAAAGGGTTTAGAACCTAGTTAAGCTACGTGACTCATCCTCAAATTGATTTTTATTAATTATAATTAAAAAAAATTCAAACAGGGGACATAAAAACCAAACTGCAAATTACAAAATATAGAATGATAAAAGGATAAGCCTTGAATTAAGATCGTGTGTCCTTTTTTAGTTTTCCATTTTTCCAAATTGAAATTAGCACAATAGAACCTTTACTTCACTTACCAATCCTACCCTTGCTACTCTTTCTGTATAATTTTTGTTTCTCTAGTTTCTTGCTAGTTTTATAAAATTCTGTCGTTCTAAAAAAAATAGAACCTTTACTTCAATATATGGAACTTAAAACTAAAAGATAAGGAACACTATAATTAGTTTTAACTAAAATAGTAAATTAAATCGAAGTTAATGTCATAGTAAACAAAGAGCAAAACTCAGAAAGTTATAATTCTAAAGTCTAAAGCCTAAATCTAATGTGGTAATGTCAAACCTTAAATTAAACAAAAGTCAAAAAAACAATGATAAATTGTAAAATTCGTAATCTATGCTATTGTGCATTGCAAAGAACAAGTACCCAATGAGGCAATATCAAAATATGTTGTTATTGTTGTACAATGTGCTCCAACTGTGCTGACACAATGATGTATTCATGCGTATTAATTGCAAATTTCAATATGCAAAACGAATCGAACTAACACGAAGGAGGCTTGTTCATGTTCGTTCGTTTAACTTAACCGAACAAGTAAACAAACATGAATGGTAAAAGAACAAAAGTTTTTGTGTTCTTGTTCGTTCGTTTAACTTAACCTAACAAACAAACGAATGGTAAACAAATGGATTTTTTGTATTCTTGTTCATTTGTAAAGAAAATGTGTTTGTTAATGTTCGTTAAGATGTTAAACGAAAGTAAAAGAGAACGAAAGTTTTTGTGATCATATTCGTTCATTAAGAAAACTTGTTTGTTCATGTTTGTTCGTTAAGATGCTAAATAAAAATCAACTTGAGTTGTTGAAATGTTGGGCGTTCACCGGTTCACGATGTGCATTCAGTATCCATCTGTACTACCAACCCTTGGTATGTTTTTATAGTTAAAGCCCATTTGTCCGATTCTTAAATTATTAAACCATAAACTAGTAATAGATGACAACTTGATGCCCTGTGCGGTGGCATAGGCTGCACGTGGCCAGGACCGGCCCCGTGAAGGAGATATGTAATTTTGAGATAACATATTTTTATTCTCCTTGAATAGGCAATAACTATTTTCCTTTGCAGAGTCACCAACTACAACTAGAAAATAGAGTAAATTATAGATTTGGTCAATGTGTTTGGTGAAAATTACAAACGAGGTCTCTACGATTCATTTATTATATCAGGTGGTCACCCTCGTTAAGTTTTTCGGTTGTTATAGATATTGAACCCCATTTCTTTGTTAAGTGATGAATAGTTTGGTCTTGAATGTATACAAGAAAAAGGGTGAATAAGAGGAGAGGGGGAGGGGTTGGTTTTAGTTTATGTTTTTTTCTTCCTTAGATGCTTTACACACTTAGGGGTTGTTTGTTTTTTATAAAAAACTCTTAATGACTCTTAAATCTGAATCGTTCAGACCTTTTTACACATCACCTCTTATTAATTATAACTAAAATAAGACTTCAGACTTTAGACTTCTTAAAAAACAAACGACACCTTATATGTATATACTCGAAAGTTATACAACAAAAAAATAATAAAGAAAGAGATGAAATGATCAGATTGTCCACACCGCCAAACATGAGCAACATGTCGGATCACTTAACTTCAAGGTCATTCGACTTGGGGATAAAACCCAAAGGATTTTGTAAATATTGAATGGATTTCTGTTTTTTTTTTAACGTTATGTTTGGCAAACTAATTGATAAACGAGTTGTTGGCTGATAAGATAGATAGTAGCTAATAAGCTAACTGATAAACAAATCAAGTCGACAAAAACTAGGTGATAATCTAGATGAAAAATGTAAAATAGCCAAAAATGACATCTTGAAAATAAGTCAAATTACAATATTTCATAACATAAGTAAAACGAAACGTTAAGGTATATTATTTCAAAAACGAATTAAATAAATAAATATATTTATATAATATTGAAAATATATATATGTATATTATTTCGAGTTTTCGGACGGGTCGGGTGGCTAAAGATCAAGCCCAATCTGAACCCAAATATCCCCCAAAAGTCGGGTTTTGGATTATCGGATTTCAGGGTATTTGACTTTTACAAAAACATTTTATTTTCAGTTCAGGTTCGAATTTCGGATTATTTGGATTTTACATGTGTTTATTGGGAAAAAAGTATTGTGCACACACTATTTTGTGCAAAAAATGGTATAATATTAGAGATGTCAAATGTCCTTAGAAATGTTAATAATGACATTCAAACTTTCATACAAAGTTTGTTTTTTAATTTCGATATAATTAATTAATAGGCATATACATGTAATTATACGATACAATTGTATTTTTAGTTTGTTACTGAAAGAGAGTCTTCATGTTATAAAATTCATTAGTTTGAAAATGCACTTATTTATGTAAGTAATGACATTAAAATTCATATATTAGTTGGTTTTATTTCTATATACATATGTACATGCATGTGATCATATGATACAACTATACTTTTTATATTTTTGAAAGACTATATTTTTTTATTAAAAAAAGACTATATATTTTTATATTATAAAGTATTTGAAAAAAACTTTTGAAAACAATTGTTAAAGTTTAATGTACCGTTATTTACTGCTAATTACTTAAAATCTCTTAAAAACAACCATTAAAGTTTTATGTAATACCGTTAATGTTATTTACTTAACTTTCAATATTTATCTCTAACCCTTCAACTCTCATAAAATCACTCACCGCATAATTAAATATATGATTTTAAATATAAAAAATATAAAATATAATTAAGATAATCATTAAAATCTAACAGATTATTTAATGTTTATTTTATAAAAAATATATTATATTATTAAACCTAAAATAAATTACATTATTATTAAACTTAAATTAAATCATAATTAAAATTTAAATGAATTTTTTTAATTAAAAACATTATCGTTCTTCTCAAAACTATACCAAAACATATTATAAAATCTATAAAGACAAAAAATAAAACGAAACATTAAGATCGATATGTATCGTGTTGTATTGCGTAAGTATGCTTTTAGTATTTTTATAAAATTCGGAAGTTTGAGAACAAGACATGTATGCATTTATTGCCCTAGATTATTGTAATAAAATTCAAATGGTAGCATGTTACCCCAACTATTTGGCCAGAATTCGATGGCTTAATTAAATGGTATCATATGTTAAGTCTAACTTTTGATATAACGTTGTTGGAAAATTTTAGTAAAAATGTGATTTTTTACTAACTTTGGACTCAATTAAGTATATGTATTGTATATATCTAACTCTTTGTGGGTTTGTGCTCTCCTATATGAAAGCTTCGAAACGATATATTATGTGTCCAAAACGGAATATGTGTGAATGAGATATCGATGCTCAAAGTTGAGTGTTTGGGATAAAATTGGCAAAACCAAGTGGGTGTGGGATTGTGTCCCACATAGGAAGGAGAACCAAAAGTTTTAGTGGTTTATAACTAAAAATGTGGGAGGGACTTACAAGTCCTTTGTTTGGTTTTACTCCATCACCTACCCGCGTGCAGGGGGGGTGCCGATTGAGACTTTCGTAGGCTAAATTCGGCGAACTCGTGCGTGGACGCGACCTGCGGACACGAATGCCGCTCCGATAGAGAGAATAACAATAAGACAGAGAGAAATTTTATGTTGAACTGTTGATAAGTTTGAATATTGGAAACTTGTTTTGCTATAACCTTGGTTTGAGTACTTGGAATCCCAAACTAAAATTGGAAATAGTAAAGTGACTCAAATGGTTGGAATATGGGTATGTGATTCATATGTCAAAATGGAACATCTTGGTAAAATTATGCAAGTATTATGCGAAAACCGTCTTTTGTCAAATGTCTTGGATATTATATCTTAACGTTGAATTATCGATTAGTCGATTAACTCTATGTGGCATATTTGGTTTCACTTGGGAGTCATGACCCCATATTGGTTGTTGCATTTAGTCCGACGTTGGGACGTTAGTTTCTCACGTCGAGGCACGTTTAGGCATCGGATTGGGTTATAAGTCCTACGTACTAAGTATTACGATATTGGATGAGGATCTCAACATAAGGACCCTTTGTGGTTGAAGTTGACTTTTCACGGGTGTACGTTTAAAGCCACCGAGCCTAACATCCCTTGTGTGTACTTTTATGTGTTTTGGCTTTACTGGCTGTCAAGTGGCCTACTTTTGTGTTCCGTCACTTATGTTAGTAAGCGGGTCTCCCCCGTTAAACCAAGAGGTAACTGTTTATGGTAAAAAGCACTATTATCCCTATTATAACTTCATTTTCCTTATTTATGTTCATCTTTGATTATTTTAAATACAACTGTTTGATTTCACTAGGCTTTAGCCTAACACTTTTTACTTAAAATGACATGTATAGCAGGGCATTCTAGCGATGGGATTCGGCGGGAATGAGCGGACGGCCTAGGGGTCGAGAGCGGTCTATTTGGGGTTGATATATTGACCAATGCAATGGTGATAGTGGATACACATTTTGGAATAATAGCAACACCCTTTCTTAATCTTCCTTGTCTAAGTTAGATTATTAGGTTGTTGAGTAATATTTTTCATTTGATTCATTTGTAAAGGCTACTACTATATTTCCCCGTTCTCGTGATGTTACTTTGGAATTGTTATGGCAGGTTTGGTACCCAGGTTTACTCAGTTTATAGCCGTCATACTGCCGAAATTTTCGTTTTTAATTCCTCTAAATTTTTGGGTGTTACAATCATTAAGTTAGGGGCTCTTTGTTCATTTTATTTTTTCCTTTTAAAATTTTAAAAAAAACAATAATTTACCCCCATAAAATCCAAGGAATTGAGCTAAAAATGAGTTAGGGTTTGAAGGGGGAAGAAGGAAAACGATTTGGGGGAGAATGGAGAAAGTTTGGATAGGAGAAAATGAGAAAAAGGTTGAAAAGTTCGACTTAACAGTAGCCTGGTCCCTCTTGGCGACATTGCCAAGCGACTATGCCCAGGGCAATGTCACTTAGCATAGTCGCCAGCATGTCCCAGACCTCTGCTTCCCTTATACGACTGTACCATGTGCGACTGTGATTCGTCATAGTCGTCGGGCATTGTAGTGGGACCTTTCCGGAGCCCCGAAACTCGAATTTTTCACTGCCAACACTCCCGATACTCCAAGGGACTTTAAACAATGCATTTCCCAACAAAACCCCACTGTTTACAAGTCATAGAAACATTTGGGTGACATTTACTTACCGAAAATTATGGGTGTTACAATTTCGATTTGCATCTGGTGTCGTTACCTAGTTTAGCGGGTCTAATTGAACTGCATGGATGGAGATCTACAACAAGGGTGTTACAGTTTTGTTCATAAAACTAAAGATCATGTTTTCTTAATTGGACCAAATATATAGTGCATTCCATTAATTACACCAAAACTGGAGTTCCCAATGTTTTTATATCAAGTTCAAAGGAAAACCTTAAAAAAACCGGAAAATTGAGGAACATTCTGATAGCCCTTCATCTGGACGGTATAAAAATAAAAAATTTGTAACATGCATACGTGCATATGCATAATGCACACGTGCATAAAAACCAAAAAATAACTTAATTTACGTGTATGCAAATGTGTATATCGTCCAGATAAAGGGCTACCAGGATGTTCCTTAATTTTCCATTTTTTAAAGATTTTCCCCTGAACCTCCCTATACCTATACATATACATATACATATACATATACATATACATATATATATATATATATTATAAGTAACAACCCGTAAATTTCAAATAACATATAACACAAATTTTATACATAACACGCCACATTGGGGCTACAAATTGGGTCACATTCTAAAAATCTAACAACTGTATGAAATAGCATACAATTTTTTTGCTAAATAGATTCTTATACAAAAATATCCAAATAGCATGAAGATCAAAATCAGACTTCATAAAATTCATCACCATACTTCACATATAAGATCATCTCCAACAGCTATGCCAAAATGGAAATTTTGGGATTTTAGCATTTTTGTTGTTCCAACAGCTATGTTATCCTCTATGTTATCCTTTACCATCTAAACACTGTTGCCCTGCAATGCATATTTTTAATAGAAAATGAAGGTTTGACCACATGGTCTAAGTGAGGAAATCCCTGTCAGTGCAATAATGCAATAAAAACTAGTTCATATAAAAACCTTTTCAAAATCATTAATCACAAAGTTAACTTTTAGGCACTACATCCTAGTGAATGATAAAGTTGTCACTCGGACACAACATCCTAGTGGTATAGTTTGCGTTCAAGCATATATAACTCGAGTAATCATATCGTTGGCATTGTAGCACAACACGATAATAGTATAGCTAGCGTTCTAGCACAACGCGATAATAGTATAGTTGGTGTTCTAGCACAGTGCGATAGCAATATAATTGGCATACTAGCGCAATGTGTAAACAATATAGTTGACGTTCTAGCACATAATGATAACAATATAGTTGGCGTTCTAGCATAACTCACGGATAGTTAATACGTTGGCACTCAAGCACAACATCCCTCCCCGACATCTAGTCATAACGGTCACTTTAACCCAAGAATTTATTCACTAAACCTCATATATTAATTTCCAGTCACATGTGCTCAAAAATTGTATCACAATTAACAGTAACAATTTAAACATAACAAATCGGTATAATATGGAAATAATAACCATTTAATAATATATGCATTCCACTTCAAAAATGGTTATAAGTAAACTCATTTCGATAACGACAAACGAGAAATTTAAACTTTAACCAAAACAAATGATCGAAACCGAACACTTGTCTCTGAATGAGGTAAGCATAGATCACAATTTAAATAAATAAACTCTACTATAACTCTAAACATGCTTTAAGGAACATATAACAACTTTAAATTTTCACCCAAAATTCTAACTAAAAATCACCCATAAAAATTTTAAATCAAAGATTATTCCCAATCATAAAACCAAATAGTTTACCAACTTGAAAAATACTAATAACACAACTTGATAACCATTAAACAAAATTTTTAAAAGTAAAAACTAACCAAAAGTTCTTAATCAAGAGAAAATTTCATCAAATAATTTAGACCGAAAAATCCCAAATACCAAAATTAGGGGTGTAAATAGGTTAGGTTGGGTTGGGTTGGGTTCGGGTTCAACCCATTTATTAAACCCAACCTTTTAATTAAATGGGTTGAGATTTTCAACTCAACCCAACTTGTTGGGTTGATGGGTTGGTAGCGGATTGACCTGTTTATGATTATCTCAAACCAACTTGTTAAATAAATGGGTTAAACCTGGGTTGACCCATTTAATTTTAAAATTGTAAATGAAATAAAAATGCTTAAACTACTTCATTCCACGACAATGGAACTGAAATCGATCAAGTTAAGATTATAAATATGTATAAGTAACAATGGAACTAAAGTGGATCAAGTTAAGATTATAAATATATATATATATATATATATATATATCAAGTTAAGAACTGAAGTCGAACAATGGAATTGAAGTCGATCAAATTAAGATTACAAGTTTACCGTGAACAATGGAACTGAACTCGTCGTGAAACCGTGGAACAGAGGGAGAGGAGAGGAGTCGCCGATGAAGAGGGAGGAAGATCTGCATAGGCGACGTATGAGGGAAGAGGGAGGAGAGGAGGCTGGAGGTGTATGGCGTTTCAAATTAGGAATAAGATTTACTGTTTTAGTCGATTAGGGTTTTCAACTTTTAAATTTCAATATATAAATTATTTTTTTAATCTTTAAGAATTATATTAAAATATTAATTTTATTAAATATTGATTAATAATTAAAAATAAAATATTAGGTAATATTATAAATGGGTTAGAAACGGATTGTAAATGGGTCGAAATTAGGTTGAAATTTCAACCTAACCCAAACCCAATTAATAAATGGGTTAGACGGGTTGACCCATTTAACTTAAATGGGTTAAAGTTCTCAACCCAATCTGCTAATTTTGTGTTGGGTTCAAATTGGATTAACGGGTTAGGTCACTTTTTGCCACCCTTAACCAAAATTAGTAAAAATCTAATGAAATCCCACCCTCAACGAATATCATTTCTTTTCTCTTTTGCTCTTCAAAACCCACGTATACACCTAATCACACACGCTTTACACAGACAAAAAAATGATGGAACGAAGTCTCTTGAAACCCCTAATTATAATAATATAACATATAAAGTCCCTTAACTTTTATATCTTCGAAATAAATACAGAAAATAAATAAAGTCCCTTAATTATTTTCTTGATGAAACATGTTTTATGCAAACGAGTAACATATTTTACGAAAAATACAAATTTAGTTCCAAAAGTGACTAAAAAATGAATTTGATTGGAAAGATTAACTATTTCCAACAATTTTCTTTAATTAAGAGTAAATTACATTTTTGGTTCTTGTGGTTATCGTTTACTATCAAGTTTGGTCTCTTTTTTAAAATAATTACAAATCTGGTCACTGTGGTTGTCATTTTGTTTCACTTTTGGTCACTCTGACTAACTCTAGTTAATTTTTTTTTATTTTTTCCTTATTTCGTTTTATTAGATCATAGAATAAATTACAATTTTAGTCTCTATGGTTTGTCTTTTTTTCATTTTTGTTTCCTACCATTTCATTTTTTATTTTAATCTCTTATTAAATTTAATTATTTAATGATAATTTTAATTAAAAATACGTATTTTATCTTGTAAGTTACATCTTTAAAAAAGTTTTGCCATTGCCTTTAAAACGAGTTAAGTATTGAATGTTTTTAAATTTTTATGCAATTTATCCAATATATATTTACAAATCCATTTACACTAATCCAGAAAAACATTTATATTTTAAGTCGGATTTTGTAAGATAAAAAATAAAATTTATCTATGCATATTAATTAAAATATATCGTTTTCAGATATTTCATTTAATTACATGTTTTTAAAATGTGTAACAAATAAAAATTCTTTATAATATTTAAAAACATTTAATTAGATGAAATATTTGAAAACGATACATTTTTTTAATTAATAGACATAAATAAGGCCTTGGAGATGTGGTAGAATATATCATCTGTCTAAGGTTTGAATTGAGGCATACATAACAATTGTGGCCACTGAGGTTCAATTAGGGTTGATGTTTTACAGACATAATTTGCCAAGTGATTAGTCTAAGCATAGCTTAGGACACCCTTCCCAAAAAAAAAAGTTTCGATTTTCATCCTATATAAATAAGAAAAAAAAATGTAACTTAAAATATAAAATGTTTTTCTTGATTAGTGTAAACGGATTTACAAATATATATCGGATAAATTGCAAATAAATTAAAAAAAAACTCAATACTTAACTCATTTTAAAGTTAGTGACAAAACTTTTTTGTAAGTGTAATTTACAAAATAAAATATGTATTTTTAATGTATTTTAAGTTAAAAAATTATCATTAAATAATAAAATGTATAAAATGTATAAAATGAAAAATGAAATGGTAGGAAACACAAAAAGAAAAAAAAAAAAGACAAACCATCAGGACTAAAATTGTATTTTACTCTATAATCTGTAAAAAAAATAAGGGAAAGAGTGAATTACATAAATGGTCCCTTGTGAATGACTGGATTTCACTAATCGTCCCTCCAGTTCTGAAAGTACATTGGTGGTCCCTAAAAGCGAGATATGGAGCCCAAATTCGTCCCTGACGCTAACGTCGTCCACTGAGCTGCCGTTAGAGGCCACACGTGCCCCTCACGTGAGGGGCATTTTAGTCATTTTAGATGTTTCTTCTTCACTCACACCACCATCATCACCCGCCGTCGTCATCACCCCCCTCCCAAACTCCACCTGACACCACCACCACCACCACCGTCGCCTCCTCAGCCTCCTAAAACAAAACCAATATGAGCATTCAAAACTTAAAACCCTGAATTTAAATATAAATCAAGAACATTCATACAAATCAAATAACAAAAATTCATACAAAATAACAAGAACATTCATACAAACCAAACCCATTTCACAGCAAAAATAATACAAATTTAATAACAACCCAACATAAATCAAACCTTAAATCAAACTCTAAATCAAAAACCCCAAATCCAATCCCAAGAACATTTAACAAATCCCATATCTAAATCCACTTCGAAGAACATCAATAACATTTAACAGATCTCAAATCCAAACTTGTTTCAAATTCAAATCCAAACATGTTAACGTCATGAGCAATGAAACCCTAAAATTTGTATCATACTTTAAATGAAAAGCCCTAAAAACATCATTGAACACAAATCAGGAACCAAATTCCAGATCTGGATCGAAGAAGCAGAACACACACGGGGGGGGGGGGGGGGGGGGGGGAGAAGAAAGACGATTCAATGGTTTTTGGTTCTTCGAGCAAAAACCGAAATCCAGATCGGATGTATGTTTCACGACTTCGATGGTTCTTGCAGTAGCAACCAAATTTGAATCTCCTTCCCCGCTTGAGATTTTTGCGTCTTCACGAACCATCTCGTGCTCTCTCGAACCCAGATCACTCTCTTTTGGAGTTCGATTCTGTTCACAAGCAAAATCACGGGAAATAAACAGAAAGCGACGAGGGGGAGAAGTGATGCATTTAGTGCGCCATGGAACGATTTGATCGAGAAGGGATGAACGATTATTTATTTGGTGATGGTTTTAAGCTGCTATGATGATAAAATGGGGTATGGCGGTGGTCTTCATGGAAGATCCAGGAAGTACTCTTGAAGATTCAAAAGAGATTTTTTAATTTTAAATTTTAGTTTTATTTTTTAATACAAATATTAATACATTTTTATTTTTTAGAAGAAAATTTGAAAAAAGAATAAAATGACGAAAATACCCCTCACGTGAGGGGCACATGATAGAGTTAACGGTGGTTCTTCTAACGGCGTTAGTGAGAGGGACCAATTTGGGTTAAAAAAAACTCGATTTTTGGACCACCAATGTATTTTCAAATCTCGAGGGACGAAAAGTGAAATCTAGGCATTCACGAGGGACCATTTATGTAATTCACTCTAAGGAAAAAGACATAAAGGTGTCGTTTGTTTTTTAAGATGTGTAAAATCTGAAGTCTTATTTTAGTTATGATTAATAAGAGGTGGTGTGTAAAAAGGTCTGAACGATTCAGACTTAAGAGTCATTAAGATGTTTTTTTTTTAAAACAAACAACCACAAAATGTTAACTAGCCTTTTAACTATAACTATAGGTAGTTAAAGGGACCAAAAGTGAAACAGAGTGACAACCACAATGACCAAAATTGTAATTAATTTAAAAGAGGGACCAACATTGATATTGAGTGCCAACCACAAGGACCAAAAATGTAATTTACTCTTTAATTAATTTTATAATTGTATGTTACATGCACGTACATATGCATGTTAAAAGAAATGATAGTTACACACGTATATAACAAACTTTTGAAAAATCAAGACAACAAGATCGCATGTTTGATTCATATAATCGCATCCCCAAATCAATTTGCACAACTTAGGGTTAGGTTTTCC
Organism: Arctium lappa; assembly: GCA_023525745.1. Classification (NCBI taxonomy): domain Eukaryota; kingdom Viridiplantae; phylum Streptophyta; class Magnoliopsida; order Asterales; family Asteraceae; genus Arctium; species Arctium lappa. The sequence continues at coordinate 3,484,718 of CM042049.1, forward strand.
GATCTCGATCTCGATCTGAATCTCAATTATAATCATCATCGTGTACTCAATCTCTATCTCCGATTCGAAATCAAACATAAAAAAGCTCTTGATTTGATTTGAAAAATCATGACGAAATTCCTCCATTTTTGGACGAAGAAAGGGGATTTTTTATGGTTTAGTTTGAAATCCAAATGGTGACGAAGAAAAAACGAGAAAGGGAGGTTTACAGATGGAAGAAGAAAAGGTTTTATCGAAATGTAACGATCGAAGAGTTGTTAGGGATTTGGTTGAAGAGTTGATTGCGATAATCGAAGCTGCTAAATCCATGGGAGAGTTTCGAGGAACACAGAGAAAAGAGAGCCAAACTCTCCTTCGATTATTGAAGCATTGTCTGCCATTATTGGAGGAGCTTCGAGATCTCGATGCTCATATCTCAGAGTACGGTATCTCATGTTTGTTTAAATTGAGAAAAGCGTTTATTCTGGCGAAGAAATTGTTGAAGACTTGTCATGCTGGAAGCAAAATTTATCTGGTTAGGTTTTGTTCTTTTTTGTGTAATTTGATTTTTAGGGTTTCGAAAGGGGGGAATGTGAATTGAACAGCGATTGGATGTAATTAGGGTTGTTTGAGTTTGATCTGATCTTGTTTTTGATTTAGGTATTGGAAATGGATGCAATGGTGACTAGATTCATTAGTGTTTATGATAAATTGAATCAAGCAATGGAAGAAATTCCGTACAAAGAAATTGGGATTTCTGAAGAAGTTACAGAACAGGTAATTCGATCTTCTGTTTAAAATTTTGATCATTTCCCTTGCATATGTTCTTTTGATTTGCTTTGAATTGCATCAAAATGGAACCTATTATTCATTCCCATTTTGGATAACCAACTTTCGGAACTAAATTCATGTTACGATGAAATGTATCAAATGCAATGAAGTTTCCTTGGGTTCGTTTGGTTTGATGGATATTTTTTTGGTATTTTTGGTTTGACGGATATTTTTTTCGGTATTTTTGGATTTCAATGTTTTATAGACAATTTACAAAAACAAATTATAATTAAATTACCTTTTACCGATTGATGATTACAAAACAAATGTTTTTTTAACATTATTAGAAACAAATCACATAAAATCCCGTGAAATACCAACTACCTCAATGTGATTTCTAAGAGCATCTCCAACAACATCTTCAAAATTTCTCCAAAATGGAGAATTAAAAGTCAAAATCTACATAAAAATTTACATTCATCTCCAACAGATTCTCCATTTTGGAGATGAAATCATTACTTATAATATTAAAATATTATATAAATCTAATAAAATATTATTTATCTCTCATATTCATCTCATTTGAAGAAATCTTATTGGTAGAATATAATAAAAAAATAATTTCTCTCTCATAGTAATCATTTTTGGAGATTTTGGAGAGTTCTCCATATTTGGAGAAAATTACACTCTCTTTCCTACTTTCTCCATTTTGGAGAAAGATTTGAAGAATCTGTTGGAGCACAAAAATGCCTAAAATCTCCATTTTCTCCATTTTGGAGATGCTCTAAAGCTAGTGTTTGTATGAAATCCTGGGATTTCAATTCTAGAATTTCCTTTAAACCAAACATGGGATTAGAATGGAATCCAATTTCAAATCCCATGAAATTCCACGAACAAAACCGACCATGAGTTCCTATTTTGTCTCACAAATGATTTTTTTGTCAATATACAACAAAGTTACATATTTTCTTATTTAATGTAACAAACTTTTAAAGTTTCCTAAATTTTTACTTATTTTGACCCGCAACTGACAAATATTGTAACATTTGATGACGTGGATATCAAGTTTATTATCTACTTCACTGGAATATCGTAAACGGGTATCCACATCATCAATGTTACAAGATTAGGGGGTTACCGGTCAAAATGAGTACAAAATATGTTGAAACTTCGTTACATCAATTGAGAAGAAAAAAAAAATCTTGGTTACAGTAAATATGAACTAAACCAAAATTTGTTGCATTCTGATGATTTGTCCCTATATTAAATCACAAAACTATTTTAAAAGGCAAATTGCATCCAAATGGAAGAGTCAATAGAACCTACTCTTTTTCAAATATATAAAAATATTTATATATGGCAAATGAACAACAAATAAACGCACGCACCCTCCTCATCTTTGATGAGGTTTGAATCTTGTACCTCCCGCAAGGTTGAGGCTCTACATATCCCTAACCCAAAGGCCCTTTGCTTTCGTTCCATAACCAACTATCAAAACATTTCATTTAAGCGACTTGGTGACCAAATTTGTTCCCAAAATAGAAACGAAAGTAAAGATGGTTACATTTTGGTTTTTTCCAAAATAAGAAAATAGGAACGACGACAAAGTTGGTTCCATTTTGGTGCAATTTACCTTTGTTTTTTTCAAAGAAAATTGTATGAATGAATCAAAGTTTGTGTTATTATAGGTGGAGTTGATGTGTATGCAACTTAAAAGAGCCAAGCAGCGAACCGATAGTCAAGATATGGAACTTATTATGGATATGATGGCGGTATTGTCTTTCGACAGCGACCAAATTGCGCAATGCGACAGTATCGAAAGGTTAGCAAGCAAGCTATCATTGAATACTCTCGAGGATTTGAAGATTGAAACCGTGGCTATAAGGAAACTTGTGAAAGAAAGAAGAGGACAAAATGCAGAAGGAACTCAAAAAATCATGAATCTTTTGGACAAATTTAAAAGATTTGCAGGAATTGAGCAGGCCAATGTTCTTGATGATCCTGTTCCGTGTAATAAATCGCTACAAAAATGCAGTTCTTTAACGATCCCTTATGAATTCTTGTGTCCGATCACACTAGAAATAATGAGGGATCCCGTCATCATCGCGACTGGTCAGGTGAGTTCTTTTTTGATTCGTCTGTTATCCCATGCTATGTTTTTTTAATAACGTGTCTGGGCCAGCTTACGCGCACCTCGACTAATCTCATGTTGGCTGAAGTTTAAGCGGCCCTAAGGGGACTTGAATTGGTGTGAGTTTGGTATGCAAAAGAGACTGAATCGGATGAGCAAAAGTAAGATGTGGATGAAAAAATTGTGCAAGATTTTAGGGTTTTGATTTAACAAGGGTAGTTTAGTAATTTATCAATCTCGTTTCATCCCCTGAATTTTGTTCCACCAAATATTTTGATAATTGGCCCAATCAGTCCAATCATGTCCCACTCTAAATATCACATCACATGTGGGACAAGAAGTCTTTTTGTTCTGTCTTGTCCCGTTAAACCACTGAGCTCCAAGGAGTAAACCCAAGGTTTTACTTAGTTGAGTTACCCTCGGGGTTTGTTTGATACGCAAAACATGAGGGAACAGGACATAACAAATTTTTGTTGTCCCACGTTTGGCTCGACAATTAGACTGGGATAGGACAAGAATGAGCGACACAAAAATGCAGTTTTTTGTCCCCAAAAATAGGTGGAACAAAAGGAGATGGGACAAGATAGATAAATTACCAAACTACCGTTGTCAAATTAAAACCTTCCACAATTCTTTCACCTGTCTACCTCACCCTTGCACCGTCGCTAGTCGAGTTTCGTTCAGTCTTGTCCACGTACCAAACACACCCTCAAGGGTTCTGTTATGCTATGTTCTTGCATAGTTTTTGCGTTTTTGAGCACCAAACGTATTTTGACGATCAAACGTTTACAATTTTCTCGATAGAGTTCTGTGACCAATTCTGGTTTTGGATGTTGATCTTTCATTGCAGACATATGAGAGAGCAAGCATACAACAATGGTTGGATTCGGACCACAGAACATGCCCAAAAACCGGACTACCGTTAACGCACACCGCGTTAGCGCCAAACGTTGCGCTACGCAACTTAATTTTGCAGTGGTGCGAGACCAACAATTACCAACTTCCCAAAAAAGAACCACCTCCGTCTCCCAAAAACGATCGTGGTGACAAAATCTTAACGTTGATTGAGGACTTATCCTCGGGCCAATTACTAGTACAGCAAAAGGCAGTCACCAAGATCCGTATGCTTTCACGCGAATGCCCAGAAAACAGAGTTTTGATCGCGGAAAAAGGCGGGATTCCGCCACTCGTCCAGCTCCTTTCGTACCCGGATTCCAAAATCCAAGAACATGCCGTCACCGCTCTTTTGAATTTGTCGATCGACGACAAAATCAAGAAACAAGTCTCGAAAGAAGGCCCGATTCCAGCTATAATCGGAATTCTGCGTAACGGAACAGATGGAGCTAAAGAAAACTCGGCAGCAGCATTGTTCAGTTTATCGATGCTTGATGAAAACAAAGCGTTGATCGGATCATCAAACGGGATCCCACCGTTGCTCGTTTTGTTAAAAGAAGGAACGATTAGAGGCAAAAAAGACGCAGCTTCGGCTTTGTTCAACTTAACGCTTTCCCAATCGAACAAAAGCAGGGCTATTGAAGCTGGCGCCATTAAACCATTGTTAAACATTCTTGAAAACGAGCGAATAGATATGGTTGACGAGGCTCTTTCGGTACTTTTACTTCTTGCAGCACATCCCGATGGACGGAAAGAACTCGGGCAACTTTCTTTTATCGAAACTCTTGTGAGATTTATCAGAGAAGGGACTCCGAAAAATAAAGAATGTGCAGCCGCGGTTCTTCTTAAGCTTTGTACGAATAATTCGAATCTTTTGTTGGCCGCACTTCAATTCGGCGTTTACGAACACGTATCAGAGGTTTCCCAGAACGGAACGAAAAGAGGGCAAAAGAAAGCAGCAGCAATTTTGCAGCTTATGAGCAAAAGTGAACAGATCTAGCTAGAACAATACGAGGAGGTCGTTCAGTTAAATGACCTTCTAACAGGTTTTGTTTTTAAATCCATGACTTCTAACAGGTTTAAAATGTCAGTTAAATTCCTTCTTTGTGGGCAGTTATGTTAGAAGTATATATCAATTCATCAAAGTTCTTCTTCATCCTTAGATTAGGTTTGACTTTCTTTTTAAATCCATGACTTCTGACAGGTTTTGAGAATGTCAGCTAAATTCCTTATTTATGGACAGTTACGTTAGAAGTGTATATCAATCCATCAAAGTTCTTCTTCATCCTTAGATTAGCTATGTGGATCTTTTGGCGTAGAGATCATGCACGCGTAAATCTTACTCGGATCCTAATTTTGAGTGGGATTTAGAGGGTTAATCTGGTTTTTGGTATTTAGTATGCAAAATGATTGTCTTTTATTCTTTTTGTATCCCTTTTGTTGGGATTTCCGCAATTCGACACACACAAAGTCCTTAATAGAACCCGATATGTGAGTAAACCACCTAACCACGAAATGTGAAATATACAGATCGACAAATGATATACAGTGTGCCACGATAATGTTAAGCACATAAAGCTACAATGTTAAGCACATGGATGGTTTAGTAATTTGTCAATCTTGTCTCTATCTCCCTAATTTTTGCTCCACCGACTTTTATGCGACAAAAAACTGCGTTGTTGTCTCATTCAGTACCGTCCGGTCTCAGCCTAATGTTGCACCAAACATGACATTACAATTGTTCCATTCTAAACACAGCCTTAAGGTCAACATATCAAGTTGAACTTGACATTATTCACTTAGAACGTAAACGAAAATTGCTTCCAAGATATGTCAAACGTAAACGAGAATGCAACAAGACACCTATGGATGTTCCTTCGGTATGGAGACTCGTCTTGCCCTACATGAGTCGCCTCGGTTATGACCGATGCCAAGAAATGCCTGAACTAGCTTGAACAAGGGTTCAATCAAACAATAGCCGGGGGCGTTTGGTTCGTTGGATTCCGCCGGAATCTGGTGGAATTGGAATGGTCAATTCCATTGACCGAATTCCGTCGTGCTGTTTGGTTGCCAAGGGAATTGAATTGAATTCCATGAAATCCTTAGATTAAGGAATTGGTCATTCCATTTGAAAATGGATGGAATTGAATTCCATTCCATCATGGTTTTTCAAAAAGACAAAAATACTCTCCAAACCTTTTCTAACAAAATTAAAACCCATCAGATGTGGATTTGGTTTCCTCTCTCTCCTCTCTCTCTCTCTCCTCTCTCTCTTTCCTCTCTCTCCTCTCTATCTCTCTCTCCTCTCCTCTCTCTCTCTCCTCTCTATCTCTCTCTCCTCTCCTCTCTCTCTCTCCTCTCTCTCTCTCTCTATCCTCTCCTCTCTCTCTCCTCTCTTTCTATCCTCTCCTCTCTCCCTCCTCTCTCTCTCTCCTCTCCTCTCTCTCCTCTCTCTCTCGGCATTTAAAAAATAAATAAATAAAAATAAAAGAAAGGGTATTTTTGTCAGTTTTAAAAATTCCATTCCAATTCCTTTGTAAACCAAACAGACATATTACAATTCTTTTGACTGATTACATTCCATTCCTGTCAACCAAACAGTTGGTCAAACCTGAAAACATTCCATTCCAATTCCATTGACATATTCCATTCCATCATAAATCATTCTGCGAACCAAACGCCTAAGTGTAACACAAAATGTCAAGATGCTTGACAAAGTTTGGCACCAAGAGAATGTTGTTTTTCAAAGCAATGTGGTTGATGAGTCGTTTCCCGCACAGCTCATGTAAGAATATATATGTAACCCTGTTAGATTACTCTTTAAAAGAGGAGCCTTTCAAGAGTAAAGTGAGATTCCAACATATATTAAGGAAACAAAGGGTCAAGGCCCAGCAATACTCAGATAGCGTCTAGTCTCCCTGAAGGTCAAGGGTTTAAAACTCACCAAAGGTCAGTAGTGTGTGTGAGTATATAAACATTGCATACTCAAAGGTAGCTCTTTCCAAATAAGTCGAGTAGCTACCCCTTATAGTGTAGAAATCGAATTAAAAGGCTTGTAAAATACCGACATCTCCAAAAAACGGTCATGATAGAAGGTATCATGAATCAAACAGGAGTCATAGCCACTGATCTTCGATATAAAATTTCAAGAATCGCTTACATTTTACGGGTCTTAAAATGGCCTAAAGCAATCATGTGCCTGTTTCAAGTACGCTATTGGCTCTTCACGTTTTTATTCCAATAAACTTATGACTATGTCTCATAAAGCTAATCACCAAAGGGTCACTGACCCAACGGTACGAGGGTTACTAGTAGAGCCAGCCTCCCAAGAGGTCAATGGTTCAAACCTCACCAGAGGTGGAGTATGTGAATATTTTCCGTATATAAATATTATATATACTTCAAAACTTTATGAGTATCGTCGTAGATCAGTTCCATAATAAGGTTTAAACATGTAGATTACCAGTAATATACAACTAAACCTCACTGCAAAAGATTTATTGACATGTAATCGGCAGGTCGGCCGGAGCAAAAGAACGGCCCCAAAATCCGCAACGAGCCTCTCACTTTTTGACCTGTGGACGGAATATATAAACAAACCGTGAACTTTCGTAGCATTGTGAGAAGAATCATTACCACGCTTCTTTTTCTTTATGAAAGACCCAAGAACCCACAACTGACGAGCGTTTGACACACCCTGATACGGCAATATGCAAGCTTTTGAATTCAAACTCAACACCGTCCTAAGCAAGTACAAACTACTGAACAACCCAAACCCAGAGCAAACGAACCGAATATATCTCATCCGGAAGTAGGGTCCACATTAAAACACCCCAGGGAGAAACTGCATTTATGCAGACGCTATTTGAGGTCCATTTCACCTTCAAATAACACTAAGTAGCGCCGCTAATTGCGGAACCGCTATTTCTTCGACCACCACTAACCGCTATAGCGCTGCTAAACCACCAATATTGCACTGCTATTAACTCCCCAACTCGGAAGTAAAGTCCACGGGGTAAGATGTATAGAGAGCCTTCCTATGTCTCAACTCTAGATAAAGTGATTATTTCCGAGAAGACCCCAGCTTGCGAAACGAATGAGCAAACACAAGTTCTAAAAAGGGAAATGTCACGTGACAGCGAATTTACGATATCATGTTAAGGCCTGTTTGTTAGTAGAAAGTGGGATTCACAGCTTATTCGGTCAGCTACACATGACTGTTTGGTAATGCCTTAAAAAAGTGGTTTATTCAATAAGCTTATTGGGTGGAGCTTTATGCAGAAAACCAAGTTTTTTTTCAAATCTGCCCCTCCCAGTTTAAAAACACGCTTCTTCCATTTATGAAAAAAACCCAAACAAAAACATTCTCAATCTATACAGACAGATTAATCCAGACAGCTTTTTCCATACAGGACTTAACTGTAAACCAACCAAAAAACCCCTAAATCCCTCATCCATGGCAACAATTGGGGTCACAAAGAGAAATAATACCTGACAACAAAATTCAAAGAATTCTTGATGTTAAAAATGGAAGCAAGAATTGGTACCTAGAAGATGTGAACTGTTGGAAACATCCAACTTGAGAGTGAAAAGAATGGCAAACGATCGACAAGAAACTTAGTCAATCGGGTCCTCGTCACTCCCAGGAAAAATTAATTGAAGATCTTCATTGTCTCGGTAAACTTGAACCAAGGCAGCAGCTTTGTATGCAAACACCCCCACCATTGCTGGTGTAAGCTACAATGAATATCCATAAAAAGTATATCAGGAAAAAGAAACACCATAAAGATAATCTTTTTATCAAATAGCACCATATTTTCACTAAAACCACTTTACTCTTCAAAAATTGGGTAATGTAGACATATAAAACCTGTAACATGCTCACGAATTTGAATGGTTTTTATAACAGTTTATCATAAGTTGGATGATTTTCATAATGGTTTTCGAAAGTTGAAAAGTTATGTTAAAGTTTTTGAAACTTGGATGGTTTTAGTAACGATTTTTAAACAGAAAGCATAAATGTAGCAGTGAGGTAGAGAGTTTAGAGCGCCACCTGGAAAAAATCGTTTGCGAAATGTTGAGAGAGGCCCCACAATCCATATATGGCAGCTGGTATTACAAGCCGTGGAGATGATAGAGCCATGCTACAACCCTTCACCACTCTCTCGAAAAGTTCCTCCAAGTCATTGCTTCTTATTCCGCTCCTAATTTCATATACAAGAAAGAAAGAAAAAAATTAAGAGTGATGAACAGTAGCTATAATGAGAACCAAAGAAACCAAAGGGTCATTGGCCCAACGGTATCTGGGTTACCCGTAGATCCCAACCTCTTTGGAGGTCAAGGGTTTTGTCTAACCAAAGGTGAGGAGTGTGTGTGAGTTTTGCCTTTATATAAATAAATAAATATTATATACTTTAAAAAGAGAGAATCAGAAAAGTTGAGTAGAATACCTTTTTATCTTTCTTTGCCTGAAAATTTGTGGAACTGTTTCCCTTGAAAGGGTGTCCGCATATCGGTACAAAAGTTGAAGGTATAGACAACTGCATGTAGCAACGGTCTAAACAAGCATTAGTTTTTTGGTATCATCTTCATTCTGGCTTGTTAACGAACAATACTGTTGCATACGGTTATTGAGGAGGTGAAGTGATCAAATGAAGCTCCGTTTAGCAAGCTATCCCGGGTTTTGAAATGTGTATTTGATGCGGAATAGATTGACGAGTTAGCCAACATGTTCATGGAACAATGAGAACGGAAAATGCACGAAAGCACACAAACTTTAAACTCGTGGAACTTTTAAAACCAGGATGAGTTATGGAGCACACAACCAGCCTAGACTGGCTGTAGTCGGGCCCAAATTCCCTCATTTGAAGTTCCGTTCTCGAACTTCCCCGGAATTTTGAAGATCTTTTCAGTTTTATTTTATTTAGTTTTGAATAAATTACAAAATATGTCCCTGAGGTTATGTGAAAATTATGGATCAGGTCCCTCCTGCTAACTCCATTAAAAAATTCCGTTAAGTGACTAAGTGAGGTATTTGGTCTTTTATGCGAAATATGTGGCAGCACCTAATTGGCACTTCAAAATTGTTTGTTAATTAATGGGTAAAAAGACCAAAATGCCCTTTATTTAACAGAATATTTTTAACAGAGTTAGCAGGAGGGACCTGATACGTAATAAAATTGAAACTACAGTGACCACCTTTGTAATCATTTCACTTGAGGACCTTATTCATAACTTTTATACAACCACAGGACGAATTTTGTAATTTACTCTTTAGTTTTTAATGTAAATGCATGAAATCAAGGATTTCCGTAGGCAGGGCTCAACCAAATAAGATACAATAAGTAATTAGATTGTTCTAAACTAACCTGAAAAGGACTCCAGTTGCATAGCTCACAGCAGCCTAAGAAAATAGGAAGAAGATACAAAAGTTCATCAATAAGCTATCACATTTGTTTTTCATGAACTAATGAAACATAAATTTTAAATTAGAACAAAGGAAAGTAAAATGGAAATTGCATTTCGGTATTTAAGAGCAAATGTCTAGAGAACGTACATACAGATTACAACTTGTGGCATTTAGAACTTTGAAGATCTTTAAGCGTATTATCAAACATTTATTTTCCATCACAGAAATATTAAGTTGATTTAAACAGTCTTTGGTGCTATGTCAACTTGCGTATGAATATCGTAAGTCTATCCTTTTAGACTTCTGTTTTTCAGATTTGTAGCAAATCTATTATGTATATTCTACCCTTTCCCAACATCCCTCAAAAAAGTGTCTGGTCTTAAAATACAAAAACCGTACATTTATTGACAACTCTTTTAAATTACCACTGCTATATGTATATGTATATGTATATGTAGGCGAAGGATCATATGAGAAGTTGAGTAGGTGAGAAGCATGAGAAGTGGATTTGAACCGTTGATCTCTTTTAATCTCAAATCCTCCCATGAATTGCGGCTTAAGAAGGGAGTTGATCTGGTGCAACTCGATGCATCTTATCTCGGTGCATCTCATCCTAATGTGCGTCCATTTTCATCTAACGGTTGATAACCACTTCTCACCGTTAACTCAACTTCTCACCGGAACCCAACCCTGTATATGTATATGTATATGTATATGTATACGTAGTGATGGTGTCTTAAAGAGGGTGTTTTGGACAGTAACTGGAGCTTAGGAGAGGCTATTTCATTTATCATACAGGAAACACATAATTGCAAATAAAGGATCTTTCTGTTAGTAGAACCGTAGAAGGAGCTAGTTAGGAATAAACAGAAAGGGGCACACTTAGGACTACTGATTGTTTCTCTCTTTCCTTATGAAAGCAAGCATCGTAAGATATGAAGCCTAAATCAAATTCAACCCAGTCCATAGCTTTAGTTAACTTGGTTATGATGGTTGACATTTATTTTGTCTTATCCTCTTTTCTGTACAACTTTTTCTTCTTTAAAGACACAGTTTTTTTCTTAATGCATCATACTTCGAGAAAAATTGAACAAAAAAAAATCCTAGAAACACCAATTGATGTAGCAAATTGCTGAACCACATAAAGATTGTGCTCTATTTTTGCATTTTCCTATAACTATGATTGTGTATGTGAGTGTGATTATTGGTCCTAAAAGGCATCATATTTCCATATGAAGAACAGAAATGTCTGAAATTATACCTCTATGTGAATACCTGGATCGAAAAAGTTACTAAACAATATCCACTACATGCACTTCCAATAGCAACTGTTAGCATGAACAATTCCCTCTTCACCTGCAAGGTAAGAATACGTGATCAGTAACATCTTCTACATCTGTAGCAGTCTTGAATGATTTAGAAAATTGCACAATATCCAATAAGAGGTTTCCAAATCCATAGTCCAGCAACAATAATGATCCAACTTCTTGTAATTTAATATAATTTATCTGAGACGGATTAGTTCTTCTATCCATGGTAACTATTTGTTTGGAAGCAAGTGATGCATGAGTATTCCCCTAACATGATAATTCCATTGTGATGAGCCAAACGACTAGAATTAACCTACTTAGAAAATCAGTAGCATAGTTTTTTCCTTTTTTCTTTTTTCTTTTTTTCTTTTTTTTGGGGGTGGAGGGGATTCTAAGTTTCCGTTGACCAAATCCCATTCAGCTGCTTGTAGTTAATAGAGGTGTTTGAATATGTCATAAAGGGGTATTTTGGTCATTTATTATTATTTCATTCCAATTCCGAAATTACATTTTGCCAACCAAACATGGAGATTCCGATTCCTTCAAATTCCAATTCCTTTGATGGATTCCAATTCCACCAGACTCCATTCTGCGAACCAAACGCCCCCTAAAGATTTCAAACACCCCTATTTAACTACAAAATTTGGAGGAAGGTGGCCGCACCTGCCAGACCTCCCTGGCTCCGTCACTGTTAACAATGGCCATGTCAGCAAACAGTGATGACTGATGCACCAAGATGGAAGACCTATGTAGGCGTGCATACCCACAAAATTTATTGTGTTCTTGTAGTGTGCAAAAAGAAGGAAAAATCAGTTTTTGTAGTGCATACCCCAAACAAGAATTTGTTATGGTGGTGCAACTGCATATGTGACACGATGATGCAACAAAAATACTATCTAACGAGTTTATTTTGATCAAGATAATTTATACCGCTTCATATTGAAGTAGGTTCAGTCTGGTTCTTCTTTTGCTGTCATCACGCAGTTCCTGTTATCACAATGCGTCATTTTCAGAAGATAATTCATGCATCATTTTCTTAAGGGCAAAATGCAACAAAGTTCAATTTAGTTTCTATTTTAGTGTAACGAATGATTCTTTTCTCAACAAAGTATCAAGTTCCTATTTGTACCCATTTTGACCGATAACCTGTTGATATTGTAACATTTGATGATGTGGATACCCGTTTACAAAAGGTTTATGGCGAATTGGATGATAAACTTGACATCCACATCATCAAATTTTACATAATCAACAAGTTACCGGTAAAAATGGATATAAAATAGAAAATTTTGAAACTTTGTTACATTAAATAGAAAATTTTGAAGCTATGTTTCCATTGATTGAGGAAAAAAAATCTTTGTTAGACTAAATAGGAACTAAGGCACGATTCAACGCACTTTGATGAATTTTGACATTTTCTTAACAACTCCAAGAAAGACGATAGCATATGAGGTGGAACCAGGAGGCATTAATCAGACAGAAATCAAATATAAGTGAAGCAAAGATAAAGTAAAGCTATACCTTAGCTTGCATCTTTTTGTTTATCGGTGCAGCAGTTTCCCCTAAAAGCCACTCATTTGTTCTTGTCAATTTCAGGAAGCCACCCGCATTTTCGTCAACCAATGGCTACAGTAATCAAGTGTGTTACACTACAAGATTGGAGATCGATGCTTCACTTTAACTAAACATGATTCTAAGAATTCACCAGGTTTTTACTTCACAATAGGTACAGCAATTTCTGACAACCTACTGAGGACATACAACAGTTGGACTAGGCTAATATGCAATCATCATAAATTATTAACAAGTAAACCAAGCACGAAGGATTTGGAATTTGCCTAATTTCTATTTAATACTTCCACTTGTTAATTTTGTCATCTATCTTCCTGTTATGAACTGGATTGATTCAGACAAGAAATCATAGAAGGATTGCAATTGTCATACACGAAGAAGTGTTCCACGAGCGAAATGAAACAGGTTCTAGCTTTCGAGAGGCTAGTCTCTCCCAACAAATCAGTAGCTAATTTTCTGGATGATATTCTCCCTACCACTAGTCCTTAATTATTACAAGGCATGACAGCTTTATGAAGACAATTCCCTTCCTTACCCCTACTAACAAACCAACTACCGAAAATCACTTAGTTACCCCTTGTATTTTCTTCTAGAATGCTTTAAACTTATCGGTGGGTTTGGGCTTGCATAACGACTTTCGGGCTTATGGGTGAGTGCAAAAAACTTCCTAAAGCTTTTACAGTTGGTGCAAGTGGTCTACTTTTGATGATGACCAAACCATCTCAACTGTTATTCCCTTATCTTCTCTTCAATCAGTGCCAAAAAAAACTTTTTACATTTATTTGTCATTTTTAACCTCGTTTATACCTACCTCTCTCATGAGGCATAGATGTGTAGAAAGATAGGCAATAGTTGGGTATAAAATAACAAACATCACTTGCGATGGTCTGGTCATTGGTCATAGATTATGCATCAATGAAACACAGTGACTTGTAGTCTTGTACCATGAAGGCATCAAGAGAGGTGGCGATAGCCCACAACTGAGTTACCAGTTACTCCCTCCGTCCCAAAATAAATGTCCACAATGAAAAGGCGTAGGATAGATTGGAAAGTAGACACTTCAATTTTTTAAGTGGACACTCATTTTGGGACAAACTAAAATGGGGACATTTATTTTGGGATGGTGGGAGTAGACTATAGGTAAAGACTTAACCTTAGGTAGATTATTGAGGGAAAGAATGAAATGGAAACTACTATACGAGTCACAAAAGCAGGTTATTCTTCATTTCTTCTCATTTTCTACAATTTTCTATGGCAATGTGTATACACCTATATGCAAACAAGTGAGCTTTTGAAAGACTGCTGACCAAAACAAAAAACTGAAGCAGCGGCAAAATTGTACCTGAACTCACAAATTTATGTTCAAGTTACAATACAGAAAACCTTATACACAAAACATAAAATAGTGATGAAGCACCATATATATAATTTTTAAAAGAGCATCACCTGATCGAGTTGAGTAGCATCATTCGTTAAGTCAGTTTTAATGTCATCAATCTTTATCGCCTTCCTCATCCAAAGTTTATCACACACTTTTGCTATAAAATCTCCGTTCAACTCTCTGTCCTTCAAAAACATAAGCAGAACATCATCTTCTTCAATCATGAAATCTGCAAACGAAGATGAGGAAAAACCTATGGTTAAGATCTTTCATGATGAACTTTGAAGAACTTAAAAGGTCCAAAGGGGATCTGCCAGACTGCCAAAGTTTGAGATGATAGTAATGTTGAGGCAGTGTTTGGATGTGTGTTTAAACTGATCATTGTGCCTTGAAATCGTAATCAGTTGAGTGTATGGATAAAAGCAATCATGATTCTGATTATTTAGAGTCAAAATAGGAGAAGCAGTTAAAAAATGCTATAAGAAAATCAAGATTGAGATAAATATAAATTTACCTACCTATCTGTAGTTTCATTCAACTGATTATCTGATTATGAATTTGTGGTTATCACACTAATCAAATCCAAACACCCCGTTAGAAGTGAACATAAATACTTGATAGGTAGATACCTACTTTCTTTGTGCTATATCAATTTTTATTATTTAAAGTGATAAAATTGCAGAAGAGACAGTAGGAATAAAAGGTGTTACACAGTAATCTTTTCAGAGGTCTGAAATTCAAACAAAAAAGTGCATATTATTCCAGGAACATAGAACAGATAACCTATTAGCTAGGTTCATTTACATGGTTTCAAGTTTTATATCAAAAAAAAACTAGATACTTGTGAAAACAGATGTTCGCTACAAAAATCAAAACCACTGAGGCACGAGGATCCATCGGAGTGCACCTTTGTGGTATCAAAGGAATCCAAGAATTCAAGCTACTGAATCATACAAAAACTCCATATCTTATAATCCAGGCAAAATCAGTTTAAGTGTTTAACTTTTGAACTAAAACAGGCTTCAATTCCAATTTCCAAGCTTCAAACTTCTATAATCCTAAACATCACATAGTCGTACACCCAGTACAGAACCATGTAATCTACATAAGATTTTGCAGGTTTCTTATATTGTATGCATGCCATTGACAGAAGTTTGTCAGGCCTGCGATAATCCATAATTCATTAATTTGAACTTGAATAACCTTCAACTCGAAGTATAAATCTAAATTTCACAGTCCCGAACACTACCTTCTTGTCAACCTGGTTCAAAAGTATGGTTGTCTACAACTACTGAACCCAGATACTTGAGCTTCATTGAATTATCGCCAGCCGATGCAGAACAATTAGATGAAATAACCAAGACATTCATGGAACAACGAGAACATGACAAACATGTTGGTAAACATGCAAACTTCATTTACGGAGCCCTAAACTTTTGCCTATTCAATAGTTTGGGGATATGATTTTCGACTTCCCCTAATTTTTAAGATTCTTACATTTTTATTCTATTTCTTTTTTTGCGTAAATCAGGTGACATTGAGGATTTTCATCTATCATTGACCGGAATTTCACTATTTTACACAGCACTTTAAAGTTTGATTTTCGGCCAAACCTGCTCGACCAAATGCCTAGAATATTCATCATAAATTATATCATTTTCCATCTCAAAAATGCGAGTTTCTTTCTTGTTTGTTAAGAAATATCCACGGAGCCCCCATTCTGCATCCAGCAACAATCAAAATGCATCTCCTCTTTTCTATACTTTATACAAACACATGGTGTGCATAAGCACATTGCAACTAAAATCCCCGTCAAAACATAAACATGCTTAAAGATCCAAACTTTTTTTTTATAACAGATAAATAAAACCACTAAAGAAGTACGAATTACGCGAAAAATTGAGTTCTTTCTTACCTCCAGCAGAAACCCTTAATCCCGTACGAATGCTGACACCGGACCTCGATTTATGACCCCTCAAACCAAACCCACGTGTACCCTGGTCGTAATTGAAAGTCAGAATCAGATAGATGTTTCTTGAATATCATATTCTCTTAGATTACAGTTATCGACATACATAAGGGGCAACTGATTGTATACAATTTTGGTACTATACTACTATGTATATATAGAATTAAGAGAGTTAGAGAGAGAGAGGGGATGGTGCATACCTTGAAATTAGAGGCAGCATAGGGAAGGTGAAGAGGGGAAGCCATTGGAGAAGATGTGTTGGTAGCCAAGTGTTGGTTTCGAGCAGAGATTTTTATGCAGACGGATAGGATGACATTGTGATGACAGTGGCAATGGAAGTGTAGATATTTGGAGAATTACAATAAATACAAAATGTATTTTTATTATATTTTTATTTGATTTTTATAAAAACTATAAACGTGTTTGTACAATGCAGCGAGTTAAATCACAAATTTAATGTTTTATTTTATTTTTTTGTGGATTTACGGTATGATTTTGGATGGTTTTGAGAAAGTGATAATGTTTTTTTTTTATAAATTTGTTTAATTTAGGCTTAATAATATAATGTTTTCTATATAAAAAAATTAAGTATTTTATTAGAATTCAATGATTACCTTATATATTTTAATGACATCTAGAAAAAATAACCAATTACATATTTAACAATATAATTAAAACAAAATTATAGTAATATAATATATTAATTAATAGTGATACATGGAAATGTCTGCAATAAAGAAATGTCATGCACATACCAAATTGGTAGATGTTATAAGTCTGCAGTAGTAATATATATCATATGCTTTGATACTTGTAAATTAAGAGATTTTTAAAATCCTGCATAAAATGATGGTATCTTGTGTCTAATAATTTGTATTTAAGAGTTTTTTATCTGTGTTTTATAATATAGTATAGATATAGATAGTTTGCTCCAGAATAAGCCTATAAATTCATTTGCATATAGATAAAACTGACCGTATAAATTAACCTAAATAGAGTGACTGGGATTTTTATTTGGGAGCCTAGATGGGTATATATATTTTTTTAATTATAGGTGTCTGAGCCAGCTTGTATGCACCTCGAGTAATCCAGGGATCCTGGAGAACAGGGAAAATCCTCAAGTGGCCTTATAGGACTTGAATCGGTGAATTCTGAAATGAATCCCCAAATGCTCAAACCTTATTGTCAGATGAACTAATGTAACACCCTAAAAATAGGGATAACAAAAATCCGAAAAACGGACATGAGGTATACTAAAATTGTCATAGCAAGAGCCTCCAAAAAATGGGAAAATAATACAAACCTGTTTAATCACAATTGTAATTTAACGGACAACAAATAACAACCAACTAATCTAATTTCTACAACTAGAAAGGATATTACAAAAGGGTTGTTATCTATAAATCCAACAGTTCATTTCCAAAAGTAATAAGCGTCCAAATGTAAAATTCCCAAGCTCTCACCCCAAAGCATCTAAGTCTGCTTAGGACCGACGCCACTAGAACCTGAGATACACATCGACACCAAACAAGTGTTAGGCCAAAAAGCCTAGCGAGTTGAACAATAAAAAGCATGCATGAACAGTTACAATTCTTTCAGCAGTTAACTAGAGATCAACATATGTGGAGTCAATAGGGGAGACTCATAGCACCAATCAAGTTCCACCCAAGAGTCGATATACCTTGATGCCCTTCAACAAGGAACACCCGAAAGGCCTGACACACCCGATGACTACAACTAAAGAAATTCCCCGAATGGCGGAGGTCTAGGCACATACCATCACAGTGGCGTCCAAGACTACATCCTCCTAGTGTCTACTGACTTGGTTCGTCCAACATAACGCATATAGGAGGTCCTTTAGGTGTATTTCAACCCAACATATTTCAATACCAACTACGGGTACAATATTACCATCCTAATCACAACAAGTCTAACAAGAGACCCAAATGACAACCTTGCTTATCATGCATATTATATATTACCACAAAGGTATTCCAACTAGAAACCATCTTCATATCGATACATGTATACATTTATCATATCAACACATACATATTATGAATCCAAGAGGAAAAGCCCCAATACTAGCACATTTAGAGTACACCATAGTATTTCACATATAACCACATTTCTTCATAAGAAAATCCCAAGTATTTTGACATATAGAGATAAATAACCATAAATATAAGCATATGATGTGTATCTAGTTTTGACAAAGGTTGGTAAACTCACAATCTAGGTTTTGAACCAAAACCTAGAAAATATGGAAAACCCTAGAAGTTGGAGGATGAACTTGGAGATGAGAAGTTGAGTTTTATGAACCCTATAAGTTGCCCTTGAGAGGAGTTATTGCAAGTGTGAAGATCAAACCACCAAGAAGAGTTGTATTTATGAGGGTTAGGGTTTTGAGAGGAAGAATTAGGTTTGGGAGCCAAAATCGCCAAAGAGAAGAGAAGGTTTGAGATAAATGAGGTTGAAATCATATGGAATTCATTTAAAGCCCCTGCACCCCGACGGCGAGAGTTCCCGGCGATAGTGCCAAGGGCACTATCGCGAGTCACAGTCGTGAGGCTCTCAAGTCACCCGCGATACAAACCGCGAGAATATGCCCGGCGATAGTGACATTTGTCACTATCGCGTGTCACTATCGCGACCCAACCCCCCCCACTCTCGATACATCTTCCGCGACGCGCCACTCTCACCTAAGCCCAAAACTTAGCCAATTTTGATCACGAGTGCGAGGTTTGAACGATTAAAGATGGTATATCAATTTACACAACATTTCAACATAGCAACGAAGGCTCATATTTTCAATTAGATACAATTAACGTATATAAGGGATCAAGTACTTACCTTATGAATTTACGGGTGTTACAACTAACTCCACAAGTTTGGATGTATATTTTTTTAGTTGGAAGAAACGTGTTAAGAAAACATGAATTTCTGCATAAAGCTCACTCTATAAACTTACTAAATAACTCAAGGGCTATTTGGCAGTTGTTGAATGGTTTGATGCAAAATGATTAAGGGGTCAAAATAATTAAGAGGCTCTTATGATATAGTGCAATATGAAATATGGTTGTTTGGTAATTGTTCAAAATGAAATCAGAGCGCTTAATGGTTAAGGGAGACCCAGGATACAAAACGATTCAGAGGGTTTTGGAACCATTAAGAAGCAACCTTTTTTTCTGCCAAACATGATTCACATCTTAACGATTTAGAGGATACTTGTTAATGGAACCATTAAGAGATAAACAAACAGCCCCTCACTTTTTATGTCATTAAGTTACTAATAAACAGTCATATATAGCTGACTGAATAAACCACGAGTCTCGTTAAATTTGTTAAACTACTAAGAAACAGCCCCCATAACTAAATTTAAAAAATATCATCTTGAATATATTTAAATTATGTTTTATGTCACTCATTATGTAAAAACATACATGATTGGATGCATGAATCGCAATAGTTTAGAAAATGCAATGATATAAATTGAGTAGCAATGTATTATAATATATAACATTTACCAGGAACGATTTCACTGTTCATGAACAGTAAATTACAGCTTTGGTCCTTGAGGTTTTTAGTAACTTACAGATTTGGTCCTTCAGCTTTTATCTTTTTTTTTCTATGTTTGTAGAGTTACATATTTGGTCCCTATAGTTTTATTTTCCTCTTGGATTTAGTCCCGATAATTTGTTGATTCCAAAATAGACTTTCGATTTTGCATTTGCGTAACGTTTTGGTCCTCGAAACTAAAATTTGTTAGCTCTTGACCGTTAAGTAAATGCCATTTCGATCATTTATAATTTTTTCATTTTCTAATTTAAATAAATAAAAGTTATATTATAAAAATTATTTTTATTATCTAAGCATAAAATAAAGATCCCTTAACATGCATCGCATCTCAATGATTGTGTCTTCTCCAACCCAAAACCTATGTAAAATTTGTTTAATTCATATTTTTATTATAATTTAATTTAGTCCCCATAATTTGTTGATTCCAAAATAGACTTTCGATTTTGCATTTGCGTAACGTTTTGGTCCTCGAAACTAAAAGTTGTTAGCTCATGACCGTTAAGTAAATGACATTTCGATCATTTATAACTTTTTCATTTTCTAATTTAAATAAATAAAAATTATATTATAAAAATTATTTTTATTATATAAGCATAAAATAAATATCCCTTAACATGCATCACATCTCAATGATCGTGTCTTCTCCAACCCAAAACCTATGTAAAATTTGTTTAATTCATATTTTTATTATAATTTAATTTAGGTTTAATAACAATGTAACTTTTTTTAAGTTTAATGATGTAATGTATCATTTACCAATTTATTTTCGCTTCCTATCATACACACACATCATTCTCATAGGGCATTTTGTAAATTATAGTGATGCTGCTAACAGACACAAAATGTTTTGTTCTCATAATTGGTGATGCTCAAATTTATGGTCTTAAGATTTCTTTCCATCCGCAGCAACGCGCGGACATTAATCCCACCTCGTTTAAAAGATTATACAAATGCAAAATAATAATTATGTATTTAAAATTGTTATTCTATAAATTACAGGGACCTAAGAATTATATTCTATAATTCTGCATATTTACATCTTAGGTCCTTGTAATTTATAGAATAACAATTTAAGTCCCTATACTTTACATAATTATAGATAAGGTCCCTATACTTCGTATTTTTTTCATATTAGGTGCCTTAAATTTATATATTTGCAAATTAGGTCCTATACTTCATAATTGTACATATTAGGTCCTTGTATTTTATATTATGACATACTAGGTACCCGTAATTTATATATTTACAAATTAGGTCCCTGTATTTTGCATAATAATTATTAAGTACCTTAACAACATCTATTTATTACTATGTAGGATGATTTTTGGTATCCGGTTTTGACGATAAAGTCCCGAACTAGTTTGTTGGGTGAGATTAAGGATGCTCTTAGTGCTCCCGCGTTGACGATTATTAAGGACACACCATTCGGTCCATGGTTAGACCTTACTATGCCAGGTGGCGACCTTAAATTTGCAGGTCCGTGAGTGTACAAATTTGTAATTATTTTACTTTCGAAACAATATGTTCATGATACACGAACATATAAATACGAACTAGAGCCAAAATTGTAAATACTTTGATTAATGTTTCAAAGATGAGGGGCCATAATTATAACTTGTCTTTTATTTGAAACAATATGTTCGTGCCCCACGAACATAATCCACGAACATGTGCCATAAATGTAAATATTTTGATAATTGGGCCAAAGTTGAGGGGCCATAATTGTAACTTGGCTTTTATTTGAAACAACATGTTCATGCCCCACGAACATGATCCACGAACATGTGCTAAAATTGCAAATACTTTGATAATTGGGCCAAAGTTGAGGGACCATAATTGTAACTTTCTTTTTTATTGGAAACCATTTACTTCGTAACTAAATAATCACGAACCAGGGGCCAAACTTGTATTTCGGAATCTTTGTATACCACATGATATATACGAACAGGGGTCAAAATTGTAAATTTTTTATGTTCTTATAACTCGCCCCATTTACGATCAGCGCTAAAATTGTAAGTTACGTTCGTATATCATGAACAGGGGCCATAAATGTAATTTTTTTAACTAATTTCATTTACCAGGAAACCATTTCACGAAGTTATTAAATATTGTTGAGTTTTTAAATTATGTTCGTATATACGAACGTATATTACGAACATATGTCAAATTTATCAGATTTAAGGATGTGTTTGTATATACGAACACCTTTCACGAACTTATGGGCTATTTTAATAAATTGAGGGAGAGATTGGTTAGGAGATAAAGCCGATTTTCTGAAATGACTAGTTTAATTAATTTCCCTTTTTATTTGTAAAATAAATTAAATTCAGATAAATAGGTTAGTCGGATGTCAATCTCCTCAAGAAGATATTGGTTAAATAAATTATTTGTATTACCTTGACTTGCACATGTACCACAACGAAACAATACTTGATTATCGATCAAACTCAAAACATTTAAACTAAGACTATGTTTGGCAAACTAACTGATCAATTAGCTTTTCAAAACGCTTCTATGAGTAGTTTTTCAATAAGCTAGTTTATGATCATCCAAACATGTATAAAAAAAAACCAAACAATGCATAAGAATAAAAAAACTACTTACAAGTAACAACATTTCACGAAATTTTGAATTTCGAGTTGTATTGAAAGATAAAAATAAAGTAAATTTTTTAATATTTTAATGGTTTTGATTTTATAAAGAAAAATTAATTCAATTGCAAACTTGGAAAACAAAATTTACCATAATAAAATGGCAAAATCAGATGTTTCATAATTCAGTTAACTTTTTGTATTGCTTGATTAAAAATGGTTGGGAATGACAATGGGATAGATTGCCATTTAATCCAAATACATAAATATTTGAACATATATAAAGATACCATAAATCAAACATTGAAAAATCAATAATATATGTCACATATTATTTCAATTGATGTATCCACTATCTTACGAATTGAAATCAACTCAAAACTAATAAACGCTCATCAAAATCTGATCAAATATGAGTTTCACGTTAGGATGACTTAGAATGATGTTTACATCGATACAAAATAACACATTATACCCGGCTGCAGTTGCATATATTACTTAGCTCAATAACATGGTAATATCTCCTCGGAAATGACTAGAAAAGTTAATCTTACCTGGTTCAAAAAATGTGTCAACCATGTGTATTTTTAATGACGTGTTATTTGGACTGTTACAATTCAACCATCTGATTTAATTTTGAATACAATGTACGACTCTTGATTCATAAAAGGAAAATTGCAACAAAATGTAATTAATTTTCACCTGATTCATCTTTTAAGCATGGACGAATCTAATGTATGGAATACGGTGGCACGTGCCACCGTATTATTTCTCCGACGAAGGGTAAAAAAATTTAGGTTCGTGAAAGGTGCAACCGTATCGTTTTGGAAGGTGTTACCGTATTATTTTGGAAACTTCAAGAAGATGCAACCGTACCTCATAATCAACCAAAAAACCAAAATAAACTATCAAAATCAACCAAAAAAACTAAAAAAAATCTCTTGAAATCTATAAAAAAAACTTAAAAATACCTCGAAACTAAGCAAACAACTTTAAAAATTCCTCGAAATTGTGGAATTAGACTAAAAACACATCGGGTAATATTGAACGTCAATGAAAAGATGAAAACACGTCGATAAAAACCGTGTTTTTTGTCATTATTTTTTGTCTATATTATATGGTGTCACCATATGAAAAAATTTCTGGATTCATCCTGATTTTAAGAAAACCAACTTTAATAATCATCATTTGGGGTATGAATCAAATTTTTTGTTTAATTAAAAGCCTGATTGACCAATTGACCTGCTAATGATGACACAATCAAAGTATTTTGTCAAATAAGATTCCACATTATTATTATGATTATAAATATAAATCTAAAATATTGACATGACACAAGGAAACAAAAAAATAAATGACAAGTCATAATAGTTTCTGTTAAATTAATAAATAAATTTGTGAGTAAATTATGTTTTTCGTCCATATAATTTTTGAAGTTACGATATTTATCCTTATGATTTACAATTCATTATTATTTTCATTCTTATAATTTAAAATTTATTGTCGTTATCGTCTCTATAGTTTACTACTTAATATAAGAAGTAACCTTAGGGACGAAAATAACGATGAATTGTAAACTATAAAGACGAAAATCGCAATTTCGTAATCAAAAGAACTAAATATGCAATTTTTAACAAACCACAGGGACGAAAAACATAACTTAGTCTAAATTTGTATAAACTATTTCAAGTTTATAAATTGTTGACCTTTTAAAAAAATCCATAAAATTAGTGAAGGATAACCAATGTTGTTGTTTGAGCATCTCCAACATCAATGCTAAAATAGAAAAAAATGGGTTTTACTTTATTATTCATCTCCAACAGCATTGCAATATGGTTTGCTAAAATAGAGAAACTTCAAAAAATCTCTAAATATAGAGAATTCTCTATAATATCTAAATATGAGAAATAAAATATTATTTTAATATTTTCCACTAAAATTAAGAGAATGACAACCTTTTCAGGAGAGAGAAAATATTATTTTAATCTCTAAACATGAGAGATAAAATGTTATTTTAATAATATAAGTAATGATTGATTCTCTAAAATAGAAAAACTGTTGGAGTTGGAAGAAAATATTTTTAGGGATTTTGACTTTTTATTCTCTATTTTAGAGAAATTTTAGCAATGATGTTGGAGATGCTCTTAGCTGATAATAGATGGGCCATTTCTAAATAGACCTGACAAAAACTGACACAACACGTTAACTCGACATGAAATAAACGGGTTTGAGTAATACATTTCAACCCGTTTATTTGACACGACACGAAAATTAAGCGGGTAAGGTCAGGGTCAAAAGTTTCAACTCGAAAATGACCCGAACAACACGTCTATATATATATATATTATAAGTTTTTTTTAATACTTTGGATTTTTAATGTTTTAGATTTGGTTAGAATTTATAAGTTTGAACTATAAAATTTGGATTTTCAATGTATTTGTTTTTTTTTGTGAATTTTCGATTTTTAATTTTTAGTTTTATAAATGTTAAACGGGTTAGGCGGGTCGTGTCGGGTTAGGCGGGTCAGGGTTTTCTGACTAGTTTATTAAACGGGTCGGGTTAGGGTTATACACTTCCAACCCGTTCAATTTTGAACACGGCACGAACCCGACCCGATATGTTTGTCAGGTCTTAACAGGAGTAATTTATTATTGGGTATAAATTGCAAAACTTATGAAAATTCAGGGTCCTTTACGAAACATAACCTACACAAATGACAGATCAACGCAATGAAAAGATCCAACGGCTATAATCGACTAGCCGTTATTTTCAAAAGGTGATTATGGGAACAGAGCCGGACATAAATCCGCTCTTTACGATTCGATTTCGAACCCAAAAAATTGAACTCGAAAACCCTTTTTTTTTCTTCGTTTTCATCCATCCACCGTTTAAACGGATCAAAATCAAAATAGGTGAGTTCTTGGACTGGGTTTTGTTTTGTTTTGTTTCTGATCGTTGCGTTAGTTTTTTCGTGATTAATTAGAAATCAATTTTGTGTGTTTATTATGATTTCATGAATTTTTGTAGATGCGAAGTGATTTAAAAATCCCAATCTTTATTTAGATTAATTGAGTGGGTTTTTTTAAAAATATCTTTCGATTGATTTTTAACTTCTTGTTTGTGTATAGATTGATGGGTCTTTTTTTTTCTTTTTTATTGGGAGTTTTGTTTGTTAATAGATTTTGAATTGGATTCTTTTGGTTTGTTGATTCTACGTAGATTGTAAAAATGGCTGGATCAAACGAGAATTTTCCAGATGTAATTCGCCCTAGTAAAATACAAGGTAATCTTTAGTGAAAATCTTCAAGTTCTTTTCTTTAAAAATTTATGTAGATGACCTGTTTGATGAATTGTCTGAGTTAACAAAACTTGTTAAACCCTACTTTTAATTGAAAACTTTGATGCTATGTAGGAGGAGGAGGAGGATTAAAAGCAGGATGTGGGAAATTAGGAGCCCCAATTGGTCAAAACAGGAGGGCATTGAGTGATATCAACAAGAACATCATCAGAGCTCCACAAGTATACCCTTATGCTGTTGATGGTTTACCAGGGTAATAAAGTCAATTCATACCCTTATGCTGTTAATGATCTTTTAGTTTTTTGAAGTACCCATGTTGATATTTTGTAATCTTTTTTTTCTAGAAAAAAACCAATCCCTAGTAAGAAACCACTTGTTCCGGTTCGTCGACCGATTACAAGGTCGGTAACAGGCCCTTTTTCTTGTTTCTTGCCACAAGAAGTTTGCATTTAGATACATTGAATCAAATACCCCTTATGAGTTCCCAATTTGTGTTGTTTCTACAGGA
Source organism: Arctium lappa (assembly GCA_023525745.1). Classification (NCBI taxonomy): domain Eukaryota; kingdom Viridiplantae; phylum Streptophyta; class Magnoliopsida; order Asterales; family Asteraceae; genus Arctium; species Arctium lappa. The sequence goes on from CM042049.1 coordinate 3,511,110, forward strand.
CATTTGGTGCACAAATAAGCAGCAAACCATCACTGCCTTTACCGGAGTTACCAGAGGTATACGGTTTTACCTAACTGTAAATTCTGATCAAAGAAACTCAATTGTCAAAAGTATGTAAAAAGATGCATGACAATTTTGATAGGGAAAGAAGCCAAAAGTCCAAACAATCCCTGATGAGAATGACACTCAAGATTGCAGCATTATTGATGTTGAGGATGATTTTAATGCACCAATGTTTGTGCAACATACAGAAGCTATGTTGGAAGAAATTGATAAGATGGTAGTTTGATTCGATCTTTTCATGTGATCTTGTTGTTTGCCTCTTTTTAAGTTGAATAGCTTAAAGTATTGGGTCGGTTTTTTTTAGGATGAAGATGTATACGAGGAACCACTTTTGGACATCGACAATGCTGACAAGGGTAATCCTTTTGCCGTTGTTGAGTACATTGATGACATTTACGCGCACTACCGGAAACAAGAGGTAATATTTATTATGTTGCCCTTTTTGGTAGGATTACATCGATGGCATTTATGTTGTCGATAACCACCCAAAAAGAGTAATATTTCCAGGAAAGGGAAAATGGGAAATAGCATTTATGTGTTTCTTGTTACTTATTTATGTGCATTCATTGATGAAGATTGTCACTATTCGCAGTTGTCACTAGGATTCTTATCACTTATTCATTGATGAAGATTGTGCCTCTACTAGAAGTAGAACAAATGAAACTGTAATTGTTGTAACCATTTATCATAATCCAAATCAAGATTCATACCCAACTCCTCCCTTTTCACCGAAACGACCTTAACTCGTGTTGAAAGCATGTTAACTGCGATCCAACGTTATGAAGAATACGATATTGTTTTTTTTAGAAAGAAACTTGTTTAACTGAACCACAAGGGTTGCGGCTGGTTAAGGGGCCCTGGGAATGTGGTGGAATATCCCAATCTGTCTAGGGTTCGAATACTGGGCGTACACAACTATTGTGGCCACTTAGGTTTAATCAGGGCTGATGTCTTACGGTCATAATTTGTCAAGGGATTAGTATAGGCATATAAAATTTAGCTTTGATTGATACCTGTTAAGTTCCCATTTCGTGTTGACCTAAATGAGCAAATATTTTTCTATAAAAATACAGATATCAAGCTGTGTTTCACCTAGATACATGTCACAACAACATGACATCACTGATAGGATGAGAGGCATTCTCATCGACTGGCTAATTGAGGTACATTATACAATGATTTACTTGTTTCACACCAAATGCAGAATGAATTTCTGATATCAAAATCTAATGAAACAATAGGTTCATTACAAATTTGAACTGATGGAAGAGACCTTATATCTAACGGTCAATCTGATTGACCGGTTCTTGGAGCGACAAACTGTATCAAGAAAGAAACTCCAGCTTGTTGGAGTGACAGCCATGCTTCTTGCTTGCAAATATGAGGAAGTTTCTGTGCCTGTTGTTGAGGACTTTATAGTAATTTCTGACAAGGCTTACACAAGAACAGAAGTTCTTGATATGGTAACTACTAAACAAAATTTGATGATGGTCTACTTTTTTTCATTAATGATCTCCATTAAGACTCATATTTGTTTTCATTTGATCTATATTAGGAGAAGGTAATGGTGAATACCCTTCAGTTCAATCTCTCAGTTCCAACTCCATATGTGTTTATCAAGAGGTTTCTCAAAGCTGCACAATCGCACGAAGAGGTTTGGCCTTTCGTTTGTTGTTATTTCTATCGGTTCTTTTGCAAGAATTAGCGATTTTCGATAAAAGTGGTAAATACGACTGCTTTTTAAGCCAACATATGTTTTTTCTTTCCATTTTCTCCAAAAGGATGGTTAACTTTGCAATGAGAAGTAAAAAAATCGCTAGTTTGTTCTTTGATTTTTTTCTGATCGATGTTGTCGTTTTGAATCTAGTTGGAGCTGCTATCGTTCTACTTAATGGATATGTGCTTGGTGGAATATGAAATGCTGAAGTTCCCACCATCATTACTAGCAGCAGCTGCTGTATTCACAGCTGAATGTACTCTGACCAGATCAAAGCAATGGACCAAAACAAGTGAAGCTCATTCACACTATTCTGAACATCACCTGTTGTAAGATTTCTCCCCTTTTTTTGGTAATTTTTATGCATAATTTGGTTTTACACCAGAATGGTTCAGTTCCAGTTTGACAAAAGAATTTGGGTAATTTGGTCCTGTTTAAGCATGCCCTTTGGTTTGGGTTCTTTTGTTTTTCTATTTGAAAACTTTAGTTTGTTTAACTTACAATTTTTATTTGTGAAGAAATGATATGAATATAAATTGAACCAAACCATTGTGCGGGGATATATTTGGCTCGTTTGGTCTGGCTTGTGAACCGATGAACCCAAACCTCTTGGTGGGATATATTTGGCTCATTTGGTTTGGTTTATGAACTGAACCAAAACAAACCTCTGTGAGGGATATTTTGGCTCGTTTGGTTTATGAACCGAATCAAAAGAATCTTTTGTGTGAGATATATTTGGCTTTGTTTGATTTGGTTTATGAACTGAACCAAAAGAACAACTTATGCTTCTAATTTATGAAAAATGATATGAATATGAATCAAAGGTTCGGTTTATTTCACTTTCACTTGTGATTTATTGAACATTTTTTGTCATATTTTTCACCAGGGAATGCGCAAAGATGATGGTTATTTTACACCAAAAATCAGGCACCGGAAAACTTGTTTCCGTTTTCAAGAAGTATGGCACATCAAAATACGGCCATGTAGCGCGAACCCAACCTGCTAAGTTCATGTTGGAGCCGAGGTTCTGGGATTGATTATAAATTTTACAAGTTATGATGGCGTTTTATGTCGAAAACGTTGGGTTTCGTGAGCAACATATAGTTGCCGGTAGGTTGTTTGAATTTTTGTTAGGATTTCTCGCAACTATTTAGATCGCCTATGAGCGGATCTATTCTCGTATGTTTGATGGTGCTTTTTAACCGTTTACAAAGTTATTGTTTTAATGTGAAGTATATGTTATTAGTATTCTTTTCTCCACTGGATTTGTCATTTTACTGATATGATATAACAGTTTGTAGTCAGTATCTCGAAAGTCATAGTGTGTTCATTTATCTTTATTAAAAAATATTATTTATTTATGTTGGAATTAATAATACAAATATTAAATGGATACAAATATAGATGGAAAATATTTGGGTTGGCAAATTAATACAAATATTAAGATTAAGGTTGGAAATACATGCCAGCCACTCTACTAAAGGATTGTGACTCTCTATGCTAAAGGATTGTGACCGACTGAAATGCACACTAGTGACCGTTTATAAAATGCTTACCCGGTAAGTGCTTACCGGGGAATTTACCATAACAGATGAACATGACAAGAGGATAGGATCTTACCCGGTAGTAAGAGCGAGGATAATGATGAAGAGTCTTACCTGGTAAGAGAGCGTGACAACTCTTACCCGGGTAAGTGCTTACCGGGTAAATTGTTGTATAAGATACCATCGTGCTAATTAAAATCTTACCCGGTAAAGCAAGTTAGTGTGTCGAGTTTTATTGGTAAGCGCTTATCGGGTAAGCATTTGGGTAAACGACCCCTAAGATACCCAAAATCACTGATATTTATCGACTCTGAAACAAATATTCAAAAGATTAGGAGCTTTTTTTAACTCCGTTGTTTCTTCAGTAGGAAAACAATTTGAAATGAAAATTTCAATAAGCGGATTCAAAATTAAATTAAGGAGTGTAAACATTTTCTCCATTGCTAACATTTTTTTTTTCTTGGAAAACTCAATTTATTCTATCTGAGAATTCTTGTAGTTATTAACTCCACGACTATGGAACAAAGAAGTATTGTAGACCAATAATGAGGTGTTGACGATGATTTCTGATCTCCTCCTCATGACATGTCGGCCGCCACATCCAGGTTCAAGAAATTAAAACTTGATTCTCTTTCGAAACTCCCATGAAGGCTACACGATGTGTTCCCATAAGTACGATTCAGATGTTTGAGTTGGGATTCATTCTAAGAAATATCGATACATTTTTTCCTAAAGTTTGAAAGGCTTTGATCATGGATGTCGAAGTTGTGATGAAAAGCATGGGAAACGTTCACCATTTGCCCGTTAGTAAACTATGAACTTTTACATTTCATCTTTTGGGGTGCGTTTGATACACATATGATAGAATAGAAACTTGTTATTCTATGTGACTATGTTTGATGCGACATTCTATTGGAAGTATGGGACACGATGGGGACTAAGTGAGAAAAAAGAAGACCAAAATAGGTGATCTTTCATAGTCGCTAGAGATTTTCTTGACTGTTATCTTAAGAGTCCCATGAAATTAATTGAGATACAAATAAGTTGTCCTCGACATCCATGATGAGCAAATAGAAAGAAAAAAAAAAGCTACAAAAAGAAGAAGATATGATAACACTGGTTGACAGAATGTATTAAAATACTACAAAATTTGTACTTGATTCAATTTTATGTAAAGATGAAATTAGAATTATATATATATATATATATATATTTATATGTGTGTGTATGTGTCATTGGTCAATTTTAATATGACATTTTCACGACATAACTTGATAAACTTTACTTCTACGTTATTAACAACTACAAAATTTACCCGTTACTTATGAAAATGCATACAAAAATTAGAGCACCTTCACTTCTCTAGAATTTCTGAAAAATTATGGAGAATCAAATCAATGTTTTAAAACCCGGGTCAACCCGGTCGGTTCAACCGGTTGAACCGGGAACCGGTCGAGGGACCGGGTCAACTAGGACCGGGTTTTTGGGGATTTAAGGACCGGATTGAACCGGCGGTTTTTTGAGAAAACCGGTTGAACCGGTGTGATTGACCCGTTAAAGACCCGTTTTACTTCTAATTTAATGACTTTTCAGTTTTCACAAGCGGCTAGGTTTTTCCAATACGATCCATACACAGCGCCATTCATCAATTCCATCGATTCCATCTTCGATCGACAGAGACAATCATCGATTACACAGCGCCTTCATCGACAGAGACAATCGATTCCATCTGCAGTTGCTATTGTTCGATTAGGTTTCGTTTGGGTAAGCCTTCTTGTTTGATTAGTTGCTTATTGTTCCATCTGCAGTTGCTATCGTTCGATTAGTTGCTTATTGTTCAATTTGGTGGACTCGTATTAGTTGCTTATTGTTCAATTTGGTGGACTCGTATTAGTTGCAGTTGCTGTTTATGTGCTTATTTGATTCTTCCACCTCTTATCGGACTCGTATTTCGCAACTCAATGTTGTATTGGTTAGTGACATTACTCATGCATGGTCTTCCACATCCTCAATAGACTGGTTATAAACTTAACTACTTTAGAGTTCTAGATTTGATGAGAAGTTTAACCACAACATAGTAGTATTTGAGTAACTAACATGAGATTTGAAAATTTTGTTAACAATATTTTGAAAGCAATATAAATGTGCAAGACACTCTAATTTTGATGGACTGGTGAAGGAATAAAAGATAATGCTTTACATAAAGAAGGGTTAGAATCACAAGAGGGTGCCGAGTCCACTTGTGCATAAAAACTAAAAAAAATCAACATAATTTCCTATATGCACAAGTGCATATAGTCTAAGTTCAATTATGTTTGGGTGTCAAACAAACAATCAGGTTCAATTGGTATGTTCAATTCCAAACAAACAAATTGCTCTTTCCAATTCAATTGCTAACATCATTCATATGCACTTGTGCATAAAAACCATCATTGGATTTCGATTATTTATCTTCCATTATTGGATTTCGATTCACTTATAGATTATGTACTTATGTATTTATGTGTCTACCACTTGATATGCACAAGTGCATACAGTCTACTTCAAATGGTAGCTCAATGTTTTGTTTTGATGAATTTGGATTGATGTAAAACTTGTTACGTGTTTTTTTAATATTTTTGGATTGATGTAAAACTTGTTGGTATGTGCATTTTTAATGTTTGAACTTGTAGACATCAAATTCTTGGTCTTATATATAGAAATTCTTGAAACCGGGTCAACCGCCCAGTTGAACCGTGACCCAGTCACCACACCGGGTCAACCAAAAACCTGGGTTTTAAAACATTGAATCAAATATTAAAATCCGCAAAAGGAATTACGACTTTAACAAATTCTCAATTTTTAAGATTATAACATACATATAATAAAATATTTTTTTCCTAATCTTTTAATTTAAAAATTCTTATTGATGAAAATAATACAAAATCGTTTCTTAATTTCTTTATTTTGAAATTTATTAGAGTGTTTTTAGTAAATTTTTCAAATTTTTTTGAAATAGATAATCAAAATCTTAAAAAGAATTACATTAAACTCGAACAACTTCTTCATTTTAGAGATTACAAATTTACAACATTGATTGTATTAATATTTAAATATATTTCATACATGTAATAAAATAATATTTTTCTGTAATAAACATTTAATTCCAAAGTTTCTAATTTTAGAGAATATAATATAAAAAACATTTTTCTTTCATACTACTCCCTCCTTCCCAAAATAAACGTCCATGATGAAAAAGACACACAATTTTAGAAATATGTAGTTATTACACTTTTTAATCAATAAAAATACAAGTTTACCCTTACCAACAGGGAGATAAATTTCCTTCATTACATAATTAAGGGGAAAGTAAACATTTACTTTCACACTTATTTTCGAACAAAATAAAATAGTAATGTACACAATTATTTTTGAATGGATAATACTTTTTGGGGAGTTCTCCAAAATTAAAGAATTATATACTCTTTTATACTTTCTTCATCTTTTTTTTTGGTAACCGTGAGTTTTCGGGCCAACTTACGCGCACCGACTAATCTCCGGGCGACCACAAATGGCCTGGAGTCATCGCAGGTGAACCTCCATTGCCACAAGAGTTTTGGCAGCGTTTGGATTTGAACTATGGGTAGATGAGATCTTCCACTACATCCCCCAAAGGCTTTACCAGTACGCAACAACCCAAGTGGTTACTTTCTTCATCTTAGAGGGTGTTTGGGATTGCTTATTAAACTTCTTATTGACTTATAGATTTTCATCACCGCTAATAAGCTATTTTTAGAGTTTGGGTTGGGAAAAAAAAAGTGTTTATAGCTTTTTCGTACCACCAATGGCAATAAGAAGTTTTTGATAAGTTAAATCAGTATAACTTATCAACTTATTTGAAATAACTTATGATTTTTTTGGTTATTTTACATGTATAAGCAATCTCAAGCAACTCTAAATAACAACTTATTAGCTTATTACATTTTAATACCACAATAAGCTAATTCAAACGCTTTTTATAAAACTCATTTTTGTCGTCACCATGTAAGTTGATAAACACTTTTAAAAAGCATAAGTTGTTTTAAATAAGCAATTCCAAACACCCCATTTAAAAAAAAAACTTGTCTAAAATCTTCATTTTGTCAGTTTTGAAAAACCTATTAAAAATACTTTAAAAACACACACTCAAAATGCCAAAAAAGTCTCTAAACTTTTGTTAACATTAATAAGGCCATGTTTGTTAGCAGTTTAACGAGCTTAATGGGACTAACAGTTTATCTGGTCAGTTATACAATACTGTTTGATAGTGACTTAATATATAGAAAGTGGCTTATTCAGTAAGCTTTTTATAAGGAAGCTTTATGCAGAAAGACAGGTGTTTTATGAACTTGCCCTTTCCAATTAAAAAACAAGTTCATTCCATGTATGAAAAAGCACAAAATTATTCTCATTCGACATATTAATGACAACTTTATCCACGCAATACGCAGCGAAAAACTAACCAAACAACCCCTAAATCTAGGAAAACATAACCAAGAAACCATCGTTGAATTTGGCCGTTAAAACCCTAAAACCTTTACCAATACCTACCTCCATCGTCGCCGTCGTCTTCTCCGTCGACGTTTCCTCTCTTCTTCGCCGTGTTGTTTATCAATCGACGATCACCGGGGCATACATCAGTATCGGATATTCTAATTCAGGCATCCAGCATTTACAAAAGGTATGCTACGGATCATCTTCTTGTTCCTCTTATCCCTCTATTTGATTCACTAAAACCCTAATCTGTCTACGAGCATCTCCATCTCCCCCTCTGGATTCCATGCTTCGTGGATTTGGGAAATGTTGGTTCAAATTTATTGTTTGGTTGAGTTTTGGGGATCTTATTTGCATAGAAATTGTGCCTGCAACTTGTTTGATCTATTGTTCTGTAAATAAGATATTAGGTTTTGGAGGTTGTTAAGCTGCAAATCTGTAGTTGTTAAATGAGCTAGTGTCTGTTTCGTTCTTGTAATGGTTTCTTTTACAAATGGATCAAAAACAAATCTTAGAGAGGTTGTCTCTACATACAGTGATATAGAAGAAGACAACACAAAGCCATCCATTTGTAAGCATGTTCTATGTATGTGTGTACTTTATTACACATCCTTCTCTAGAGTATGAGAAATTTCGGAGTTTTATCAACTAACAAAGTTCAAAATTTTCAAGATTATTTTTACTACTTTATGATGGCAATAGTGTGAGAAGAGAAATGTTAACTGAAACTCCCGGTGCCTAAACTTAAGAAACGATTGATACTTTTCACCGTAAAGAAGCCTAAGAAAGCTCCAATTGTGACCATGATTCAGTAAGTCTTATAAGAAACCGGGAGGAAAATTCAAAATCATTTTGGATTTCTGGAGTTATTCATAAAAGCCCTTCTCTAGATCATCTGCGACTTTTTCTTGATCATGTAAATGGGAGATCGTGCAATTGCCTCAACTCTTAAACACAAATGAATGTTTGATCGAACAAGTTTGAGCTTTCTTGATGTGATTCCAAATTCTAGGGGTTGATGGCTTTCGGTTGCTGATCAAACATCTTCAGTTTCTTTGCTTGTTAATACTATCCTCAACTGTCAGTATATTTGACTCTCTCCCATTTTTACATTTAAGGCTTCCCATAGATCAGATTTCTACCACCGTCTCTAGCTAGAAGCAAAACCATGAACCTTCTGTCACCTTAAAAGTATTATGATTCGATGTGAAGAGATTAATTTCATTTTTATGATGAAGAGTTCTCTCCACAAGAAGTGCTGGTAAATGACTAAATGGTTCTGGGTTTGTACCACCACATAGTTGCTAGTTAGTATATTTTTGTGAAATCTCACATATGTAGTTTTATTTATTTACTTGTTTACAAAAGAAGATGCTGTGAGTTGCAACAAAACAGCACCTCAACACTTATTTTAGATTGTTGTAAAATAAATAGGCATTAAAGAACGCAAAAGCAATATGTCATGGTAACCCAATGTTTCATAGTAAATTCTATACTAATGCAAAATCAAGCATGGATATAGTGATCCTCAATGAAGGGTGTCTAGTGAGGTTGGATAGTTTTATTTATTATAACCAAGCAATGCTGTTAATATCGGATATTGGTGCTATATCGGTCAGGGACCGATATTTGATATATCGGAAATATCGGTGATATATCGGTCCAAAAATATCGGTTCATATAATATTTCTTAGAATTATATATATATTAATATATATATATATATGTGTGTGTATGCATCCATAAACATATGAGTAGAAGAAGAGAAAAATAAGTCGATGTAGAAGAAATGAAGAAGAAGAAGAAGTCGTCGATGTAATTTAGAAAAACCTAACTTGATTTCTCACTAATTAAAAAAAAAGGCCCACTATAACTCTAACAAAAAAACTTAAAAGAAAAGCCCAGCCCGGTAGTTAATGAAATAGGCCCAAAAAAGTATTACAAAAAAATCGGTTATATCGGCCGATATTTTGGTCAAAATATCGCCGATATAGCGGTCAATATCACCGATATTCTCGTTCTCGATATAAATATCGATATTTGATCACCGATATTTTGGCTAGGAGCGATATCCGATATATCGGCGATATATCGCGATATTAACAGCATAGTAACCAAGTTTGAGCCTGTTCGGTCTTTTAACATTGCTGTAGGATGTTTTTTATATTTCTTGACTGAGTTCAAGGCCTTGCATGTATTGGTAAGTATGATTACCTTAATTGCTTACAGTCGAAAAGCTCTTCCAAATCTCTTGAATTTACTTCTTCAAGGCTACTTAAATGTATTTATTTTCTTATCTTACTATGAACTCTTACACATAGTTTTTTTTGGAGAGGGTATCCCAGACCACATTGGGCCCAGACTAATCCCTGGCAATATGGGCCGAAGCCCGACTGCTAAAGCATGCAGCCCGGGGTCGAAGCCCCCGTACCTCCAGGATGCGTCCCCCAGGGTTCGAACATGAGACCGCTACTAGCTAGTCCACATGCCTTACCACTAGGCTAACACCCCTTTGGTAACTCTTACACATAGTTAATTGTCATATTTTTTTACAAAGTGCGTATGAGGAGTATGAATATGGATTTCTGTAAATATTTGCACTTTTTTCTTTTCTTGGGTGGTAAAGAATAGGAAGAATGCTAAGTTTTTTATCTGATGTTTGCAGGTAGGCAAGGAATTGTAAGTAGCTCAAGATGGCAGCAAGTTCTGCTTCTAATTGCATTCATGGTATGTGCTCTTAAGATTCGATTGCTTGAGTGACATAAACAAGTTTTCGTGTAGCACTCTTGTAACTGCTATTATCAATTAATCTATACATTACAAGGAGAATGAGCTAAGTTCCATTGTTCTCATTGCTGGCATCAAGGCATGAGGTTGCAACTTTATGAAGTAACCAAGTGTTATCTAGTTGTGCATCAACATTCATTAATGATATCATGTAAAATTGTAATATGTTAACGGGGGACAGTATTTTTCTTGGTCAAGGAAGCTTTTATAATTTGGTTTAAGTAGATTCAAATTGGTGATCTTGTTTAAGCTAAATATTGCATATTAGCACATCACAGAATCACTAACCAAACTTTATAGTGCCATGGCGTTATCAAGTTCCTTTGGCTTCTTGAATATTTTTGTCGAAGTTTAAGGTTTTTGACGATTGCTTGGATGCACTCAAGTATATTATGTAATATAAGACAGTAATAAAAGGTTTCATGCTTAAATGGAACCAGAAGTAATCAAATAACACTTTTCTGGGGGTTGATCGTGTGGGCATGAGATGTTTGTTTGACTCGTCCTCGTAAGTTATGATCCCCGTGTAGTTGGCTCAAAATTCTGCTTACTTTACCCCTGGGTATAGGCACTCGTATTTTGCCATACAACACATTTGGAAAATCTCATCTTTCCAATAAAGAATATTTACAACCAAAAGTTGCATCTTTCACTAATATTCGTGCATTTTGTAGTACATCCTGTCAATTGAGCCCAGTCATTGTTTTTATGTAACTTGATGTTAATAAGACTTCCTTTTCAAGTCTTTCCATTTTCTGATTGTCTATCCTATTTTATGCATGAACCTGAACCAAACTAGTTGGCCGTTCATTGTTGCGGGGCCTTGGCAATTTCTCTTCAGGCATACTGAGATCGTCACAGGAGACTACCTGCAATAATTTCTTGGCACAGGTTTGCTCTTTTATGTAAACTTTTACACGTAAATTTTTGTTCCATGAGGGTGTGTTTGGTATGTACGGCATGACAGGATAAAAACCTGTCGTCCCATGTTTGGTGTGACATTAAGACTGGGACATGACAGGACTGAGTTGGATACCAAAATAGGTGGAACAAAAATCAGGAAGATGGGATGTGATTGTTAAATTACTAAACTACCCGTGTCAAATTAATACCCTAAAACCTTGCACAATTCTTTCACCTGCCTACATCACTCTCATCCGTCCTGTCTAGTCCGGTCTACATAACAAATGCACCCTGACTCATTCCATTTGCTATACATGAGCGAAATTCCTTGGTTTACTTTAATCTGTAACACTTCTTTAAATTCATATCCTGTCCAGCAAATAAGGACTTTCATACAGATGAGATCCAATCTTAAAGTGGTAGACAACTCCGGTGCAAAGCGAGTAATGTGCATACAAGCTTTGAAGGGGAAGAAAGGAGCCAGATTAGGGGACACGATAATTGCATCAGTGAAGGAGGCTCAACCAGGAGGAAAAGTAAAGAAAGGACAGGTGGTGTATGGGGTAGTTGTCCGTGCCGCTATGCAGCGTGGTCGGTGCGATGGGAGTGAGGTCAAGTTTGATGATAATGCTGTTGTACTTGTCAACAAGCAAGGCGAGCCAATTGGAACCAGGGTTTTTGGCCCTGTCCCACATGAGCTAAGGAAGAAAAAGCATGTCAAGATACTCAGTCTTGCACAGCATATTGCATGAGGTATGAATCCTTCAATGATCGGTTTTTTCGCCCTCTCTTCCTCTATCTTATCAACTCTTAAATATTTGTGCATCATAGTTAAAGGTATAATTGGAAATTTAATAAATTATAACTACCTATTTTGAAGGTGGATGCTTATTTTATTTTGAGACAAACTTAGATAGAAATGTGGACACTTATTTTGGGATGGAGGAAGTAATAAGTACACCCTTCTTTTCTCTAATTTCTATGAAGTGTGATAATTGAAGAGATAACTGATAGCGTAGTTCGTGTCCATGCAAAGTACCCCTTCTACATGGATGGGCAAATTTTTAGGCCTTTTGCAAGGTGTCATGGCCCAAAGGAACTAATTGCTCCTATATATGATTTGGACTTGGGATCTGTTGGACTAGGCTAGTTCGCATACCAAATCAAACGAACTCAATATATCCTACTCAAAGATGAGTACATCCCACTCGAAGGTGGGGTTTGGTGAGATGTACGCAAACATAAACCCTACCTCGGAGAATAGAGCGGATGTTTCTATGATGACCCTTGCTTGCAAAAAGTGTATGTGGTTAGAAAGCTAGCCCGGAAATATACTATGTTTGATACAGGAAGAATTCGAGAGTTAATAACGGTTTTCGGGAATAATTGGGAAAAAGAGAAACGGGATCGAATAGGAAAACGAGCTCGAAAGAGACTCGGAATTTGGCATCGGAAAAGAGGCAAATATAAAGCACCAAGTATAAAAAGGATTGTGACGGAAATGGAAGAACAAGTCGGAAAATACAAACGGACGAGAAAGCTGGTGTCATGCGGCTTATTTTCCTTCCATGCGAGTTTGATGCGTTCTAAGCCGCCACAATACCCGCGTAGCACACTGTTTGTTTTCCTACTTTGCGACCACGTGACTTTCCATATCCACCGTCCCATGATAGATTCAATTCCATAGTTTAGTAATTATCTTTTTGCTTTATTTAACTCTCCAAATCACATTAGATTTAGTTTAATTAAATAATTATATTAGATAATAATTTAGGATTATTTAGTTTCCTTTTATTAGTTATTTAAATAGTTTCCTAGTTAGTTTATAATTAGGATAGTTCTAATTTCCATATTTATTTCTTAGTTAGTTTAGCTATAAATAGGGTAGCTAGGTTTCATTGTTAATCAATCCAATCAAGTTTCAATCAATAAAGCTTAGCTTTTTAGAGAGTTTTCTCTTAATTTTGAGTTTTACGCATCGTAATTCTCAATCGTTAAAGGGTTTAGACGCTTGTCGATCCTTCCGCAAACCTACGCTGCGTCAGTTGGTATCAGAGCAGGATTCGCCTGTCTTTTCACTAACCATGGCAGATCAACAACCCGCTACCAAAGCAGACTTGGTTGAGTCGGATGTGGCTTTATCCACAACACTCACTAATCTGACAGCGGTTGTTACTAGGCTTCAACCAAACATCGTCAACGACAACCTCAGTTTGGATTTGAAGACCAGTCAAGATTTTTGAATTTTGAAAACCGGGATGTGGATCGAATTATTTCGAAGAAAAGAATGTTCTACGGGTCGGATGAATACCTTTTTCAAGTGAACTCGAGGACGAGTTCTTTTCAAGTGAGGGTGACTGATACAGGAAGAATTCGAGAGTTAATAACGGTTTTCGGGAATAATTGGGAAAAAGAGAAACGGGATCGAATAGGAAAACGAGCTCGAAAGAGACTCGGAATTTGGCATCGGAAAAGAGGCAAATATAAAGCACCAAGTATAAAAAGGATTGTGACGGAAATGGAAGAACAAAGTAGGAAAACAAACAGTGTGCTACGCGGGTATTGTGGCGGCTTAGAACGCATCAAACTCGCATGGAAGGGAAATAAGCCGCATGACACCAGCTTTCTCGTCCGTTTGTATTTTCCGACTTGTTCTTCCATTTCCGTCACAATCCTTTTTATACTTGGTGCTTTATATTTGCCTCTTTTCCGATGCCAAATTCCGAGTCTCTTTCGAGCTCGTTTTCCTATTCGATCCCGTTTCTCTTTTTCCCAATTATTCCCGAAAACCGTTATTAACTCTCGAATTCTTCCTGTATCAGTCACCCTCACTTGAAAAGAACTCGTCCTCGAGTTCACTTGAAAAAGGTATTCATCCGACCCGTAGAACAATCGTTTCTTCAAAACGTATTGATTCACAACTTGGCCTCCAAAATTCAAAAATTCTGACCGATCTTCAAATCCCAACTGAAGTTGTCGTGATCGTCTCCATACGAGAGATATTTTATCAAATTCGAAAGGGTGAGAGATTAAAGTAACTTTACCGGGAATTTTTTCGGTTTGAACCGGAGCCTTAATGGAAGTGTCATCTTCAGAATCACCGTTCTTGACTTCTTGCAACAAAGATTTCGTTGGCTCGAAAATGTCCTTAAGCAGTTCACTTTCGATTTCTTCGGTGGCTGATCCAAGATCTGGTTCGGACACTTTGGTCTCGGTAAAAATTTCTTGTTGTGACTCGGTCACGACTTCATCTTCAACTTTGTCCGACAATACTTCATCCTCTTGTTTCGATGGCTCCTCCGGAATGGGTGGTTGTTTGACCAGATAAGTAACCGAACCGATAGTATGGTTGTTGATGTTGCTCTCCTTGTTGGTGCCCGCATCGAAGCTATCAACCGGAGTCACTGCGATCTTTTGGTCACCACAATGGAATAGTACGAGGTCGTATCGACGCTTGTAAGTGGCATGATTGTCGAATTGCCACGGTCGGCCCAATAGAATGTGACAAGCATCCATATCAAGGACATCACATAGTACCTCTTCTCGATAGTATTTGCCAATTGAGATGGGTACTCGACAAGTTTTTGTAACTTTAACTTGAAAACCGTTCTTGATCCACCCAAGAGAATAAGGACATTCATGGGGTTGAGTGGGTAGATTAAAGTAATCGACTAATTTTTGGGACACGAGGTTCTCACAACTTCCGTTATCGATAACTAGGTTACATACCTTTTTGCGAACGGAGCAATGCGATCGAAAAAGTTCTTCGTGTTGGCTTTCTTCTTTTGACGAAAGAAGTATTCGTTGAAGTACGATATGGATTTTTTCTTCTTCCTCCTCCTTTTCGGATTCGGAACTCGAGAGATCGACCCGGTTACGGTTGCCATTGCATGGCGCCATATCCGGTCCTTCAAACCTGTCTCTTCTCCGACGGTTGTCGTTGACGATGTTTGGTTGAAGCCTAGTAACAACCGCTGTCAGATTAGTGAGTGTTGTGGATAAAGCCACATCCGACTCAACCAAGTCTGCTTTGGTAGCGGGTTGTTGATCTGCCATGGTTAGTGAAAAGACAGGCGAATCCTGCTCTGATACCAACTGACGCAACGTAGGTTTGCGGAAGGATCGACAAGCGTCTAAACCCTTTAACGATTGAGAATTACGATGCGTAAAACTCAAAATTAAGAGAAAACTCTCTAAAAAGCTAAGCTTTATTGATTGAAACTTGATTGGATTGATTAACAATGAAACCTAGCTACCCTATTTATAGCTAAACTAACTAAGAAATAAATATGGAAATTAGAACTATCCTAATTATAAACTAACTAGGAAACTATTTAAATAACTAATAAAAGGAAACTAAATAATCCTAAATTATTATCTAATATAATTATTTAATTAAACTAAATCTAATGTGATTTGGAGAGTTAAATAAAGCAAAAAGATAATTACTAAACTATGGAATTGAATCTATCATGGGACGGTGGATATGGAAAGTCACGTGGTCGCAAAGTAGGAAAACAAACAGTGTGCTACGCGGGTATTGTGGCGGCTTAGAACGCATCAAACTCGCATGGAAGGGAAATAAGCCGCATGACACCAGCTTTCTCGTCCGTTTGTATTTTCCGACTTGTTCTTCCATTTCCGTCACAATCCTTTTTATACTTGGTGCTTTATATTTGCCTCTTTTCCGATGCCAAATTCCGAGTCTCTTTCGAGCTCGTTTTCCTATTCGATCCCGTTTCTCTTTTTCCCAATTATTCCCGAAAACCGTTATTAACTCTCGAATTCTTCCTGTATCAATGTTGGTTGGTGAACAAATGATAGATGTGGTTTTTGTGAAGGGCAAATTGCATGAAAAATGCAACACACTTGATTCTTACTAAATACAATATACTTTCTAAGCCTTCGTTTTGGTACCTTAGATGTGATATCTCAAATATTTAGACCAAAGCATGTTGCATTTTCATGCAATCTCATATGTAAAACATGTATTTAAATGTTTGAGATGTCACATATGAGATACCAAAACGAAGGTTATGGAAGTATGATACAAAATAGGAATTAGACCAAAGTACATTCATTTTCATGACATTTGTCCTTGTGTAAATGAACACTTTCATGTCAAACTCCAAACACATCCTGTCTTTTTCTTGTGTTGTGTCCCTTCTTGTGATCATTTATTGGTGCTGAAGTTTTACGTTTCAGGTTTGCAGCGGTCAGAGGGACCCGAGTAGATTGAGATCGCGTGTTGCAGAATCTAAGGTTTTGGGTTTGTTAGGAAGGTTGTAAAGATTTTGGTGACTGCATGAAACCATAAGTTGATGATGTTTTGCATTCTTGTTGGTTTTTATCACCACATGAGAGACACTCTCTTCATTTGAATGCATTTCTTTTCCAAATCAAATTTGTTTTTGGTTGACATATCATTCACTATCTTGTTTGTGTCGCAAATCATACAATGTGTCATCTTGCTTGTGCTGAAAATTGACCAAACTAGCCATTATAATAACTTTTTAGTTAAGATTTTCATGTTTGAACAAAAACAGTCAAGATTTTGCAAGTTTCCATCTTGTAACTTGTGAAATGTACTTTTTCTAAATTAAATGTGATTTGGTGGGGTCGGTAGCAAAATTGGCGTGTAGTGGTTTGTGAGATGGACCGTCAGGTCCGTCACAATCATATTTTGTTCATAAAATGTACGTTTTACAAGTTGTAAAATTGGTACTAAACATGAAAATGAAAAAGATGGATAAAAGGTGAAAATATCAATTCAAAATTTGCTTAGAGCATCTCCAATAGTTATGCTAAAATAGAAAAAAGTGAGATTTTAGCAAATTTTTTGCTCCAACAGCTATGCTATACCATGTGCTATAAAATAGAGAAAAAAAGAGAAAGAAGATAAAAATCTCCAAATTTGAAGAAATCTCTAAAAATCCTATTTAAGAGAGAGAAATAATAATAAATTCTTTTTCACCAATATGACACATTGAAGTTGTGTGTTTAGGAGAGAGAAATAATATTTTATTAAATGTATTAAATATTTTAATAATATAATTGATGATAGATATGCTAAAATAGAGTAGTTGTTGGAGTTAGATGTAATTTTTTTTAAAGATTTTAACTTTTATACTCTTATACTCCACAATCTTTTTAAATGCTACATTTTCCAAGCTTACCTATTTTAAGCATTTAATTATTGATTAAATATGTATTATGCAAGTCAAAAGAACCTTTTAAAGAATATATTGCATTAAAATTTGAAGTTCACTTTTGAAGTAGGATAAATTGTATGAAGATGCAACATGTTTTCAACAATTTTCATCTTGATATATCAGATGTGATATTTCAAACATTTAGACCAACGTGTAATACACAAAGATGAATTGAATCAATACATGTTACATTTTTTATATATATAAACCAAGTATCTATTAACATGAAGGTTTTGACACTACATTACATAAAATAGGAAATCTGACCATAGCACGTTTCATATTCGTGCCATTTGTCTTTTGAAGAATGTACTATGCTTTTATATAATTAAAAAAAACGTATTATGTCTTTAATACAATTAAAATATATATTATAAACCTTGTAAACAAAAAGCATTGAATATGTTGTAGCTTCATACACAAGAATCTTTCTAGAAGTATTATTAAACTTTCTTGTTTAAGATGTCTAGTGTCAGATACCAAAAAGTACATCCCATTTCGATACAAACTTATCTTTTTAGGACAAAAGAAGTAAGTGAAATTTAATTTGTTAACCATTATGGTAAGCTCGATTGGTAAATGAAAATCAAGTTTGGGGCTCCTCCAAATAGGTCATTAGTTCGATTCTTCTCAAGTCTACATGAGATTAATCGAGATGAGCACAGGCTGGACCAGACCCTCACAAAAACTAAGCACCCATTAGTAAACATAATTATCGGGTAAGCGTATTATTAGACACGATGATGTTACCAGTATCCTCTCACTATATTACCTGGTAAACGAGCATATGATAATGTTGTTTATCCATGCCCTCTAACCCACGACGTACGTCACTGACTGAGAGTCCAAGATGTTGTCCTCGTAAATATTAAGAACCTTAAGAAGTCGACTCTTGCCTAGATTAAACCATGATTTTCAAAGCAACATATCAAGAACCTCACCTACCTATTTCAATCTAATTTGTATTGGTAAACATTTACCTAATTGGTAAACAACTTCTAAGGCATTGTTTGGCAAACTAGCTTATAAGCTAGCTTTTCAATAAGCTAGCTTTTATGGTCATCCAAACATGTACCAGGGAAGAAAAAAAAAACTAGCTAGCTTTTTTTTGCCAAACATAGCCTAAGTATGTTAAATGCCATTAGACTAAAGAATTGTTTACCAAACGCTTATCGGGTGTCACTAACCTTACCGGGTGAGATGTAAGAACCGAAAATCTTACCTATCTTACCTAGGGAAGAAGAAGACTCTTACCTGATAAATGTTTACCAACAATCTATTATGGTTCAGAATGTTAAACTATAAGATAGGTTAAAACGGTGACTTTTAAGTCTTATCAATACACACGTACCTGATAAGCATTTAGGGGTTGTTTGGCAGCTGCTGAATGATTTAGTGCAGAATGATTAAGTAGTCTGAATGATTAAGAGGTTTTTATGGTATAGCGTAAAATGAAATATGGTTGTTTGCTAATTGTTCATAATGAAATCTGGACTCTTAATGGTTAAGACAGGATAAGGATACAAAATCATTAAGAAGATTTTGGAACCATTAAGAGGCAACCCTTTTTTTGCCAAACAATATTTACCTCTTAGCGATTCAGAGGTTGCCTCTTAATGGAACCATTAAGAGGTAAACAAACAGCCCCTTAGTAAACATCTCCTAAATTGGTCTTAATCATCGACTAGTTTTCACATAAGTTCTCCATCAACAATGCCTAAAACATCTTGCATTAAATCAAATGAGATTCAAAAACAATTGTCTCAAATTGTTCGTACGATACAACAAACAGGTAAAGAAGCAGACATTCTTGCACAGACACGATTTACCTACCCGCCCCCCATGATGACCATAGGACAAGTACGATGGAGACACTTTAGAGGGTGACATCATCTTTTTTTTGCAGAACATCATTTATTTGAAGTATATAGTATTTATATACAACAAAACTTACAGTCCCCACCGACCTCCATCCGTGAATGTTGGAATCCACCGACAACCCAGATACCACTCGACCAATGTCCAGAATCGTGTCAACATCGTATCAACCAATCCTATCCAAGTCATTTAAATCAAGTTCTTTTCTTTCTAAGAGGTGGAATAGAATACCAGAGTTCTTGATAGTACTTAAAGAACTCAAATCACATAGTTTGTTGCGATCAAGAAAACATAAGTAAAGCAAACACGATTACCACTAAAAATATGATCCGGTTCCAAACAACGGTCCAAATCTGTTTCACGCTTGCATTACAAAATATAAATCTAAACCTGTGGTACAGACGACGTTGGAAAGTAACTGATTAAAAGATCGATCGCTTCACCTCCCCCTGCCAGGAGGAGCAGCGCCACCACGGCCAGCAGCCTGAGCCTGCACAACAGGAACAAAAAGAACATCAGGCATCGCAATTTCAGATGCGTGCTAATTTCCCCGATAAATATGACGTTATACTTTTTACTCGATCAATCAATAAGACCAAAGCAAACCAAACACACCCAGTAACTTTAGGGGTGTCCTTTGGTTGAAACCCAATATATATAGGTGGATCGGAACTAATCCAATCCAATTAATGGACTGGATAGGTTCCATCAATTGGATATTACTATTAGTCATCCATTTGATCATGCCGGATCCATACAATATTTTTATCCAATTCTCCGACCAATTAATTACCATTTCAACCAACTATTCATATACTTCTCTGATTTTCTTAAAAACACTACATAAAATATCAACTGAAAACAATATTGTACAATATTATTAACTATATATTTATTAAATAGATGAGAGTTTAATGGTAATTAGATTGGATGGGTTCGGTTTTATCGTATTCTGGATAGTTATATAGAAACCAACCAATCCAATTTGGATGTTGAAATTTCAGATATAATTCAATCCAAACATCCAATTACAATTGGATATCCAATTATGTTTGGTCGGCTCAATTTGAATCAGTCGGTCCAATTTGAAATTTTGGACAATGACTTTCTACACATCTCTACCCGGTATATCTCACCTGAAGATAGAGATGTACGCAGACCTTACCTCTGTCCCAAGAGACATATAGGTCGTTTCCAATGATAAAATAAAATCTACGAAGAGTCAAAGATGTCAGGGGTGCACAAGTCTAAAAACCATGAGTATCTGGGATCAACTAGCAAGAGCATGGGTCTTTCATATTTACCAAGTTTGTCCGATCTCCCCGACTTTCGTTCGGTCTATTTTGGTTTGCATTTTTGTCCCTCTCAGTCATGTTCTATCCCAGTCTTATGTCGCACCAAATGTGGGACAAGTATTTGTTCTATCTTATCTCGTCCTGTTCTG
Source organism: Arctium lappa (assembly GCA_023525745.1). Taxonomy (NCBI): domain Eukaryota; kingdom Viridiplantae; phylum Streptophyta; class Magnoliopsida; order Asterales; family Asteraceae; genus Arctium; species Arctium lappa. Next base: position 3,532,170 of record CM042049.1, read on the forward strand.
AATACCAAACGCATCCTAGGGGTAGAGGTAGGATCTGTATATGTCCTACCCTCCTCAGACCGGGATACAATGGGTTCATTTGGTTTGGTTTAAATTCTAGCAAACATGTTAACCCATCTTCGATCCATACCCACAGGGTTTTCCCATATCAAAACCCATCATTAAAAGTTATTTCATTAGTGTAGGTCTCATGGAGCAAGATTTCACGGGTTTTGAACACCTTCGATAGGTTCAAGGTTACAATCTACGCACCCTACAAAGTGGAATAATTCCAACTTGAAACTACTCTCGCTCTCCCACCAAAATTGCAACACTCTCCTTTTAAGATATCCCATGAGAATTGCAACATCTACTCCTTTTGAAAAGATTCCAATCTAAATAACCTATCTAAAAATCAATATCGTTACATATCACTTGATGGGTATTGAAGACTTCCTCCTATTTGTCTTTATTTTAGGCTATTCTAGATATTCGACAAATAATCAAATAATTTTCTTAAACTGTGTCATCATTGCAAATTTCATGGATGAGGAAGTACCACGAAAATTGCAACACTTTCCACCTTGGGATAACCCATAAACGTTGCAGGTTTTCTTTTTTAAGGAATATTTTCAATTGTAGAAACTTACATAAACCTACACATGCATCCTTTCAATTTGTGGTTGGTCATTTAACACACTTAACAAATAATAGAACCTTATATAAACCTGTTCACATAAGTAAATGTTGCAATTTTTGCAGGATGCAAGTAGAATACTGGTGAAGATGGTGTCGAATATAAGATCAAAGAAAAGGCCCGACAACAAACTCGATTGTAAACCACAAGGGCTGTGGTGTGGTGGTAAAGACTTGGGGAGTTCATAGCGCTCAACCCGGGTTCGAGCCCCACTAGCAGCACTTATGGCCACTGAGGATAAACTCAGAGTTGCACGCTTTAGCAGCTGAGCCAAAGGGCCCTAATTGCCAGGGATTAGTCTGGGCCATAGGCCCAGGATACCCTTTCAAAAAAAAAAAAAAAACTCGATTGTATGTTTTTGAAAAGAGAGAGTATGCAAAACAAATTTTAGCCTTAATCTAGAGAAAAAGATTATTCAAATACATGTGAAGGAGAGGGGGTGGGGCCGTGGGGGTAAAAGAGTTGTGGTTAGATAGTTATTGGGAGTATCTCAAGACAGAAGTTAAAAGGCAATTAAGTAATATACAACGCAGCCACTATTTGCTAACATATGCATAAAGTATATATTCTCAATGATAATTGTAATGCTTACCCGAGCTCGCATTGCAACAGCACGGCCTCGACCAACACCAAGTGCTGAACTTTTACCCTTCAAGCAAGAAAAGTTGCATGATATAGAAATGAAGTAACAACAAAACTACTCCTTCCGTCCCAAAATAAGTGTCCACTTACAGAAGTAAGTGTCTACTTTCCAATTCTAACCTTAATTATGAGAGAATTTTTTTTATTACTTGCTCTATTATTAAGTGTAAAATTGTCATTTTAGTTAATTAAAAAGTGTAATAATTACATATTTCTAAAACTTTGTATTTTTCATAGTGGCCATTTATTTAAGGATGAAGGGAGTATAATGTAGATACTAAAAAACAGACCAGCTGAGAGCATGAAGAAAGGTACCTTAATTCTGGCTTCTAATCGCTTGAACATAGGAGCATTCTTAAGCATGTCTGGTATGATCATAAACCTGCAAGGATTGTCCAAATGTCAAGAGAAATAAAAGTGTAATGAAAACAAGTCATCTTGGAGAATAATCATCACACACCTAACTTTGCTGCCTCGAATGAAGACATGCTCAAGTTGTGACACCTTCCCATCCTGCAGATGAAAAAACCATCAGGGTTTCATTGTTTGCAGGGAAAACAACTTATAACAAAAGTCATATCAAGAAAGCAAATTCACAGTGACCATATGCATATGATATAATGATATATCAACCTTTAGAGATAGACACGAAGCCAAGATAATAGCTCAATATGTGTAACCCATATCCACATAAAATATATCCACAGGCTAAAAAGATTGAAAAAACTTCAGGGTGTAGTAGTACTCTCTTGTGTTTATGAATATATTTTTAGCTTACAAATAACAAATGTAATAAAACAGGAAAGGAAACAGACTGCAGAAGAAGAAAAGAGAACAATATAGATAACCAAAATCCAGTCCAAGTCACTTCATTGGCGTTCACCTTTTCTTCTCTCATAACAGAAGCTCTCCCTATGTTAATGTTAAGCATCCGTCCTCAATTAAAGCTCTTTAACCCTTGCACCTAAAAGATTAATTGGGGTCGATAGGCAGACGACATCGACCGAACCAAACACACTGATGGCACACACCTGACATTCATGCACCCAATTCTGCACCAAAGTGAAGTCCGCACTAGAACTAAAGATCCCATGAAACATTGAGCCAATGATAACGTATACAGGAGGGAAGACCTTGAGTTGAGTGGAGTACATGACATGGATCTCACATTTTGTAGTTAGCAATTTTGAGTTTAGACATGCCCTTTAGAGTTCCTCTGACTTTTAAGAACTTCTGTCTCACTAGAAAGTTGAAAGGATTCCCAAAAAGCCCAAGAGTATGTTATATATCAATAGGTGGATCAAACTAGAAATGGTCTCAAAATATAAGTCATGGGACCTAATCTACTTCACTCGATGTAAACCTTTTAGCTGCCTGATGCCTGCAGGATGTACATACAAATGGCCTGACCACCTTTATACTCACTGATGCAGGACAGAATTAGGTTACGAAAAATGGGATACTAATAAAGGCAGTAAAGTTTAGGCTTTCACGTCTGCACTCCCAAAGACCCCAACATCTATCAAGAGTCAGAATTATACCCAAGATAACCATAAAACTCTAATATCCAGATGAGTGAAGTGTGAACAAAATACAAATATGCCAACAACTCAAAGTTAACATTCTATCAAAAGAAATAAGAAAATAACCAATGACCATGACACCTTTTCTTATTATTTAATCTGTTTCTTATATATTCCTGATGATACGAATGTTACATCACTAACACTTGTATATTTTAATTATACCATCTAGGGTTTAGGGTTTAAGGAAATACACATATCATGTCGGCTTTTAGTTGCTACATACGCTTTTACATTAAATTATGAGAATCGTAAACGAAGACATACATAGATTTTTAGCGTTTAGGGTTTCATATAATCGTATCATTACACACAAGCCAATAGAAGGTGGGGTTTAAGAAATCATTAAAATACAAACAAAAAATCAAGAAAATAGATCGAACTACGGAAAATAAAAACTTCTAATTGAATCGGAATCGATCGGAGGATACGAACCTTAGCGGTGAAAGTGACGTTTTCGACTTGGCAGTTCCAGTTATCTTCACATTCAACCAAGCTTCCTCTGTAGACTTCTCCACTCTTGAGTTCAACCGTGACTATGTGTCCGGCGGCCTCGTGTAACAGCTTCACCGGAATTCCTAAGCTCCGACTCATTCCGACCTAATTCTCTCTCTTTCTCCCTCTAGAATGTGTAGGTCTGAAGTGAGAGAGAATGTGTACGGGAGATTACGAGTCGCCTGAAAGGGTTTCTGAAACAGAAAGTCGCTAATCAAGGGCCCTCCTATACTTTTTATTTGATAAAAAAGGAACGCATTTTGGGATTGGTTTGTTTTTTGGGTCGGGTCAGACTCAGTCGGGTTCGAAAAAAAGTTGTAATGCAAAAACTGTATATTTTGTCGGTTTTGAGGATGTATTAAGGAGGGGTGTACGCGGGTTGGGCGGGTTTGGATGTTTTTACAACTCAACCCAATTATGACGGTTTGAAAAATCTTAACTCAACCCAACCCAACCCAGCTCATTCAAAAATATAACCTAACCTAACCTAACCCAACCCAACCCAACCCTTGCGGGTTATGGCGGGTTGGGTTGGGTTGACGGGTTAGTAATATACATAAATTTGTCGATTGAAATACGATAAATAATACTAAAAGTATTCTCAACAAAGTTATTAGTTATTACTATTAGGGCTCTAAACGAACACAAACGGAGGTTTGTTTGTGTTCGTTCGTTTAACTTAACCGAACAAACGAGCGAACATGAATAGTAAACGAATGAAATTTTTTGTGTTCATGTTCATTCATTAAGAAAATTTGTTTGTCCGTGTTCGTTTTTGTTCGTTCGTTAAGATGTTAAACGAACATAAACGAATGAATATAAATGGACTTAAACGAACATAAACAAACGAATATAAACGAACGAACATAAATAAATTTAAATGAACATAAATAAACGAACATAAATGAACAAAAAACAACCACCATTACTCATTATTTCGTTCCTAAAAATAACATAACAAAATGAAAAGTGGGTAAACTTATGAGCGATAAAAAATGAAATTTTAAAAATTCAATTTAATTAATGATTTTACATATTAATGTCACAATATATAAATATATTTATATAATAAACAAATCTAAACGAACATAGCTCGATATTTCAATTATGAACTTGCAAATAATGCCTTATATCCCCAAAACACCCAAAGCACGGGCGGGACATAACACTCGACCCTTAAAACACGGAAAACAATCCATATACAAATGATACGTCGTTGAAACCTGTAACTTGGATTAATACTCACACGACCATAAAATATAATGAAATCCGTATATTAAAGCATGGACAATTAAATATCCAAAATACAGCGCCCGACGACGGGGGATACCCGTATCCGTTGAGAGCGGAGGAACACAAAAGTATGCCACTCTAACAACGTTGATCGCATGACACTTCACGACTCTCAAGCCCAAGTGCACCTACGACCTCTTAACGAGTTTCACCCAAAGAGATAGCTGACCTTAGCGAACAACACCGGAATTACCGCCAAAGGCTCGGCCCACGGGGGATACAACGAAGGCATTGCCCCACATGGCGAAGGTTCCAACGCCCATCAGAGGACTACCCCCTAGTCATAATAGCTCAACCGGAACTCAACCACTCTTAGTGCCTACTCGTAAAGACAAAGTCATATCCCATGAGTCCCGGAGTCCAACCCCGTACCACCCAAATGACAATCAAATAAGACTGACTTACATGCCTGTGGATCCAATGCAACACAGTCTAAGATTACACGACTACTCATGAATGACTAACGCACTCGAGCCTGTAATTACCAATAACATGCAATATAATGCATTAGGATGTAAACCATGAAATGGGACTAACGATTTTCCCAAGGGTTTATGAATGCAAATGTATCAAAATGCATGTAACATGAAATAAACTTCATTTGTACAAAATCATCAATGATGCATAAATCATGAGGATAGCTTTTACTAGTATCAAATCACCATGAATATGAAAACCATGCTATTTACTCGTTAAAACATTCAAACCCAAATATGAGCATTTTATGAGGTTAACACAACACAAGTTCACCAAATATGAAAACTTATCAAATACTCACTCTTTGACCAATAATCAATTAAAACATATTTTACTTCAAATACTCAAAACTTATCAATAGTTAACCATTTCATGTAAAACACTTTAAAGTAACATTTTGGCATGTACACCGTTTTCACAATCAACTTGAACTCACCTTGCTAGGTTAAGTTAAACCTAGGTTTCAATCCACAACCATTGGCCTCCAAAAGCATAGATTCCACCCAAAGCTTTCCGAAGACACCCATTCCAACTCTTCAACTCAAGCTTCCAAAAAAACCTAGATCCACACATTCCATCCCATAAATAACCATTTTCAACCATAAGAAAACATTCTCCAAACATAAAAATACCAAGATCTCAAACAAGATCAAAACCCTAATTTCTCCAAAAACCATCAAATCCGAGATTTGAGATATCGAACCTTAAGAAACCACCAATGGAGCATTTATAACCTTATTACAAGAAAACTTACCCTTGAAGACAAAGAGGCTTCCGAGAACACCCAATCCAACACATTAACCCGAGCTCCCAACCATTGACTTGGTGAGGAAGATGAAGATGGAGGTTTTGTGGTTCAAGGTTCCAACTAGTTAGATGATGAAGGATCATATGGTTCAAGGGGAAAAACCATCAAAATGGGTTAGGGTTCGGTTTTAGGGTTTGGGAGAGAAAAGGGAAGAAGGTAGAAATGAGAAAATGAGAATAAATGGTGAAAATCGCAACATTTAACCCACTGGTACGCGCGGCTATAGTGCCAGGCGATTGTGCCAGTGGCACAATCGCTGGCACAATCGCCAGAGATGTACCGCGGATCTCAGCCCTTGGCGATTGTGCCAAGCTATTGTGCCCTCTGGCACAATCGCTGGCATAATCGCCCGGGTGCCCCCGAACTCCAAAAATCCGACTTTTTCAACGCCCAAACTCCCGATACTTCGAGGGACTTTAACCAACACATTTCCCAACTAAAACCCCACTGTTTACAAGTCACAGGAATGTCTGGGTGACATTTACTTGCCGAAAATTACGGGTGTTACAGATCCAGCCAAAATTCTTCTTCAGCAAGTAAAGTAGTTCCATTCTCTCTTTTCTCAGCAAGTTCCAGTTTTTACCGATAATAAGCCGAATCCCTTACCACCTTTGCTCGACACTCCTTTGAAAAATGACCCGGCTTTCCACAATTGAAACAAGCAGCATGTTTCTTAGCCTCGGGCACGTGGACATTCTTTGACCCAAAAGTGAAGCGAAGATTGTTGGAACTCGACCGAGGTTGGAACTTTTTCTGATAGTGCTGAGAGAGAAGAATCATAGCTTTCTCAAGCGCCTCGCCATCATCATCAGTTGTCCCGTCGTAAGCATTATCAGACAATGCTTGATTAGCCAGTTGGCTCGTTAGAAGTGCAACCGGGTCCACTAATTTCTTATTCTTCTTTTCAAGTTTGGCTTTCTTCTCTAGCACTATGCTCTCGTCAGTCATCAGAATCTCGTACATTTCTTGGATCTGCATGGAAGATATTATGACATCATTCCTCAATCTGTGACAAGATTTGTTCCATTCTGGTTGCAAAGAATTGAGGAACTTCAGATTTGTCTTGAGCTGTGTCTTGTTCACATTTATCTTGCACAGATCATTCAGTACTGTGCAAAATCTGTCGAAAACACTCTTTAGAGACTCAGTTTCTTTGGCTTTAAACTTCTCAAAATTGTTCATATAACGTGTATGTCGGAGTTGAGTTGCGACCGATGAACCAAGCATAATCTTTTCCAATTGTGCCCACAACAGATTTGGATAATCCTTGCAATGATCAACCCGGTTGTAGACAGAATTTGGTAAGGCTAGCATCATGTTAGCTTTTAATTCTCGATCAACTTTCATACGTGAAGCCTCTTCAGTTGTTACAGGAGTCTCTTTGTTAGGCTTTACGAAAGGTCCTTCAGTGAGAGACTTCATCATGTTATCTCCATTAACTTGACGCTCGATGAAGTTCAGGAACCGATCTTGCCATTGAGTGAATTCGTTTTCGTTGATTAGAACTGGAGGACGAGTTTCAGTGCCCAATGACATCATTACATCGTTTTTGTAGAACTGGGCTTGAAAAGCAAATTTTGCATAATCCATGGAGACAGAAAAAGTTTCCAAGTATGAATTGAGCTGGCGCAAACTAGAGGTTTGCATGAGAAGCAGAAAACGCAAACGAGATTTGCGTGAGCTGTGGAAGACGCAAACAAACTTTGCGTGAGATGCTGGAGGCGCAAAGTAACTTCGTGCGAGCTGTATATGGCGCAAACTAAGAGTTGCGTGAGGAGGCAATGGCGCAAACTGGGTTTGCGTGAGCAGAAGGTGACGCAAACTTAGATTTGCGTGATGTACTGATGATGCAAATTAAACTTTGCGTGAGATTGATGACGCAAAACGAACTTCGTGTGATGAACTGAAGAAGTAAACTTCAACTTTTCGCGAGAAGAAATCTGAAGATGAAAACCTGAGATAAACTGTCGCAAAGATTAGATCAACAATTATATGAATTGGCGCAAACTAGTATGAACTGGCGCAAACTTATATGAACTGGCGCAAACTTAAAATCTAGTGCAAAACGAAGATAAAACAAGAATTCTTCCAAAATTCGATTACAAAACTGAATTTGATGTAATTTTCTTACACAAACAAGTTTGAAAACAACTTTATAACATTTTTCAATCAAACATTTCGATCAAAAACCACAAAATCAAGAAATCGTGAATTGAACAGTACGTGAAACCGAACTTTTCCAAAAACTGAAAAACCTCAAAATCGATTATCAAAAACTGATTTTCTTGAAAAATGATGTGAATCAAAAGTGTTTTCCTATTAAAGTTGAATCCAACAAACCAATTTTCAACAAAAATCACTCAGAAAACAGTCTGAATTTGATGAAAAATAAAAAAAAAAAACGAGATTTTCTTGAAAAAAATCAAGAAAATCGATCAAATTTTCTGATTTAAACACAAATTCAGAATCTAAAAATGATTTCTCTCAATTCTCTCAGATTTAGATTGACTCTAATAGTATTTGATAATCCAAGAATCTCTAAATCTTAGAGAGAGAAAGTACAGAGAGAGAGTTGAAGCGCAAAGTATGAATGTATGTATGCGTGAATCCTTACAACAACCAAAGCTACAAGGGACTTAAATACCCCGGGCCTAAACTACACAGATATACAAACAAGACACAGTTTAGGCCACACAAAATAAATACAATGATTACTATAAAATGAGACTTAACAATATATATATATATATATATATAATTTTATAAAAAAAATAGCGGCGGGTTGGCGGTTTGGGTTGAGTTGAGTTTTCCTAACCCAATTTCAACCATTCTAATTAGCGGTTTGCGGTTTCGCGGGTTGGGTTTAATTGGGTTGGGAGTGGGTTGGGTTGGTCGGGTTTCGCGGGTTGACGTTTTTTTGTACACCCCTAGTATTAAGGGACAATTTATCCAAATGCTTATTCGATAAGTGTTTACCGATAAAACTCGACACACAAATTTACTTTAACGGATAAGATTGTAATCATTATGATGGTATCGTAATACAACAATTTACGCGGTAAGCTCTTACCCGAGTAAGAGTTGTTACTCTCACTTATCGGGTAAGACTCTTCATCCTTATCTTCGCTCTTACCGGGTAAGATTATCTGCTCTTGCCATGTTCATCCAGTAAGGTAAATACCCGGGTAAGTGTTTACCGGGTAAGTGTATAATAAACGACCCCTAAGTGTGTTGATGAAAATTGAAATAGATAGTAGGATTGGTATATAGAAAAGAGTATAGTCGATAAGGATTTAGGATTTTTGAATGATAATTAGATAAATAAATATATTTATATAATATCTAAAAATTATATATATATATATATATATATATATATATATGTGTGTGTGTGTGTGTGTGTGTGTGGAGATTTTGGACGGGTCGCGTGACCAAAAATCAAAACCCTGCCTGAAGACAAATATCCACCAAAAGTCGGATTTTGGATTTCGGATTTTGGGGCATTCATGTTTTGCACAAACACCTCATTTTCGATTCAAGTTCATTTGGGTTCAGTTTGGGTTTTCGGATCATTCAGGTTTTGCACACCCCTATAAATAATAGGAGTAATAGTTTTTCTTGAATTGATTAGAAATAAATATCTCAGAAAATACTAGGTCTAGTTGATGGGGAAAAATTAACGGATTTAAGATGGAAATAAGTTTAGAAGGCGGACCCGTCTTTTATCCGATTCAGGCTTTAGTTGGTCCGAGAAAAACAATTCGAGCTCTATGTGGTCTAAAAACATACCGGTTTGTTATCCGCTCTGACCCAAAAAAATATCGTCTGAAAAAAGGACTAGTGGGTCAGCCTAGTCTCGATTATGGACTGATGGCGTATGGACAGGTTTTTATATGATGCAGTCCGTCATACCCGGTTCACATGTTTTCTTAATTTTGAAAACAAATCAATATATATATATATATATATATATATATATATATATATATATAAAGGAGGGCCTAGGAGAGAGAGTGAAGGAGAACATTTCCTTAGTATTTATCTAATTTTCTAGAATTTTGAATTATTTTTAAATAATAGTCATACATTAAATGTTTATCATTAATTATTAAAACTTTTCATTTTTCATTTTAAGATATATAAAAATCTTTAAAAAACTTTATAAATCACAATTCTTATTTATCTATTAATCATATATTATTTACTAACTAACAATATTTATAAATCAAAACTTATATTAAGTGAACAATATTAATTGAGTTTTTTTTAAGCTAACAATATTTATAAATCATATTAACCTAACAATTGTTTATTAATAAAAAAATAGTGTATTTTTTTGAATAAGCTAACAATCAATATATATATATATATATATATATATATATATAAATATATATATATATATATATATATATATATATATAAAGGAGGGCATAGGAGAGAGAGTGAAGGAGAGCATTTCCTTAGTACTTATCTAATTTTCTAGAGTTTTGAATTATTTTTAAATAATAGTCATACATTAAATGTTTATCATTAATTATTAAAACTTTTCATTTTTCATTTTAAGATATATAAAAATCATTAAAAAAACTTTATAAATCACAATTCTTATTTATCTATTAATCATATATTATTTACTAACTAACAATATTTATAAATCAAAACTTATATTAAGTGAACAATATTTAATTGAGTTTTTTTTAAGCTAACAATATTTATAAATCATATTAACCTAACAATTGTTTATTAATATAAAAATAGTGTATTTTTTTGAATAAGCTAACAATGTTTATAAATCAAAACTTTTCTAGAATTTTGAATTAAGTGAAAAATATATAATATAGTTTTTATCATTAATTTTAGAACTTTTATTTATTTAATAAACATATATTATTTAGTAACTAACAATGTTTATAAATCAAAACTTATATTAAGTGAAAAATATATAACATAGTTTTTTTTTATTTTGAATAAGTTAACAATCTTTATAAATCATATTAACCTAACAATTGTTTATAAATCAAAACTTATTTTTTAATAGAGTTTTTTTTTTGAATAAGATAACAATGTTTATAAATCAAAACTTTTAGAGAATTTTGAATTATTTTTAAATACATGTCATATGTTAAATGTCTATCATTAATTATTTAAACTTTTATTTATCTGATAAACATATATTATTTAGTAACTAACAATGTTCATAAATCAAAACTTATATTAAGTGAAAAATATATAATATAATTTTTTTATTTTGAATAAGATATCAATCTTTATAAATCATATTAACTTAACAATTGTTTTTTATATTTTATTTTGGAAAAATATATAATATACTTTAATTCAATTTCTCTCTATATAAAGGTTGTAGAAAAGGTAACTATTTCCAAATGCATGAATCATTGTTTGTTATTTGATTTGAAGCGTCATGAAGTATTTTCTTACTAAACAACTTGAAAAATGATCGTGATGATTACATTATCAAAATTCGGATTTGTAGAATGTGAGAATGTCTAAACACAAAGAAAGGTGGAGAATTGATCAGTTTATATATGATTCTAATCGATGAGAAAGTATGATGAAATTGTCAATTGTGTTACCAATTTCTTATAATTTGTCTCATTTGTTATCCACCTTTTTTTAAGGAAACCTTAATGCATGCATTTGTGCATAAAAATTTGGTCTCAATGTTTCGTCATCTATTGAGTGAGGGTGTTTTGTATTGTTTAAAAATGTTTGAGGTCATTGAAAGTAAAGGAAATTACCGACCACTTTTAACTAAGTACAATATAAGTTTTTTGACTTTCACTTTTGTAAAAAGATTAGAAGAAGATGTGATAAAAATACCCGTCAATGGCTTTGAGTTTATATCTCAAAGTTTAGCTGAATCACACGTTAATGATGACACGATAATGTCAGGTTTATAAATTTAATTTATATGTTTTTATTTATTTTATGTATATATTTCATATTGAAACTTTTTTTATTATATTTTTATGAAATATTTTTAACCGCTGATGATGGAAATGTATATATATTTTGTCCATGTTACTAATGCAACCTCAAAAACGTTTAGGATGAACTTTAACAACAAACATCCCAATCTCTACTTTTCATTTTCGAATATTTTTTTTTGGATTTCACAAATTGGATTTTTTTGGTTCGATGACTTATAAAACCGACCAACATTTATTTATACTGCTACATTATTGATAAGTTCAAAAGATAATATTTTCATAGATTACATTATTCGTCGTACTTGCGTTCATATAATAATCGTTCGATTCGCTGCGCAAGGCGCGGTGTTGTTACCTAGTTTACCATAAAAGAATTTAAACATTGTCGTATTGGTGTTCGCTTTTGTATATAGATATATAAAGATACACGGAATTAAATATGTGTTGTAAGACTAAGGTGTTGTTTGTTTGTTTATCCGTTTATTGTGTAGATTAAATTGCATGTATAAACTAATATAAACCGTAGTTTGTTTCTTGTGTTAAATAAACAACCATAATAATATTTGAACAAGGGTGGTTTTAATAGAAAATGCTAAAAAATTGAGAACAAATGAACTATTCATGTATTTTAATTCCACGGTTGTGAAGAATAAGGACATTTACGTTTTGTCAAACTTAACTTTCGCAAACATATAGGCAATTATATGTAAACATGAAACATCTACTTTTTAGATCTAGCAGTTGATAGAGGCCTCATGCTCTCATGGATTATCTCTTGAACCTCCATATACTTGAACATCATACTTTGGTGAACACAAGAAGAAGATATTAAACAAATTAGCAACACTCTTTCTCTTTTGATATCAGAAACAAAATAATCAAAGCCGGATGCGCATCACATATGTTACAGGCAGCGATTGGAGGCAAGAGTCACTGTTCTTACTTACTTTATTGAGTAACATTCTCGGCCATAAAAATGAATTGTTGGTATATGTCTCTTACCCAATAAACGCTAACAAGGTAAAACTCTCCCTCACTTATAGTAAGACTAACAGTGTACCCGTGCAATGCAACAGGGTGTAAATTTTAATTGTAAACCACGAAAAATCGGTCCAATTCAATGTTAAAAAGAAAAACTTGAAATTTATGGAGTATTTTGTCATATTAATAACGTTGAATGTTTATCGGTTGGTTTTATAGAATTAAACATAAAATTTGAAGAAAATATATGTATAAAGCAAAATAGATTAAGAAGTTGAATTATAAAAGATTTATATGGTTTTGAAATGTACTGTTTTTTTAGGAAATTAGGAACATATATGAATAATTAGTTGAAATGACTGATTATTTGGTCTAAGAATTAGACCAAGATATTGTATAAATTCAATCTCATCCAATGAATAACATAGTAATATCCAATAGATAGAAGTTGTCCATTGGATTAGATTGGTTACCCAATGTTAACAGAATTGGACTCATTGTCCAATGGTAATTGGGTTGGATCTTGGCAAAATCGAACATCTAATCGATGATTGAATACAACAACTTCAATTTATATATAGAGAGAGGTTCATTTGAGAAAATGGTAAATGTATGAGAAATAGAGTAGTAATCCTAGTCATTCATCTGGTCAACATTTGCGACTTTGACCGTGAAGCACCGGATAATTCCTTGCGTGGTCTATTGAAGATAGACGGGTAGTTTCGTAAAATACACAAGACGAGTTCACACGTATGAACTATACATTCATATATGAATCTGTTAATTAGTTCAACTGATTCACATATGAACCTACAGTTAATTAGTTCATATATGAATCACAAAGGTTCATATATGAATTAGACAAAAAAGTTAATATGTGAATTACACTGGTTCACATATGAACATATAGTTCATATGTGAATCATACAAATTCATATATGAACTCAGCCCATGTATTTTGTAAAAATTACGAAACTGTCCTTTTATTTTTGGAATAGCCGTAACTTTTGACCAGTCAAAACCGCAATATTTGACCAGTCAAATCCGATCTTGACCGTATGAATGACTAGAATTACTTCTCTATTTATCATATATTTACCATTTCTCAAATGAACCTAAAGCTATATATATATCGAAAAGACACATTTTAAACCAAGGTCACACATGCAACATTCAAGATTTAAGTTGATGATATCATGTTAAGCATAACAAGTCCGAGAGTCTTGCCCGTTAAGTGTGGGGCATAACAAGTCCGAGAGTCTTGCCCGTTAAGTGTGGGTGAAAGTTTTGTTCTTACTCATGAATGTCCTTATAAATAGGTTCTTACAGGTGTGTACAAAACATTTTTATAAATTAGGGATAAAAATTTAAAACAACCACTCTTTAAAAAAACTACTATAAATAACCGCCTGCTTAAAAAAACTAACTACCTAATCGGATGAACTGAACATGACAAGAATTGAGAATATTCTCGGGTAAGAGCAATGACAAGGACCAAGGATAAATTCTTGCATGCGATGTTTTAATGAACTAAAATCTTACCCGGTAAGTCCTCTGTTACCTGTTTAACTCGTAGCACCTTAAAATACAAACACATCACCCTTATAACTCCAAAAAACCAAAAAAATTGGATATTTTTTTTGTCGTTTTTCGTATTAAAAGTTCATCAAGATTTAAGAAACGCTTACTCATGTGTCGGTTTTTTTTTTCCAGAATTCCACCAATGCCCGGTGTTTAACACAATCATATCGCCACCATTCCATTTCCCGAAGCCCCAATCCATCTTATCGAGTTTCAAAGTGATTCGAACCTGTTTAGTTGAATCAGTCGGCAGCGGCCAGCTCTGCAGAACCAAATACAATTGCAATCGCTGAATTTGAACACAGTGTGTTTCATGATTGGTCTACCATTTTCTTCGTATTTTAAAAGATTTGTTAGTAACAGCATTCGAAAACAAGCACAAGCGCGATTCCATTGATTTCTCCCAATCGAATCGCTAACAAACACTAACCTACGATTTCATAGTCTTTTTTCATCATCGTTTCTACATTCAAATCTACATCCAAAAACACAATCAGGACCATAATAATCAAATCAACAAAAACCCATTTGAAAGATTCAACAAAAACCCATGAAATCTTCATGGATAAATGTCAAAAATCAGTGACATTTAGCAAACCCCATGAACTTCAAACAACAACATATGATGATTATCATCCACTTATAAATGCCAACATTAAAGTTTTTTGAAGAATCCAAATCTGTTGCAATGGACCAGTTGCAATAGAGTAAAGAACCATCACTGAAAAAATGCACATAGCAGTAACATTATACCCATGAGAAACTCTGTTAACAACTAAGCTATGTCAACAAAATTAACCAAATATGAGTTGCATTTCAGCAGCAAGATCACTTCTAAATCTCAGGTTCATCTCCAACATCCTTACGTTACCTGGTAAGCGTTTTGCAAACAACCCCTAAACCAACCCTTCTCACATTGATTTTCCCCACACCAATAAATCAACATAAAATAACTAAAGAGCCTTTGTCTTAGAGGTATCCGGTATCCTACGGACAAGGTTTCCAACCTCACCAAATGTTAAGGAGTCTTTGTAAGTTTCATTTGCCTCGTATAAATATTATATACTTCAAAAATAACAAACATAAAATAAAAATGCTATAAAAAACCCCAAATTCATACAACTCCAAAAGAAGTTACCTTTAAAACAAAGAAAACCACCAAGTTTTCAAAGTTCATAACACCAAAGACCCCTATGCCTTCCTTCCTAACTACCAACATCAATCAAATTGCAATTTGATTGCAAACTTCACAAACCTAGGAACATGGTTTAATAATATCCATGATCATATAACCACAAATTGGTAATACTGTAATCATCATAATTGTACCAAGAACTATAAAGAAACCACTTGCTAATACCCTTTTCTTGCAGTCCTTCTAACTGTAGTTTTCTTTTCCACAGTGCCACCAATTGATCTATCAAAGCTCATAGCCAATGGCGGTTTCTTGTTTTCTTTACTGCTACTTCTTAACGAATACCTCTGTGTCGTCGCCATTTCTTTCCTCTCAAACAATGGGGTACTCATCTTTTTCGCGCTCTCGTATTTCTTGACTTCCGCTGTTCTCTTTGTTGACTCAATCTTAACCCCAAGATACTGTTTGCATGGGCTCATTTTCTCGACCCCAGATTCGCCTCTTTTCCTTCGTAGACGTTCATTCCTTCTTGCGGAGTACTCATCATAAAACTTCCCCCTTTCGAAAAGAGGAGTACCGTTATAAGCATTTGAAGATTGGTTTGTATCGGTGGATCCCCGCAAGTTATCTTGAACCATCTTTGTCAGAGCTCTTAATTCAGAAGAAATCGTGTGGTATTCAGGGCGGAGTTCGGGTTCTTCTACGCCCGAAGATTGTTTAGGCAGACAAGATTTCGTGAAATAAGCTGCAAAATCGAGCAAATGAATGAAGATTCGACTAAAAATCGAGAACCCATACACCTCCAGTAATCCGTCAATCAATTTCAACATAAAATCGACAAAAATGAAGAAAAATACCTGATGGGGTTTGAAGGTTGTTCACAGTTGTCTGACCACCGCGGCGTGGACGAAGCCTTATCGGAGATCTCATTGCTAGTGGTGGTTTCCGATCTGATCGCATCATCTTTGACATCTAGAAAGAGAGAATTAGGTTAAGAATGAAGATTTGACCCTTGTTGTATGATAAGATTTGTGGCGATTTTGGGTGTTTCGGATTGTTTATTTAAAACAACTTATTCTTATTTATTTTTTAAAAATGCTTATAAAAAAGGACATTGTTCCATATTATTGGCTTTTTTGTTTTTTTAACATATAACAGGGGCATAATCCTCTTCAAACCCCACACACATAGTTAGCACAATCATTTCTAATGGAGAACAAAATCCAAGATTCAAAAGACATATGTTAATATAATTTCATATTTATAAATATGTAAATGGAAGTTATAATCATTGTCTCCTTGAAAATGATGGTGGGAAACCAATTGCTAATGGTGATACTCCATTGCCAGTTGGTATCACTTGCAAACAAAAGCAACATAACAGAAAAATTAAAGGAAATTTACAGCAGCTTCAAAAAACAGTTGCCAAAATTACAGAAATCGCCTACAACAACAACAGCTAAAACAGGAAATTTCAAAAAACAGCAGCTTAAAAAACATGTTGGCTTTACATTCAAAAAACTGAACACAGCTTCAAGATCCAGATTTTGATTAGAAAACAAACACCGATTTTAAAAACCACAAACACACAGGTACAGCTTCAAGCACCGATTTTGATTTGACTTTCTTCAGTCAAAATCCAGTTTTGATTTGATAAACATAGCTAAGAAAACTACAAAAATCGAGTGATAGATGGAGAAGAAGTTCGTTTAGCAAAATCGAGAGGTAAACCATAGATCTGAAATCGGTTTCTCTCTATTTTGTTCTCGATTTTGCGATTTCATACCGCAAGCAAACCACAGGTAACAAAAATACAAAATCGGGAAAGATGAAGAGGAATCGAGAACGAACCAGATGAGAATTGACGATTTCCAGATGAGAGTTGACGATTTTCCGGCGTGTTCTTCTCCAGGCGTGAGATATGCGTCCACAGAGTTGTTCCAGATGCGATTTAGGTTAGAAAAGAGGGGGAAATATATATTTTGGAATAAGGTTAAAAAAGGGGAGCGTATGAGACAACGGTCATATTTGTTGATTTACATTTTTAGTCCCTGTGGTTTGGTATTTTTAAGGGATTTTGATATTATTTTTAAAACATTAACAAAACATGTCCGTATGATTGCAATTTTTGACAAATTGTTCTCTGTCGTTTGTATTTTTTTAACGAGCAGATTCTTATGGTTGTCATTTTTTAACGAGGTGGGTTCCCGACAGGGACGGACCTAGGAAATTTTTCATACGGTGGTATCATATTTTTTATACGGTTTTTATCGAGGTGTCTTCATCTTTTTATCAACGTTTAATGACGCCCAATGTGTTTTTAGCCGAACTCTCCAACGTTTCGGGTGATTTTTAAAGTTTTTTTTGCTTGATTTCAAGGACTTTTAAGTTTTTTTTATCGATTTCGAGAAACTTTTTTGGTTTTTTTGGTTGATTTCAAGCGGGTTTTTTCGGTTTTTTTTTGTTGATTTTAATAGTTTTCTTGTTTTTTGGTTGATTACGATATACGATTGCATTTCTAAAATAATACGGTTGCACCTTTTAAAACGATACGGTTACACCTTTTACAAACCCTTTTTTTTTACCTTACGACAAAGAAACAATACGGTGACACGTGCCACCATTGGCACCCTTATAGGTCCGTCCATGGTTTCCGAATGGTTTCACAGGTTGGTTTCTATGGTTGCATTAGAAACACAACGTTAAAAAACTGTAACCATAAGAACTCGACTTGTTAATTTTTTAAAATAAAAACGAGATATGCTAAAAACATCAAACCATAGGGATGAAGAATGTAGTTCACTCTAATCACTGTTATAGTATTTCATTAACGCTTTATAATTCAATTTGAAATAATTAAAACCTTACCTTTTATGAAATTGACAAAATTTATGATTGACAAATATTAATTGAATTTCTGTTTTGGATACCTAACTTTACAATTAACCCAGAAATACCCAAACTTTAATTTCATTATCATTTTAGGTCACCATGTTGTAATTTCGTTGACGTGACTTCTTTTGGTGGTGACTAAAAAAACACCGATATAAAAAACTTCAATTTACCAAATAGTCATTAACACATGATATTCAGGTTACTGGTAAAATCTTAGACTCACTTGAGATCAAGGATTGTAGTTATGTTTAGAAAGTTGTAACCAATTTAGCCTTATTTAAGGGCCGTTTACTAATATAAACATGGTAAACGCTTACCAGATAAGAGTCATCGCATTTATTTACCTTACCGATTAAGATTTTCGATTATTAAAATAGCATGGTATAAGTGTTGCTTACTTGGGTAAGACCGTAAGAGTCATCGGGCTTCACTTACCTGGTAAATTTATCGATTAGCAAATAACACAATAAGATTGTTGGTCAACACCATCATCTCTTACTGTGTAAGAGTCTTTTACCCGGTAAGAGAATAAGAGGTTGTTTGGTTGATTTCTCATTAAGTTTTGTATGGATAAATTTGAATGTATGGATTAATCTGTCTTTATAGATTGAGAGGTATTTTTCGTAGATGAAGTGAGGGGATGTTTGTTTACCTCTTAATGGTTCCATTAAGAGGCAACCTCTGAATCATTAAAAGATGAATCTTGTTTGGCAAAAAAATTGTCTGCCTCTTAATGTTCCGAAACCCTCTGAATGATTTTGTATCTTGGCTCTCCCTTAACCATTAATAGCCCTAATTTTATTCCGAACAATTAGCAAACAATCGTGTTTCATTTTACACTATATCATAAGAGTCTCTTAACCATTTTGACCACTTAATCATTCTACAATAAACAATTCAGCAACTGCCAAACAGCCCCTGAGTGTTTTTTAATTGGGAGGGACATGCTTGGAAAATGTTTGGCTTTCTGCATAAGCTCTTCCCCCCGACGCCCCCCTAGAAGCTTATAAAATAAGTCAGTTTCTATGTCTCAAGCCACTATCAAACAATTATGTATAGTTGACCGAATAAGTTGTGAGTCTCATTAAACTTATTAAACTGCTAACAAAACATCTTTTACTCATCTTTACTACCGCTCATTTGCCACAGATAATTATACAATTTGATTTGATTTAATTTAATTTTCACGATTATATTAGTTTTTAAATATGTCTTTTTAATCTTAAGGTTGTACACGAGTTGGTGTAAACGGTCCGCAAGCGTTCGAATAACCTAAGGGCATCTCCAACTCAATCATTAAAAAAATAACACTAAAAATAGTAGTCCCTAAACACTGGAAAAACTCAACTCCAACCACACACTAAAAAACAACACTAAAAAAATATTTAGTATTAATAATAATAATAATAACATTATTACTTATAAATGTATTAAGATATTAATCTATACAAGTTGTTTACCCACGCAATACAGCAGGATGTTTTTTTTTTTTTTGTAAATCAATCATTTTAAAGTTAATATAATTGCTCATTTAAGACGATCTGAAATTTATGTTTGAACAAAATAAATATTTTTTTTCTCAATTAATGAAGAACCATGCATCTAAGAACAATCCAATTCTTTACATTCAGAACTTAAAGTATAGTCAACTTATTTGTGAAAGTTTTAAGGATTATAAAGTTAACATTTTCAATTCATATTCTTAACCACATTGTCATTTTTAATTACAAAAAACAAAAGCAATTCAAAATTTACATGGTTGAAAAGAATTCACATAAAAGTAAGAGTAAACTACGATTTTCGTTCCTATGGTTTGTTCTTTATAACTATTTTCGTCCTTGTTGTTTGAAAATTGCTTTTATCGTCCCTATGGTTTTCATTTTATTTCCTTTTTGGTCCTTGAGACTAACGACGTCATAAAATGTCCATTAGATGGGGGTATTTTAGTATTTTATCATTTTTTAGTTTCTCATTAATTATTTTTAAATATATATATATATATATATATATTATTACATTCTTGTCTACACTTTGTCTTCTCTTGGAAGATGAAACCACCAGTCCACCATTTGACAACACCTCTCTCATCCTCCTTCCTCCCCCATCTCCAATGACCCCCACTTCATCTCCTATTACCTTATAAAAAAGCATTTATTATTATTTTTCTTCTTCAAACCCAACAAAAGAGAAATAAGAAATACCAAGAACAAGATGCAAAACCCTAACAAACTTTCTTTGATCATTAATGCATTCAAGTGGAGTTTGATCTTACAATGATTAAATCTTGAAACAACGAAATAACTATTTATTATGAAACTCAACCAAGATCAATAATTGCTAAACAAATTAAGGACCTATATGGGTTTCGTACAAGAAATCTATTTAAGAAAATGGAAACTCATTTAAGGTTATTGATAACTCTCGATTTTGAGAGTTATTTATCACTCTTTTTCTAGGATTTTGTATCATTTTTATACCCACTTTGCTTCTATTCTTTTCATTTGGTCTAAAAATGTGATAAAGAGGTGATGAATTATCAAAAGTTTATTTTCTTGGAAAAACTGCACTTTTGTGGCCAACTGTGGGCAGGTACTCTACCCACTGTGGGCATCGATGAACCACTTGAAGAAACTACCGGACGCTGCGTTTATCCGGACGATAAGGAGCAGATTAAAATATATTTGTTGAAGCATGCTTGTCTGAAAAAATCTCTGGAAATCTTTTAAGCATGGTTTGAAAAGAGAGGTGGGTCTTGCCCCTTGTGTTTTTGAGGAAAGAGTCCTTTGGGTATTGTGTTTTTGGAGGCTATATAAAGAGGAAGGACTTGCATTTATTTCATCAACTTATCAACCATCATCCATCACAAGACATTCACTTCTCTAGCTTTAGTTATCTTCAAGTTACTTGTTAACTTAAGATTGTAGTTTTAAATTCTAGTCCTTTACTTTTCTAGTCTTTTACCTTTCTAGTCATTTACTTTCTTAGCACTTTACATTTCTAGTCATTTACTTTCCCTTGTAATTTAATTTCCGTAATTTACATTTATGCAAATAGTTATTAATTATTTTGCTTATTTCATTATGTCTTTCTTTTTAGTCATGAGCTAAGCACCTTATTGGGTGTGGGTGTGAGTGAACTTGAGACTAGTAGGATACACTTGGGTGCGTCTATAATTACTTGTTCTTGAGTTTGGTCACTTGAGTCGGGACATAACTCAATGCGGATAAGCCGATCACTTTGAAGTGTTAATATTAGATCTTAGACCTCGAGAGGGGCGGATCCGAAATATGGTTTAAGTGATGCACAAAGATTTGAGAAAGTCTTTGATGACCACGCAGAGATGCGGGTTTTGTATGATTTACTAAGGTTCAAACGTCGGTCGGAATTTATATCACAAAGAGATTTGGGTATAAATCCCCATACCGGTAGAACTACACACTTAGAGTCAAACTTAGATAAATCGGCAAACTCAAGTACAATAATTATGGGCACTTTATAGGTACTTTTGGGCATAATTTATAAAAATTCGTTTTCGAGAGATCGGGATTTTTATACATAGTTCTATGCACTTAAGCGCCTAACCATCTGGTAACTACAATTATCTCAAGGAAACTTACACTCATACCCAATTCTTAACTCATTGTTAAATTTCTTAATTAATTTAGATATTTCACCAACAAATCAATAAATTTTTCTCACAACCAAAGCGTGTGCAAGAAGTTCATGAAACTCTCTGATTCTTAGTAGATCAGTCCCTGTAGAAACGATATTCGGTATACTTACCATTTTATTACTTATAGCGATCATAGTTGAGGTGTATACTTGCGCCCCCACTGTGGGAACATTGTGGCCACTGTGTGGAACTATACGGTTTTTCGTTATCAGTTATGCAACAGAGTAGCATAGCAGTGAAGTAAGGAAGAAGAGTCTTTTTAATCTCATTTTAAAAATTGATGCATGGATACCATAATAAACATTAGCTAACCATTTGATGTTCATCTTAGAGGAAATGCTTCAAATTCTGAAGATTACCCCCTCCCTTCGTCATTGTTGTGAACCAAAAAAACCCAACTGATTTTATGATTTTTTATTTGCAATATGTGAAATCGAGAAGGACACCATCGATCTTTCATCTACATAACATTTCATTTGGCGGGTGTGTGTTCTACCGGTGCTATGGATATGTTCGTCGGTGAAGCGTTTTTTGGGGGAAGAAGAAGTGGGGAGGCGAAGTTCAACACCACCTCCATATCCAACGACTCCCCTGTGTGAAGTTCAGTTTTGAAGTTCAAGAACAAAACAAACCACCATTACCTTGTTTATATGGTACGATTTGATCTTTGGGTGGAGGTAGGGGAAGAACACAAGTCAAGAGAGAGTGAATAGAGGGGGAGAGAGAGAGAGAGAAGACAACATTGGTAGGAGGAAACCTTGAGCTATGGGGAAGCCATCAATTGTCCAAAATCTTCTTTAAAAGGAACTGGTTTTCGTCATTGTCGGAGATCGGGAAAGGAAAGGGAAAGCAGAGGCTCGAAACGAAGAAGATGGGTTTGAGGGAGGAGGTAAGAAAATGTTACAGGGGTGGTTGAGGAAGAAGATGTTGGATGGTTTTGGGGATGGGGATGGGGTTGTGGGCTTTGTGTGTTAGGTTTTTGTTTTACTTTTTTTATAAATCTTCTAATGAATTGTATAATTGTACCTAAACCTCAATAACATGTAAAATAATATATAATACAATTAGATATAAACAATTATTAAAAGAAAAGCTAAAAAGACTATGTTACCCTCCAAATTAACGGAATTTTTTAACTTTATTAGGATGAAGGACAAAAAGCAAAATGAAATGCAAACTACAGGGATGAAAAAAATCAGTTTTTAAACCATGAGAACGAAAATCGTTATAAACACTAAATCACAGGGACGAAAATCGTAATTTACTCTAAAAGTAATGATCATAGTCTATTATATGATGCTGAAATTGATTCTACTTTCATATTAACGACCGATTATTAAAAAAAAGTTACAATATACCAACAAGGCAATCTTAATTATTTTTATCAACTCATATAACTATAAATCTATCTAAATATGTACGCAAACCCAAAAGAGAAAATTGCATTAAAATAAAATAAACTTTGACTTTATTCCTATTTTGAGGAATAAACTTTTAAAACTATCATTTTAGGGTCTAAAGCAAAATTTTCATTTAATTAAGGGTTTCCATTACCTAATTACATGTTAACGATGACGCTTAAGTAAATACTAACTCAATTCCATGTCATATTAAAAATTTTTAAAAATAACTCTAAAATAATGATGTGTATATAATTTTTTTTATTTAACAATTAAAACTCCAACTCATATTTTAAAATAAGAAAAACATAGTTGGTCCCTAAATTTTGGTTTTCATCATCATCACCATCCACATTTGAACATCAAAAACCCTAAATATACTAGTAAAATTTAAACCTTAAAGATCAAACACAAGCCCAAATCTCAAGAACACTTGAATATAAACAATAATTTTGTATAAACTCATGTAAAAAAATTTACAATACAAATCTAAATCAAGTATGGATCCCTAAAATCAAATCCTTACATAATTGAATTAAACCCTAAATCACTCAGACATAAGAAAAAAAGTCTAAATCCACTGCCTTAGGGGTTGTTCGGTAGGAGCTTAATGAGTTGTATAATGGATATAGTTTATTCGTACAGTCATACCCAACTATTCGGTATTGGCTTATTCGGTCAACCCATGGCTGAATGGCTCAACTAAAAAATGTACGTCATTTGTACTCAGTCATTAAAATCCCTTCAATTTCCCCAACTACCCCTTCTCTTAAAACACACACCCCTCCTCCCCTGACAATGACATATCCTCTCTCCTCATTATCTCTCCCCTATCTTTATTGTGCCCACTTGCCCCATGGGAGAAGATCACACCATCTTCATCACAGTCGGCGACTCCAACTTCCTTTATTGTACCTCCGTCGTCCCAACGTCGGCGACTCCAACACCACCTCCATTATCGCCACCATCTTCATCAACGTCGGTGAATCCAACACCACCGTCATTATCGCCACCATCTTCATCAACGTCGACGACTCCAACACCACCTCCATTATCCCCGTGAGAGAAGATCTGCCCCCTTGTTTCTTCTTCATCGATATGTGTATATTTTGATTTGCTCACTGACATGAGTCTGTGTATTTCTATGTATATGGATTTTCTCCATCGATTTGTTATATTTTGATTTTCTCCATCAAATGGAGTATATTTCTGATATGAGTTTGTATATGGATTTTCTTCATGGTTTTTTTGTGTAGATGGGTTTGCTCACTGGTTCAAGTTGTTGTTTTTTAAGTTAAGTTGTTGTTATTTAAAAACATTTAAGTTGATTAATTTTTTATAATTATAATTCATTTATTTATCAACACAATTGTTTTATTCATTTAAAAATAAAGACATGGGTAAAATGGTCATTTCTGACATTCAGACTGTTTATTCAGTGCAACAACCGAACAACAATTTATCTGTTAACACCCAGACAACTATATCCATACAAACAACTATATTCATGCAGGTCTTAACAGAAAACACCTTAGAGTGAAATAGATGCATAGAAAAGAAAGAGATACAACCCATAAGAGGTCTCCCTTGGAGTCCAGAAGCCCGACGATTCAAGGTTTGCTAAAATCGATTTTTCCGTTAACACCAATCACAACAAACGTGAACATCAATTATAAGGTGCAATCCATATGACAGATCCTTTTCCTGAAAATCTTACTTGGTGGATGCAAATATGTAGATTTGATGAAAAACTTTTTTAGACGAGAGAGGCGAGAGGGATTAGAGGAACCAGGGGGTGGAGGAGGAATTAGGTTAGGGTTTCTAATAATTTCTTAGTGATTTTATTTTATTATTTAAAATAGGTGGTTTTAAGATTTTCATGTTGTCATGTTTTGATTTGTGGTTAGATAACTTGGATCAACTCTGTAGTAAATCTATAACACAGGGACCAAAATTAAAAAAAAAAATTCCTTAAATAAGAAGTGACATGACTTTTTGTTATCCACTAAGTATTTGTTTTTTCTTTTATATTATGCCACATCACTTAGAGGTAACCGGTTACCTGCTAAACAATAATAGAAACCCTTAAATAAATGAAAAGTTTATTTCAGACCCTAAAATGATAGTTTTATCATCTAGGTGGAAACAAATATAACGGTGAAAACAAATGTGAAATAAATGGAACCTAATGCTCAAACTATTCTATGGACTAAAATGCTCAAAGTGGAAACAAATGTAGCAGCCGGAATGCATTAACAATGTGCCTGATGTCATTATTAAACTCGAACTTGAACGTAAAACCAATACTTTGTGATTTACATAATCATTTTGGCTTTCATGAAGACCCAATGTTTCTAAAAGTGTGTTCCTTCTTCGTCCGGATGAGCTTGATACTCTGCAAGAACTCTGAGGAGAAGTTATTGTAATCTCTTAATTACAACTTTAATTGCTCAAGGTACAACTCTATTAATACATAAGTTGCAAGGAAATGATTTACAAGGTTTATTTTGGAAGTGATTTACGGGTAATGTGTAAATATACGATGCATATATGATGCATGGAAATGATTTACGAGGTTTATTTTGGAAGCAAAAGGTATGAACTCGAAGAAGTGTAATTAATGAAAAATCTGCCAATTAACAGAATCAACAAGATGTTTATCACGTTAACCTTAACTTCTCACACGATCATTCGCACACACACACACACACACACACACACACACATATATATATATATATATATAGGGAAATGTTCATTTGAGAAACACTAAATATATGAGAAATAGAGAAGTGATCTTAAACCATTAATTCGGTCAAGATCGGCGGCTTTGACCGAGAATTAGGGGATAATTGCTCTCATGGTCCACTCCCGTGTTCCTCACATTTTTTATTATTCGAAGGGTATTTTTGTAAATTATCCAAACGCATTCATATATGAACGCATGCGTTCAGATATGAATATCACTTTTTTTTTCTTTTTTTTTTAGCCGTGTGTGTTCATATATGAATGCATGCAAAAAACAGAAGTTCATATATGAATGTTAGTAGACGTTCATATATGAATGTTAGTAGAATGTCACTATTTTTTTTGTACGTATTCATATATGAACGCATGCATTCATATATGAAGACATGCAAAAAACAGGCGTTCATATATGAATGTCACTCTTTTTTTTTGCATGTATTCATATATGAAGGCATGCAGTCAGTGTTTATGTAAAAATTATGAACATTCATATATGAACGCATGCATTCATATATGAAGGCATGCAAAAAACAGGCGTTCATATATGAATGTCACTCTTTTTTTTGCATGCATTCATATATGAAGGCATGCAGTCAGTGTTTATTTAAAATTACGAACATTCATATATGTACGCATGCATTCATGTATGACTGCATGCCTTCATATATATGAACACGCGCGTGTTTTTGTCAAAGTTACGTAAATACCCTTATATTTTTGGAAGAGCCGTAATTTTTGACCAGTCAAAGCCGTAACTTTTGACCAATTAAATCCAATCTTGACCATATGAATGGCTAAGATCACTTCTCTATTTCTCATATATTTACCATTTCTCAAATGAACCAAACACTATATATATGTATGTATGTATGTATGTATGTATGTATGTATGTATGTATATATAGCCTTAGTTTTATTTGAGAAATGTAAATATTTGAGAAATGGAGAAGTAATCCTAGTTATTCATACGGTGAAGGTCGGATTTGACTAGTCAAATATTGTGGCTTTGACTGGTCAAGAATTGTGACTTTGACTGGTCAAAAGTTGCGGCTATTCCAAAAAAGAATGAGAGTTTCGTAATTTTTACAAAATACACGGGACGAGTTCATATATGAACCTTGTTTATCACGTTAACTTTAACTTATCACACGATCATTCGCATATATATATATATATATATAGCCTTAGTTTCATTTGAGAAATGTAAATATTTGAGAAATGGAGAAGTAATCCTAGTCATTCATACGGTGAAGGTCGGATTTGATTAGTCAAATATTGTGGCTTTGACTGGTCAAAAATTGTGACTTTGACTGGTCAAAAGTTGCGGCTATTCCAAAAAAGAATGACAGTTTCATAATTTATACAAAATACACGGGACGAGTTCATATATGAACCAGTATGATTCACAAGTTCATATGTGAACTAGTGCAATTCACATATGAACTATTTTAACTGATTCATATATTAACTAATTAACTGTAGATTCATATGTGAATCAGTTGAACTAGTTAACAGATTCATATATGAACCTTTGTGATTCATATATAAACTAATTAACTGATTCACATTTGAACGTAAGGAATCATACAACTTCATATGTGAACTTGTTTCACGCATTTTACGAAATTACCTATATATCCTCTATGGACCCCAAGGAATTATCCGGTGTTTCAGTGTCAAAGCCACAAATGTTGACCATATAAATGACTAGGATTTTACCATTTCTCAAATGAACCTCTCTCTCTCTCTCTATATATATATATATATATATATATATATATATATATATATAAAAGATACAAAGAATCTTGGAAAATAAAGAACCGGAGAACCAAGAAAAACGGATATATAAGTTCTTCGGACTTTTATTTTTTATGGTTCTCACCAAAATTGATAATTCTCACATGATCCCATGCATACATATATATATATATATATGTATATATATATATAGAGAGAGAGAGAGAGAATCAAGTTCAAACAAAAATTGTAGCTATTTACGACAAATAAGTTTTAGAGAAATTTAAAATATCAGTATAAAGTTTTCTACATGTTTAAGAGATTTCCTTATTCAAACAAATAAGTAAAAAAAAGGATAAAATACAACAATTGTATTTTTTATTTTGTGAAAATAAGACGGAATTTAAGGAAAAAAAAATACCCTTAATCGTACGTTCCAAACAAATAAAATATGTAAGTTTTTGAAAAGAATAATTACGTTAAATGTTTTAATTTTAACCATACATGTTTTCATCAATTTATAACGGAAATTCGTAACTTTAAATTTTCTTACTCTATATCGTATTATCATTTTAGAAAACATTCTAATCATCATTATAATATTTTAGTTCTTAGATCAAAGTTCTAGGGGGGTGTTTGGGATTGTTTATTTAAACGATTTTTTAATTTATTCCGGTGTGATACCGGAGATAAACACTTTTTAGTGTTTGGATGGAGAAAAAATAAAAGTGTTTATAGCGGTGCTAAACCGGTGAAAATAAGTTTTTTATAAGTCATTTGGTTCTAACTTATCAACTTATGACTTTTTTAGTTATTTTATAAGTATAAGCAATCCCAAACACCCTAGATAACAACTTATTAGCTTATTACGTTTTGGTACCACAATAAATTAATTCAAACATTTATTATAAATTTCTTTTTATTAACACATAAGTTGATAAAGACTTTAAAAAAAACATAAATTATTTTTTAAATAATCAATCCCAAACACCCCCTAATTCTGAGGTCAAAGTTCTAATTAATTAATTATAAGTTCAATAAATCTTAAACCGAAGCAATTGGATCGGTATTGTGTTGGGCCCATATGAATCCAATCCAACCCAATCAATCATCTTGTTTTAAAGCAACATTAGCGTTTATGTTTATTAAAGCAACATTAGCGTTTAGTTCAACATTAGCCTTTTGAAGAGTTAGAGGTGTTTGAGATTGTTTATTAAAATTTCTTATTAACTTATTGCGTTTTCACACAACAAATAAACTATTTTGAGTGTTTGGATTGGAAAAAAAGAAAAAGTGTTTATGTCTTTTCCACACCAGTAATAAGAAGTTTTTGATAAGTTAAACCATTTTGCCTTATTTGAAACTCCTTATTAACTTATTTAACCAAATTACATATTTGCCCCTTCTTTTTATAAGGTAATAAGCACTAAGCACTTTTACAAATAAGAATAAGGGGCTGTCTACTTGCAACTTAATAGAGCTTAGGCCCTGTTCGGTAGCAGCTTAATGGGCTGAATAAGGGATATGACTTATTCGGCCAGCCATATCTGAGTGTTCAGTAAAGGTTGAATCGGTCAGCCGGTGGCTGAAGTGGTCAGCTAGAAAATTTAAGACCCAATGTTTTAAAACCCGGGCCGACCCGACCGGTTCAACCGGTTGAACCGGTCGAGAGACCGGGTCAACTATCACCGGGTTTTTGAGGATTTATGAACCGGATCAAAGCGCCGGGTTTTTTAGAGAACCGGTTGAACCGGTATGATTGAACCGGAAAAAACCCGGGTTGACCCGGTTAAAAAATGATTTTTTTATATTTGTGTTTTTTATGTTTTTAGCTTGACCCGGCATGGGTGGCACGTGCCACCGTATCTTTTCTCCGACGAAGGGTAAGATTTTTAGGTTCGTGAAAGGTGCAACCGTATCGTTTTGGAAGGTGCTACCGTATTATTTTGAAAACTTCAAGAAGGTGCAACCGTAACTTGTAGTCAACCAAAAAAAGCCTTTTGAAATCAACCAAAAAACCGAATAAAACTCCTGACATCAACCAAAAAAACCGAAAAAAATCCCTCGAAATCAATAAAAAGGTTAAAAATTCGTCGAAATTAAGCAAAAAACTTTAAGTTGTTTTAAATAAACAATCCCAAACACCACCTAAATTATTCTTGGATTTAACGATTAAATGAAGTTTTTTTTATTCTCTAAGAGCATCTCCAACAACTATGCTAAAATTAAAAAAAAACGAGATTTTAGCAATTTTGTTGCCTCCAACAGCTATGTTATATTATATGCTAAAATAGAGAAAATAGGAGAAAGAAGGTAAAAATCTCCAAATTTGGAAAAATCTCTAAAACCCCATATTGAAGAGAGATAATATTTAATTATTTTCCACCAATATGAGACATTGAAATTGTATGTTTAGGAGAGAGAAAATAGTATTTTATTAATATAACTGATGATAGAATTGCTAAAATAGAGTAGCTGTTGGAGTTTGTTGTAATTTTTTTTAGATATTTCAATTTTTTATACTCAATTTTAGAAAAATATAACATAGTTGTTGAAGATGCTCTAAGAGGGAGGGACTCAAAGAATGCAAAATTGCAAAGCAGGGTTCCATCCTTGTACTTATTTTGAGTTTCGAACGAGAGTGGGTGAAAAGTGTGAACTGTAAGGACCAAAATTGTAATTTACTCTCCATATAAAGAAAATAATATTTAAATAAGATGTGAATTATGTTTTTCGTCACCGTGATTTACCAAAACTCTTGTTCTCGTCCCTCGACTTCACTAACTACATCCATGCCCTTGGGGTTTGTATTTCGTTTTGGTTTGGATCCTTATGTCTAAAGGGATGCAGTAGAACATTCTTAATTGGGGTCACATGCCCCTCATTTTGGGCTTCTTGAATGTTGAAGTTTTTTAGGCTTCAAAAACATTAAAAAAAAAAAACTAAGATAGAGCATTTTGGTCCCTATGTCAAGCATTGGCAGACCAACAAATTTGGGTATTACAATCCTCCCAACCTTAAAAGAGATTTCGTTTTCGAAATCTAATTTCTCAACAAAGCATTTGAATACCACACTCGTTAGATTTATTCGGTTTCCAAATAAAGTCCGATTCTTTCTTGCAATGGTTAAACCAAGACAATAAAGCTCCAACCTCCAAATCTCAATCACAATACGTTACACTATTACTAGAAGTGAACATTGAACATTGTTGAAGTATTTTTTTTTTCAATAATATGATATCGGTTGACTCCCTACCTTAGGTGACTTGTACTATTTCAAAGGTAGATTACCCCAAATGATTCCCATAATCGAATCACTCTTAAATGCTCACGCGATTTAAAACAATTATGATGTTGCCCCTGCTATAATCATCTAAACGAAGTAAATGTTCACTTAAGGTCTACTTGGAATATTTTCATATAATTCCTTTCTCATGAATATTCACATTCTTGAACAAAATAATTCTACAAAAACTAACGGTAGGTATGCTCAACCATAATTTTTCTCAAAATGCACCACCGTAGAAGAAAGTATATATTTCTTTCGCCATTCTATCGATGAAATTCTTAATTACTATATCGGTCGGGTTCGACACAATTTGAACATGTATTTGAATATCACTCCAACCATGTATTCGTCCAACCATGTATTTGTCATTTTTTCCACTTTTTTGTTTCTTCTTATTATTGTGCAAAACCATTGGACTTTAGGGATCAATATGAGAAATAAAGAAATGATCATAACCCTTCATTTGGTCAACATTTGCGGCTTTGACCGTGAATGACCGGATAATTCTTTCTATGGTCTGTAGAAGATAGATAGATAATTTCGTAAAATACGCGGTACGAGTTCATATATGAAGTTATGTGATTCACATATAAACTATACATTCATATATGAATCAGTTAATTAGTTCATATGAGAACCAGTTAATTAGTTCATATGTGAATCTGTTAATTAGTTCAACTGATTCACATATGAACCTACAGTTAATTAGTTCATATGTGAATCAGTTAATTGGTTCATATATGAATCACAAAGATTCATATATGAATCAGTTAAAAGAGTTCATATGTGAATCATACAGGTTAATATATGAACTCGTTTCGTGTATTTGTAAAAATTACGAAACAGTCCTTCTGTTTTTGGAATAGCCGCAATTTTTGACCAGTCAAAGCCGCAATTATTGACCAGTCAAATCCAATATTGACTGAATTAAATGCTATGATTACTTCTATATTTCTCATACATTTACCATTTCTCAAATGAACCTCTCCCTAAAGGTTCATTTGAGAAATGCTAAATGTATGAGAAATAGAGAAATAATCCTAGCATTTCATTCGGTCAAGTTCGGATTTGACTGGTTAAATATTGCGTCTTTGACTGGTCAACAATTGTGTCTTTGACGGGTCAAAAGTTGCGGCTATTGCAAAAAATAGAATGACAGTTTCGTAATTTTTACAAATACACGGGACGAGTTCATATATGAACATGTATGATTCACATGTGAACTATATGTTTAGTGTGATTCACATATGAACTAATTAACCGTAGGTTCATATGTGAATCAGTTGAACTAATTATTCATATATGAACCTTTGTGATTCAAATATGAATGTATATTTCATATATGATTAACAAAGGTTCATATATGAATCAGTTAAAGGAGTTCGTATGTGAATTACACTGGTTTATATATGAACATAATTCATATGTGAATCATACAGGTTAATATATGAACTCTTCCTGCGTATTTTACAAAACTACCCCTCTATCTTCTACACACCATACAAGGAATTATCCGGTGCTTCACGGTCAAAGCCACAAATGTTAACCAGATAAAGGGCTAGGATCATTTCTTTATTTCTCATATATTTAACATTTCTCAAATGAACCTAATTTTATATATATATATATATATATATATATATATACACATACACACACACACACACACACATATATATATATATATAGGCGAAGGATCGTGTGAGAAGTTGAGCTAATGGTAAAAAGCGTGAGAAGTGGATTTGAACATCTCTTTTAATCTCAATCCCTCCCATGAATTGCGCCTTAGAAGGGAATTGATCCGATGCATCGTATCTTATCTCGGTGCAAATGTACGTCCATTTCACATCCAACGGTTGATAACTACTTTTCACGCTTCTCATCGTTAACTCAATTTCTCATCGGGACCCAACCCTATATATTAATACACACACACACACACACACACACATATATATATAGGCGAAAGATCGTGTGAAAAGTTGAGGTTAACGTGAGAAGTGGATCTGAACCGTTGATCACTTTTAATCTCATGCGCTCTCATGAATTGCGCCTTAAAAGAGAATTGATCCAATATATATTGGTTGACGGAAAACGCCTCGTGGCTTTACGCCTCGCCTCGTTGAGGGAAAACACCTCGAGGCCCGATTCCACCTTTTAAAACCTTGCTCAAGTTGTCTACTTTCTACGATTTCTTTGCAGACCCACACATGTAGATGCAAGGCCAGTCTTTGAGACTTTGGATGCTCAGGGTGGAAGAAGAAAAATAAAACTCCCCTATATTTGTTTAAGAAGCTAGTTAAAGATTTTCGAGCAATTACCAAACCAAACAAAATTAGGTGCATTTTTTTTACTTTATGCCTTGACTTGAGCATCTAAAATCTTAGAACCAACCCTGATGGCAAATTGGGTCGACTCGACCGCGAGCAGTTAGGCCGGACGATTTGAGAACAGTTATAATTTTTATGAAATTTCAAGGCCCTACTCTGGATAGGTCATGTATAAAACCGATTATAACACAAGCTTTTTCAGATTTTTATAAGTTTTTCAAGTCTTTTTTAATTTTCAATTTTTTTAAAATTTAATCTTTTGGAACATATTATCTAAAATCTACTTCAAGACTAAGGGGCCGTCTACTCGAACACTTACCCGGTAAGTGCTTACCGGCTAAGTTCAATGTTATCACTTACCTTATTCGGTAAGATTTTAGTCTATTAAAACGACATCTTATGCAAAAATTTACCCGATAAACGCTAACTGGGTAAAAGTTGTAACTCCTACTTACCGGGTAAGACTATCGATCATTGATTTCATTCTTACCTGGTAAGATTATGGTCTAGCCATATTCATTGGTTAAGTTAATATAACTTGTTAAGCTTGGTAAGTACTTATTCGGATAAGCGTTTGGTAAACGGTACCTACGTCTCAAATATATGTTAAAATGGGATCTATCCCTTACACTACCCACAATGGATTTAAAAACTCTTTTATCATAGTGTGCTTGAAATTGCCTGTAGTCTTTTTAGTTATTTCATACTACTCCCCTTCAAACCTATTTTGAGGGAGGTATTTTTTACTTACTGTCAAGTCTCCCATAATGCATTTTTCGGTGTCTCCCTGTTACCATTAAAGATGAGATTTGGGGTGCAGAAACAAGGAAATACTTGTCAAATCCTTAAAATATAATCAAAGCAACAACAATATTGATAGGTACTCACTTTTGAGTACCTAAGCACATTGTTTTTATCATTTTAGATTAGATTTTACACTTTATAATCCCAACCTTGAGTCATTTGGGTTATTATTTTCCACTTTCTTGAATTGGAGCTTAAGATATGGATTTGTATACAAACATGGGTTGTATAGGCTAAAGTTGATGTAATTTGCAAACTCTTGATGATACAGGTCAGTGCTGCAGCATCTCAACAGCATTGAAAGTGCAGGGAGAATTGGAAGTTGATTAAAGAGGAGTGGATAAAGCATTTCTATGGACCATTGGACAATACTTTTGCCAGCTGTTTATCTGATAATTAGCTGTATTATTCCTTTGTGTGGTACCTTTTGTTGTAAAACTCTAACATTAGTACCTTAATTTAGTTAGATTAACCCTTTTGGCCCCTCTCTATTTCCTATAAATAGAGTGTTCTTGGGGCATTAAGAGAACATATCTTAGCTTATCCTATCATCACCAATCACTCATCCATGAAGCCTCCTTCACCATCGATCATCAGATCATCCTTCCATCTTTGAAGACACTTTTGTAGCTACTTTTAATCATCTCCAATTCTCTTTTATATTTAGTAATCTTTTAGTTTAATCATCTTGTTCTTCATATTTGCTTTAATTTCTTCATCGTGTTCTTTGATTTCTTCATGTTGTTATGTTGTTTGTAATCATTGGCATAGCATAATCTTTTTATTTTCATTCATCTTGGAACTGGACCGAAATTCAGTTCTAAGATTTTCTGGAAATTTCCAGGAAATATGCATATGTTCATATGGTGTTCTTCGTGTTCTTCATGTGTTCTTCGTAAACCCAGGCTATGAATGCTTCAAGCATTGGAACAGCATCCATCTGCAGATTTTCTCCATGCATTTTCTTTACTTATCTTGCATCTCTAGCCTTTCCATTTATTGTATGTCTTTAGTTTCAAGCATTTAAATTCTAGTAGATTATAGTGTTGTACTTACATTCCATTTTACTTTCTTGTCATTTACATTTATTGTCCTTACATTCCAAGTCTTATATATATATTTATATACTTTCTTGTCATTTATATTTCCAAGCATTTTACATTATGTCTTCTTTTATAGTTCTTTGTAATGTTCTTTCTTTAATTATTGTAATGAGTAGCTAAACACCTTAGCTTGGGTGTGAGGCAAATGGTGATGGTGTTAACTTAAACAAAATGGACTTTTGTGACTTTAACCAAGTTTTATTATTCCAACTCAAGTTTTATCAAGATAACAAAACTCTTTGACAAATTGATCGTTTTGATAGTGTAATAGTGTCATGGACCTAGAGATAGGCCATTGAATAGCACGTCAAATTAAATAACATAGGAGGTAATATCGAAAGAGTTACTTGCAACGAGAGTTGTTACTTGTGTCATTTAAAATGATCCATTCTTGATAAGTTATCGCTTTCTCAAAGGGTTAAAATGGAGTAGACTTAGAGATAAGCTATTTGGAATATACCAACTTGGGAGGTACGGGGGTTATTTCGAAAGAGTAACTTTTAACGAAGAGAATTTGTTTCGCCGTATATTTTGAGAACTCCATTCCCATCATTCCCTTATCTGGAACCTTGCTCAGAGATGAGATGGTTCATAGCTACTGGAATAATGGGATGGTGAAAGTTCGAGAGGAACGTGTCTTGAAATAGATAATAAAATCAGTTTCTGTCACAAGGATGCTGCAGCATCACTGCAGCATTGGTCCACTGGAATTTGGGTTAACATTTCACCATAAGCCTTGCACCCTTGCTTCTTTTTAAAGCTTGTTAAAGTAATCGTGTGTTAACCAACCAATCAAAATATTGCTTCAAATTCGTCATCTGAAATCATATCTTTCATCATACTTTTATTACACTTTTTAGTTCAATCTCTGTGGGACGATATCTGGTATTTTACCACTTTATTACTTGAAAGTCGACATAGTACCAATTTGTATACTTGCTTCTTGGTATTATTTCTCTCACCCTAAGGTACACAAAAGGGCCTGTCAAGTTTTTGGCGCCGCTGCCGGGGATTGGCAAGTCAAAAGTGTTTGTAAAGTATTTTAAAAGATTTGGTTTTTCTACCACCTTTGGGAGTTTCAAAAGATTTTTAAAAGTGGTGCATGCCAAGAATACAACGCGGGGAACTTTTTGAGTTAGATCCAGATATTGAGAGAACCTTCCGTCAAAGAAGGAGAATTCAAAGAACTTTTCAAAACATAAATCCTCTCAATATGGAAGGACCTCCCCCGGGCTTTGAAAACATGCATCTTAGACCACCACTTTTGGAAAATCAACTGCCACCTTTGGAAAATCAAATGAGACCACCTTTAATGAATCAAATCAGGCCGCCACCAATTTTTGCAAATAATGCACCAATTTTTGGAAATCCTCCACCTCATCAGTTTCAAAATCACCAAAACCATAACGATGAGGAAGATGAGGCCGGGTCTGTTGGTAATGTTGAACCACAAAATATCATTGATCTTGCAAACTCAAAAGATGGAAGAATTATGGACTATGCAATTCCTAATTTCGAGCAATTGAATTCTGGGATTATTAGGCCACAATTAGACACTTTGCACTTTGAACCAAAACCCATCATGTTTCATATGTTGCAAGCCAATGGTCAATTTTCTGGAATGCCATCAGAAGATCCACATTCGCATTTAAAATCTTTTATGGAAATCACCGATGTTTTTCTAATCCCGGGAGTATCTGCTGATGCCTTAAGGCTCACTTTATTTCCATTTTCTTTAAGGGATCGGGCAAAAGTTTGGTTCAATTCATTAGCACCAGGTTCAGTACCATCATGGAGTGATATGGCCGAAAAATTTTTGCGAAAATATTTTCCACCCACCCGGAATGCCAAATCCAGAAATGAGATTTGCATGTTTAAACAAATGGATGATGAAGCTATTCCGGACGCGTGGGAAAGATTTAAAGAATTGTTGAGAAAATGCCCTCATCATGGCATTCCCTACTGTATTCAACTTGAGACGTTTTACAATGGGCTAGTTCCCAATGCAAAACAAATGCTCGATGCGACTTCAGGAGGGGCTTTTACTTCTAATACCTACAATGCCGGGTATGAGATTCTCGAAAAAATTTCAACAAACAATGGACATTGGGCTGATCCAAGGGCCCAAACTCAAAGGAAAACTGCTGGAATGCATGATGTGGATGCATATACTGCATTGACAGCTCAGCTTGCTTCCATGACCAACATGCTTAAAAATCTAACTTCTGGTCAAGGAGCACAGTCGACTGTCCCTACACCTGCTTCCGCAGTTCTTTCTGTGCAATGTGTGTGTTGTGGTGGAGAGCATTCTTATGAAAACTGTCCGCATAATTCTGAATCTGTAAATTTTGTGCAAAACAGACCTGCTCCCCACTCCAACCATTACAATGCCAGCTGGAAACAGCACCCAAACTTCTCTTGGAATAGTCCATGTTTAAATCCTCCAGTTCAAAAGCAGCAAGGGAACTCCAATTTTCAAAATCAAGCAAGTAGTTCTCAAAACCAGTACAAGGGAAATTTTCAAAATAATCATCATCAGAATAATCGTAATCAAGGTTTTCAACACAATCCGCACACTCAACCACCTTTTCAAAATCAACATCATGCACCTCCACATGATGACTCAAATCTCTCTCTTGAAGCAATGATGAGAGGATTTATGAGTCAGACACAAGCAGCTCTCCGGAGTTTGGAAACACAAGTCAGTCAAATTGCACTTAATCAGAACAACAGAGCCTCAGGCACTTTGCCTAGTAATACAGAATTACCCAAGGCTCCTGGAAAAGAACATGTGAAAGCTGTCACACTTAGGAGTGGTAAAGAATTACCTGAATCTGTGGAAAAGGAGTCAACAACCAAAACAGATTTTGAAAAAACACCCAAGTCCATTCCTGATCCAGAGATTCATGTAATTCCAATACCAGAAATTCAAGAAGGAAAGCAAGATCCTAAGATCACAAGTTCAAGTCCATCTTTGACTAATCCAAAGACAACAGTTGTGATTTCACCTAATGAAACCAAGACCAAAAGCATACTGGAGCCATCTTGCTCAAAACAATCAAACCAAGCTGTGATCAAACCAGTTCCCCCTTACATTCCTTACCCCCAAAGGTTAAGAAATGAGAAGGAGGAATTGCAATTTAAAAAGTTTTTGGATGTTTTCAAAGCATTGCACATCAACATACCTCTTGTTGAAGCAATTGAGCAGATGCCAGTTATGCCAAGTTTTTAAAAGACATATTGAGCAAGAAAAAGAAATTGAATGAATATGAGACTGTTTCCCTCACAGAAGGTTGCAATGCTCTCTTGACCAACAAGATTCCCCCTAAGCAAAAAGATCCAGGGAGTTTCACCATTCCTTGTTCCATAGGTGGGAAAGAGGTTGGGAAGGCACCGTGTGATTTAGGTGCTAGTGTCAACCTTATGTCATTGTCCATTTTCAAAAGCCTAGGCATAGGAGAGGCCAGACCTACCACAGTCACACTCATTCTAGCTGATAAGACCATTGCATATCCCAAGGGTAAGATTGAAGATGTGTTAGTCCAGGTTGACAAGTTCATTTTTCCGGCTGATTTTATCATTTTAGACTTTGAGGCTGACAAGGACATTCCTATACTTTTGGGAAGACCTTTCTTAGCTACGGGTAGAACTTTGATAGATGTCCAGAAGGGTGAGTTGACCATGAGACTACAAGACCAAAAAGTCACATTCAATGTCTTCAATTCTTTGAAATACCCTAGTGATTTAGAGGACTGCTCAAGCCTAGGTGTCATTGAGGACTTGTGTCATGAGGAGGGAGTCAAACAAGCTTGTAGGATAGAAGAGGAGGATGAGGAAGACCTGACTTTGGGAGACTTAGACAAGGAATATGATGATGATGATGATACGACCTTGGAGAAAGAGACTGTCCCTCTAGATGCTGCAGCATTTGAGCTGCTGGAAAGAGATGAACAAAAGTCATTTACTTCTTCCACTATCTCACCACCTGACCTGAAGTTAAAACAACTCCCATCTCACTTAAAGTATGCCTTTCTAGGGGGAGAAGACAAATTGCCAGTCATTATTTCAGCTACCCTAGAATTGCATCAAGAGAAGAAGTTAGTAGATATGTTGAAGTTGCACACCAAAGCCATAGGGTGGACTATTGCTGATCTTAAAGGAATTAGTCCCTCTATTTGTCAACATAAGATCATCTTAGAAGACAAGAACTTCACTTCCATAGAGCCACAAAGAAGACTGAACCCTGTCATGAAAGAGGTAGTGAAAAAGGAAATTTTGAAATGGTTAGATGCAGGAATTATTTTCCCAATAGCCAGTAGTTCTTGGGTTAGTCCAGTCCAGTGTGTACCCAAAAAGGGAGGGATCACTGTCATTTCCAATGACAAGAATGAACTCATCCCTACCAGAATAGTCTCCGGATGGAGAATTTGCATGGACTACCGTAGGCTGAACAAGGCTACCCAAAAAGACCATTTTCCCTTACCTTTTGTTGATCAAATGTTAGACAGGTTGGCTGGAAAAGAGTACTACTGCTTCTTGGATGGATACTCAGGATACAACCAGATAGCCATAGCACCAGAAGACCAGGAGAAGACTACTTTCACTTGTCCTTATGGCACCTTTGCCTTCAGAAGGATGCCTTTTGGACTTTGCAATGCTCCTGCCACTTTTCAGAGATGCATGATGTCCATATTTTCTGATATGCTTGAAAAATCCATTGAAATATTTATGGATGATTTTTCTGTTTATGGTTCATCTTTTGATCAGTGTTTGGATAATTTAAAACAAAGTCTTAAAAGGTGTGAGGAGACTGACCTGGTCCTTAATTGGGAAAAGTGTCATTTCATGGTAACAGAAGAGATTGTCCTTGGTCATTTAATTTCAAAAAGAGGAGTTGAGGTAGACAAAGCTAAACTTGAAGTAATTGAAAAACTACCTGAACCAACAACTGTTAAAGGTATC
Organism: Arctium lappa; assembly: GCA_023525745.1. NCBI lineage: Eukaryota > Viridiplantae > Streptophyta > Magnoliopsida > Asterales > Asteraceae > Arctium > Arctium lappa. Next base: position 3,572,739 of record CM042049.1, read on the forward strand.
AGAAGCTTTCTTGGCCATGCTGGATTTTATAGACGGTTTATAAAAGACTTTTCAAAAATTTCAAAACCTTTATGTCTATTATTACAGCATGACCAAAAGTTTGATTTCAATGATGAATGTAGAAATGCATTCATCACCTTGAAGAAAGCTCTGGTAACTGCACCAGTAGTTGTTGCTCCTGAATGGGACAAACCTTTTGAGATCATGTGTGACGCAAGTGATTGGGCTGTTGGTGCTGTATTAGGTCAAAGAAAAGATAAGATTTTTCATTCCATCTACTATGCAAGCAAAACCCTAAATGAAGCTCAAATTAATTATACAACAACTGAGAAAGAATTGTTAGCTGTGGTTTTTGCCTTTGAAAGGTTTAGGTCATATTTGATGGGAGCAAAAGTCATTGTACATACTGACCATGCTGCCATTAAATATTTGATATCAAAGAAAGATGCAAAACCTAGGTTGATAAGATGGGTTTTGTTATTGCAAGAGTTTGACCTAGAGATCATTGATAGGAAGGGGACAGAAAACCAAGTGGCTGATCATTTGTCCAGGTTAGAGAAGCTTGTTGAAAGTAGGAAAGGTGGAGATATTGTAGAAACTTTCCCTGATGAAAAGATTCTTATGGTGCAAGCACAACTTCCATGGTTTGCTGATATAGCAAATTATTTGGCTTGTGGCATCATACCTTCTGATTATACTCATCACATGCTTAAGAAATTTCTCCATGATTGCAAATTTTACTTATGGGATGATCCTTTTCTGTTTAAACTTGGTACAGATCAATTGTTGAGAAGGTGCATCCCAGAGACAGAAGCTGCAGCAATTCTGCAGCATTGCCATCAATCAGCTTATGGAGGACATTTTGGAGGCCAGAGAACAGCAGCTAAAGTGCTTCAATCAGGATTTTATTGGCCAACTCTCTTTAAAGATGCCCATAATTTTGCTCAAAGATGTAACGAATGCCAGAGAAGTGGTTCCATTTCTCGGAAAAATGAAATGCCTTTGAATGGAATCTTAGAAGTTGAGTTGTTTGATGTTTGGGGAATAGATTTTATGGGTCCATTTCCCCCTTCAAACAATTGCCAATACATTCTAGTTGTTGTTGATTATGTATCCAAATGGGTAGAGGCAATGGCATGTGTTTCAAATGATGCTAAAACTGTAGTTAAGTTTTTACAAAAACAAATTTTTACAAGGTTTGGTACCCCCCGGGCACTGATTAGTGATGAGGGTACCCACTTTATAAACAATTTGTTGAGTAAAGTTCTTGAAAAATACCATGTGAAACACAAAGTTGCCACTGCATACCACCCACAGACAAATGGACTAGCTGAACTCTCAAACAGGGAAATTAAAGGGATTCTTGAAAAAGTTGTTAAACCAAACAGAAAAGACTGGGCTTTCCATTTAGATGATGCTTTATGGGCATACCGGACTGCTTTTAAAACACCTTTGGGTATGTCTCCATACAAGCTAGTCTTTGGAAAAGCCTGTCACCTCCCTTTGGAACTTGAACATAAAGCATATTGGGCTATAAAGGAATTGAACATGAATTTAGATGAGGCTGGTAACAAAAGAAAATTGCAACTCTGTGAGTTAGAAGAGCATAGAAACATGTCCTATGAGAATGCCAAGTTGTATAAAGAGAAAACAAAGAAGTGGCATGACAATAGGATTAGACACAGAGAGTTGAGAGCTGGCCAAAAATGTCTTTTGTTCAATTCTAGGCTAAAGTTGTTCCCTGGTAAACTTAAGTCTAGATGGTCAGGCCCATTTCTTATTCACAAGGTGTATCCATATGGGGCTGTAGACTTAGTCAATCCTGAGAACAACAATATGTTCAAGGTCAATGGCCAGAGAGTGAAGTTGTTCCATGATTCTGTAACATCTCCATGCTCTGTGGAGATGATCTCTCTTTGCTAAAAGTTTCCACAAAGATGGGAACTATCTTAAAGTTCCAATTCTGTGTAAATATCTCTTTTTAAAAGTCTTGTTTATGTTTCCGTATTAGTTATGTTTAATATGTTTGTTAGTGTACAGCTAAAAGTCAAAGAACAAAGGCAGAACCATGTGATGCTGAATCCATGCTGCAGCATCAGAAACCCTAGGATTTTCAAGACAAATCAGCTGAATTTAGAGGGAACCGGGTATAGCAATTTTTGAATGGAATTGAGAGATAAGTACCAAAAGTGACATCAGCTTTTCATCACCTGGAGAAGAGTACACCTCTCTCCTAGGTGATGATGAGTTTTAGTACCTAAAGATGCTTCTTTGATATCCTTTTTGTACTAATCTTAAAATTATCCATTGGATAATACCCATTAACAACCTGGTTCCATCTTTTTAAAAACACACAAGATCAAACCCACCTCCATCCAAAAATCACATATGATTTTTGGTGTTAGTATGAATTTGGTGTTAAATATTTAGTACAAAATCATATATGATTTTGGTGTAAGTATGATTTTGGTGTTAAGGATTTAGAACAAAATCACATGTGATTTTGGTGTTAAGTATTATAGCCAAGTTATTTAGTACGAAATCATATATGATTTTGGTGTTAAGTATTTAGAACGAAATCACATGTGATTTTGGTGTCAAATATTATATCCAAATTATTTAGTGAAGAATCATTTGTGATTAACATGATAAACCAATTTTGATTTCATTATAGCAACGAATCACTTATGATTACCATGATGAACGAAGTTTGAATTTTATAGCAGCAGATCAATTGTGATTAACATGATAAACCAAATTTGAATTCATTTATAGCAGCGAATCACTTGTGCTTACCATGATAAACGAATTTTGAATTTATTTTCAGAAAAATTGGGAGAGATTGAGACGTGTTGAGATAAATTAGGAAGAAATTTCTTTTTTTATTTGAATTAAATATTATAATCCCTTTTTTTTTTGGAAGTTAATAATGTCTTAAATTATCCAAAACGTAATATGACTTTATTGCCCTTTTACTCTTAATTTTAGAAACTATTATTTTTGGAATTAATTAAAAAAATGATTGGCTGAGAATTGTCCCTTTATTCTTTTAAACACATTATGTTCTCGTTTGAACCCACCCCTATATATATATATATATATATGTGTGTGTGTGTGTGTGTGTGTGTAAATTAACATATATGTATATATATATGTGTGTGTGTGTAAATTAACATATATGTATGTATATATATATATATATATATATATATATATATATATAAATACATTAATATTTATATATATACACACACATATCGGGTCGGGCCGGGGCCGGTGATCACCGTCCCCGCCCCTGTCACCGTTCCCGATAAAATCCCTAATATATATCCCCGATCCCCGCCCTGTCCCTGATAAGAAGTCTCTGAACCCGGTCCGAAAATTTCGGTTTTCGGTTTTCACCATCGGTTTCGGTTATTTTTGCCATCCCTAATATCATATCTAACCAAAGAAAGAACAAAAAAATAATGTTAAAAATACCTAGAAATTGAATCTTGAACAACAAAAACAAAAGATTGAAGGAAACGAACCTGGGAAAGCTTTGACTCTGTTTGAAAAACGATAAAAAAAGATTGACTGTAAATAACTACAATCATAAACAAAAACAATTGATTGAAGGAATTGAACCTTGGAAGCTTTGACTCTGTTTGGATACTGAAGTTGTTTGTATTTTGAAAAACAAAACAAAGAGACTGAACAACCTTATTCAAATATATATGAGTAGAATCATCCCAATCTCCATCTAATTTTGTTGAACCGTGATATAAGGATATGGATGGAATAGATTTGAGCGCCTGATGGTGGTTTAGAGATGACGATTAAGGATAAAGATAACAAGGTGAATAACGGGCTAGAGATTAGAATAAATTTGTAAAGTAGAAAATTTAGTAATTTAGCATTAAATGATAGTACATTATGTTTAAAAAGTTATTTTTTAAGTAGATAGATTTAAAAAATAGTATATAAAGCTTAGTGAGTTGTAATTAAAAGTTTTTTATCTCTGCTTTATAATATAGTATATATATATAGAGAGAGAGAAAAAAAAGTTCAAATGAAAACTCATTTTTCATTGTGCACGTGCGGACAAATCTCAGCTATTCGATCTCTTTTGATCCAACAACTCATATTAAATAGAGTTTTTAATTTTAAAATGTTTAGGGGTAAAATTAGAAGAAAATTTAAACACACGACTACCATATTTGACTTTTTATTTTCTTTTTTAATTAAATTTTTTTTACCCAATTAAAGTTTAAAATAAATTATCTTAAAATTTACATATTTTAATCAAACAAATTACATCAAAAAAACGAGAATTTTGTGCTCTTCGATATGACATACATCTCGATATAGTTTTTTTTGTCGTTTTAACCGTTTTTACGTGAAATGCTATATATGTGTTATATTCATTATGAATATTTATGTACGTTCAAGTTTGTACAACGCCTCGACACCGTAAGTTGTAACTCGACATCACCTTCTTCACCACTTTATTCAACGTCGTAAGGTATCATGTTTCTTCAACACCGTAGCCCAACACCCATCAAGATGAATCGATAACATATTGAGTAATTATGTTGTGAATCAGGGAACAAAAGAGAGTGTGTCACGTCTTCACATGTCATTCATGTGTTATTCATCATGAATAATGTATCATTCAGGATGAATAATACAACATTCAGGGTGAATAATTCATGATTCATGAATTCGTGTATTATTCGTCATGAATGTTGTGTAATTCATCCTGAATACTATATTAAATCATAATGAATAATGAATAAACGTTCACATTTGTTATTCATACTGAATGTGGGACATCCGGGGATGCACATACATATCCATAATTAATTAAACCAAATTTCGATTGTGAATTGGGAAACAAAATAGAGTGCGCCATGTGTCTACACCTTCACGGGTCATTCATATATTATTCATCATGAATAATGTATCATTCAGGATGAATAATAGAACATTCAGGGTGAATAATACACGATTCATGATAAATAATACATGAATCATGGATTTATGTATTATTAATCCTGAATACTATATTATTCATCATGAATAATGAATTAACGTTCATTTTTGTTATTCATACTGAATGTGGACACCCGATAACGTGCATGCATATTCATAATGAATATAACACATATATAGAATTTCACGTAAAAATGGTTAAAAAGAAAAAATCATGAATATTGTATTATTCATCCTGCATACGATATTATTCATCATGAATAGTGAATTAACGTTCACCTTTGTTATTCATACTGAATGTGGACACCCGAAAACGTGCATGCATATTCATAATGAATATAACACGTATATAGAATTTCACGTAAAAACGGTTAAAACGAAAAGAAAAAAAACTATATCGAAATGGATGTCATATCGAAGAGCACGAAATTCTCCTTTTTTGATGTAATTTGTTTGATTAAAATATTAGTAATTTTTAAGATAAGTTATTTTAAAGTTTAAGAGGGTAAATTTTTTTTAATTAAAAATAAAAATAAAAAGTCAAAGAAGGTAGACGTTGATTCAAAATTACAATTTTGTCCTTAATCACTTCCCAATTAACCTTATTATGTATTAACCATTGATTAGTTTTCTAAGTTTTGATCAATGGTTAAGATTTGTCCTCATGTGCACAATGAAAGATGAGTTTTCATTTGAACTCATCCCTATATATATATATATATATATATATATATAGGGTTTGTTTAATTTGCAACCCTTAAAAAGGTTGCAAACCTTGCAACCCACATCTTAACCGTCGGATTCATGATCGGCGGTTATAAAAAATATGAGACCCAATATTTTTAATTAAAAAAAGAGAAAAATAAAAATAAAATAACCGTCGATCATTAATCCAACGGTTAAGATGTGAGTTACAAATGTTGCAACTTTTTTAAGGGTTGCAAAATATCCTTCCACTATATATATATATATATATATATATATATATATATTGTTTAATTTGTAACACTTAAAAAGATTGCAACTCTTGCAACTTACATCTTAACCGTCGAATTCATGATCGGGGGTTACAATAGATACGAGGCCCAATATTTTTAATTAAAAAAACAAAAAAATAAAAATAAAATAACCACCGATCATTAATCTGACGGTTAAGATGTGGGTTACAAAATATCCTTCTGCTATATATATATATATATATATATATATATATATATATATATATATATATATATATATATATATATATAGACTTGGGATCACGTGAGACCAGCATGTTTTCGTGAGACCCGTGAGACCAAAATTTTACACTTGAAACTTCACAGCAAACACTGTGAAGGTAAAAACTTTCACAACAAAACACTGTGAAGGTTCGGATTTTTGTTTACCTTCATAGTGTTTGCTGTGAAGTTTCAAGTGTAAAATTTTGGTTTCACGGGTCTCACGAAAACATGTTGGTCTTACGTGAATCCAACCATATATATATATATATATATATATAGTGGAAGGATATTTTGCAACCCATATCTTAACCGTTGGATTCATGATCGACGGTTATTTTATTTTTATTTTTCTGTTTTTTTAATTGAAAATATTGGGCCCCATATCTATTGTAACCGTCGATCATGAATCCGACGGTTAAGATGTGGGTTGCAAGGTTTGCAACCTTTTTAAGGGTTGCAAATGAAACAACCCTATATAATAATTTCGTGTAAAAAAATTAATGTAAAAAAAGGGGCCTAAATTGGCGGCCCAGTTTCAAAGCGATAAGTTTTTATTTTTACCACGTCTACTACTACTACTCCCAAATTCCAAACCTAAAATCAAAATCAAGAGGCTTTTTAATCTCCATCGTTCCATCTCAAATCAACGATTCTCGTCATCCTGGTAATTTTTTGTCAATTTTCGTATGTATACTTTGTTGAGGCTTCATGTTTGTACTTTGTTGCAATGCTGCGAGTGGGACTCGAACCCGGGCAACCGCTATGAAGTCCTAGTCCTAGACCTAGACGCTTACCACCACGCCACAACCTTGTGGTTAAATCAAGAGGCTTTGATCGTTCCATCACGAGTTCTCAAATCAAATCAAATCGATTTCATAAATCAATTCCCAAATCAACGATTCTCGTCATCCTCAATCTTGGTAAGTTTTTGTCAATTTTCGTATGTATACTTTGTTGAGGCTTCATGTTTGTACTTTGTTGCTGTAATTTGTAGTCTTAATTTGTAGTTTTATTATGCTTCAATTATTGCTTCATGTTTGTAATTTGTTGCTGTAATTTGTAGTTTTATTATGCTTAAATTATTGCTTCATGAGATTTTGGATGCAGAAAGTCAATCTTTGTGAACCTTAATTGTGTATATAATATTATATAGATTCGTGATAAGTTGAGTACTATTATTAATATGCTACAATACATTCATGAGTTTAAAGTTATTTAGTTGTTTGATTTTTACACCTATAGATGACTATTTATTTTATTAATTTTGATTTGTTTTTTTCTTCTTGTTGCAGAATTAAACCAAATAGTTTCATTTTGTTCATATATATATATATATAGAGAGAGAGAGAGAGACGAAGACCATGGCGAACCGTAGTAATAACATCTTGCCCGATGACATATTGTTGTTCCGAATACTACCAAGGCTGCCAAACAGGTCTCTAGGCCGTTTTATGTGTGTTTGCAAGCAATGGCGCTCGTTCCTAACAACACCTGCGTTTACCAACATCTACCTCCGCCATGTAAACAATAATCAAAATCACCACAAACTTCTTGCTGTTTCTGCCACAAAGCCGTACAACTACTTCTGTACCATCGACTGTGAGACTCCTGAGGTTGGTTTATCTGCCAACCGCCCTTTGCCCTTTGAAGTCGGTAGCAATCAGATGTCGATTATATCATCATTAAATGGACTCGTATGCGTAGGCATATATCCGTGGCAGTTCTATGGTGGGTGTAACTACTTGGATATAATTTTATGGAATCCTTTGACGGGTGACTACAAGACGTTGTCTAAATATGATAATAATTGCTTCCATATCTCGCCAACAAGAGGCTATGGGTTGTATTACGATAGTTGTGACGATGACTACAAGCTGTTACGTGTAACCCAATCTAGCGATGCTTATATATACTCATGGAAATCTGATTCATGGCGGAAGGCCAAGTCAAGAGTCGATTCGCTTCTGAAAAATTGGGACTCTTGTTGTTTGGTGAACGGAAAACTCTATTTCCTAGCCAAAGGCACTCAAGGCGGTAGTAGTGAAATATCATCTTTGATTATAAGGTTCGACACCAAGACTGAAGTGTTCACAGAAATAGCAACGCCTCCTGGTAAATGTTTTTATATGACGGTTGTAGGAGGATACATCCACTTGTCTATGTTTCCGAAAATAGATAGTGATATACTCGAGTTGTGGAAGATGGACGGAGATGGAGAATGGACGAAAGTGTTACGTTCTTGCAATTTACTGTTTGATTATCAACCATTGCACCTAATGAAGAATGGAAATTGGCTCTTGTGTTCCATTCGTAACGTTTTTGTTTTAGAAGTCGATCGTAAGGAGGAGAAAATAAAAAATGCATGCAAGCATACCGTTGACAGCACCATGTATATTCCTTCAATAGGGACATTTGTCGAGACTATTGTGTCGCTTAAGCGGTAAGTAGCTTCATCATTCTGTCCATCTTTTTCTTTAAATTTTATAACTTTATTAGAATGTTTTTAATGTTTTTGGTTTCTGAGATGGATTTGGTTGGAAAACTTGTGTTGGGTTAAAACCCTTTACAAATATTATGTTTATGTTTGATTTGGGAACTCAAATGATGAAGATCAAGATGTTCATGTTTAATGTTTATGATGTCCATCTTCATCTTGTTTTATTTATTTATGTCTTTTTTAAATACTTAAAAGGCTTGTATCTATGCTTTCAACATTATTTGTTTTCAAGAGTTTCGAATCAGATGTTTTATTATAATATATAGTATAATTAAGCGTTCAGGGGAAAACCTTAAAAAAAAAGGAAAACTGAAGAATACTCTGATAGTCTTTCATGTAAATTATGTTGTCTTTCTAGTTTTTAATGCATTTGTGCATATGCACGTGTGCATGTTACAAATTACCTGTATGCACAAGACCATACCATCTAGATGAAGGGCTAACATGATGTTTTCAGTTTTTCATTTTTTTGAGGTTTTTCCCTGAACCTGACCCTAAGTGTACATCCTTCCATCGATCCCTCTTTTGTATAATATATACAAATTCCTGTTGTTGTTGGACATATACATCCTCTTCTTTTGTCGGTCTTGATGCAGAAACGCATTTTTAACATATAGCTGATGATCTTCTCAACCTTTTTTTTCTATCAAATCATGCGACCGGAGCAAAAGCCTCATCATATTTATAATATTATTACCTTAGTTTATTTCGAATACCAATATTTATAAAAAGTCTATTCAAAGTACATATCACAATACAAAAATTTAAATCAACATTTTCAACCAGTAAACCTCGATATAGATTATTTTTCATGTTTTGCAAAGGAAAAAATGACATTTGATTGAAATTACAACAAACAGTTTATCAGCATTACCGATATTCGATAACGATTATTAACTGCATTAGCTTTTTTAACAATCCTAACTAAGGAACCGTTTATTAAACATTTACTGGGTAAACACTTGTCCGCAAGAGTGACAATTTTGATTTACCTTATAAGGTAAGATTCCTGGCCATCAAAATGAATTGATGGTAAGTAAAAGTCATTACATGACTTATGACTTATGGGTCGTTTACCAAACGCTTACCCGAGTAAACTCTTACCAAGTCACATTATCTTACATAATGAATATCACAAAGACCAAAAATCTTACCCGGTAAGAGCGAAAGCAAGTAAAACCGAGCGTCTTATCTGGAAAGTGAGGGCGACAACTCTTACCACAGTTAGTGCTTACCGGGTAAATTGTTGCATATGATACTATTTTGATGGACTAAAATTTGACCTGGTAAGTAAGTAATAGTGTCGAATTTTACGGACACTTATCAGGTAAGCGTTCGGTTGACGGTCTTGACCCTTGTTTTATCTCTTAGAGGGTAAGATTCTGTAAGATTATAAGTCATTGTCATATTGACCGAATAAAGTAATTAAACCGATATACGTATCCCGATGCAAGTATTATTAGGAACCACGTGCGTTGTAGTTTTTTTTATAAAATAGTAATTAAATAAAATATTTAAATATCTAAGTACAACATTTTCAAATTCCGTATTTTAGCTGTTCTTTTAAATGAGTACTAGCAGTGAACCCGTGCAATCCGGTGAGATACAAAACTTAAGTAAAAGTAAGCATAACGACCGATTACAATATAGGAACTTTAACAATTGTAATAGGAAAGCGAACAACTTTATATATTGAACAATAAATCGTCAATAAATCATTTATTTCTTGTCCCTGTAAAGCCACCCACTCTTGACTGCTACACAGTTGTCTGCAGACACGATGAAAACATCTTGAGTTTTTACATTTTTACATGAATTTGCAAAAAGAACATTTCTTATTCGCAACTTAACATTTTAAACACGAACAACAGAAATTTCAACCAATCGAAAAGGACTATCTAATTAAAACCTGGATCGATGCAATCAGTATTACGAGAATCTATGGGAATGGTTAAAACTTGAAACTATTACATCACTGCTTTGCAACAGTTCGTATTAGATTTCACGCTTAGAAACCATATTTGAAACCACAGTGCAAAATCGAACCCACGGTGCAATGCAACCGAAAGCAAAATTCAAATAAGTGTAGCATGAGAAAATAACATAGCATAAAAGGGAACAAAAAGAAATTCATCGAGGAATAAATAAATATTCATGGAAATCTCTTATTACGCTATGGAACAAAAATCATGGAATAATTCATAACCCAATCGAGGTGATATTATGTAAAAGCCAAATGATTCAAAAATTGTTGTACAACCTATTTTAATATCGACAAAAAAATTAAAAGTTTTATAATCAAAATGAGTAAAAAGCCTATTAAAATTGAACCTCTATATGCTTAAACTAAACGTAACCTATCGATTTAATGTAAACCAACCATGACTCGTCTTGCATCAATAAACTTAACCAACCATGAATCATTCATATATTGTGTTGGTCAGGGGCTAAAGTTCCCAAATCACTCTTCTTCTAATAATAATTAAAGAAAAAAAATGATAAGAACAAGAGGGTGCAACAACAACTATACGAAATTACAAAAAAAAAATCTCAATAGCCTATCGTTTGCTAATAATGCCAAGATTCTATGAGAAAATTTCAATACATTGGTACAAACATAAAGCAAGCTTGTTCCATGAATGACCTTTAACCATTGGATCTAAAAAGTCAAAAGAAAAAAAAACAATTGCTTTTTTTTCTCTTCTGACTTCTTCATCCTACACCATTTAGCTCACCAACCTGCCAAAATATTGTTAACAGTCGATCACAACTTGGCTTGTTATGAGAACAACAATTTTGTTAAAATGAACATCAAATGAAACTTGTTAGATAATTGTTGAAAGAGTTCAAATGTAAATAGAACGAAATTCAAATGAGAATAGAAAAATAATACATATACACCCCCAAAAAGGATTAGAAAACATTGATGGAACATGATTACTTTAATTGGGGTTTAAAACGCATATACATTAGCTGCAATAACATCAACTAACAACAATCCTGGAAAAAATATATGGTAAGAATCCAACCGGGTGAATTTCAATTCTGAAGCCGAGAACTTGAACCCTAGCTCCATATCGTAACATTCAAGAACACGGAGTAGAACACAATTTATGGAATAATCTTTCACATCCAACCAAACCAATTTATGATAACCACCCCACTATGACCTAAAAGGTTAAAATGCACAACACGACCCACTCTTCTTAATTACTTTTTGTTGCCTTCAGTTAATGTAAAGCATTAGCATCTTCCTTGCACATATTATTGAATAAATATTATTCTATTAATATAGAAAATAAAACCTCCTAATCCAAATCCTAACTAAGTTTCAATGTTACTGATGTTGTATTGTAGTAAAACACAAGCATTCAGGGTAGTGTTTTTATACCTATCAACTAACAACCATCTTTCCTTCTTACTTGTGCACACTATCAACTTCTTACGTGTACACGCCAGCCACGTCTTTATCAACTTCCACAGTCCTGCACTTTTTAATCAAGTCACATTCTACAAATAATAACCTATGAATGTTAAACTGCAAAGATGTTTAGGCCATGAATTTAAGGTCTAGAAAGACAATAGCTCTTTTAGGGGTTTGGAAAATATCGCATTCAACTATAACACCTTGAATTTAAATAATTAGTGATCTGTTTCAATACAAACAATTGAAGACATTGCACTCATTTAATGGAGAAACTCATTGAGATTGCACAAAAGTTTTCAGAAGCTATCTCACCGGTATATATAGAGTAACTTTTTCCAAATACAGGTCAGCTATGAAAATATGATTGTCTTCTATCATCACCATATCAATTAAATCCATCCCATGATTTTGGCCTTCACCTATCAATACATTTTAGAAGAGAAGCACGTGTGTTAGGAAAAAGGGGGCAAACCAAACTAAGAGTTGATTCAATATTCCTATTTATCATGATCATCTTTTATCTCCAATATTAAAATAGCATGTCATGAAGGATGCAGACCAAACCTAGATGATATATTTTTGTCCTTTAACCATGAAAGCACTTAAATGGATGTTGTTGGAGATAAGGCAAATGCACAACCTTCCATGCAAATATAAGTCTAGAAGAAAATTTTATGGACGAAGATGAAGTATTTTAAGAACCTTATATGTATTTAGTTTGTTTGCAATAAATGTCAAAATGCTATAAGCCTGATAAAAACCCAATAAGGAAAGTGTTGATTGTGACATAAAGACGATCAATCATCTCTAAAAGATAAAAAGAAGTGTTTTCGTATATTGGAGAATGCAAACAGTCGAATATTTTCAACTTCAAGGGATTGTGTATTTTTAGAAAATACAGAAGAAAATGCGACCAGATATCAAAACAACAACAATGCAAAACAAAAAGGAATGCCATGTAAACATATTGTAAACCCCATCAATTTTTGGCAACGAAGTTCAGAAATAGAAACGGATTACATGTTGTGTATGATGATTTTCACATATGTTTGAACTATTTAATATGCAAAGAATGGAAGATAATACATTCATTTTGACTAAAAGTTTTCGTATACAAGTGCATAAATCTATAAGTGCCAATATCTTTAAGTCCAAGAACACTTTTTTTCACAATCACTCTGGTTAATTGAATTGTGATTTCGATGTTTCAGACCTAGAGCTTGTACTGAGATTGGTACTTCCAAATTAATTATTATTCTTACTTGATAAACCTTTCGGTATCATTATTGAAACAACAAAAGCAACAAGAACAGGAATAAAATATGTAATTTACTCTAAACCCAACAAAGAAACTAAGATAAAGAACAACAACAAACCGATTAATGCAACAAACTCAAAAAGATCAAGCAATTGAAGACCATAGAAGATGGAAAGAGAAACCATAGAAGATGGAAAATCAATTAGCAACAAGAATGAAATATGTAAAAACCCAACAAAGAAACTAAGATAAAGAACAACAACAAATCGATTTATGCAACAAACTCAAAAAAATCAAGCAATTAAAGACCATAGAAGATGGAAAATCAATTTAGGTTATAGAAATAGAAACGTACATGAGAGAAGAAGAACCGATGCATAACAGATTGATGGAAGAACCTTGAGAGAAAAACAGAAGAACCCAATAGGAGGCGATTTAGAGAAGTATATGTGTGTACAATTGCTTAAGCATATTAAAAAATACACAACAATTAAAGCCCAACATCCAAATTGTGAAGGAGAAACCGACTGAAGACCATAAAGAAAAAAAACCAAGTTCTATTAACTCAAAATCGATTGTGAAAGAGAAGAAAAAGTAACAAATACACAACAATTAAAGCCCAAAATTTAGAACGAAGTATGTAATTTACTTTAAACTGATTGTGAAGGAGAAACCGATTGAAGACCATAAAGAAAAAATCAAGTTCTGTTACCTCAGAACCGATTGTGAAATTGAATACTTGAGCAAAACCCTAGAACCCTGGATAGTGATCGGCGATCGAAGCAGAACCCTAGAACCGTGGATGATGATCGACGATCAAAGCGGAACTGATTGACTCGAGAATCGAATAGCAGGACGAATCATATATTTAAGCCCATGCTTGGAGGAGAACGAAGAAGAAACAACTAGACCTTAGGAGTTACCATCTCCATGGATTTAGGCAGATGTTAAAAATCAAACACAAAAATCAAACAAAGGAACTTCAGTTAAACAGAAGCTAGAAATCGAGGATGTGAACTTACAGATTTTGGAGAAATCCATAACCACCTAAAATATGAAGTAATCGTCCATTTGCAGAGAGAAATTTTTGAATCGATATTATATTGTGATCGCCGCTTCAAAGAGAGTGTGAGAGATGGGGATGAGAGGTTTTAGGGTTTTAGGTGATTTGAATCTCGAATCAGGTCCTTATTTGAAATTTGAATTTGGTTGAACTTAAGGTAAATCTGACAGAGTTTGGAAACATAAATCATCCTTTTTATTGATAAATATTGAGCGATAAAATAAAAATTTTCTGCATATGAAAAGTATGCATGTACCATTTGTACATTACATTGTGGATTGTAATTAAGAGTTTTTTAAATTTCATGTATAAATTAGTTATATTTTGTGCTTAAAAGGTTGTACTTAAGAGTTTTTTATCCGTGTTTTATAATATAATATAGATAATAATCAATTTGTAGCGAAACTAAAATTTCTCAAAATGTTACCTAAAAAACTTTTGTTGTTTGGTACAACTCAATTCTAGTTTTGTGTTTATACACAAAAATTCAAAGTTATGATGGTGGAGTAGACTTAATGAGCTTAATGACAAAACTGGCTTATTCGTGCAGACGTTCGGAGTGTTTACTTGGGGCTTAATGACAAAAACAGCTTATTCGCGCAGACATTTTCGGCATATTCACTAAGTAGGGGGAATATGTGTTGTCCCCATTAAGATACATCTTTGACATTTCTACCCTTTAAAAATAAAGACATGCCTACCCTCCTACTCAATAATCACGTAATAAAAACCTAGCTGCTCGATTTCACTTTTACTGCTTGTTCGATTTCCATTTCACCTTCACCGCTCGTTTGATTTTACTGCTTTGAGTTCATTGTTGGTTCGATTACACTATTTCAATTCATTGCTTCGATTTCAACCCTAGACAATAATTTCCTTTGGTCGATTTCTCCAAAGGTAATGATTTTACTGATTGTTCGATACTTGTTTCTTCTCCATACTCCATTGTTGTTCCATACTTGTTTCTTCAGTCGATTGTTGTTCCATACTTATTTCTTAAGTCGATTGTTGTTCCATACTTGTTTTCTTCCGTCGATTGTTGTTCCTTACTTGTTTTTTCAGTCGATTTTTGTTCCATACTTGTTTCTTCTCCATATCTGCTTGACATTTCTGCAATGTATATTTTTGTAACCATGATTTCTACAATGTCGATTTCATACTTGTTTCATACTTGCTACTTTTTGTTTGAACATGGCTACATTGTGTTTGAACTTCGAAGTTTAAGTACTTAATGAATTTTTGTTTGATTTTTGGATTATATCAATGAATTTATGAATATATGGCTTAAAAAGTAAACAACAGTTTATAAAACAGCTTAAAATTCATATTCAGAGGTAAATTGGTCATTTTTGTTATTCAGACTGTTAATTCAGACAAAAAAGTAAACAACAACATCAATTTATCCTGACAGACACATTTATCCATACAAGGACTTAATAGAGAATTTGGTAAACAACCCCTTAGGGCCTGTTTGTTAGTAGCTTATTGAGCTTAATGTGACTCACAGCTTATTCGGTCAGTTATACATGACTGTTTGGTAGTGACTTAGTGATATAGAAAGTGGCTTATTCATTAAGTTTCTATGGGGGAGCTTTATGCAGAAAGCCAAGTTTTTTCCAAATTTGGTCATCCCAATTAAAAAACACGTTCCTTCCATCTATGAAAAAACCCTCCTACACAAAAACCTTCTCAATCTATACAGACAGATTAATCCACACAGACAACTTTATCCATACAGGACTTATAAATTGATAAATGTGTTTACCAAATTTTCCATTAAGTCCTGTATGGATAAATGTGTCTGTCCGGATAAATTTGTCTGTCTGGATAAATTGATGTTGTTATTTACTTTTTTATCTGAATAACAGAAATGACCAATTTACCTTTGAATATGAATTCTAAGCTGTTTTATAAATTGTTCTTTATTTTTTAAGCCATATATTCATAAATTCATTGATATAATCCAAAAATTAAACAAAAATTCATTAAGTACTTAAACTTCCAAGTTCAAACACAATGAAGCCAAGTTCAAACAAAAAGTAACAAGTATGAAATCGACATTGTAGAAATCATGGTTACAAAAATCTACATTGCAGAAATGTCGAGCAGCTATGGAGAAGAAACAAGTATGGAACAAAAATAGACTAAAAAAACAAGTAAGAAACAACAATCGGCTGAAAAAAACAAGTATGGAACAACAATCGACTGAAGAAATAAGTATGGAACAACAATCGACTGAAGAAACAAGTATGGAACAACAATCGAGTATGGAGAAGAAACAAGTATCGAACAATCAGTAAAATCATTACCTTTGGAGAAATCGACCAAAGGAAATTATTGTCTAGGGTTGAAATCGAACCTACAAAGAATTAAAATAGTGTAATCGAACTAGCAATGAACTCGAAACAGTAAAATCGAACGAGCGGTGAAGGTGAAATCGAAATCGAACAAGTAGTGAAGGTGAAATCGAGCACCTAGGTTTTTATTGCGTGATTATTGAGTAGGAAAGTAAGCATGTATTTATTTTTAAAGGGTATAAATGTCAAAGATGTGTCTTAATGGGGACAACACATCTTTCCCCTACTTAGTGATTAAGCCGGAAATGTCTGTGCGAATAAGCCGGTTTTTTCATTAAGTCCCAAGTAAACACTCCAAACGTCTGTGCGAATAAGTCGGTTTTTTCATTAAGCTCATTAAGCCCCCAAGTAAACACCAAACAACCCCTTAGGATTATATGAGAATTGCTTCTTTTATGTAAGACTAGAAAATAACACTACACTCTCAAAATAAAACATAGTGAAATAATATCAATATTTATAAATAAAAAATTTGTTTAAAATACATGTCAATCCAAATAACATCCCTTCCAGTAGGCCATTTATGAGGAATCTTGTATCAATATTTATACACAAGTTGTTCTTGAAGCCTCTTATAACCACGAAACCGTTCCATTTCAAACCCTCAATTCTGTCGAATCCAATCCCTAAATCCCGATTAGTGGGTGGCTACAGACAGCGCCTTTGCAAGTGGAGAGAATGAGACCCGACAAAATTTGGGGAAAAATGAAAGTGGAGAGAATGGGACCTGGGAGAGTTTGGGGAAAAAGAAGTGTGCGAGTGAGGAGGAAATGACAGACATGCTCCCGCATGATGAGTCACGCACATTCTAAACCCCCCACCTTTTCTTATAGTATATACTAGGCATGATCTCGGCGTCCTTAGACGATCCTATGCCCACAGGTCATATAAAGTGCAATGTTATGATTGGATACTAAATGTCCCCATTAGATTACTCTCCTAAAGGTTCCAACATATATTGAGGAGAAATGATCCAAGTCTGGTTGAATCTTGTGCTTTGCATTATGTATGTACTTAAGAAACTTGATTTGCAGAGCTTCAACATGAGGTCTCCTGCCTCTTGTTCTTCCATGTTGCATTCGATTGTATTCCACAAAGAAATAACCATATGCTTCAGTTTCATCCTCCCTTCGATACATTGAAACTGAATCCTCGCCTAAAGAAGCATATTTTGATGTTAAGCAATTTTGAACATAATATAGAATTATGTCAAATCATTGTAACATAAGGTGTCAAATCATTGTAACATATGGTGTGGAAACCATATTGGTATTTAATTATTTTATATACATTTGTTGTTCCTTCTATCCTACTTATTAGTCAAATCTGAAAATCTCTATGCAACAAAATTATTAACCTTTTCAATCTACAAACATACATTAATGTGTTATATATATGTAGGCTTTTCAACATTATCCAGCTTGCAGTTTTATATTATCTGTTCTTGGAAAGTAGGGTTGCGTTTGCTTTTGATTTGTTCATAAAGAAGAGTTGTCTCCTATCCTATGCTGTTAATTAGGGGTGTACAGAAAATCGTCAACCCACGAAACCCGACCAACCCAACCCGCTCCCAACCCAATTAAACCCAACCCGCGAAACCGCGAAACCGTCAAAACCCAAACCGCCAAACCGCTAATTAGAAGGGTTGAAATTGGGTTAGAAAAACTCAACCCAACCCAAACCGCCAACCCGCCGCTAATTTTTTTTATAAAATTATATATATATATATATATATATGAATATATATATACACATATATATAAATAAAAATTATTTACAGCCATGTTAAATTTAGTCTAATACTCATTTATCTAATTCCTATCTCCTAAGCCCATATTAATAACTCAATCTGTGAATTTTTAACATTATGTCCCTGTTTTCAAAAATTCGTATAAAATCAACCGTAAGTCCAAATATTCTCAAATTTGGCAGTTATAAAGATCTTCCTGTCCTTTACAACTTTGTAGTTTGCACCGAGACCTGAATCTAAGTCGAAGTTGCTCAAAAACACAGTTTAAGCTGCTGGTCTGCAACTATTCAACCATTTTTACAATTATGTGAATTTTTAACTTTCTGTCCCTGTTTTCAAAATTTCGTATAAAATCAACCGTAAGTCCAAATAAGCTCAAATTTTGCAGTTAGAAATATCTTCCTGTCCTTTACAACTTTGTAGTTTGCACCGAGACCTGAATCTAAGTCGAAGTTGCTCAAAAACACAGTTTTTAGCTGCTGGTCTGCAACTACCGTTTGATAAGTATATTTTTTTTTCATTCTTTATAGATGGTTTGATTTTCATTTTAGAGTATACTGTTTGAATGTTTGAATCTAAATATATGCTTAATCAATATTTATAGGAGTAATGGAAAATACTCCTAAATCTCCAAAAATCGAAGACATTGATGAACAAAATACGTCTAAAAAAAGGGGTGGTAGAACTTCAAACGTTTGGGGTCGGAGAGGTCCAAGTCGGTCGTAGTTGATTGAGGATATTTGATTGCTATCATCTAGACTTTTGAAGTTTAACTTTAACACTTGTGGATTTTAATATATATTTGGATGATTGTAATAACTAGTAACTTTGTTGAGAATACTTTTAGTAGTATTTATCGTATTCCATTATATAATTTTATTTAGACTACGAAACCGCCCAACCCGCCCAACCCGCCATAACCCGTAAGGGTTGGGTTGGGTTGGGTTATACTTTTGAATGAGTTGGGTTGGGTTGAGATTTTTCAAACCGCCATAATTGGGTTGGGTTGTAAAAATGTCCCAAACCGCCCAACCCAACCCGCGTACACCCCTACTGTTAATATCGGATATCAGTGGTATATCGGTGAGGTACCGATATTTGAGATATCGGATATATCGGTTATTATATATCGGTTCACATAATATTTCTTAGAAGTATATATAATATACATATATATATATATATATATATATATATATATATATATATATATATATATAATGCATCCATAAATATATAATATCCATAAATTAAAAGCATAGTTTCAACATCAAAAATAGAGTATGCCTAGAAGAAGAAGGCCATAAACAGAAGCTGTGTTGATGCTTTGAAAGAATCGACCAACATTTGTGTTTGTGTATATGGAACATCTATCATTCATAAGAACCTCAGATACCTCGACTATTATGCAAATCAACCCCATAACTTAGCCATCATAAGAGAGGAACTTACCGATCATACTCAATATTTTTTGTGGGAGATATGGTAAGATTATTTGCACTTTCAAGAGCCAAGAGGTAAGCAATTCCAACGTGTTAAAAATGAGAAGTCACAATTAACAAAGTTGAAAGTAATGGAGTCGCTGAAAATAAAAGAAATTAATATTTAAATGGTTACCATTAAGTACAATATATATATATATATATATATATATATATATATATATATATATATATATATATATATATATAGTAGGGTTGGGTTCACGTGAGACCAACATGTTTTCGTGAGACCCGTAAGACCAAGTTTTTACACTTGAAACTTCACAGCAAAATACTGTGAAGATAAAAAAAATCCAAACCTTCACAGCAAAAACACTGTGAAGGTTACCTTCACAGCATTTTGTTGTGAAGTTTCAAGTGTAAAAACTTGGTCTCACGGGTATCACGAAAACATGCTGGTCTCACGTGATCCCAAGTCATATATAATATATATATATATAGGGGCATGTTCAAACGAGAAGGTAGTCAATTTGCGAGAAGACGAGAATAAATAAGAGTCACATAATTTATTAATTAAAAAATAGCATAAATAAATTATTTTTTTAAAAATTAGGATAATTACAATATGAATTGGATAAATCCTTAAAAATCTCATAATATCTTTTAAATTTGTTTATGTTTAATTTTAATAAATTCATAATTTTTTTTATCAAATTTATATTATTATTTTCTAGATAAAATCATAATTTTCATCAAATATCACATGTGATATCCATAACTAATTCATTATTTATTTCGCCATTTTTTTCTCTACTTTTTAGATTTACGTTTTGAATCACATGTGATTAACTTCGTTTAACATGTGATATATTATTATGTATCACATATGATCTCACTAGGTGAATTTTTGTAAATATCACATATGATAATATACGTCTGAATATAAATGACGCATAATCACATGTGATAATATTTACATCACAAAAAGATTTATAAATATAAATATACATAATCATATATGATTAACTAAAATATATACAATTATCACATGCGATAATATTTACATCACAAAAAGATTTATAAATAGAAGTATCCTGGGGGGATTGTGGATGGTGTTCCAATCTACCCGGGTTCGAATCCTAGGGGAGTCAATTTGAGGGCATGAAGAGTACCCAGTCCTTGGGCCGGTCCAGTCGTTGACTGGGCTGCCCCCAGCCCACTCTTAGACTGTGGTTGGGCTCTAGGTTTAGCGTAAGTTGGGCTGGGACAACGGCGGATTAGTGGGTTGCCCGTGGATGCTCGATACCGCCGGGGAGGTGTGCGTGTGTTCGTGGTAGTCGTTCGTTGGTTCGATGCCGCTATGCCTTCAAAAAAAAAAATCACATATGATTAACTAAAATATATACAATTATCACATGTGATAATATTTATATCACAAAAAGATTTTATAAATAGAAATATACATAATCACATATGATTAACTAAAAAATATATATGATTATCACATGTAATAACATGATATGTGATATGCATAAATATTCATATAATGATATCACGTGTGATATTTGGTTAAAATTGTGATTTTTTTATTACAGTATATTTAGAAAAAAAATTAATAAATAATTGAAATTACAAAATAAATAAATCTAAAAGATATAATGAGAATTTTAAGGATTTATCAAATTTAAAATGATAATTATCCTAATTTCTAAAACTATTTTTTATTTTTTATTTATGGTTTTTTTAATTAATAAATTATGTGGCTCACATTCATTCTCGCCTTCTTGTAAATTAGTTTGTTTCTCGCATGATTCTCTCTCATATATATATATATAGAGAGAGGGTCAGGTTCAGGAGAAAACTCTAAATAAATAAAAAACCGAAAAACCACGAAACAACGAATGAAAAAGTATATGAATATGAATGTCAAACTAACGAGAAAAATATGATCTTTTGTTTGGTGTAATTTATTTCGCTCGAATTTTGTTTATTTCTCGTATTTTTTCGAATAAAAAAACAGGCGGTGGAGGTTTTCTAATTTAAAAAATATTATTGTAACCGCACAATCATATCCATCATCTAATCTAATGGTTGATAAGGTGTTTTGGTTGTGGCATAGGGGAGGACTGATAGTGCTATGGTTGTGGTCTGTTCGAGACCGATAATGCGTAAAAGCCATTTACCTTTATCCTATTATTGTTTATAATTATGATCACCTTCTGTTTGTTTGTAAGTTTTAACTGGTACATATCTAGTCTTTAATCAGATAATCTTCACTTATCGATGGGAAATCAAGCCTAATAAGTCCACATGTGATCAAAGTGGTCTCATACCTTTTTTGGTCTCTGGTATCAACTTTCAAGTCTCCTTAGGTCAGTCAAAATTGAATAATTATGACACGGGTTGGGTTCACGTGAGACCAACCAATTTTCGTGAGACCGATGAGACCATAAAATAAATTAAAACTTCACAGTGATTCATTGTGAAGAAACGAAAAACAACAAACCTTCACAACAAAAACACTGTAAAGGTTTACCTTTACAATACCTTCACAATCTTTTGTTGTGAAAGTTTAGTGTTATTTTTGTGGTCTCACGGAAATAGTCTGGTCTCATATGATCTCAAGTCTAACACTTTGTGAACAAGTATTGTTTGTGGTCACCAAAAATATATATATTATTTCAAGGTTTCTCAAGAGGATACATACAACAAAGAAAATGATATCTAATATGTAAATACCCGAGACTGATGGGGCTGTTTGGCAATTGCTGAATGGTTTGGTGCAAAATTATTTAGTGGTCAGAATGATTAAGAGACTCTTATGATATAGTGCAAAATTGAAATATAATTGTTTGGTAATTGTTTAGAATGAGTGAGAAGGTAAATAAGACGTGCATTGACCATGAAAGGCATTCCCATTCGGGTATGTCTTTGACATATGCATGAAATGATCACAAGAATTGATACCCTAAAGACAAAACCCATTTGTAATTTTGAATAACATAAAAACCACTAACTATATATTTGATTGAATGAGCATAGACAAACATCCATTGGTCAAAATTTTAAGAGAAGTAAAACCCGAACATAATATACTCAACGGAGAGAGGCGAGACAACGAGCATACGTGATGGACAATTCTACGGATGGCGTGAATCATAAATTCAAATAAACCATGTGTGTACATGGAAAATAAGCTACTAGAAAAAGGCAATTAACATAAGACCAATCAAGAGTGCTATCTTAGAACTATATATATATATATATATATATATATATATATATATATATACACTAGTTATGTACCCGCGCAATGCGGCGGGATGTGTTTAAACCAAAAGATGCACAAGGCGATAAAAAAGAATACGCCTATAATCCGATATAATCCAATACCATTCAAGTTTATAGGGGAGTACCCATTTCACTACCATAAACTAAAGATCATTAAAAATAATCTAATTAAGAAGGGGACATGACATTTCTATTCGTCTTACATGAAAAGCGACAACAAGAAAAGTATCACATAAATAAATATTTATGTGGAAAGTGTTACATTGTTTAGACAGATGAAATAAATAAGAGTGTGTTTGGTTTGCAGGATTGGAATGGTTTTGGATTTCAAAAACTACTGTGCCGCTAGTCCAAATCCAAAGCAACCCAAATATTGTAGCTTGTAATGATCGAAATATGTGCATCTGAAGACAAATGGCATACAAATAATGCACACTTTTTAAAGCATTTTTTTATTTCTAATTTCAAAATCAACATATTCAACATTCAGATAAGTTGACATTGCAGATAAAATTCCATTTATACTTTGAGTAATGTAGACACCTTATGTATCTACTGTTGGAAAAACTTTGAATCAAAAATCACTTGTCATTACACCGCACATGGTTACAACAAGTTTATAAAAAAGACTACTATGGTAACAAATAATTTAAATGATACAGCCGTATTCAGAATTGACACGAAAGCTACCTAATGCAATCACCAAACTACCTAATGAAATCGACATAATCAACATAATTTGTATGGAAAAAAACAATTAATACCTGAAAGTGAGGAGTTAAAACTAGAATAGAGACAAATGCCCATTTAAGAAAAGCAAACTACATTGACAGAAATAAAGTGAAAACAGTTCTAACTGATAATTGCACATACTTGGTTGAAAATTGTGAAGGAAGTTCCTCCCATGTAAAAAGCCTCTCAAGATACATCCAACACACATAGCATATCTTTGTCTATAATAAGTATATAATGTTTTGCCAAGAGAAATATTAAACCTCTCTTGGAGACTGCTCTTTCATCTTTGGCTCCCACAATATGAGCTCGTTATCAACGCCCTCGAGAAGTGAAATAAAAGTGAACTTTACAATTGCAATTAGAGAAAGTTCATGGGTCAAGTATGGTAGATGAAACCTCAATTGAGAACTTATATGCAATAAAAAGTGCAAGTGCAATACCTCATAAAAAGAGAAGTCTAGTGTAAACTCAAGTCTTCAATAATTACCAAACCGCCATTCAAAACTCAGCAAGGAATGTTGTTAGAATGCTATGTCATGATTCACTTGACACACACTTTATTATGAGGCGTGCTACAAGTGTGTCAAATATCTTAAAAACCTTGTAATGCCTCATGTGCTTAATCACTGATAAAAATAACAATAGTTGTGACTCGCGACCACTTTTGCCTTTCTCTTTTTTCCTTTAAACAATAAACTCAATTTCCTATGGTCGTTAAGTGTATGAGACAGTCATTCACTTAGGATAGTATGAAATCACCAAGGCACCTAATGAACGACATAATTTGTATAGATTGAAGCAACTAATACCTGAAAAAAGGTTGAGTTCAGATTGGAATAGAGACATACGCCCAATTAAAGAAAAAACAAACCAAAGAGATGTCAAACCTGGAGTGTGGAGATCGATGTAGAAACCCAAATGTGTGGGAAAAAAAATCCCTAATTCTGGTATCCCACACCAAAGAAATAACGATCAATCAAAATAATAAAACCCAAACAGAGAACACATTTAATCGGCTTGAGATTTCAACAAACTTAAAAGAAACCGATATATAATCTCAAATCAAGTACCTTGGTTCACACCAGAAGCATGCACAGACGAAGGAATTCATAACAGAAAGTCGACGCTCTTTGAGGTAGAGGCAGAACAACATCGATGACATTGGAGAGAAGGAAGAGGAAGTAAGGCAGAGTTCAAAATTCAATTGATATGATTTGTTATGAATTGGAAACATAAATTGCTTTGGAGGCGGGAATAACATTTGGGAGCCGATTCAAAGAAATGGAAAATAAACAAAAACATCACTTATATAACTTGATAACCTTTCTGATCTGATTTCTGGGTTGTGTCAAGTTTGCATTAAAGATCGACTTTGCCTAAATTCAAATTTTAAAAAACCTTATAACATCAAACACAAACAATCCGTGAAGTAAAAGTTATGTTACATTTTGCCAAATCCAAAACTAACATTTTTTATAACTTACACATAAGAAGCATTGTGAAAACTAAGAAGACCAGAAGAAAAAAATAGTCAAATATGATACGGTAAACCTTAATAAGAAAATATAAAAAAATTGAAACTCATAAATACTTGATGATATTGAGCAAATGTAGTACAGTCGAACATTAGAAATCGGTGTTCTAAAACCTCACCAACGTTAGAAATCGAGATCTCTGGTGTTCTAAAACCTCACAAACACAAAGAAACCGGCAACAAAAGAACAAATTGAGCAAATGTAGTACAATCGAACATTAGAAATCCTACCTGATTTGTGTCTTCGTCAGGAGGAGCAAGAAGAGCGAGAGTGAATCATTGATTTGGGGAAACCGAGAGAAGCGAATTGTATGAGGAGCCACAGATGAAAAAAACCCTGCATCGTGGTATGAATTGAACTCCAGTGATGTAAAACCTCACAAACACAAAAAAACTGGCAACATAAAACGAAATCGAGCAAATATACCACAGTAGGAAATCGAGGAGGAACCACAGTAGCAAAGGAGGAACATAGAAATCAAATTCTTACCACAGTAGCAAAGGAAATCGAGAAGGAACAAAAAAATCAAATTCATACCACAATAGCAAAGGAAATCGAGAAGGAACAGAAATGATGATGGAGGTTCTCTTGCCGATTTCTCTTTAACAGGAACGAAGGCAGAGGTGCTCTAGCCGATTTCTTGAAGCAATATCGATAATGGAGGAAGGTCTAAGCAAGATTGATAATGGATCGTTTGGAGCTTCAAGGGTCGTCTTGGAGGAGGGAGCTTGAAGCGTTTCTTGGAGGGAGACATTGGAAACCTAAAAAAAAAATGAGTTTTCTTCAATTAAGAAAGAGAAGCTGACATATATGGAAAAGACAAAAGTGCTTTAAATTTGAATTTTAAATTAAATGAGTGCATTGTAAGGTTGTACTTTATGTTAAAAATGTTGTCTTTAAGACATTAAGACTTTTTGTAAATTTGGTTTATAATGTAGTATAGATATATATATATTGGAAGGATGTCCTAAGCTATGCCTAGACTAATCCCTTGGCAAATTATGTCAGTAAGACATTAACCTTCATTAAACCTCAGTGACCACAATTGTTGTATATGCCTGGATTCGACCCCTGGACATATGAGATATTTCACCACATCCCCAGAGCCTTAACCAGTACGCACACAACCCTTGTGGTTTATCTTAGAACTATTAATGGCAGCTAAACTTGGAACCTATAATCACCATTCATTTTCCCATAAACATAACTATTGCAAAATTAGTTCGAAACAAAAAGATATAATTAATGGTTATAATAGATCTATTTAGTTCAAATAATTTACTGGCTCGAATATAATAAACAAATATAAGCAAAAGTTAGACTTGAAGGGGCTATTGGGTGAGATATTTAGTCCATACCCTATTGTTCACAAAGTGAAAACCTTTGTTGCATACATTGTCCAACAATTTCATTGAGAGATCAATATCTTTCACTAATTTTTTTAAATGATTTTAATTTCCTTTAAATTCTTATCTTTCCTCCCACATTTGGAAGGAAACTTATCATTATTTTTATTCCGTTTTCTTTACTTTCTCTCCTATAAAAGTTTTGAGAACATGGTTTTTTTTTTCTTTCCTCCCCTTTCCCTCAATTTCCTTTCCTAAATGGTACGTTTGGTATGCAGACTGGATGGGACGAGACGGGACAAAAAAAAAAGTCCCATGTTTGGTATGTCATGGGACAAAAGGTTGATCCATGGAACAAAACTTGAGGTTTTTTGTTCCATCAAAATAGGTGGAACAATTTTTTTACTAACAACTTAGTACTAACTTGAAAATTTACTAAACTACCTTTTTTTAAAAGAGTATACAAGGTTGTATTCATTATTCATCAAAATAAGGGGGTGTTTGGGATTGATTATTTAAAATAATTTATGCTTATTTTAAAAAGTGTTTATCAACTTATGCGGCGTTAAACCGGAGTTTTTAAAAAAATGTTTGGATTAACTTATTGTGGTACCAAAACGTAATAAGCTAATAAATTATTATTTAAAGGTGTTTGAGATTACTTATACATATAAAATAACCAAAAAAATCATAAACACTTTTCAAATAAGCTGATAAGTTAAAACCAAATGACTTATCAAAAAGTGATTTTCAGCGGTTTCACACCGCTATAAGCGTGCTTGCGTGCTTGTGTGCATGTGTTCGTGGTAGCCGTTCGTTGGTTCGATGCCGCTATGCCTTCCAAAAAAAAAAAAAACGCTATAAGCCATTTTAATTTTTCCTCGCAATAAGTTAAAAAACACCTCCTAAGTCATTTACTTCTAACTTATGATTTATTTGCTTATTAGCTTTTTTTACCAAATGACCAATTTACCCTTCTTTAAACCCTAATCTGATATTTCTCTTTTCATCGCCTCTATCCAACAACAATCTGCAACGTTCCTCATCGCTTCTCTCCAACGTTCTCATCACCGATCGCCGGCGCCTCACTTCTCCAATCGCCATTCGTCTCTCCTCTCTTCAGGTTTGTTTTCTCTCCATCTCGACCTGCTTCACTCGATTTTCTAAACGATATGTTCGATTTGTGCTTCTCTCCATCTCGACCTGATTTGTGTTCGATTTGTTTCCGTTTTGAGGAATCAGTGTGTGAGTGTTTTTTTTGAGAAATCAGTGTGTGAGGAATCAGTGCGATTTGTTTATGTTTTGAGGAATCAGTGCGATTTGTTTGTGTTTTGAGGAATCAGTGTGTGATTTGTGTATGATTTGTTTTTGCCTTTTTGAGGAACACGTATCTGTTCGATTTGCTATCTGATATCTGTTCAATTTTCCATATTGTATTTGAGGATTTCTTATGTATCAAACCACATAGCATAAAGGGAAAACAGATATCCAGGTAAAAACCACATAGAGGATTTCTTTTGTTCGATTTGCTATCTGCTATCTGTGTGTGCTTCTCCCTAATCATTCGATATGCTATCCATCTGTTAGAGGAATCAGTGTGTGGTTAAAACCCTCTTTAATCGATCATCTACATTTGTGTGTTTGCAGAAGAAATTTTAGAAACTTGAACAAGCATTATTACTCACCAATGATGGTTGTTGCTTAATTTGTTGCTACATCTGATGTGATCAGTTGAGGTTTATAAACTAGTAAATTGTTGCTGCTTCTAATTTTGTTTGGTTTGGTAGTTGCTTAATAATCCTTAACTAGCTAGAATTTGAAACGAAAATAGGGGAAATGAAGACTAAATACTTTAATCGATCATCTACATGTGTGTGTTTGCGAAAGAAATTATAGGAAGTAGATAGCTTGAACAAACATTATTACTCACCGACTATGGAGGTTCATCTGCGATTAATTCGTGGTCGTCTGAGTACCGTTTAAGCTGGTCCGGAGACCCATGGTTAGTTTTTTTATGGGATATATTAAACATGCATGTTTTAAAATCAAAAGGAAAAAAAGGGACAAATAACGAGATATGAAAAGAGAAGGCCAAAAGGTGCATTAAAAGACTTCAAAAGTTGGTTAACTAAAGTTTATAAAAATACGCCATTCAATCATGAAATTGACATTTATAAAGATATTATATAAAAAAAATTAAGATTTGTAAACGGGGAAAAATCCCCGATCCCTGTTTCCCAATGGGTATGGGGAAGGAATTTTGTTCCTCTACGGGGATGGGGATGGGGATGGGGATTGCGATCCCCGGTATCTCCGGCCTCGTTACCATCCCTATTCCCCCCGAATGGCCTGTGAGCCCACTTAATGGTGCCCTTGAATGGCCTGCCAATGCTTGACATAGGGACCAAAATCCTCTATCTTGTTTTTTTTAAATGTTTTTGAAGCCTAAAAGACTTCAACATTCAAGAAGCCCAAAATGCCCTTCATATGAGGGACATGTGACCCCACTTAACAGTGCCCTCGAGCAGCCCTTTAGACATAGGGACCCATACCAAAACGAAATACAAACCACATGGGCATGGATGTAGTTAGTGAAGTCGAGGGACGAGAACAAGAGATTTGGTAAATCACGGTGACGAAAAACATAATTCACATCTTATTTAAATATTATTTTGTTTATATAGAGAGTAAATTACAATTTTGGTCCTTACGGTTCACACTTTTCACCCACTATCGTCCCAAAATCAAAATAATTACAAGGATGGGTCCCCTACTTTGCAATTTTGCATCATTTGAGTCCCTCTCTCTTGAAGAATAAAAAAAGCTTCATTTAACAGTTAAATCCAAGAATAATTTAGTGTTTTCACCTCTCATTTTTGCCTTTTATCTGATAAAGAAATAAACATATACGTATTCTTTTACATACATATACACACACACGCTCACACAGACTTATATGATGACCAAATGACTTCAATGTTTTGTTGTTTTAGCAAAATAAAATTTTAATTTTCTTTATTTTAGATAATCAACACCCATAACTTCCCACTATAAAGGACGTTTCCGAATTTTTCAGCTTTATTGAATGTATAAGATCATGGTTTCGTGACACGAGATTTTGGATTGCTATAATACAATTTTTGATAAATTCGGACGTATCTATGGATTGATTGGTCGTTACGGATTGTTTTGAAAAATTATTTTCTTTACTATATAAATGTACCCCACCCAAAACCTATAGCTACAATCATATGGGGAAGTTTTTCGATGGAAATGAAAAGTTTCTCTAAAACCACTTTTTTATATAAAAAACTCTCTAAACCTCATGTCACCTTCAACTTTCTCTGTAAAAATGAATATTTGTTTTTATAAATTGATAAATATCAAAATGAATGTAATTGTCTGTTTTACTTTTAAAAATTAATATATTATAATTATGTTAAAAATATCATTTTTACTAGCTAATAAATATTAATTAAGTTAATCATCACATTCATGAACTTTTTTGTAACTATAACACTCATTTCAAACTACAAAGTAACTAGAGAGAAAAAGATATCCAAAATTCTTTCAAACAAAACAAAAGTAATTACATACTAGTATGATACCACAAAGTAACTAGAGAAAAAGTAACTACATAATACCACTATTGGATAGTAATTCCAAACAAAACAACACTAGATCATCATATTTGCAGATTGTACTTACAAACAAAACAACATTACATCATATCTATGTGCCTGAATTGAACCACTACATGTACCTACATGCCTAAAAAACATAACCACTGCATGCACCTTCATGCCTAAAAACCATAACTCCCTAAATTGGATGAACCACTCCATGCTCTCTGCAAGAAATAGATACAACCATATTAAGTAGTTAATTACATGCAATTTATATAGTATAAGAAAAAAATTAAAGGTCTAGAATTGAACCAACCTTCACTTGTTATTCTTCTTCTTATGGTTTTGAATCATCATCAACTACGTAATCATCATCATTTGGATTCCAGGAGAAAGACCCACCGTTGTATTCATAACCCCATACTTGCAATTCCATTTAGATGCTCGAAAGATCCAAATATAAAGATAAATAAAGAAGACCTTCTTGCTTTTATTTTGTTCGAAGTGCCTTTTGGGCCTGGCCAAAGGTCAAGTGGAAAATCTTCAAATTGATACGACTTCTGCAGTCGTCATCGTCTAGATCAAAATTGGCAAACCTATTGTACATGTTTTCCATTCTTGTAAACAAATCGATGGGATCAACATAAGTACCCTTTTGGAGCTCGTTACAAAAATACCGATGATATTATGTTGATATAACTTTGTGTGCGATGACCCTGCTTCTTCCCGTTACGGATGTAATAAAAGTCGATCATGCCTGAGAAGATCAACATCTCGTTGTTTTTCAATTAGGGTAGTTTCATCTAGATGGGAATTCGATAGATTCAACTCTATGTGGTCATGTACACCACGATCATTGTAGGATTTGCTGTCTTCACCCCACATTTTATAATATAATTGGAAGATAAGCCTATCAACACTGCAGCTTAGCAAAACAATCATTTTCACATCTTGAAATCTTTTGTATAGATTGTCAATCTTCTTAAACATTTGATTGGGATCATATTCAATCTTGTGTTGCTTGATCCAGTCTTTGTAGAACAAAAGCCTGTTTGTCCAACTGTTGATACAAGGTCCTTGCTTCATCTCCTCATCGATGTAGTAGTTGATGAGTTCTTTCAGAAACTTTATATCGTCTTTTTTATCCAGACTTTCTTGATCAACGCCTCCCGTTTCTTCTTGACTCGTGGAACCCATTTCAGAACCAACAACAAATTCTTGTGTTTGTTTTGGGGTCTCTTCTTGATTACCCCTCGTTTCCAACATTCCTCCTTCAGTTTGATTCAGGGTTTGTTATCGTGGTTTCTTTGGGGTTTTTGTTGATTATCCAACATTCCTCCTTCAGTCTTATTCCGTTTTTTTTGGGTAGGGTGTCATAGGCTATGCCTAAACAAATCACTTGACAAATTATGACCGTCAGACATCAGTCCTGATTAAACCTCAGTGACCACAATTGTTGTGTGCGCCTGGATTCGAACCCTGGGCAGATGGGATATTCCACCACCGCCACAACCCTTGTGGTTTTATTCAGGGTTTGTTGTTGGGTTTCTTCGGGGTTTCAAGAAGAAACCCCGAAGGAGGAACGCTGAATGTTGAAAATGGGGGGTAATCAAGAGAGACACCAAAATAAACACAAGAAGTTGCTGTTGGTTCTGAAATGGGTTCCACGAGTCAAGAAGAAACGGGGGCGTTGATCAAGAAAGTCTGGATAAAGAAGTCGTTATAAAGTTTCTGAAAGAACTCATCAACTACTACATCGATGAGGAGATGAAACAAAGACCTGTATCTGGAGGACAAACAGGCTTCTGTTCTACAAAGACTGACTGGATCAAGCAACACAAGATTGGATATGATCCCAATCAAATGTTTGAAAAGATTGACAATCTATACAAAAGATTTCAAGACGTGGAAATGAGTGTTCTGCCAAGTTGCAGTGACAGGCTTATCTTCCAATTATCTTATAAACTGTGGGGTGGAGACAACAAATCCTACAATGACCGGGATGTACATGATCACATAGAGTTGAATCTATCGAATTTCCAATCAGGATGAAGCTACCCTAATTGAAAAACAACGATATGTTGATCTTCTTAGGGCATGATCGACTTTTATTACATCCGTAACGGGAAGAAGCAGGGTCATCGCACACAAAGTTATATCAACATAATATCATCAGTATTTTCGTAACGAGCTCCAAAAGGGTACTTATGTTGATCCCATCGATTTGTTTACAAGAATGGAAAACTGTATGATAGGTTTGCCAATTTTGATCTTGATGATGACTACAGTTTGCCAATTTTGATCTTGATGATGACGGCTGCAGAAATCGTATCCATTTGAAGATTTTCCACTTGACCTTTGAAGTATGGGGTTATGAATACATGGGTGGGTCTTTCTCCTGGGATCCAAAGGGTGATGACTCCGTAGTTGATGATGATTCAAAACCATAAGGAGAATAATAACAAGTAAAGGTTGGTTCAATTCTAGACCTTTAATTTTTTTTCCTTGTACTATATGAATTGCATGTAATTAACTAATTTAAAATGGTTGTATCTATTTCTTGCAGAGTGTATGGAGTGGTTCATTCAATTCAGGCAGGCATGAAGGTGCATGCACGGGTTCATTTCACGCACATAGATATGATCTAATGTTGTTTTGTTTGTAAGTACAATATGCAGATATGATGATCAAGTGTTGGTTTGTTTGGAATTACAATCCAATAGTGGTATTATGTAGTTGCTTTGTGGTATCATACTAGTATGTGGTTACTTTTGTTTTGTTTGAAAAGTTTGAGTTCATATAATTTTTTTTTTGGAAAAAGGGGACGGAGCCCCTGGAAAAATTTTATTGAAGAGAAAAAAAGAAATTACAATTTACGAGGGGCATTCCCCAAGATATTACAATGTGAGCCCAAAGTGTGCTTAGGGAAAAACCAAATAAGAAACCAAGTTCCAAACCTATACCAAAGGTTAAAAAAACCCTATACAAATCACATATATCCCTAAAAAAGTGATGGCCCATCATGAGCCTATCCAAAATCTTCATGTTGCCCAAAAACAACCCATTTCACAATCTTCATATTTACATCATCATTAAGATGATTAATCCTTTGTATGAAAGCCCAACATTTTATAAGATGGGAAGTCCATATTTCAACAAACACCCACAAGATATATATCCCACTTCTGAAGCCCATCTGGAAATTTCGAACGAAAATAAAAAGGCCCAAATCACTCCTCAAATAGTCAATCCCAGAATTAAATTGTAGGCCCCAAATACTTTTAGCCTTGGCCCAGATTTCCATAATAGCCCTAAGGGTGCGTTTGGTATTAAGGGTGCGTTTGGTATGCAGACAGGACAAGACAAGACAGAACAACTGTGCAGCATTTGGTAAGACATAACATGACGGAACAGGACTGGTTAATGACCAATTTACCCCTGATGACCTATTTAGTACTTTTTTACCACATAATCAAGAACAATGAATGGAGTTTTGTCAACAAAATGCAAACAAGAATCACAATTTGAGTTTTATCTACAAAAACCAAGACAACTTTCTGTTTATAATTTTAGAATAAAATACATAAACTAGTTAGATACATAAAACTAATATACATACGTCTGCAGACATGGATCAAAAAGAAATAAAGATAATATAAACCAATATGTATACATTGCAGACATGGATTGAACTCATATTACCCAATATACAATGGAAACAAAAAATTGACAGACATGGATTCAAAAGAGTGCAAACATGGATTCAAATTTTTTGAAGAAAATAATGGCAGAAAGCACCTTTCTAATGGCAGAAAAGTACAGACATGGATTCAAAAAATTGGCAGAAAATAGAAACAGAAAATCGATATTGGCATAAATCGGAGGAAACAATGGCATAAATCGATTAAGAGGAATCGATCAGGAGAAACTTACCTGAGGAGTCGATTGAGAAGATATTAGAAACAAGAATCGATTTTCAGACCTTAAACTGAGAAAATCGCACCATCAGAGATCGTTGAGAAGAAATCGATCGAGAAAACCCGATTAAACAAGCTCGATTGGATTCCACGGTTTTCTGGTTGGTGCCGATGAGAAAATCGTACCTGGTTGGAGCCGATGATGAGAGATCGAGATGAGCAAGAGGGAGGCGATGGAAGCTTACGTGAATTAGGTTTTCTAAGTTTCAGGGGTGTAATGGTAAAGTGTCATCTTGTTCCATCTAGTTCTAGGGGGTTGAGGGTGAACTCACGTAGTCACGTGTCCCACTTTTGTTCTAGTGTGTTCCACATTAGGACACGCCAAACGTGGGACAAGTCTGTCCTGTTCTGCGTACCAAACGCACCCTAAGCAAACAAGAATCCAATCCCATTAATAAAGACTTGGATCATAATCGGCCCAACTCCTTATAATACCCAGATTCAAAAAGAACTTTATTGTACCATCATCAAAACCTGCATCAACCTTATCCTCACCAAACACCCTAACTTTCCAGAAATAGCAACATAAAGATCTAACCTTTCCATTAGTCAAATTCCAAAAAATCAATCTGCTTCCAACACATTTCAGAAAACTGTTTAAAAGCATCACAGGGTGAAAAACACCACACCAAGGAAAGGATCAGACATCCAAGGTGAACACACTCTACAACTCCACAGATTCCGATCTGTACTCTGATTTCTACCCCTTCTTTCACAATTTAAACGAATTAAACCCTTGAAAGGCAGTAATTTCATCAAGTAGTAATAATCTGAGGCATCATAATCTTTTTGCTTTTTTCGTTGAAGTCCAACCATATTCCATGAAAACAGCAAATTGGCCACATGCCTTTGCAACACCAAATCAGATCCAACAGAGCAATATAAAGATAAATTGCAAATCCAAATCCTTGATCTGATACTTAAACTGAGAAGGTTGCAAATAATGAGACCAAAGGAGAAAAAGAAACAACAGTTGAGGATCCATTGTGGAGCTCAACATAAAGAATACAAGGTAATGAAGACCAACAAAGGTGCAAAGAAACAACATTTGGAGGATCATTAAGATCTCCAAGGCTGAGAAGAAATATGAGAAAATGGTATACCAGATAGCCTTTACTATAAGATCATAGCAGTTTAATCTTTCTCCAATAAAGACCAAATCCATGTTCAACCTTTCATCACAAACCATCAACTTCCAAGATAACCAACCAGGGATACAATTTATTTGCCTCTTATCCCTCCATAGTATATCTGACCACAACATAGGCCATACCACAATATATGCAATGGCAGAATGCCAAATTGCATAAACCAACATTTCCCTCCACCAATTACTAAGAAAGAATCCATAGTCCATACAGAACCAAAAAAGTTGTTCTAGTACAGACTTGGAGAAGTCAAAAAATCCTAACTCTTCCCTCTTCAAATGTACAAATATTGCCGGTATAAACCAACTACCCCTGTACACCAAAACATGTAACCACCAACAAGACATCCTATCCTCCCAAGTGACCTCCTTTTTACTCCATGACAAATTCAAGAAACTTAGGGGGTGTTTGGTTCAAGGAATTGGATGGAATTGGAATTTCCAAATCCATTGACCAAATTCCAAAGTTGTGTTTGGTTCACATAATTAAAACATAGGAATCCTTCAAATTCCCGTGGATTCCTTAATCTACTGATTTCACAAATCCTTCAAACATCCCACGGAATTCATTTCTTTCCGACGGAATGTTGCCCTAATCCAAATCAGCGCTCTCTTCTCTCGATTTGTGTGGTTCATCTCTCCAAACGATCTCGTTCTGCAATCGCATCTGGTACGTGCTCTCGATTTGTGCGGTTCATCTCTCCAAACGATCTCCGTTCTGCAATCGCATCTGGTACATTCTCTTTCTCTCTCGCTTTCTCCATCTATGGCTTTCTCATCTCTCCATTTATGGCTTTCTCAAATCATTGGCTTCTGTGGATTTATCATTGGCTTCTGTGGATTTCTCAAATAACCTGGATATTTTTTCTTTGATAATCTATTATGTCATAAGCATAACCAAATTGTTTTTTAGCTTTTTAACTGAAAAACCCAATTAACTTTGTATGTTGGATTTACGTACTTCACTGGATTGTTTATGTTTATGTTTAGGTACTTCACTGGATTGTTTGTGTATACGTATTGTTTTAGCCAAACACTATAGTTTATTTGTGTGTTGGATCTTATATGGAGAAAACCTATTGTACTTGTTAATTAAAGCAAAGAAACCATTAAAACCCTATTGAAAAATTGAGCCTTGAACGTTGATAACTTGGCTTGGACTTGAATCAACTTGATCTTGCTCTGCCCTTGTTGATGAAATTCTTTTTCGTAGTACAAAGCTATTTGGTCCCTTGTATGATGAAAGATGTCTCCTCTTAAGTTAGTAATGATGAGATTATAAATGCTTCCAAAGTAAAAATGCTCTCAATTTGGTTATATGTTTTGAACTATTAATAGGATATTCTGTGTTTTTTCCTAAACAAACCATTGTTATGATAATATTTTGTTAGATTCCTTTGAAGCAGGGTATGTTATGTGTTGTTATTTAGACAAACCATTATTATGTGAAAATTATATGATTCTATCTTGTTGAAATTTTATGATTTAAAGTTGGGGTTGGACTCAAATTTTATGATATGTTGCGTCTCAAATGACATCAAGAAATCCAAGAAAGTTGGTTTTGTTGGTGGGTGGTGTTAGTGGGCATTTGATGGTGGATGCTTTTGTGTGTGTGTGTTTTATTAGCTTTAGCATGTAAATTATTTCTTACTTGATAACCAAAAAGGAGAAAGCGTTGCTTCTGATCTGGAAAGAACACACAGAAGGTCAAGGGTTAAAATCTCACGAAAGATGAGAAGTGTGTGTGAATTCATTTGCGGTATATAAATATTATATACTTCAAAAAGAAAATCAAACAACTGATGCTAAATTCGAAACATATCTATCTAAAATTTGCTTTTGAAGACTATTGGAAATCAATACTGCTTTTTATGAAGAATGGAAGAGATATAGGTTGGTCCTAGGGTTTTTAATGCCTATGGCGTAACACAACATGGGACATAAACCAAAACCCAGATTAACAAAACACAAGCATGTATCACCTAAACCAATATCTGTGTACATCACCTAAAATGATGTGACATGAGTTATCACTTTAAACTGAGCAGAGATGATAGTGAATCATGTCGAGGACTTAGAAAGTGAACAACTTTGAGTGGACTGTGGATATTGTTTCTTAGACCCGAACCCAAAAATCCTTGATTCACAAACTTAATTCGGGGATAATAGTTATCCCATTTCATATGGTATGCATAGCAATAGCTCAAGAAATGAATCAATGATCCTTCATCTAGCAAGAATTAAAAACAAAAGTTTCCCGATAGTCAGTTACACGAAGCTAGTTGAAGCAGGATAGATCACAGAGGTGAAACATAACAGAAATAATGATGAGGTAAACCACTAGGGTTTTAGAACATGAGCAGCATCAACCTTCAAGAATCTCCTATCTACCCACAACCCCTTTGCAATATCACACTCCATGAAATCTCTCTCATGTCAATAATGACCGAACTCAAACTCTCATAACATTCTCCTCCTCATACAAGTTTTGTCTTCCGACTCATGCAATCAAATAACTATGATTTAGATGACCAAGACATCTCAAAAGTTTTACCTCAATTTCTCCTCAAACAGCAAGACCCAACCTTCTCTCATATATGATAATTTCCAGTCCTCTCTCTCTCTCTTTATGCAAACTGAGAGAAATGATAACCACATTTGAATGCTAAATAAGTTCCTTTTTGACAAAAGCTACTTGCTATGCAGTAAAAGAAATGATAAACCACATTAGCAGGTATAAAAGTACAAGAAAACAAATCAAAAAAGCAATCGAATTAATAGATACGACATTCGAATTTTACAGTGATCTTTTTAAGACATGAAAAATAATACATACTCGACTGTTGTTTAGAAAATAACTCCATGATCTAAACCTGCACAAATTGCAACATAGCAAACAACCATTACTACAAAATCTTCACAAATAATGTGTAGCTAGCCCTAAGCCCCTAACGAAGATGATGAATCTAAAACCAACTATATTCAGTGAACCACTGAAATCGAAAACCCTAGGAAGTGGAGAATTCTACAAGGACTTTTCAGAAGGCTAGAAATTAGTGGCTTCGTACAAAGGATGAAACGATAAGCATCTGATCATGTAAAACTTAAGATATAAAAGAAGGCATTGATGGTAGAATTTCATACACTTACAAGAACAGCGGCAGCGAAGAAGACAGAGAAGTGGAGAGGCAACCGTTCATCGGTTGAAGGCTGATGCCTTGGGCTTATGATGCCGTGGGCCGGGCCTTAATAAACTTATTAAAAGGAATATGAATGGTGGATTTCAAAGCTAAACTAAAAACTACGAATGATTCGAATCTGAACCCGTATTTGAACCCAAAATTCAAAACCCAACTTTTAGAAGGATATTTAAAAACTACGAATGATTCGAATCTGAAACCCGTATTTGCCAGATTGAAGGATCATTGATTCATTTCTTGAGCTATTGCTATGCATACCATATGAAATGGGATAACTATTATCCCCGAATTAAGTTTGTGAACAAGGATTTTTTGGTTTGGGTCTAAGAAACAATATCCACAGTCCACTCAAAGCTGTTCACTTTCTAACTCCTCGACATGATTCACTATCATCTCCGCTCAGTTTAAAGTGATAACTCATGTCAACATCATTTTAGGTGATGTACACAGATATTGGTTTAGGTGATGCATGTTTGTGTTTTGTTAATCTGGGTTTTGGTTTATGTCCCCTGTTGTGTTACGCCATAGGCATTAAAAACCCTAGGACCAGCCTATATCTCTTCCATTCTTCATAAAAAGCTGAATTTCAGTATTGATTTCCAATAGTCTTCAGAAGCAAATTTTAGATAGATATGTTTTGAATTTAGCATCAATTGTTTGATTTTCTTTTTGAAGTATATAATATTTATATACCGCAAATGAATTCACACACACTCCTCATCTTTCGTGAGATTTTAACCCTTGACCTTCTGGGAGGCTGGCTTCTACCAGTAACCCGAATACCGCTAGGCCAAAGGCCTTTTGGTCAGTTGTTTGATATTTGTTGTACTTAGATATGGGGACCAAGTTTTTTTTTCCTGAAAATTTTAGAAGTCACAACAATTTTGAGCTTAAAATGAACCTATTTGATTTCCCATAGTCAAAATAAAGTTTCCTTTTTAACTGACGAATTAGCTTATAATAAATAATCTGTTCGTTTTATAGGATTTGAAATAATGGAATTATTGTTCTTTTCAGTTGATATGTTGTTTTTATTTGATTATTTTAATTCTATTTATAGGGATCCCTATCATATGCAGGGGGTTTGATTAGTTGTTTGTGAGGCAAAAATGGCGTTGGGGTTAATACTTGGAATAGGGAGGGCTTATAGAAGGAAGCGAACATCTTCACTCAACATTCTCACTTCGAAGACAGGACCTCGTGATTACTACAAGGGCAAGAACTGTAAACCAACCGGTTTTCACACACGCAAAGGTGCTCTATTGCTCTCATTATTTGTTCTGATTCTTGTTGCTTCCTCCTGTATTTCCCACAAGTTAATCGCTCCAAGTTGGGTTTTTTTTTAATTTGTTTTATATTAATTGTTGCTACAATATGGAACTTTTGGTGATATGCACTTTTAGTTGTTAAACTTCGGTTTTAAGAAATAAGGTTGCTTATAGAACTATCACAGCATGAATGATGTGGAAAGTTCTACGTTTATAGCTTTTTTTAATTATGAAGAAAAATGAGTTTATATGGGAGTTAACGAGCTGGTATTGATGGGTGTGTTACATTGTCTTCTTGGTGTTATTTTTCCACCATATATTTTTCCATCATTAATATATGGTTTGAAATTGGACCGCATTTTGGCTACCTTTCATGAATGCAGGATTCTTGTAGTAGAATTATATGAAGGTTTAGGCTCGTTGCATATCTTAGTATAGGGCAGATGATTGCCTACTGATGAAAACTAGCATGATCAGCCTAAAATTACAATAGTATTATTGCATGAGGGATGATGAAGGCTATTAAGCAAAATGTCAATATTTGAAGAAAATTTTGAATCTCTTGGTAAATATACAGATTATCGTAGCATTTTATATTCTAGGGTTTGCATATTTTCTTTGAACTAAGAGAATATAGTAAAAGAAGACTCTTGTGGCTGGTTGCTTCTATGATCTAGGAACTAGGAAGTTTGAAGTTACTTTGTTTTCTAGACGTCTGACTTAAAAATGTTAAGTTACAATGCTTCTGTTTTTACGATGTGGGTTATATTATTGTTTCACATTTGTATAGGTGGTTATGTTGTGGTGCAAGAGAAGCTGCCAAACTATGTGGTTCCAGATTTGACGGATTTCAAGGTACTCAAAATTTTCTTTGTTTATAGCTTTTTTATGGTCATTCATGATGAACGTGTGCATATGTATGATAGGAACTTTGATCAGTTATTTTGAAGACATTTAAAGATTTATGGCTTGAACGATAAGGGGATTAAAAACTGTTCATATACAATGGCATGTAATAATCACTCTGATTAATACTTTCTATCAAATGAATATTGTTTGAACTTTACCATCTAAAATGAATGTAGATGCAAAGTTGTACAAGGATTAAGGAATCTTTTTTACAAGAAAGACAAGCGAAAAAAGCTAAAATAGATGCTAAAGTAGTGAAGTTAGAATCAAACTTTATGCTAGAATATATATTGCTGATCCTTAAAGATCTTAAGGGGGAAGTGTGTTTGGAAGA
Source organism: Arctium lappa (assembly GCA_023525745.1). Taxonomy (NCBI): domain Eukaryota; kingdom Viridiplantae; phylum Streptophyta; class Magnoliopsida; order Asterales; family Asteraceae; genus Arctium; species Arctium lappa. Next base: position 3,614,098 of record CM042049.1, read on the forward strand.
TGAAGTCATTGGATATAGCATTATGATTGATGACTTGATGGTGTCTTAGCAAAACCAGGCTCCCTCACCAAAACATATAACACCACTTTATTTTTATGGAATCACAAAAAGATGCATCATTTCCTTTTTGGTAAACCTTCAATATAAATTTACGTCTTGGGCAGTTGGGGTTTCAGAGGCATCTGTTAGATGGTTTGGTTTGTGTGCATTTTCTTTGTGCCTTTTTCTGCTGCTTATTATGTGCTACTCTTGATTATCCTTCTTGTCCTTGTCTCTATGAAAACACCCCTCCTAGACCCTGCTTTTGAGCGGGATTAATTGTTTGGTTTAGTTTGTTTATGATTCATCCCTTATGTCATTATTGAGTTAACAGCAAGACATTTTTATTAAAGAGTGATTCAAACCATGAAACTAAACTTTTCATCGCAAAGAAACCATTGTTTTTGCAAATATCATAAAAAGGGAAATACAACACTTCGCAAAAATATGATTTTTGACAAAAGTAACATTTATGATGGTTCTTTGCATTTACGTTGCCATAATTTTTTTTAAAATTGACCACGTCTTGCAAACTAGCGTGTGTATGTGTGTGTTTATAAGGTCTTTATAAGAATAATGGTCAGTTTGTAATGAAAAACTATTTCCACCAACATATATACCCTCATCAAACATTGTGTTTACTTTGGGATAGATTGACCATTTTATAGTACTACTTAATTAGGTCTTACCACACAGACAATTATCATCTTATTTAACATCCAAAGTTCTCATCATTTAGGTAATTTAACATTCACACACTTCTTTCTCACCTTCGATGAGACTTGAACCCTTGACTTTTCAGGTTGGTTGGGCTCTATCAGTAACCCGGTACATTTAATGCGAAAAGAAGTACATATGTGATTGTGGGTCTGGTAATACTTAACATGGCCCACTAAATAGGGAACTGAAAACAATATAAGGTTCAAATCTCAAGTTGGTGTGTTCTTTGCTCTTTGGGGTAGAAGACAAATCTATGTATATTCCATTTTCACTCCACTGGGTGGAATATACTGCGTTCGGTTTGCTTTTGATTGTTTAGATTTGTGTACAAGCTTTGAATGATTTGGTTATCGACTCATATTTGCAGCTGAAACCTTATGTTTCCCAATGTGCTGTGAATACTGCGACCGACGCTGGTGCTGGTTCGGGTAAGTGAATTAGATATACCGGGATGCATCTAGCCCGCTAAGCATAATACCGCCACCGTAGCTGAATTAGGTTTTTCGTATGTGTTCCGAAAACTAGGACAGCAGGTATAAAATCTCTGTTGAAAGTTCAAAGATTTCTGTTATTGTTTATGAAAGTCCTGGTAGTTTTTTCGTGATTGTGCACAAGTTGGTTTTGGTCCAACAAAACTATCTCGAAAACCACCACACTTGTCACGTTTGTGAAGTTTGAACTAGCGGTGTACACAGGTTAGATTGGGCGGTTTGAGACATTTTTACAACCCAGACCAATTATGGCGGGTTGGAAAAAGGACAACCCAACCCAACCCATTCAAAAGTATAATCCAACTCAACCTAACCGTTGCAGCTTGTGGTGAGTTGGGCGTGTTGAACGGTTTGGTAGTATATATAAAATTGAGGAATGAGATACGATAAATACTACGAAAAATATACAAAACGAAGTTATTAGTTATTATAATCATCCAAACATACAAGGGTCTCTACCATTTTTGGACTTAAAGAGCTAAATGAATCCAAAATACGACCGCCGGTAGGGTGTTAACGAGCCGAGTTGATTTGAGTTGCAAGTTATTCGAACTCGACTTGATAAAATAGTACCGGGCTCGAGCTTGACTCAAACTCAAATAACTTTTTCATAGTAGGGCTCGGGCTCGAACTCAAATACTTTTTCAATGTTCAAGCTCGACCCCGATATTGTTTACGGACTCGAAGATGAGATCAATTAGCTTGCATATTGGCTCGACTCGACTCAAACTATGTAATAGACTTTTTGGACGAGTCGAGTCGAACATTGGTGTTATAGCAAGAACATCTTTAGCTATCATAGACAAAATGTTATACCTATTAGCATTATCTTTTCACCTAAGTACTACAAATGGAGTTTTTGGATTGATAGATTCGTCAACGGAATATCTATCAACATCATTCATATTCTCCGGTACATCTATTTGTTGTTTTAAAAATGATTTCAATAATTTTCTCGTGTGAGATTTTTTACAATTAATATTTTATAGTAATCAACTAATTGCACGAATTTTTCAGTTTAAGTATGTACAAAGATAAATTTAAGTTGTTTGCTCTTAATGGCTCTTAAGTCTGAATCTTTCAAATCTTTTTATATTCAGACTATTTGTTTTTTTTCTAGCTTTCAGAACCTTTTAACTCTTAAATACATCTGAAATTAAGAAATGGTGACCTAACTTCTTATAACCTCTTATTGTCTTCTCATTTCATATGCTCTTCTTTCGTTCAAGACGCCTCCAGACGTTACAAAAACAATTTTATTGATTAAGATTTCAGACTTCAGCACCACCTCTTATTAATCAGAAGTGAAATCAGACTTTAAATGTTTTAAAAAACAAACGCCACCTAAATGAATAAAAATTTAATTGTTACAATAAATAAAAAGTAGGATTTTTTTTTTAAAAAACAACAAACTATCCCGTTTTAAATGGTTATGTCATTAAACTATTTTTTTTTAATACAAAAGTCATTGAATTTTTCATTTTAAATGCTATGACTTTGAGTCCTTGAGAGATATATATATATATATAATAAAATAAACAATTGAACTTTTAATAATTGGTTACCTATAATTTTTTTAACAAGAAGAATTACCTGTCGAGAAAGATTTTAAAGTTAAAAAAAAAATCCTAAAATATGTTTTACCGTTCTCAAACACTACACCATTCAAACCCTACACACACAACATAGCTCCCTCTTGCCACTTCTTGTCGGCCTATCATTATCCGTTCTCCATAGCATCCATCGTTGTTGACCCTTGTCATCGATCTCCCACTTTTTGAGAAGTTTTGTCTTTCAATTGTTTTATCTTTTACAACAATTTAATAGAGCATATATAGACATATATGAAAAAGATGGATAACCGAAAAACAAAAAACGATCAAAAAGAGAGATCAATAGCAGGGACCAACGATAGTGATAGAGAGCAGACAATGATGAGGCGAGGAGTAGCGAGGGATTTGAATGACATAAGGTTTATGAAAGTTAGAATTGATTTGGTTTTTCTTTATCATTTTTAACTTTAAAATCTTCTTAGCCGGTTTTATGTAGGTTTTCTTTTTGGTTAAAAACTTATATTTTTGAAGTTTGATGGTTAATTTAAAAATAAAAAAGATCTAGAGACTTGATAATTCAAAATGAGAATGTTTAATGGTTTTTCATTCAAACAATAGTTTAGGACTTAATCATTCAAAATGTGATAATTCGTTGAATTTTTCAAAACTATTCCCTAATAAGTAAAATAAACTTTGTAATATTTTGATATATTTGCATCTTTAAAATTTTGATTCTTGGTTCGGTTCAAGCCAAATTAAACGAGAACAAATCAAATTTAAAAAGTTTTCTTTTATGTGTCTATAGTCCTTCAAGTATAGTCTAGCATTATCCATTCATACACAACATCTCCAATAAATACTCAATAATTTTAATAAAATAGATTATAGAAACTCAAAATTTCTAAAAAAATATATCTAACTCCAATATCTATGTAACACCCCTAAACCTAAAATAGGTGCTAATTTAAACCGAATAAAAATGACATAAAAGAACTTAACATGTAATATAATCACCCAAAATTCCAATATGCAAGGATCAATAGCTAACAACCTACTAATCTAAATCACTTTTTAAGTCTAGATTATAAACGGATGTTGCTATGATCATCAAAAGAATATCGTCATTCTATCTCCAAGTACTGTCCCAAAAGGTTTGATGCCTCCCAAAAGTTGTCTCTAACGACAATAGGCCCTCCGCTCAAACAATAACTGACCCGTTACCTTGAGGACCTGATATACATATCATTTAAAAAAAATGTTAGGCTAACGCCTATCGAGATCAAACAATTTATGAACAATAAATACGAAATATAATTCCGGGAATATAAACTTGATTTGATTAAATAAATACACTTTTCCGTTTTCAAGATAATGATACCACATACATAACTTACGATGACGGGGGAGACCCGATTTACCATGTTAGTGACGACACACGAAAGTAAGCCACATATCCATGTTCAAGAGCCCCACTACGGATAAATGGTCATCCAACTCAACCATTAAGGTTCATGGCATAAGACCCTCGATGATCCTAGATTACATTCGTTCACAAGAAATTACAATTATTGGTCCTTAGCCGTTGCCAGACTCAAAGAGCCCACTACTATTACCCATTTTGACCACATACCTATTTCTCTTTACAATATGGAAATATTCATTCCACACATAAAACCGCGTTCTATACCTATGGATACATTGCATTTAGTCTAGTTACTCAACACATGTAAACATATCTATTCATAGCCAAATCCCATAACATTTATATTCAAAGTGTAACTACAACATGAAAGTCTCATAGTTATCTTCCAAAACCCAAATATCTCTCAAAACCCTTGATTTTAGGTTTTACAAGTACATCCCATAACAAGATTTTGGGCAGGGCACCATCGCGGGCACTATCACCCCGATTGTATTGAAGCTCCACTTGGCTCTGCGACCTTGCCTCAGCGATAGTGACCCTGTCACAGTCACATGACACTATCACCCCACATGTACCGAATTGTCAGATGGTTCTGCTATTTGGCACAATCGCCAGACATAGTTACCCAAATCATACCGAGTCCAAAATTCAAACATTTCAACCATGGGGCGGTCCTCGTCCGATAGGTGCCTAAAAATACAACTTTCTACCATTACCAGACAATCATAAATACTAGAGGTAAAGGAATAACATTTTGCATTTTGAAAATTCCGGGTGTTACAATCCTCCTACCCTTGGAATTGATTTCGTCCTCGAAATCTTCACTACTTAAATATATTAGAATATCGACTCTCATATCCTCTCCGGCCTCCCAAGTCACTTTAGCACCACAGTGATGCTTCCATTCCACTTTTACCATCACCACTTCCTTGTGACGGAGTTTCGTTGTGTTGATCCAAACTCTCTCAGTGATTTGATAATGACCTTTTGTAATACTTAGTGAAAATTACGTTTAACATCTGTATGCATTAATGTTTCACTATCAGTGATCAAATACTGAGTATGTTCAGTATCGCTGATAAATTCTCATGTAAACAGTTAGATGTAATCCCTGAAGACAAGTTTCACGACAAAAGATGTTCACTGCTGAATCGAAGACAAAGCTGCTGAATAAAGGACAAGTTTACTCATGACCTGATGTGGAGATCAACGAAAAGAAGACAAGTCTACTCACACACGAAGAAGCCTGAGGAAAAGCTTCCGCGATAGCTGAACTTCTTTCTATCTCTGAGAAGGAAAGCGATCGATGATCACATTACTTATGCCTCAAGTCTCTTTTGTCTTATCTTTGCACACATAGTACGAATGTCAGAAAAGACATACCTCTGCAACATTTCGTACAACAACTCTGTCAACTACACTGTTCACCATACGACCAAAAGTATGTCTCCAAAAGTCAGAAGCATGCATCCAACCAATGAAGGACACGTGTAAAGTACTATGCCATGCATTTAATGCATAGGGTATAACTAGAAAGATCAACACTTCATCTGAGTGTTGCCTTCTATCTTTCTATTCATATAGAAACTCTTGTTTTCTATATTCCTTCAATCCCCATTCTCTAATTCTTGTGCAAGCTTCTTAGTGTTTCTTAAGTTTGTTTAGATTAGGTTTTCACTTAGAGAGTTTGGATCAACACAAACCATCAACATCCAAGATAAAGACCAAATCCATGTTCAACCTTTCATCAATCCCCATTCTCCAATAAAGACCAAATCCATGTTCAACCTTTCATCACAAACCATCAACTTCCAAGATAATCAACCAGGGATACAATTTATTTGCCTCTTATCCCTCCATAGTACATCTGACCACAACATAGGCCATACCACAATATATGCAATGGCAGAATGCCAAATTGCATAAACCAACATTTTCCTCCACCAATTACTAAGAAAGAATCCATAGTCCATACAGAACCAAAAAAGTTGTTCTAGTATAGACCTGGAGAAGTCAAAAAAATCCTAACTCTCCCTCTTCAAATGTACAAATATTGCCAGTGTAAACCAACTACCCCTGTACACCAAAACATGTAACCACCAACAAGACATCCTATCCTCCCAAGTGACCTCCTTTTTACTCCATGACAAATTCAAGAAACTTAGGTCGCGTTTGGTTTGCGGGATTGGAATGGATTTGGAGGGATTTGGATTTCAAATCCATTCCAATCCTGTGTTTGGTTTGCATGAATGGAATTTGTTGACCGGATTTGAAATCCTTTGACCCTTTTAAAATCCTTAACTTGATGGATTTGGAATTCCTTTGCAATGTGCCGGGATTTCAAATCCCCCAAATCCAAATCCTTACTTGAAATCCAACCCATTCCTGCAAACCAAACGTGCCCTTAGCTCCACTACCCTACACCCCCTTATACCATCATCCCTTTGTCCCTCCCCAAATCCCCAAATATGTTTCAAAAGACCAAAAAAGAGAGAAAGAACCAACAGTTGATAGACTAAAATAGCAATCAACATAAAGTTTTGTAGTTTGAAATGAGTGTTATAGTTTCAAAAAGTTTATGTATGTGATGATTAATTTAATTAATGAAAGTGAAATTTTTAACATAATTATAATATATTATTTTTTAAAAGTAAAAAAAATAATTACATTCATTTAGATATTTATCAATTTATAAAAATAAATATTCATTTTTTTTAGAGAAAGTCGAAAATGACACGAGGTTTTGAGAAAGTTTTTTTATATCGGAAAGTGGTTTTAGAGAAACTTTTCATTTCCATCGAAAAACTTCCCCATATGATTGTAGCTATAGGTTTTAGGTAGGGTACATTTATTTAGTAAAGAAAATAGGTTTTCTAAACAATCCGTAACGACTAATCAATCCATACATACGTTCAAATTTATCAAAAATCGTGTTATAGCAATCCAAAACAACCTCTTCCACTACACTACAACAACCTCTTCCACCACTGATAGCCATTGTCTGCCACCTCCACTACAACCTCTTCCACCATTGATAGCCACCGTCGGCCATCGACCACCACCGTCCATTGCCACCTCCACAACCAATGCCGACCATCGTCCATCGCCGCATCCCCAACCACTGTCAGCCACCGACCACCATCGTCTATTGCCATACAGACATTTGTTCTATCCAGTCCTGTCCTACTTTCTTGTGATGTCCAATCATGTCTGCGACTCTGCATATCAAACGCTACCTTAATATTGATTTGAAGCTAGAAAGGTAATGTTAATCAACTCAGAACATCAAAACTTTCTTGATTCTTCTTCTTCATCATCATCATATTTACTTCATTTTGGTTTGGATCTCAGTTTTTGCCACTTTGCTTTATGATCCAAAGCTCAATATCGCAGTCCTTGAACTATTTAGTTTCAAACAGTGACTTTGTTCAATGGCTTTAGTTTCAAACATGTGACTTTGTACATCCCAAGAAGGAAGCGGATACAAAATGTGGTATATTTCGATCTCATGGATTCTTTCTTTTGGTTTTGAGAAACCACCTTAATCCAAGTAAAATAAATTCGAAAATCTTCTCACACCACATCTCAATAATTTTATTGAATCAAAGAAAAATCTAACCACAAGGGTTGTGGCGTAATGGTTAAGGTCCTGAGGGATGTGGTAAAATATCCCATTTGCCCAGGGTTCGAATCTAAGCGTACACAACAATTGTGGCCACTGAGTTTATCAGGCTGATTTCTTGCGATCATAGTTGGCCGGGATTAGTCTAGGCATGGCCTAGGACACCCTTCAAAAAAAAAAATCTTCAATGTGAAATTCAACACCATGCCTGAAATGTAGATCTTTATACTATGCATTTTTAATGTGTAGATCACACCACTGCTTCTCTCGATCGATAGAACATCCTCTCACTCGGATGATGTGCTCGGTCATAGGTAAATCTTGTTGTGTTCTTTTTTTGGAAAAAAAATCTCGCTATGATCTTGATGTGCTTTTTTGGTTTTCGTTTTAGGAAGAAAACTCATTGGCTATCGATTTTGGCTATGTCTATTGATTTACCTTTGTTTTTTTGGCCAGGGGAAGGGATCTTTTTGTGTTATTTACGTATCTTTCTGTTTTGTTTGATAAAATGGATTCTTCAGATTGTCAAAATCATTTACAATTGCCTCATTTTCAAAATTATCTCCAACAACATGATGAAGAAAGTCTCTGAGTTGTGGCGTACTGGTTAAGGCCCTGGAGATGTGGTGGAATATCCCATCTGCCCAGGGTTCGAATCCAGACGTACACAACAATTGTGGCCACTGAGGTTTAATCAGGGTTAATGTCTTACGATCATAATTTGCCAAGGGATTAGTCTAGAGATAGCATAGGACACCCTTCTCCAAAAAAAAACAAAAAAAAACATGTGAAGGAAGTCATTTATATAGTTATATAGAAACCACAAAAAACAGTTACATGGTGTTAGTTTTTCGTTTTTTTGGTGTATTCCCCTAAACCTCCTTCTCTCTCTCTCTCTCTCTCTCTCTCTCTCTCTCTCTCTATATATATATATATATATATATATATATATATATATATATATATATATGGTTTGTTTAATTTGCAACCCTTAAAAAGGTTGCAAACCTTGCAACCCACATCTTAACCGTCAGATTCATGATCGACGGTTACAATAGATATGGGGCCCAATATTTTTAATTAAAAAAACAGAAAAATAAAAATACCGTTGGATTCTTAACCCACATCTTAACGTTATTTTATTTTTATTTTTCTGTTTTTTTTAATTAAAAATATTGGGCCCCATATCTATTGTAACCGTCGATCATGAATCCGACAGTTAAGATGTGGGTTGCAAAGTTTGCAATCTTTTTAAGGGTTGCAAATAAAACAACCCCTATATATATATATATATATATATATAGGGGACGTATCTTTTGCAAACCAGTCAGATTGTGCAAACTTTGTGAACCAATCTTAGCCGTTCATCAAGTCTAATGAATATATGATTTTATTATGTTTCCTTATTTAAAATCATGATTATAATGAATAAACTTAACATTTCCTAATTTAAAATCATGATTATAATGAATAAACTTAACTTTTTCCATATATATCACAATCATTATTAATGAATCATAATCATTATTCATAAATATATCTATTGTTTCCTAAAATAGTGGTTTGCATAGTTTGTACAAATTGTTTGGTTTGCAAAAGAAACGCACCCTATATATATATATATATATATATATATATATATATATATATATAGTCTTAGGTTCATTTGAGAAATGGTAAAAATGTATGAGAAATAGAGAAGTGATCCTAGTCATTCATACGGTCAAGATCGGATTTGACTGTTTGACTGGTCAAAAGTTGCGGCTATTCCAAAATTAGAAGGACAGTTTCGTAATTTTTACAAAATACACGGATTGAGTTCATATGAACTTTTTTTAACTGATTCATATATGAACCAATTAACTGATTTACATATGAACTACTTTATATGTGAATCAGTTGAACTAATTAACATATTCATATATGAACTAACTAATTGATTCTCATATGAACTAATTAACTGATTCATATATGAACGTATAGTTCATACATGTTCATATATGAATTCTTCACGCGTATTTTATGAAACTACCCCTCTATCTTCTATGGATCATGCAAAGAATTATCCGGTGCATCACGGTCAAAGCCGCAAATGTTGATCAGATGAATGACTAAGATTACTTCTCTATTTCTCATGTATTTACCATTTCTCAAATGAACCTCTCCCTATATATATATATAGAGAGAGAGAGAGAGATAGTCAAATAATTGAAACATTTATGCTACTTTGATGAAGAAATACTGTCTGAAATCCTTCTTTCAACAGGTGGAGAAGCTAAACGGATGATGGAGATGTTTTTTCCTGTTAGAAAATAGATCATCTTGTTAATTTCCATGGCATAACCTGCAACTCGATTCTCTTTAGTTTTTGCTTCTTTTTTAATCCTTTATATGTATCTCATTTTGGCTGATTCATTCAGCTACCTGGTTTAAATTGACAGTTTCTGTCAACTGCAGATTTTCTTTGGCAATTTTACATTTTTGGCTTCCAACTAAACTCTGTCTTTTGGCAAAATCACAACTATTTTGGAAGGGCTAAACTATTTTGTGTTCTAAGCTGCCTAAATTAATCCCTTGGCAAATTATGATTGTAAAACATCAAACCTCATTAAACCTCATTGACCACAATTGTTGTGTATGCCTGGATTCGAACCTTAGGTAGATGGGATATTCCACCACATCTCCCAGACAACCCTTGTGTTATCTTCACAAACCTGGCTTCTGTGTTATGTAAAATCTATTTTTATGTGTTTTGCTTTTTATTGGCTTCTTGTTTGATTTTGTATCTCTTTAGTTGTGTTCCACTGCAGCTGTTCAAGTGTTGGTCAATTCCACTGTAGGTTTTTACCTTCTCAGCTGCATACTTGGTGTTTGGCTCAAGCAAATTTAGATAGTTGTTTCCTCTTGCCAAAAGCTATGCTTGGAATTAAAAAAAAAGAAAAGAAATATGGTCAGATAGATGGGCTTGTTATGAAAAGTTACATTCCTTGTATTAAAATCTTTTTGTTCTTCCGATAAAGATGGAGTGTCTTATTTGCTAAGAGCTTACCGGGTAATATGTTACATATGATATCATTTTGATGTACTATAATTTTACCTGGTAAAATAAGTTATAGTGTCAAATCTTACTGGTGATCGTATGTAACAAAAATTTGGGTAAACCACATGTACGTGTAAATATATCATCCTCTAATAAAACCACCAAAACTTCAAAATTGTTTAGATTTACGGTTCTCGTATCATTGCGTGGTTACAACTAGTATATATATATATATATATATATTTTAAATACATAAAACTTTCAAGTTTAAAGAATTCACTAAAACAACAAAACATTGAAGCTTGAAGTCATTTGGTCATCATATAAGTGTGTGAGCATGTGTGTGTATATGCATGTAAAAGAATACGTGTATGTTTATTTATTTTTATCAGATAAAAGGGACAAAAGAGAGGTGAAAACACTAAGGGGGTGTTTGGGATTGCTTATTTAAATGGCTTTTTAGCTTATTCTTGTGTGGCATCGGAGATAAGCACCTTTTACTGTTTTGATGGAGAAAAAATAAAAGTGTTTTTAGTGGTACCAAACCGGTGAAAAGAAGTTTTTCATAAGTCATTTGGTTATAACTTATCAACTTATTTGAAACAACTTATGACTTTTTTAGTTATTTTATATTTACTAGAAGCGGACTCGCGCAATGTAGCAAGATACATCACGATTTTAATATTTCATTTTATTTTTTGTCAATTTATAGTACGATTTTGGATGATTTTGAGAAAGTGATAATGTTTTTTTTTATAAATTTGTTTAATTTAGGCTTAATAATATAATGTTTTGTATATAAAAAAATTAAGTATTTTGTTAGAATTCAATGATTATCTTATATATTTTAATGACATCCTGAAAAAATAATCAATTACATATTTAATAATATAATTAAAACAAAATTATAGTAATATAATATATTAATTAATAGTGATAAATGGAAATGTCGGCATAAATGGAAGGCCCTGTACATACCAAATTGGTGGGTGTTAGAAGTCTGCAGTAGTAATATGTATCGTGTATTTTGATACTTGTAAATTAAGAGATTTTTAAAATCTTGCATAAAATGATGGTACCTTGTGCGTAATAATTTGTACTTAAGAGTTTTTTATCCGTGTTTTATAATATAGTATAGATAAGCAATCCTAAACAATTCTAAATAACAACGTGTTAGCTTATTACGTTTTGGTACCACAATAAGTTAATCCAAACACTTTTTATAAAACTTCTTTGTCACCATATAAGCTGATAATCACTTTAAAGAAAAAAAAAACATAAGTTGTTTTAAATAAGCAATCTCAAACACCCCCTAAATTATTCTTGGATTTAACGGTTAAAGGAAGTTTTTTTTTATTCTCTAAGAGGGAGGGACTCAAAGAATGCAAAATTGCAAAGCAGGGTTCCATCCTTGTACTTATTTTGATTTTGGGACGAGAGTGGGTGAAAAGTGTGAACGGTAAGAACCAAAATTGTAATTTACTCTCCATATAAACAAAATAATATTTAAATAAGATGGGAATTATGTTTTTCGTCACCGTGATTTACCAAAACTCTTGTTCTTATCCCTCGACTTCACTAACTACATCCATGCCTCTGGGGTTTGTATTTCATTTAGGTTTGTATTTCGTTTAGGTTTGTGTCCCTACTGCTAATTGGGATCACATGCCCCTCATTTTGGGCTTCTTGAATGTTGAAGTCTTTTAGGCTTCAAAAACATTAAAAAAACGAAACAAGATAAAGCATTTTGGTCCCTATGTCAAGCATTTGCAGGACAACAAATTCGGGTGTTACAATCCTGTCAACCTTAAAAGAGATTTCGTCCTCGAAATCTAATTCATCGACAAAGCATTTGAATACCACACTCGTCAAATTTATTCGGTTCCCAAATAAAGTTCCGTTCTTTCTTGCAATGGTTAAACCCAGACAATAAAGCTCCAACCTCCAAATCTCAATCAGAATACGTTACACTATTACTAGAAGTAAACATTGAACATTGTTGAAGTATTTTCTTTTCAATAATATGATCTCAGTTAACTCCCTACCTTAGGTTACTTGTACTATTTCAAAGGTAGATTATGACCTTGATTACTCAATTCCCCAAATGATTCCCATAATTGAATCACTCTTAAATGCTCCTAATCATCGTTTTATCAGGTAATAGTTGTAACCCATATTTACCGGGTAAGACCCTCGATCATTGATTTCACTCTTACCGGGTAAGATTATTGGTCTTGTTATATTCATTGATTAAGTTAATATAACTTGTTAAACTTGGTAAATGCTTACATAAATCTCAAATATCTTAATCAATGTAAAAAAAGGGCCCTAAATTGGCGGCCCAATTTTAAAGCGATAAGTTTTTTTTTACCACGTCTCCTACTCCCAAATTCCCAATCCTAAACCTAAAAATCAAAATCAAGAGGCTTTTTAATCTCCATCTTTCCATCTCAAATCAAATCGATTTCGTATCCCAAATCAACGATTGTCGTCATCCTGGTAATTTTTTACTATCTCTTTACTTCAAACTTTACACATAGGTTAGTGAACCTTAATTGTGTATATAATATTATATAGATTCCTGATAAGTTGAGTACTATTATTAATATGCTACAATACATTCATGAGTTTAAAGTTATTTAGTTGTTGTATAGATATAATTTGTGTTTATTGAATGAATGCTAACAAGGTCTTCCCATGTTAATATTGTTGGATCTTACACTAGAGTAGAGATGACCATTTATTTTATTGATTTGATATTGCTTTTTTGTTATTGCAGAATTTAAACATGATGTTGAATTGACTTGGAAAGTAGAAATAGAAAAAACACCAAGTACTTCTATTTGATTGCATCATATATATATATATATATATATAGAGAGAGAGAGAGAGAGAGAGAGAGAGAGAGACGAAGACCATGGAGAAGCTTAATAACATCCTGCCCGATGACATACTGTTGTTCCAAATACTACCGAGGCTGCCTGCCAGATCCCTAGGCTGTTTTATGTGTGTTTGCAAGCAATGGCGCTCGTTCCTAACAACACCCGAGTTTACCAAGATGCACCTCCACCATGTAAACAATAATCAAAATCACCACAAAGTTCTTCTTGTTTCTAGCACAAAACCATGGAACTACTTCTGTACCATCGACTGTGAGACTCCTGAAGTCGGTTTATCTGTCAACCGCTCTTTGCCATTTGAAGTCGGTAGCAATGGGATGTCGATTATATCATCTTTAAATGGACTCGTATGTGTAGGCATAAATGGGTCGTGGTTTTATGGTGGCTATAACTACTTGGATATAATTTTATGGAATCCTTTGACGGATGACTACAAGACGTTGTCCAAAGATAATAATAATTGCTTCATGATCCCACCAACAAGAGGATATGGGTTGTATTACGATACTTGTGACGATGACTACAGGCTGTTAGTTGTAACCCAATCTAGCGATGCTTATATATACTCGTGGAAATCTGATTCATGGCGGAAGGCCAAGTCAAGAGTCGATTCACTTCTGAAAAATTGGGACTTTGGTTGTTTGGTGAACGGAAAACTCTATTTCCTAGCAAAGGACACTCAAGGCAGTAGTAGTGAAATGTCGTCTTTGATTATAAGGTTCGACACCAAGACTGAAATGTTTACGGAGATAGCAACTCCTCCTTGTGAATGTTTTTATATGACAGTTGTAGGAGGATGCATTCCACTTGTGTACGATTAGAGTCGAGTTCTGGAAGATGGATGGAGATGGAGAGTGGACGAAGGTGTTATGTTCTTGCAATTTACTGTGTCATAATCAACCATCGCACCTAATGAAGAACGGAAATTGGCTCTTGTGTTCCATTCGTAATGTTTTTGTTCTCAATGTCCATCGTAAGGAGGAAAAATCTAAAATTGCATGTGTGCATACCATTGATGGCACCATGGTTATTCTTTCAAGAGGGAAATTTGTCGAGACTATTGTGTCGCTTAAGCGGTAAGTAGCTTCATTCATTCTGTCCATCTTTTTCTTTAAAATTTATAGCTTTATTAGAATGTTTTTAATGTTTTTCTGAGATAGATCTGGTTGGGAAACTTGTGTTGGGTTAAAACCCTTTACAAATTTTATGGTTATGTCTGATTTGGGAACTCAAATGATGAATATCAAGATTTTCATGTTTAATGTTTATGATGTCCATCTTCATCTTGTTTTATTTATTTATTTATTTATTTATGTCTTTTTAAATACTTAAAAGGCTTGTATCTATGCTTTCAACATTATTTGTTTTCAAGAGTTTCGAGTCAGATGTTTTATTATAATATATAGTATAATTAAGCGTACAGACGGAGGTTCAGGGGAAAACCTTAAAAAGAAGACTTGGTAGTTTTTCATGTAAATTATGTTGCTTTTTTGGTTTTTAATGCATTTGTGCATATGCACGTGTGCATGTTACAAATTACTTGTATGCACAAGTGTATACCGTCTAGATGAAGGGCTAACATGATCTTCTTTAGTTTTTCATTTTTTTGAGGTTTTTCTCTGAACCTGATCCTAAGCATACATCCTTCCATCAATCCCTCTTTTGTATAATATATACAAAGTCATGTTGTTGTTGGACATATACATCCTCTTCTTTTGTCGGTCTTGATGCAGAAACGCATTTTTAACATGCAGCTAATGATCTTCTCATGCGACCGGAGCAAAAGCCTCATCATATTTATAATTCTTAGTTTATTTCGATTGATAGATAACAAAAACTAGGTATTTCCCATTAATAAATCACGTCAGTGGAAATAATACCAATGTTTATAAAAAGTCTGTTCAAAGTACATGTCAGTGGAAATAATACCAATATTTATAAAAAGTCTATTCAAAGGGTCGTTTACCCAATTGCTTACCCGGTAAGCGCTTACCAATAAAACTCGACACATTAACTTGCTTTACCGGGTAAGATTTTAATCATTACGATAGTATCTTATACAACAATTTACCCGGTAAGCGCTTACCCGGGTAAGAGTTGTCACTCTCTCTTACCGGGTAAGATTCATCATTTTTATCCTCGCTCTTACCGGGTAAGATCCTATCCTCTTGTCATGTTCATCCACTATGGTAAGTTCCC
This sequence comes from Arctium lappa, assembly GCA_023525745.1. Classification (NCBI taxonomy): domain Eukaryota; kingdom Viridiplantae; phylum Streptophyta; class Magnoliopsida; order Asterales; family Asteraceae; genus Arctium; species Arctium lappa. Next base: position 3,630,085 of record CM042049.1, read on the forward strand.
CGGTAAGCACTTACCGGGTAAGCATTTTGTAAACGGCCCCAAAGTACATATCACAATACAAAATTTTAAATCAACATTTTCAAACAGTAAACCTCGAAATAGATTATTTTTCATGTTTTGCAAAGGTAAAAATGACATTTGATTGAAATTACAACAAACTGTTTATCGGCATTACCGATATGCATTAGCTTTTTTAACAATCCTAAGGAACCGTTTATTAAACATTTACTGGGTAAGCGCTTATCCGTAAAAGTCACATTTTGATTTACCTTATGAGGTAAGATTCCCGACCAACAAAATGAATTGATGGTAAGCGTTTATAACCTGGTAAGCGCTTATCGGGTAAAAGCCATTACATGACTTGGGGCTGTTTACCAAGCGCTTACCCGAGTAAGCTCTTTCCAAGTCACATTACTTTACATAATGAATATGGCAATGACCAAGAATCTTACCCGGTAAGAGCGAAAACAAGTAAAACTGAGAGTCTTACCCGGAAAGTGAGGGTGACAACTCTTACCACAGTTAGCGCTTACCGGGTAAATTGTTGCATATGATACTATTTTGGTGGACTAAAATTTGATATGGTAAGTAAGTAATAGTGTTGAATTTTACCGGCACTTATCAAGTAAGCGATCGATAAACGACCCCTTACTTACCGGGTAAGACTCGTGACCCTTGTTTTATCTCTTACCGGGTAAGATTCTGTAAGATTATAGGTCATTGTCATGTTGACCCCATAAAATAATTAAACCGATATACGTTTACCAATGCAAGTATTTAATAAACTTCTCCTAAAAGTGCAAAAATAAACTGTCTATATATTAGAGAATTTAATCATGACCCTTTCTAAGTTAGTAATTAAATAAAATATTTAAGTATTATTAGGAACCACATGCGTTGTAGTTTTGTTTATGAAATAGTAATTAAATAAAATATCTAAATATTTAAGTACAACATTTTCAAAGTCCGTAGTTTAGTTGTTCTTTTAAATGAGTATAATAATCAATTTCTAGCGAAACTAAAATTTCTCAAACTGTTACCTAAAAATCTTTTTTTTTTTGGTACAACTCAATTCTGTTAGAGAATTTTAATTGTGACATTTCTAAAATAAAAATTAAATAGTCTCCTTTCCAAAATAAATGTTCACATTTTTTTATTTATTTTGTCCTAAAATAAGTCTCTACTTTCAAAAATAAATAACTAAATTTACTCAAATTTAACGACGCCTTGTGATGGTCGGAGAGGACAGCGCCTGCCGGAGTCGGAGAGAGTAGTGCTTGCCGAACTTATCTCAAAAGACGACGGAGGCATCAACTAGAGGGAGGGGCAGAGGGCTAGGGATGCGACGAAGGGAGGGAGAGGTGGCAGACGATCACAATTGGAAACCTGAAGCGGGAGGCGATCTGTTTTATGATTTTGATTTGTTAATGTTTTAATTTTTTTTAATAATAATGATGATTTGGCAACATAACATCCATCTAATATTTTTTAAAATAAGAGTAAACTACACTTTTGGTCCCTGTGGTTTGATGTTTAGAATACATTTGGTCCCTACAATTTAAAAGGTTACACTTTAAACACTGCAATATGCAATTCGGTCCGGATTTGGTCCTTCGTCGTTAACTCCGTTAAAAAACTCAGTTAAGTGAGGGGTATTTTCGTCTTTTTCCACTTTGTCTCATTTTTACTTCATAAATAAATAACTATTTAAATTATATAGACCAGAAGTGTAACTTACTCTAATATATATATATATATATATATATATATATATATATACCCGCTGCAATGCACATGATGTAATTTTTTTTTTACATTGTTGCCATCAATACGTGATTACATACATAAAACGGCAACAAAACAAGATGGTTTCTACATTGAAGATTGCTAATTGTACCCGGTTATGTACCCACGTGATGTAGTGGGACGTAAAGTTTTATTTGTGAAGTGGTATGATTATACTTCTCTCACCAGGCCTACGCCATTTTGTTTTCCATATGGTTTTTCCTTTCTATATTGGCACTCTTTTCAAGTTGTACTAGCATTTCCCTTATATTTACTTAAGATTCTATATTACACTTATATCACTTGTATATGTGTACATTAAAGTAAGCATAAGTATACTTTGATTTATTTTGTAACGATATTGTATAACCATATTACATTGTCACTGCAGATCGTGCAATATAGCCACCTGATCCAAGGGCAAAGCTACATTGACCTTGTAAAAAGCCATATGGTCCTGTAACGTTTCCTGATCAACACGGTACAAAGGCAAGCAAGCCTGCAACATTCAGTTAAATGTTGTCTTAATCTATATGTTGTAAAAGGAATCTGAAACTTTTGTCCAAATTTCTCTGTTCAGTTGTATCTGAACCTTAACTGATAAACTTTATCAGGTTTTGGGCATAATGATACAAACTAGATAGGGCTATAGAGTTTGAAGCTCTTGAAAAAAAAAAATATATATATATATATATATATATATATATATATATATATATATATATATATATATATATATATATATATATATATATTTGCATTGTAGTGGGTAAATAACTTACTCTTATATATATATATATATATATATATATATATATATATATATAGCTTTAGGTTCATTTGAGAAATGGTAAATATTTGAGAAATAGAGAAGTAATCTTATTCATTCATACGGGCAATGTCGGATTTGACTGGTCAAAAATTGTGGCTTTGACCGGTCAAAAGTTGCGGTTATTCTAAAAACAAAAGAAGAGTTTCGTAATTTTTACAAAATACATGAGTTCATATATGAACCTGTATGATTCACAAGTTCATATGTGAACCAGTGTAATTCACATATGAACTCTTTTAGCTGATTCATATATGAATTAATTAAGTGTAGGTTCATATGTGAATCAGTTGAACTAGTTAACAGATTCATATATGAACCTTTGTGATTTACATATGAACTAATTAACTGATTCTCATATGAACTAATTAACTGATTCACATATGAACGTAAGGAATCAATACAGGTTCATATATGAACTCGTCCCGCGTATTTTACGAAACTACCATTCTATCTTATACAGACCACACAAGGAATTATCCGGTGTTTCACGGTCAAAGCCACAAATGTTGACAAGATGAATGGCTAGGATTACTTCTGCTCACGCATCCTGTAAAGTGCAATGTTATGATTGTATACAAAATGTATGAATTCAGATAGTTGGATTTGGAATATGTTGTACATGCTAATATTGTAGTTAACAAAAAAATCGGGATTGAGGTTTTATCCGGTTTTTGGCAAGTACATATTTGCCTTTACAAAAGTATTGTTGGTTGTAGCATAAGCATCCTATCTGCACGTGCTTTTGGTTTCCATCTAGAGTTCAAAATGCAAAAGCATTTCTTTATCATTCATGTGGTTACTTCTGTTTCTTGGTTGATAGGTTTGATGTTTCTATTGCTTTCCTTTTCTTGGAAGATGTGAGCTTTGTCCTTCTTGGGTCTTGTTTCCATTTATGAGGAATACTCGTGTTTCTGGTTGTCGTTGATACGTTGTCTCGTAAGCTCTTGCAAAAGCCACAATTGTCTGGTCATTTAATTTCTTCTCTGCAATAATTTCTTCTCTGCAATGGCCTGTATGTTTTCACCCTTTGAGTGGTGAAAGTGGTTAACAATTGTCCTTTACACAAGTGTACTATGAGGGTTCATTTCTCTATATGAAAGAAGCAAATTTCACATGTGATCTGAAACCCTTTTATAGAAAGTAGTGAAATTTCTTTTGAAGAGCCACAAAGTATTATTAAACATGGAAAGAACATAACCAAACAGAAGGAACATAAACATTCAACATTTTTTAGGGGTTGGTTCCTCGTTCTCCTCCAATATACGTTTAAGAACCGTAGAAAAATGGTATTGACAAGTACTAAATAGTATCATCATCAACCAATATCAAATTTTCCTCGAGAAGCAAGTGATATTCATGACATGGATCAGACCCATAAAAGTAATTAATAGCACCATAAAGTAGTGGTTTGTACTTTGTACCATCACATGCTCATATTTAAAACATGCTTAATTCTTAAATGAGCTTTAGTGTGTTAGATCTACAATCAATATAACTTCAAATCTTGTTATAAACAATCGATATATTGTGTTTTATTAATTCACTTTTTCTTTATTAATTTTGTTAATTTATATATTTGTTAACATATTTGAAAACAATTAAAACGTTAGTATAGTATAACTATAATTAAAAAAATATAGACGTTATTTGTAAGGATGACATAAGTAAAGTGGAGAGGCGTACAACTTCCTATGTGTTTTTTATATGCGTTGATGATGTTGTAAGAAATTTCTCAATTATCGGTGATGTTAGCATGGTTTTTATTGTTGTTGTTCGATCGTCCATCTACACAACTACCCTTACCCTAGCCCAGTGGCGAACATAGGCTTAAAAAGGTGGGGGGAAAGGCCCCCACTCATTTGTAATTTTTTTTAAAATTTGTAGGTAAAATTTTGTTTTTTACGATTATGTGTTTAGTTCCCCCCACTCATTTTTGACGTTCCCCCAGTCGCTCAGTCCATTTTAATGAAACCCCCACTCTCTAACTTCTTGTTCATTTTTTTAGTGTGTTTGGTTGATAATTTTGTTAAATATATCTCAATTTCTTGATATTTTAGTTGTATATATGTTCAAACCAATTAATTTAGAAGAAAGTTATATAAATTAAATATAGTATGATTTGCTATTCGGTTAACCGATATGGTAAAAAAATAATCGAAATCGAAATTCACCTTATTTGGTTAACCGAACCGTTTAACCCGCAAACCGGATAACACTAATTAGTTTTGGTTTGGGTGAGTTATTCAGTTTCGAAATTTTTTATACCTCAGGACATAAAGTTTGCGTTTGTTAGTATGTTGTTTATGTGAATAAGAGTTTAGATGAAGGAGTGCCTTACATTAGTCGGACTTCACATTCTTTCTTGCATGTTGCACAATGTACGATCCACGTTAAGTCAGCCTCTAATGGTTTCAAACAGCCTGCGCATGTTGTGTGTGTTTATGATCTGTCATGAGGTTGAACTGTGATCCAATGATGTTTTTTGCTTTGAAACGGGGAAATTGGTTATGTTGTTTGATGATTCATTGATGATGTAGTTGTCTATGTTTTAGTAAATGTTGTAGTAGCTTACAGTTTTTAAGTTTGCTAAATATACGACAATTGGTATGATGTCAGTGGAAGGAGTGTATCCATGACTCGGAACGCCTTTTGGTCAAGCAGTTTTTCAGTGTCAGCCCTATTTTCATGGTACCTGTCGTCTAGGCCTATTTAACTTTTTTATTCAAAGGATTTGGTTATAGCATGAAATATTTATTGGTATGTGTACCAGTTGTCAGTTGTAGGTCCTTAAGGATGCGTTTGGTTTGCAGACTGGGTGGAACGGGACGGGACAAAAACTTACTGTCCCACGTTTGGCGTGACATGGGACAGAACAAAAATTCACTGTCCCACGTTTGGTGCGACATGGGACAGGGACAAGGACTGGACAGAGTGGGACAAGATGGGACAAAAAAGGGTATTTTCTTGTTCCACCAAAATAGGTGGAACAACATGGGACAAAAGTGAGACAGAAACTAAAAATCACTAATCTAACGTCATTTGATATATAATCCTAATATGATATTAGTCTTAAGGCTCACCACTACCCATCACCGCCACTATCACCATCGACGGCCACCAGTAGCCACCGCCAACCACCGTTTAACAACCTCTATCTATTTCTCCACCATAACAACCTCCTCCACCATCTACACAACCATCGGCCATCGCCACCTCCGCTACCATCATCGACCACCTCCACTAACACCGATCACCACCATCGACGGCCATCGGTAGCCACCACAAACCATCGTCGACCACTTCCACCTCTTCCTCCACTACTACAACAACTTCCTCCACCATCGCCTATCGCCACCTCCACCGATCACCGCCACCCATTGTCGCCGCCACCACCGATGCTCACAGCCAACCACCGTCGCTCGTCGTCAACCACCGTCGGTGACCTCCGCCTCTTCCTCCACCTCTTCCTCCACTACAAGAACCTCTATTACCACTGTCCACCGCCACCACCACTATCATCGTCGACCACCTATACTTCTACGACATCAACCACAAGTACAACAACCTCTTGCACCACCACTATCCACTATCTTTCACGTTTTTCACAACTACCGTCTTTCACCGACCACCCATCGCCTTTATCTTTACGTGTCGCTTCAACTATGCATCAGCCAATTCATTAAGATCTTCCAAATTGAACCAAAATATTATATTTTCTTTATATAAATCGGATTTTTTCGAACTACTATCAGTTATTTCAGATTCTTCATTCAAATTTTCTACCATTGTTTTTGTAAGTATTTATATGTATGAAAATTGTGTAAAAAATAAAAATGTTTTTAATTAAATTATTTAAAGATATACTTTATTTGTGTTATTTATAATTATTATATGACATACAAAATCATCAAACAACTTTTAGGGAAACTTGTCCAGTTCTGTCATATCCAGTCCTAGTCGTACCAAACACAAGACAGACAATTGTTTTGTCCAGTCCAGTCCAGTCCAGTCCTGTCCTGTCCTGTCCTGTCCTAGCCTCTTGTTCTGTCCAGTTCTGTCCTGTCCTGTCCCGTCCAATCATGTCTGCATACCAAACGCTACCTAAGAGATGAGAGCGTTGAGAATGCTAGATCCATTCCTTGTTGTCAGTGACAAACCTATCATGTGATTATTGTATTTGTGTATGCCTTGGTGATGTGGTGGAATATCCCATTTGCCCAGGGTTCGAATCCAGGCGTGCACAACAATTGTGGCCACTGAGGTTTAATGAGGGTTGATGTCTTACCGTCATAATTTGCTAAGGGATTAGTCTAGGCAAAACTTATGACACCCTTCCCAAAAAAAAAGACGCAAAACTACATCAATAAATTAACAGGTAGTAAGAAATTGACTCAATAATCTTTGCCATATCTTCAATGTTTTAATTAACAGCAAGATTTTGAACCCACCTCTTTGTCAAACTTTCAGACGGAAGTACTTGTTGTGCGTTAATTTTAACATTGTCAATCCAAATAACATCCATGAGGAATCTTGTATCGATGAGGAGCAAGAACCAAACAATTCTGCTTTAACGTAGGCCCGCAGTGTCGGTCATGTTCTTGTCCTTCGGTGAAGCCCAACTGAAGATTTTCAGTAATATTGAAGCAGGGTACGTGACGAGAAGGTAGTAAATTTGCGAGAAGGCGAGAAGAAATATGAGCCACATAATTTATTAATTAAAAAATAGCATAAATATTTTTAAAAAAAAATAGGATAATTACATAATCACATATGATTAATTAAAATATATACAATTATCACATGTGATAATATGATATGTGATATGCAAAAATATTCATATAATAATGATATCATATGTGATATTTGGTTAAAATTGTAATTTTTTTTTTATTAAAAGTATATTTAGAAAAAAAATTAATAAATAATTGAAATTAAAAAATAAATAAATCTAAAATATATGATGAGAATTTTAAGGATTTATCTAATTTAAAATAATAATTATCCTAATTTCTAAAACTATTTTTTATTTATGGTTTTTTAATTAATAAATTATGTGGCCCACATTTTTTCTCGCATTCTCGCAAATTAATTTGTTTCTCGCATGATCCTCCCTCTATCTATCTATATATATATATATATATATATATATATATATATATATATATATATATATATATGTGTGTGTGTGGTGGTTTATTTTGCAACCCAGTAAAAAGTTGCAACCTCGTGCAACCCTCATCTAAATCATTCATTTAGCCCATTCATTATGAATTGCATCAATGATTATTGGTTTCATGCAATGATCTTACCTCAAATGCATATTATTTCATTAAATGCAAACACTAACATGGAATGTATGTTGTTTCATGAAAGTACTACCTTCATCCGATACATCGAATGAACCGTTATGTACATCAACATCTTCTGCAGAAATTCGATGAAAACATGTAAATTCATTTAAAGAATCAATGAAAATTCAAATGCAATGGGCTAAATGAATGGTTTAGACGAGGGTTGCACGAGGTTGTAACATTTTATTAGGTTGCAAAATAACCGTGGCCTATATATGTGTATATATATATATACCCATTGCCAAGAGAATCCATGTTTCTTTAGAGATGAGAAATATCAGAGATATATGGATCAACAAACATATACATATTGATGAAGGGGCCAATAAGCACAGCAAGAAGATAGAGCTTATTATATGATTATTTCATCTTGCTAGAAAGCAAGCAAAGTAAGTAAACATAATTCAAACGCCAACATTTATTAATTATATGAATTAGGTGGATTACCTTCTCGTTTGAACATAAAAACATGGTACCCGTTATATATATTTCATAGATTATCTTTACACTTATGAGGTTGCGGTTGTGCATGATCATTTTTTGCCCTGCGAGCATCCCTCTTTGCCAAATTGCTCTCGTACCTTTTCCCTTGTGTGTGCGCCAAGTAATTTCCCTCGTATCATGAGTGTTAATCATAGCTACAAACAACAAAACACATAAATGCTATTTCACATTCATTGATTCGTCATCACCAATGACCACATTTTATATTGATTTGCTCTTATTCTATTTTGAATACATCCACAAGCACATGAATCTCTTACCATCAATTAAAACAAGTCAAATAAAAATACAAAAAACATGTATATCTAGTAAACTCACATTTAATATAATCGAGAACGAAGGGTATCGCTAAGGTAAAGAATCAAGCAAACCAGGATCGTTTGGACAAGAGCACATCTCTGCTCAACCTATAGAAAACAAGACATAAAACAAAACGTGAAATACAAACATGTGATTATGATATACGCTTTTTCAAGTTCGTTTATAACTCTCTGTAACTCTAAGGTGGCGTTTGTTTTTTAAGAGGTCCGAAGTCTGAAGTCTTATTTCAGTTATGATTAATAAGAGGTGGTGCTGAAGTCTGAATCCTGTTTGTTTTTGTAATGTTTGAAGTCTGAAATCTTAATCTGTATCAATAAGATTGTTTTGTTTGTGATGACAATTAATAAAAAAAATGAATCATTTCTAATTTCAAATGTATTTAAGAGTTAAGAGGGTCTGAAATATGGAAAAAAACAAATTGTCTTAATGTAAAAATGTCTGACCGATTTAGATTTAAGAGGTATTAAGAGGTTTTTTGAAAAAACAAACAACCCTTAAGTGTTGAAATCATGTACCTCAATGGAGTAAGAAGAATGAGTGAGAAGGTAAATACCATATGCATTGACGATGAAAGGCATTCCCATTCGGGTATGTCTTTGACATATGCATGAAATGATCACAAGAATTGATACCCTAAAGACAAACCCATTTGTAATTTTGAATAACATAAAAACCACTAACTCTATATTTTATTGAATGAACAAAGACAAACATCCATTGATCAAAATTTTAAGAGAAGTAAAACCCGGATATAATATACTCAACGGAGAGAGGCGAGGACGATTCTATGGTTGGCGTTGTGAATCATAAATTCAAATAAACCATGTGTGTACATGGAAAATAAGCTATTAGAAAAAGGCAATTAACATAAGACCAATCAAGAGTGTTATCTTAGAACTATTTTTTTTTGAAGGATGTCCTAGGCTATGCCTAGACTAATCCCTTGACAAATTATGACTGTAAGACATTAGCCCTGATTAAACCTCAGTGACCACAATTGTTGTGTATGTCTGGATTCGAACCCTGGACAGATGAGATATTTCACCACATCCCCAGAGCCCTAACCAGTACGCGCACAACCCTTGTGGTTTATCTTAGAACTATTAATGGCAGCTAAACTTAGAACCTATAATCACACATTCATTTTCCCATAAACATAACTATTGCACAATTAGTTCGAAACAAAAAGATATAATTGATGGTTATAATAGATCTATTTGGTTCAAATACTTTACTGTCTCGAATATAGTAAACAAATATAAGCAAAAGTTAGACTTGATAGGGGCAATTTGGTGAGATATTTAGTCCATACCCTATTGTTCACAAAGTGGAAACCTTTGTTGCATACATTGTCCAACAATTTCATTGAGAGATCAATATCTTTGGTTAAGCCAAAACACATGCCTACTCATATGATAGATCCCAAACAATTTAATTGAAGGACAAAAGTATGTTAAAAAAGTAGCAATTAAGACATGCAAGCTTCTTTTTGTGGCTTCATTAATAGAAAATTTAACATCAATAGAAGTTTTAACCTCCTCATTTCCTTTCATTTAAATTTATATTACTAATGCTATGTTCTCTAATCCGGAAATAAAAGAAAATAAAAGAAAGAGAGGGAAAAAGAAGGAAAGAAAAATAATTTTTTTATTTGTGTTCTCGAAAGGGAAGAAAATGAAAGAAAATAGTTTTTGAGAGAAAGAAAATATGTCATTTTTACAAATATATCCTTAAAATGTATTATTTATAATGAAAGATTGGATAGTTTTGCAATTTTAATAATTTCAATAATTTTTTAAATGGTTTTAATTTATTTTCTTTTCTTCTCTTTCCTCCCACATTTGGAAGAAAATTTATCATTATTTTTATTCCATTTCCTTTCCTTTATCTCCTAAAAAAGTTTTGAGAACACGAATTTTTTTTCTTTCCTCCCTTTCCTTTTCTTTTTAAGATAAGTCGAGACAAAAAAATAGTCTTGGTATGCCATGGAACAACATGGGACAAAAGATATCTATGGAACAAAACTTGAGTTTTTTTGTTCCACCAAAATAGATGGGAGTACTAACTTGAAAATTTACTAAACTAACTTTTTTTTTCACCATCTATCTAATACCGTAATACGTGACCTAAACCTTTTTTTTTTTTACTCCATCGCCTCCATCTACCAGATTTTACCATCGCCTCCATCTTCATCATCTCCACCATTCTTCGGGGGTGTTTGGGATTGCTTATTTGAAGGGCTTTTTAGCTTATTGCGATTTGGCACCGCAGATAAGCTATTTTGAGTGTTTGGATGGAACAAAAAGAAAACAGCTTATAGCGGTGCCAAACCGCTGAAAAGCCATTTTTGACAAGTCATTTTGTTGTAACTTATGACTTATTTCAAAAGTGCTTATGACTTTTTTGGTTCTTTTATATGTATAAGCAATCCTAAACACCTTTAAATAACAACTTATTAGCTTATTACGTTTTGGTACCACAATAAGCTAATCCAAACACTTTTTAAAAAACTCCGATTTGACACCACATAAGCTGATAAGCACTTTTCCAAATAAGCACTTTTCCAAATAAATAAGCAATCCCAAACACCCCCTTCATCTTCTCCACAGGTATGTCCATGTTCTTCATCGTCTCCAGGTTTCGATTTCTTTGGGTTTCAATTTCTGTCCTTCATCGTCGATTTCTTTGGTTTCAATTTCTGTCACCATACTCTGGTTTCAATTTCTGTTAAATCGATTTATGTGGGGTGCGAAACATGACTTATAAGTTCTGTTAAATCGATTTCTGTTGAATCATTTCTGCGAAACATGACTTATAAGTTCGATTTCTGTTGAATCATTTCTCTTCAATCGATTATGCTACTGTTATGTGCTTCAATCGATTTCTACTGTTGAATCCTTTTCTGTGGTTTAGATTTATACTCGATCACTATATGCTACTGTTATGTACCATCGTATATGCTGCTGTTATGTACCATCTTATATGCTACTGTTATTGCATTTCTTATGTGCTTCACCATGGCTACTGTGCTATAAAACTTTGTTTAGATTTACCTTTCAATCACCATGGCTACTTTGTGCTATGAAAATTACAACATTTTGTTTAATATAGCATATAAAAAGTGTTGGATGTACTATAAATTTTAGCTATAATTTTTTACTACTGCTTGTCACTTTGTTTTGTGAATTTTGTAGTGATGGACCGGAATCACTTGAGAAAAACAAGGGTAGAAAAATTGAATGAAGAATCTGAAATAATTGATGGTAGTTCAAAAAAATCTGATTCATATAAAGAAAATATAATATTTGATTCAATTTGAAAGATCTTAATAAATTGGCAGATGCATAGTTGCAACGACAGGTAAAAATAAATGCGATGGGTGGCCTGTGAAGGACGGTAGTTGTGAAAACGTGAAAGATAATGGATGGTGGTGGTGCAGGTGGTTGTTATGGTTGATGCGGTGGAGGTATAGGTGGCCGACTATGGTAGTGGTGGTGGCGGTGGACAGGGGTAATAGATGTTTTTGTAGTGGAGGAAGAGGCAGAGGTCACCGACGATAGTTGGCGGTAAGCGTCGGTGGTGGCGGCGACAATGGGTGGTGGTGACCGGTGGAGGTGGCGATAGGCGGTGGTTGTGGATGTGGTGGAGGAAGTTGTAGTAGTGGAGGAAGAGGTGGAAGTGGTTGACGATGGTTGGTGGTGGCTACCAGTCGCCGTTGATGGTGGTGGCGACCAAAGGTGGTGGTGATCAGTGTTAATGCAGGTGGTCGACGATGGTAGTGGTGGTGGCGATGGCCGATGGTTGTGGAGGTGGTGGATGAGGTTGTTATGGTGGAGAAATAGGTAGAGGTGGCCGATGGTGGTTGGCGGTGGCTACTGGTGGCCGTCGATGGTGGTAATGGCGGCGATGGGTAGTGGTGACCCTTAAGACTAATACCATATTAGGATTATACATCAAATAGCGGTAAATCAATGATTTTTAGTTTTTGTCTCACTTTTGTCTCATGTTTTTCCACCTATTTTGACCGGTTTAGGCGGTTTGCGCCTCTTATGAGCTTTAAACTAAAAAACGTAAACACCATATCCAAAATAAATTTTCTACCAATATAAAATTATTAAAAATAGTATACCAAATTATAAAAAGACGTTTATCTATAACATATTATAAAGCACAGATACAAAACTTTTAAATACAAATTATTAGGCACAAGGTACTATCATTTTATGCAAGATTTTAAAAATCTATTAATTTACAAGTATCAAAGCACAAGATACATATTACTACCGCATGCTTCTAACACCCATCAATTTGGTATGTGTAGAGTCTTCCTATTATGCAGACATTTCTATGTATCACTATTAATTAATATATTATATTACTATAATTGTGTTTTAATTATATTATTAAATATGTAATTGGTTATTTTTTCTAGATGTCATTAAAATATATAAGATAATCATTGGATTCTAACAAAATACTTAATTTTTTTTATATAAAAAACATTATATTATTAAGCCTAAATTAAACAAATTTATAAAAAAAACATTATAACTTTCTCAAAACCATCTAAAATCGTACTGTAAATCGACAAAAAATAAAATGAAACATTAAAATCGTGATGTAATCTCGCTGCATTGCGCGAGTACGCTTCTAGTACTATATTATTTGAGTTAAACTTTTTACAATTATATTACCTTTTTAAATTTGTTGTTTTGATCTTATGGTTGTACATATCGATTTTAAGGGTTGAGTTTTTGTGAGAAGTTGAAGTTGCCATGAGAAGCGATTATCAATCATTGAATGAAAAATAAACGCATATTAAATTATAAGGATGAGATGCATATGATCAATTTCTATCTAAACCGCAATTACATTTGATTAAAAGTGATCAACGGTTCAGATCCACTTTTCATGTTAACCTTAATTTCTCACAGGATCATTCGCCTCTTGAAAGCACTTGGCCAATCTAACCTACTTTCAAGATTATTGTTATCTTGAAACTTCCGAAAATGTCTGATGTACAAGTTTAATATTATACTATGCTCAAAGCTAAAAATTTGCCTAGGTCAGGCGAGTTCTGATTGAGAATCCGAGATGTTTATCCTGTTTTGATTATGTTTATCAATTAGTTATGACTTTAAACATATAGTTTTAAAATTTTGTACTCATCATCATGATTTGTAATCTTGAATTTTAAGTAATGTGTATCAATAAACAATACTTAATGCATAAATGTTTGTTTTTAAGAATTTTTCTCGAATATTTTATAATATTAGAAGTGTACCTTGCAATGCAGGGCATTACATCTCGATTTTAATGTTCCATTTTATTTTTTTGTCTTTGTCGATTTTATAATACATTTTTTTTGTGGTTTTGAGAAAGAGATAATGTTTTTCCTATAGATTTGTTTACTTAAAATTTTTTTGTAGTTTTAATTTAGATTTAATAATGATGTCATTTATTTTAGGTTGAACAATATAATCTCTTTAATAAAACAATAATTAAGTATTTTGTTAAAATTCAATGATTATCCCAATTATATTTTTATATATTCTTTATATTTAAAATGAATTGTTTTTCTGTTATTTATGAATTCAAGAATCAAGATTTAAAAAGTTGTACCCTTATGCATCATTTACTTATAATCTTGTATTTTAAGAGTTTTTTCTTAAATGGTTTATTATACAGTAGAGATAGGAACCGATCCGGATCAGATTCATTTTTTTGTGTTTTAAATTAGGGACCTATATATTATGGAAAATAGTGATATTTATATATAAAACTGAAAAATAAATAACTACTTTATATATATATATATATATATATAGTGGAAAGATATTTTGCAACCCTTAAAAATGTTGCAACCCTTGCAACCCACATCTTAACCGTTGGATCCATGATCGACGGTTATTTTATTTTTATTTTTTTTTAATTAAAAATAATGGGTCCCATATCTATTGTAACCGCCGATCATGAATCCGACGGTTAATATGTGGGTTGCAAGGTTTGCAACCTTTTTAAGGGTTGCAAATTAAACAACCCATATATATATATATATATATATATATATATATATATATATATATATATATATATATATATATATATTGCAACCCTTAAAAAGGTTGCAACTCTTGCAACCCACATCTTAACCGTCGGATTCATGATCGGTGGTTACAATAGATATGGGGCCCAATATTTTTAATTAAAAAAAACAGAAAAATAAAAATAAAATAACCGTCGATCAACGGTTAAAATGTAGGTTGCAAGGTTTGCAACCTTTTTAATGGTTGTAAATAAAACAACTCCTATATACATATATACATATATATATATATATATATACACACACACTAGTGGTGTACCCACACGATGCAGGGCGGGTAATTCACAATTCCAAAACATTAGTTTAGCTCTGAATAATGTTTCTTTATCACTTTTGATTTTATTTCATGAGTTTACGTGGTAAATTTGCAAGTCAACTAATATATAAAGTTGAAGATTAATATGATGTATTAGCAAGATCGAATGGAAAAATAATTGCACACGTATCGGGCTTCTAAACCTATATACTCAGAAAGTTGTGTTTCGACAAATTAGGATGTAAAATTCACCTGAGGCGAAAATATAACCTTTGGTCCTTATATCATAGTGATTATATTCAATTGCAAAACAATTCAAAGAGAAAACGCCTCCCACCAAGTTCATCTGCTTGTGTATTCGAATTAAAGGGATTAATGAACAATTGCTACCATTTTTCTCCTCTAAAATATAATAAAATAAATGTTAAATAGATCTAAAATAAAAAAATTACCATGCAGTTAAAATGTGAATATTAGAAAAATGAATAGTCTTGGTCCCTAACCATCTTCCCAAACGAAGTCCACATTAACTCGTCAAGCTCCATCGTGCATGTACCTCATTTAGCGATGAAAACTCGTCAACATTATATGGAGTGTCCATTTCTAGAAGTTTATTACACATATCATAATCTATTTGAAATATATAAATAAATACTTATATTAATTAAAAGAAAATTATTAGACCACGTATATATATTTAAAAAAGTTGAGTGGTTTGCCAAGAAACTCGAACATTTATCCCAATTTGAAAATGCTACTATATGTTAATGTGATTGATATAACTAAAGCTCCATCGAGATTCAAGTTTAGGTAAATTAATTTATATTTATGGTCACCGATAATGATGCTCCATCAAGCCACAAAGGCTAACTATTGGATTGATGAAGGAATAATTGTTTCCGGTTTGTATGAAGCTTCTAGAAGCAACCAAATAAGTGCATACATGAATTGGAAGCATGTAATCTTTGGTATTAGAATTACCTGGAAATTTTCAGCTTCAAAAACAGTAAAAAGAAGCCACTCTAAACAATGGGAAAAATGAGGCTTCTCCTCCGATAATCGAGCTAGTTGTAAAGCTTCTCACTCTTATCTCTCTGTACAGGATAAGAAACAAAAATAAGTAGATCTCAAACAAACCAACCTACCTTTATTGACAATGTTGATACCATGCAAGAATTACCCAATTCAACTCGCCAAATGAACAAACCTGCCGAAAAATTCATTTTATTCCAAACTCTTCAAGGAAGGCTACAAATAAAAAACCTACAATCCATAATGAGAAATCCACTGAACCAGTAAAAAAACCAAGATTTCCTCCTTGTGAATTGATGCAAGAAACTATGTGTTCATCACCAATAATTTTCTTAATGAAGATAAATAGTAAATAGTTTTTCTTTATCCCAAAATCACCAACCATCTTATTTTCCAGCATGTTGCATCTAAAGCCAACATCCTCCAAGATAGGCATTAGAGTAGTACTCTTTTTAAGACAGGCACCCATTATAGTGAACAAAACAGGCGTAAATGAAGTCCAAGATATATGATTGAGTGCTTCCTTGGAATAAACATGATTTGATCACAACTAATATGAAATGTATCTTGTAGAGTTAATAAATAGATTAATAGAAGGTTTAAATGTAGGGCATTAGTAATAATGAACTAGAAAATATTCAATGGGGTGGGAGGGAAGCTCTAAAAACAGCCCCTAAATGGTCTGACAACAGCTTAAAGTTGCTGCTGTTGGAACTGGTTTTATGGCTGAACAATATTCAGCCCCGACTCAGTCCTACAGCCCTCTAGATAAAATAAAAACGGTCCCGAAATGACAGTTGGACAGCCCCTACGAGCTGTTACTCGATGGACAACAATCCTACACTCAAAACAACCCCTTAGCTGCTGTCAAAACATATAATAAATCTGGTTTAAGTTTATCAGATCTCAACTCAAATTTTTATGTGAGTTTTTCAACATATATATATATATATATATATATATATATATATGTGTGTGTGTGTGTGTGTGTGTGTGAGAGAGAGAGAGAGAGAGAGAGAGAGAGGTTCAAACAAGAACAATACATATTTAAAAGAACACGAGAACTAACAAAATCATTAGTGATTTTATATTAACACACGAAAAAAGGACTTTGGTTGCAGCTTCAGGTCTGCGTAGCTTTTTTGCACGTTAATGTAAAATCACTAATGATTTTGTTAGTTCTCGTGGTCTTTTAAATAGTTACTGTTCTCGTCTGATCCTCCCTGTATATATTATTTTAGTTAAAATTTAATCAAATTTAGTGCATTGAGCATATTTATAAACATTTTTAAACCATATCAATTTACAAATCGCGAGATTTTGATCCAGGTAATATCTATTCGTTTGGTCTGCTCTATCAAATCAGTAGTAAGGGTGGTTTGGATCAGTTCGATAATATGTTTTGGGGTTCTACAAAATCTAATTCAAATTATGATCTGGCCTTATGCTAACAGCCCTGTGCAGGTTATGGATTTGGGGTTTAAATTGTGTTGGCAATGGAGGGATATGGGATTCAGTATATTCAAATGGCCAAAAGTAATGGCCATATTGCATTTAATGAAGTATATACCTGAAATTTCGCAACCGTATCTCGTGTACTGAGAATGCTGCTGTTGAGTGTTAATCAACAAAATTGTTACTCTCGATCAATTCTCAAAATTATTCAAGAATCGAAATCGAATCCCTAACTTTCGAGAGGTAGGTCGCTCTCCCAACGGAATCTGTTTTATTATCTGAATGTCTTCCCCAACTTTACCAATCCTCCTTTATACAACAATTAGAGCTAAACAACTTCCTAACGACTCATTACAATTGAAAAAGACAGATTTACCCTTGCCTCCTATTCTTTCTAGAATAGGTGACACATATATCGGGTCTAACATTACCCGCCTGCCAAAGATGCACCTTATCCTCAAGGTGGAACTGGGGAAACTGTTGGTTAGCCACCACATAATCTTCCCACGTAGCTTCAAACAATGGTAGGTCGTGCCATTTTAGTAACACCTCGAGTTCTCCGGCTGAATTTTTTCTACACTGCAGCAGCTCTTCTGGTTCCACCTCTAACACACCTTCTTCGTTTAATTGTGGGGGAATGTCCGGCGAAGACAGATTCTGTCCAATGGCCCTTCTTAGTTGCGATACATGAAACACCGGATGTATGCGAGACGAGCTAGGTAATCTTAGTTTATAGGCTACTTTCCCGATTCGTTCAAGTACTTCAAAAGGACCATAATATCGTGCAGCCAACTTTTGATTTGATCCCGAACGTAATGATTTCTGCCTGTACGGTCTTAGTTTCAAGAACACTAAATCCCCCACTATAAATTGTGCTTCCACCCTATGCTTGTCAGCCTGGTGTTTCATCCGCTGTTGAGCTCGCAACAACTCAAACCTGATCTCATCCAACATGTTCTCTCTTTCGATTAACACATCTTCTACAGCTTGTACAGTGGCCGTACCCTCTTTGTATTTAAGAATAGTCGAAGGATCTCTTCCATATAAGGCTTTGAAAGGAGAACACTACAAGGCTCCATGAAATGTTGTATTGTACCAATACAAAGCATCGTAGATACTGCTCTACACATCTGTTAACCCTCTCCGATTGCCCGTCAGTTTGTGGGTGGTAAGCGGTCGAAAATGCCAACCTCGTGCCTTGTAACCGAAAATTTTCCTTCCAGAAATTGCTCAGAAAAATCTTATCCCTGTCGGACACTATCACTTGAGGAACTCCATGTAGCTTAATAATTTCCTTTGTGAAGAGAGCTGCAACACTTTGAGCAGTAAAAGGGTGTTTCAAAATCAGAAAATGAGCGAACTTGCTCAACCTATCCACAACAACCATAATTGTATCCATCCCTTCTGATTTTGGTAAACCTTCTACAAAATCCATCGTTACTTCCTCCCAAACTTGCATCGGTAAAGCCAACAGTTGTAATAGCCCTGCTGGAGATCCACCTAACGATTTACTACGTTGACACGTTTCACAATTTCTTACAAAATCTTTAATATCTGCCTTCATTCCTCCCCAAAATAGTTCAGACGCTATTCTTTGATACGTTCGCTCGACTCCTGAATGTCCCCCCATTGGTGACGCATGAAATTCCTCCAATATTGTCTTGATGAACGAAGATGTACGTGATAACACCAATCTGTCTTTGTACCAAAGTAAATCGTCTTTTATCGTAAATCCTTTGTGATCGTCATTTCCCATTAATATCTCCTGTTTAATCTTTCCCAACATCACATCATCACTTACTTCTTTCTTTATTACATCCCAATGCCTCCACTGTGGTCCGACCATTGCTGCGCATACTACTTCCCTTCTAGACAAAGCATCAGCTGCTAAATTGCTTTTCCCAGGCTTGTAAATGATATCAAAATTGTAAGCCATTAATTTGAACAACCACTTTTGGTACTGATGGTCTACCACTCGTTGCTCCAGACTTTGTTGATCGGTTCTTACTTGAAATCGCCGTCCTAACAAATAAGGCCGCCATTTGATAACTGCAAAGACTATCGCCATTAACTCTTTTTCGTAAATGGGTTTCTGTCGAGCTTGCATTCCCAACACCTGACTATGGAACGCGATAGGTTTTTCTTCTTGCATTAAGACAGCTCCTAACCCTCCGCCAGAGGCATCCGTCTCTATAACAAACGGTTTTTCGAAATTTGGCAAAACCAAAACAGGAGCTTGCGTTAATGCTTTCTTGAGAGCTTCAAAAGCACTTGTAGCCTCCTCATTCCATGCAAAGTTGTTCTTTTTAAGAAGATCTGTTAAAGGACGCGCAATCTGCCCATATCGTGCTATGAACTTTCTGTAATAGCCCGATAGACCTAAAAAACCCCTCAATTGTGAGACATTCTTGGGTTGCGGCCAACTTATCATGGCTTCCACTTTCGTTTTGTCCATTGCCACTCCATCCCCTGAAATAATATGGCCTAGATATTCGAGTTCATTCTTCCCGAACTCACATTTCTTTTTGTTAACGTACAAATGGTATTGAATTAATACCTGAAATGTTGTTTCTAAATGCAGGCAATGTTCCTCTTCAGTCTTACTGTAAACTAAAATATCATCAAAAAAGACTAAAATGAACCTTCTCAAAAACGGCTTGAATATTTCGTTCATTAGAGCCTGGAAAGTGGCGTGGGCATTGGTTAAACCAAAAGGCATTACTAGGAATTCGTAATGGCCTTCATGGGTTCTAAACACCGTTTTAGGGACATCCTCATCCTTCATCATGATTTGATGGTAACCTGACTTTAAATCCAGCTTCAAAAAAAAATTTGCACCACCCAATTCATCTATTAACTCATCAATTACATTAACTCATCAATTACAGGAATAGGAAACTTATCTGGAATCGTACATTTGTTGAGAGCTCTATAATCAATGCAAAAACGCCAACTGCCATCTTTTTTTTGACAAGTAAGACCGGGCTTGAAAACGAACTCTGACTATGTCTGATAATTCCTGCCTCTAGCATTTCTTTGACAAGCTTTTCGATCTCATTTTTTTGATATTGCGGATATCGGTATGGCCTAACATTGATGTTTTCCACTCCTCCTTTCAAGTTAATCGCATGTTCTCTTCCTCTTTTCGGTGATAATTCGTTTGGCCATTGAAACACTTCCTGAAATTGTTCCACTACTTCCGCAATTCGCGCTGGACAGCGGCGGTGATCTGCATCAGGTAATTCAACCTGCCCAAATTCTACCAATACCCCTTGACCTTCTTGTTTTATTGTCTTGCACATGGACTTCAAAGACACCAATGATCGGCCCAGAGATGTATCTCCTTTCAGTTTGATTTGTTCCCATCCTAATTGAAATTTCATGACCTGAGTATTCCAATTGACGTGCATGGTGCCCAACTTAGACAACCACTGACCCAAGATAATATCTGAATTTCCAAGTTCCAATGGTAAGAAATCTTCACAAACTTCTATTCCTTGTATCCATACTCTTACACCTTTACATACTCCTTGGCCCTTCATTGTTTCGCCTCCTCCCATGGAAATGTTGTACCCTTCAGTTGGGTACACTTGGATTTCCAGTTTTTCCACTAATCGTTTCGCAATAAAATTGTGAGATGTGCCACTGTCAATGAGTACTACCGCTTTTTGTTCCCCGATCCATCCTTCCATCTTCATCGTTCTTGGGGTCGAGAACCCCACTACTGAATTCAATGAGATATCCACAGCGCAGACTTGGTTTAAATTTGCCATTTATGTCTCTTCTTTTGCTTGTCCTTCGAATTCTCCGTTATCCGCACCTTGTAACACCAAAACGCTGAGTTCTTTCCTCTTACAACGATGACCCGGTGCGTATTTTTCGTCACATCTATAGCAAAGATCCTGTTGTCTCTTTATCTGCAATTCTTTATCGGTTAATTTCCTGAATTCAGGAATTGCTCCACTTGTTCGAACTGCTCCTGCCCCTTTCTCGTCTGTATTTTCGTATATCTTTCTCACCGGTGTAAACGACTTGAATCCTTTTCCCCGATTAACAGCTTTATTCCTTTCTTCCACCATTGAAGCCATCTCCATCGCCTTGTTTAGACCTACTGGTGACAGGAGTCTCACTTCCGCTCGTATTTCTGGTAATAAGCCATTTATGAATTGGCTCACATATACCTCCTCGGGAATGCCATCCAATGGTGCTGCCATGGCTACAAATTTTCTTTTATAATCTTTGATGGTTCCTTCCTGTTTGACCGACAAGAATTGTTCACAAAGGGTTCCTTCCTGTTTGACCGTAGATCTAAATTAGTCCAATAAAAGTCTCTTGAGTTCCTCCCAATTTACAATGGGCCTTCTCTTGTGCTCCCACTGATACCAACGAAGTGCATCTCCCTCAAATGCAATAATTGCCACTTCCAATTTCTCTTCATTCGTCAGCCTATTCAAATTTCCATATCGATCTGCCCTCAAAATCCAACCATCGGGGTCGGATCCATCAAATAAGGGCATCTCTAATTTGCGTCCTTTGATTGCCAAAAAAGAAGAATATTCATGAACCCTTTCTTCACTTCGATCACGTCTCTCTCCAGATGTCTGACCACCACCGCCTTCACTTCTCCTCGTTGATTCTTCTTGTAATCGTAAAAGAGCGCCTAATTGCTCCATAATTGTTTGAACTTTGCCCTCCAAGTTCGTCACCTTCGTCTGGAATTCTCCCATGTTGCTCTCCATCTCGTCCAACCTAGCAGTCGACGATCTCGTCATCATCTTCACCAGGTTCGTAATTGTCGCTCTGATACCAATTTGTTGAGTGTTAATCAACAAAATTGTTACTCTCGATCAATTCTCAAAATTATTCAAGAATCGAAATCGAATCCCTAACTTTCGAGAGGTAGGTCGCTCTCCCAACGGAATCTGTTTTATTATCTGAATGTCTTCCCCAACTTTACCAATCCTCCTTTATACAACAACTAGAGCTAAACAACTTCCTAACGACTCATTACAATTGAAAAAGACAGATTTACCCTTGCCTCCTATTCTTTCTAGAATAGGTGACACATATATCGGGTCTAACAAATGCCTTGAGGAGATTCTGCAGCGAGCTTAGCTGGTACTTTGTTTGAGCAAACAATTCTTCAAAAACGTTGTACAACATGAGATAAGAAAATCTCATTTAGTTGATGATCATGTGTACAAAAAGGGGTGTATATTACGTGCAATATGTAAGCATTGGTGATAGGAACACATCATTACCAATTTTCACTAATGATCAACAGAGCATACCAATATGCAGAGCTTTAGCAAATAAAAATTTTACATTTTCATACAGAAACTTGTCATTAGGGGTGTTCACGGTTCGGTTCGGTTAGTAATGAAAATGTGAACCGAACCGCATAAGGCGGATACCTAGTTACCCGAACCGAAACCGAACCGCGGGTTAAACCTAACCGAGCCGAACCGAACCGAAATAAGACGGTTACCCGCGGTTCGGTCCACGGTTACCCGAAGTTATAAAAAATATCATTTACAATATAAAAATGGTACCAAAATATAACATTTAAAAAAATCACACATAAAATATATAAAAATAATTAAAGTGTTCCAAACTAAAATAAGTTTAATTGTTTAATAACATCCATTTTTCGGTTAACATCTAAATTTAGTGATCCACCGTAATGATTGATAGCAAAAAGTAAAAGATTTTAATCATTTAACTTTAGGTTAATAAATAAATAAGTAATATAAATAAAATATTATGTATACATTATATTCGGTTCGGTTCGGGTACCCACGGGTACCGAAAATTCGAAACCGAAACCGACCCGTGAATACCCGGTTTTTTCGGTTTTTGGTTTTTTGATTTTCGGATTTTTTCGGTTATCGGTTTTTTCGGTTTCGGATCAAACGGTTCGGCTCGGTTTCTCGGTTTTCCAGTTTTTTTGAACACCCCTACTTGTCATGTTTAATCTGATTAGAAACAAAAGAACCCAAGTAAAATAAGAGCAATATGCAACAAATCGAAAGTTGACCTAGATGGTAAAAGTGAAAGTAGAAGTTATGAAATCTTACATTTCTTCCTTTCCAGACTTCGTACACCCTATTCGCCATGTAAAAAAACGAAAAGCCCCACTTCGGCAAAAAAGAAAGACAATTAAGCGGGTAGAGAGCCGAATATGGTCATAGACCATGGACCAAAATAACTCTGTTAGTTTCTCATCAAAGCAATTAACTCTACCAGAAACATACTCCTTTCTCACGATTTAAACCACAAAATAATAATCAAATTGGATCTATATGGAAACAAGTTTAACGTATCAATGGCTTGCTGTTGATGATAATGAATCAAAACAATAAAATCTAACTATAAACTCGATGATTATCGTCATAAACGACAATGGTTCCTCATAATAAATAGTAACGGAAGAATGACTTCAGATAATCAGATTGGAATTCATACCTTTTGAAGAAAAAGAAAAGATGGAATTCATACCTCCTGTTTTTATTTAGTTCAGATTTAAGTTCAGTCTTGGCTCCGAGTTTTCCAATTTGGTTCAAGTGTTGGTATAGCATTTCTACAGGACATGTATGATCACTTTATTAAGCAGCAAAAGAAAAGAGAACCATCAATAAACACATGGACAAACAAAATGATCTTCTTTAAGGAATATATAAACAAATACAAGGTTGCCTATCACCCAGTTGCCATGTTTGACAGAATGGAAAGACTTCAACAGAAATTCCAAGGTACGAGCAGTAGTGAAATCGAGGAGGGTGGTCTATTGGCTCGACTATGAGAATCACCATGGGATGAGGACAACAAAAGTTACACCGTCGAAGACGGCGATTGTATTGAACTCGTTATCATAGATGACACTCTTGATCGTTCTACAATGTTGGGGAAAGCCAAAGATTTCCATCTTCTAGGCGAGATGCTCGAGTTTTTTTATATGCGGAAGGAAAAGAAGCAAAGTTACCCAACCTATGTTGCGGTCAACATTAGGAGGTTCAAAAAAGGAGAATGGTGTACCAACGCACCCTTGGTCATTGAACGCTTGCAAAACCTGTATGATAGATTTAGGAATTTTGATGTGGTGCAAGGTTCAACCAGCAAGATCGATCTCGAGATCTTCCAATCGATGCTTTTTGCTATGGAGCGTTGGCTACGACGGTGCTCCTTCGTTGGATGTTTTGACAATTGATGATGATTCGGACAAGATGAGACACCTGCTGCACCGAATTAATTTTAGTTCTAGTTATATATATATATATTGCATGCATGTAACTATATATTTACAATGGTCGGTTTGTTCTACATGTTTATTTTGTATTGTATTTATTAATGCAGTGTCTTCGGATGGAATTGACATGGTCGGGAAGGAAAGAAAGAGAGAATTTTGAAATGTTACAAGAATTAGCGAGTTTGGTAAGAATACTTTTGATGGTTATTATAAATGTGGTAAGAATACTTTTGCAGTAGCGGTTTGTAATTGAGTAAAACTTCAATTTCATGGCTACATACAAGGAAAGCCAGACTTAGACTTGTATATACCTTTACATACATTCACTAAACTTTACATACTTATACATACATTCCTTATATGTAGAGTTTAGTGAATGTATGTAAAGGTATATACAAGTCTAAGTTTGGCTTTCCTTGTATGTAGCCATGAAATTGAAGTTTTACTCATTTACAAACTGCTACCGCAAAAGTATTCTTACCATCCATAACAACCATCAAAAGTATTCTTACCACATCTATAACCACCATCAAAAGTATTCTTACCAAACTCACTAATTCTTGCAACATTTCAAAATTCTCTCTTTCTTTCCTTCCTTCCCGGCCATTTCAATTACATTCGAAGACACTGCATTAATAAATACAATACAAAATAAACATTTAGAACAAAACAATCATTGTAAATATATAGTTACATGCATGCATGCTATATATATATAGCTAGAACTAAATGCATTCTAACCATTAATTCGGTGCAGCAGGTGTCTCATCTTGTCCTTCATCGTTGTCTGAATCATCATCATCATCAATTGCCGAAACTTCTAAGGAAGGAGCACCGTCGTAGCCAACGCTCCATAGCAAAAAGCATCGATGGGAAGATCTCGAGATCGATCTTGCTGGTTGAACCTTGCACCACATCAAAATTCCTAAATCTATCATTAAGGTTTTTGCAAGCGTTCAATGACCAAGGGTGCATTGGCTACACAATTCTCCTTTTTGAACTCGACTTTTCTCAGAAACCTCCTAATGTTGACCGCAACATAGATTGGGTAACCTTGCTTTCTGCATAATAAAAAACTCGAGCATCTCGCCTAGAAGATGGAAATCTTTGGCTTTCCCCAACATTGTAGAAACGATCAAGAGCGTCATCTGTGAGACCAAGTTCAATACAATCGTCGTCTTCAATGGTGTAACTTTTGTTGTCCTCATCCCATAGTGATTCTGAAAGTCGAGCCAAGAGACCACCCTCCTCGATTTCACAACTGCTCGTACCTTGGAACTTTTGTTGAAGTCTTTCCATTCTGTTAAACATGGCAACCGGGTGATAGGCAACCTTGTATTTGTTTATATATTCCTTAAAGAAGATCATTTTGTTTGTCCATGTGTTTATTGAGGGTCCTCTTTTCTTTTGCTGCTTAATAAAGTATCATAAAGTGATCATACATGTCCTGCAGAAATGCTATATCTTGATCAAGATTATCAACGCCGCCCCCCGTTTCTTGTTGACTCGTGGAACCAATTTCAGACGCAACAGCAGCTTCTAGTGTTTTTGTTTGTTGTTGGGGTTTTTTTCTTGATCTTCTGACATTTCTCCAATCACTGACATCAAGAAATTAAACATTGAAGTGAATCATAAAAAAGATGAAACCATAAGAAGAACAAGAAGTTGTGCCCAAACAATGTTAACCATCCTCACTAAAAATGAAAGAGCAATTATTGTTATTGCATTTCACAATATATGTCTACATAGAAGTCAAGCTTTGCAATTTTCATGGGATGAATATACATTTGCTAGTAATTGGAAGGATGTAAAGGAAGTCCATTCGATGTATCAACTTTCAATTAACTAGCCATCTCTAAATTCATTTATTATTAGTGTGTTGCCACCAAATAGATCATCATCATAACCCAACATATTCAAGCGTGTGGTCTAGATAACAAACCATAACCTAATTGATACCAACAATCTGATTCAAAATCGGTCCAAGAGTTTTGCATATCACAAACCAAAACCAAATAAGAACAGATCAATGGAAAAACACAAACGTAAAGTGGCATACATGTGGTACTTATACAATAGCTCGATTGCTATACAAAAAAATCAATTGCAATAAAAAACAACACAGACCTGTCTGACATAATTAATTGCAATCAAAAACAAAAATAAACAACTTAACGGAGTGAAAATGGAAAACCAGATTAGAAAACAAAGCTGAAAGGAAGGGAACAGGAATCACCACGAAAACAAATAGTAAATAAACCTTAAACAAATAGCAAAGAGATGGTACCGATTGCTATACAAAAACTCGGTTCCTATACAAAAATCGATAGTTGCATTCAAACCGATGTATAGTTACAATCGAAACAGGAAAATTGCAACAGAAACCCTAGCTAGCTGATCTTGAAGTCATGTGTGTTTGATGTATAGAGAGAGAGAGAGAGAGAGAGTTTGATGTAGAGAGAGAGAGAGAGAGAGAGAGTGTGTGTGTGTTTGGGGTGATTTGATTTGATTTTATTGCAAAGTGGCTCCGTGTTGTTTATATGTATGTATACTACTAACCATCATCATTAGCTAACGTGTCTTTTAATATATATATCTATTATCTATTATCTATTACTACCTTATAATACATTCATATCAAAACTCTTAAAGACAAGCCACAAAGCACAATGTACAACTATTTTATGCATAAAATTCAAAAAACTATGAATTTACAACTAAGAAAGCATAGTGTACACCTTGTTGATGCAGTGCCTTCTAAAACACCAAAATAAAACTTTGAGACTTACTTTCTTAGTTCCAGCACTCTTTCCAGCTTTTCTTCCTCTTATTTAGTATGTTCAACCCACTCTTTTTACTTTCAAACTCTCATGGATGCTAAACTAAGCTCTCACCTGCAAATAAAAACATTGAAACAAGCAACAAGCCATGCCAATGTTTCAACTTTTCTCTTTTAAAAACCATTCACTAGATCAGTAATAGCACCGTTCATAGAAATCTACCTCACCATTGAAGCTGATCTGCTCGACTTCGATTTTGCTCTTGCCATTCTAGCCACCAGAAACCCCGAGACCCATTGCTCTTGCCATTCAAGCCACCAAACCTCTTATCTACACATATTTAACTTCAAAGCTTTCATGAAATCTAATTCACTTATCCTCCACTTAATCTCTGCATATATATATACACACACATACATGTTTGTATGTATATCTTCATCTACCTTTTGCATATTTTTTTGTGGTGGCATGCTCATAGTTTTTGGCAAAGTTCTTATCATTTCTATAAAGTAACTGAATGTTAGTTACTTAATGTTTTGGAGTTGTCTTCATGCTCTTGTTGTTGATATTGCTTCACAACTTCCCTTTTGAGGGCTTGGCTAAATTTGTTGTGTTTAGAAATGAAGTACTTGAGATCTCTTCACACACGAGCCCTTTGTATATATCATCTTTCTTTGATCTTTGTCCAATGTCCACCAAGAAATCGATCAAAGGAGACATCAACTTTTTTAGAAATAAAGCAAAAGATAAAAACATTTGCACAAGATAAAAACAAAAGAAAAGAAATGGTTATGATGTGTAGAGAAAGTAGCATGTGTGGTCAATTCATGGCAGAGAAATACAAGACTGGAATCTTGGGCAGTCTCCCTCCCTCCTCTGCTTTTGTTTAGGATACAAATCTACAAGTCAATATAACAGCAAATCCTTTTTTATAGTGTCAAATGTCAAATTTGGACATGAATATATTGGTGTTCTCTTCTTGGAGCATTAAACAATGGCTTCACTTGGTGACTACTTTTAATGACTTGGTTATCTGTTTTGTTTTTATAACTTAATTTATTTGGTTATATGTTTTATTGTTTTACTATAGCTTTCAATAAATATTATGTTGTTTCATGCTTTTGTTTATTCATCTAAATTTTATTCATAACAGAAGCAAACACCACACATCAATTTATTGATTCATTTTATTTATTACTCTTGTGTTTTGACTGTTTAACATGTATTTACTAATTTATAAATTCATAAGAGAATCTTGAAATCAAATAAGATTTGGTTCAAAATGAAGTATTACCGATCTGAAATATCTATGTAATATAATTGTTTTGGATGAGTAAAATCAACATGTAGAGATAGCGGTTAACTGAAATTATCCTTCCATTTCTACCATGGGGTTGAAAATCATCATTGTCTGCACGACAAAAAAAAAGGAATTTTAAATATGGTTTAATTGTCTTTTAAATAGGATCGAACAACAATAAATTGAATGAAGCAATTTGTTTTAGGGTATTTTTTATTTGGGCCGTATGGATAGGGGTGCTCGAAAAACCGATCAACCCGAAAAAAAAATCAACCCGAGGTAACCCGACATATAATCGATACAAAATTAGG
The DNA here is from genome assembly GCA_023525745.1 of Arctium lappa. NCBI lineage: Eukaryota > Viridiplantae > Streptophyta > Magnoliopsida > Asterales > Asteraceae > Arctium > Arctium lappa. The sequence goes on from CM042049.1 coordinate 3,659,364, forward strand.
ACAACCCGAATCTATTGGGTTGATATCGGGTTAGACTGAAAGTAACCCGACCAACCCGATAAACCTTTTAGCGACTTATCTAAAATTATTTATATTTTCCTTTAATACGTACAAGTTACCAAAATAAAACAACTCGACAATAACGAGCAATGGAACTCATAAGAGGACATTATTGGAAAATTATATATAATACCTGAATTTTTGATGAACTCGTATATTCATTTGAATGATGGATCGTATTTCAAAGAAAAATTTCCTTATTTTTATGTTTTCAATATTGTTTTTACTTTATTTAAACAAAACCAAGCCAACCAGACCAACCCAACCCGTTGGGTTGCATTTTTGTTTGAGTTGGGTTGGGTTTAAAATTCTCAAACCACCAACATTGGATTGGGTTGTTGAAATGCCTTCAACCCGATCAACCTAACCCGTGAGCACCCCTACATATGGACATGGTAATATAATCCAATTGAGACATTGGGCTGAGTCTTTTTATCCATATCAATTTATTTAGAATTATTTTAAAAAAAACTTATTGTACATTTTTAAATTGAATTATGTTTTTTTGTCCCAATATTATATTATTAATTATATAGTTTATGAGGCGTTATGACAATCATTTTCTTTATAATTTTTAGTGAAACAGTATCATTATTATTACAAACTTATAATAAATGGATATTGCATATAATATTGAAATGTTTTGACTGCTACAACACGAACATACATGGTGGAACTTGACAATTGTTCGTGTGGAGTTCGTTCGGAGAAATGTCCAAAAAGAAAGGCTAGATGTTAGTTTAAGTTACAAATATTCATAATGCAGTTATCCAAAAAGTGTAATTTACTCTTACAACTAGAAGATAAAAAAATTATCCCTAAGTAAAAACACCATATTATCCTTAAATTAAGAAACCTTTCTAAATTATAACTAAAGGATAGAATGTCTAAGAATATGAAAATGAAATAAAGTATCAATCTATAGTTATAATTTTATGAAATTAAAATTTTTATATTATCAAATTAGATTGAACTTTGGTTAAGAATTTAGACGATTTCTACAATTGAACTTTACTTGACCTTTACATTAGAGCCTCTTACGTTTGAAACTTTGGAAACTGAAGTAAATTAATCTAAATAAAATTCGACACGGAGAAGAAAATGTTAAATTATGTAAACAGAAATTCATACCATATATTTTATAAATTTTGATTTGCTTTTATATTTCAAGGTGTTAATAATATGTAATGAACTTGATTACTTAAACGAACATTGTATTTTCTTTAATTAATTCTCTTACCTCTTTAGTTTGATGGGTTTACAACACCAAAGCTTTTAGTGTTTTTGTCTTGATTATTGTTGTTGAGATGGCATAAGAGGTGTTATAACAGCCATTTTCTTTAAATTTTCAGTGTAACAGTATTATTAGTGTTTAAAAACTTGTAGTAAATGAATACTCAATACAATGTTGAAGTGTTTTCATCCCAACCGAATCAGTATTTTCGCACGACCAACTTTATGTGGCGTTGTCTAGAGAGATCTCACAGGGCAATACAAAGGTATTAGTGAAGCATGTGAAAAAATTCAATCATGTTGAAATCTACACATCAAACTTCATTTATAAAGAAGTTTTACGTGATGAAGAAGGTACAATCAACTAATTATTGTTACATGTCCGGTAAAATATGTTTTATTTAAAATAATTATGTTTTTCTTTTTGCAGGAAATGCTTACAGATTGACGTTTCACGTGTCTTATCATATTATGAATCTACGGATATGCATTTTTATATGTGATTGTAATGTGTGTTAGGTTTAGTCATAAATTTCACTTTTTTTAACGAGTTGAGAATATATGGATTTGGAAACTCGGCACTTTCCAATTTCTTTTCCTAAATATAAACACAAACAAAAACATGAGTGTCAGATGAGTTATTTGCTTCATAATTGGGATTCACCCGCGCTGCATCGCGCGGGTACACAACTAGTATTATAATAAAGCATTTAATTCGAAGTTTTTAAAACAAATGTTCATGTATTATGTACCGAGGGATTATTAAATGCATATGACTTAAAATAATTTAGAATTTGTAATAAAATAAAAAGATGGACAGAATGAAAGAAGATACTTACAGCTTAAGCGACACAATAGTCTCGACAAATTTCCCTCTTGGATGAATATGCATGGTGCTGTCAATGGTATGCTCACACACCTTTTTTAAATTTTCCTCCTTGCGATCAACTTTGAAAACATTAACGCTACGAATGGAACACAAGAGCCAATTTCCGTTCTTCATTAGGTGCAATGGTTCATAATCAAACAGTGACCTGCAAGAACGTATCACCTTCATCCACTCTCCATCTCCATCCATCTTCCACAACTCGAGTCTAATCGTACACAAGTGGATGCATCCTCCTAAAACCGTCATATAAAAACATTTACCAGGAGGAGTTGCTATCTCTGTGAACATTTCAGTCTTGGTGTCGAACCTTATAATCAAAGACGATGACATTTCACTACTACTGCCTTGAGTGCCTCTGGCTAGGAAATAGAGTTTTCCGTTCACCAAACAACCAGAGCCCCATCCTTTCAGAAGCGAATCAACTCTTGACTTGGCCTTCCGCCATGAGTCAGATTTCCACGAGTATATATAAGCATCATTAGATTGGGTTAAAGCTAACAGCTTGTAGTCATCGTCACAAGTATTGTAATACAACCCATATCCTCTTGGCGGGATCCTGAAGCAATTATTATCTTTGGACAACGTCTTGTAGTCACCCGTCAAAGGATTCCATAAAATTATATCGAAGTAGTTATACCTACCACACAACGGTGGTGGATTTATGCCTACGCATACGAGTCCATTTAAAGATGATATAATCGACATCTGATTGCTACCGACTTCAAAAGGCATAGGGCGGTTGGCGGATAAACCAACTTCAGGAGTCTCACAGTCGATGGTACAGAAGTAGTTGCACGGCTTTGTGGCAGAAACGGCAAGAACTTTGTGGTGATTTTGATTATTGTTTACATGGTGGAGGTACATGTTGGTAAACGCAGGTGTTGTTAGGAACGAGCGCCATTGCTTGCAAACACACCTAAAACGGCCTAGGGACCTGTTAGGCAGCCTTGGTAGTATTTGGAACAACAGTATGTCCTCGGGCAAGATGTTATTACTACACTTCGCCATGGTCTTCGTCTATATATATATATATATGATCCAATTAAATAGAATTACTTAGTGTTTTCTATTTCTACTTTTCAAGTGAATTCAACGTCATGTTTAAATTCTGCAATAACAAAAGAGCAATATCAAATCAATAAAATAAATGGTCATCTCTAGTGTAAGATCCAAGAATATTAACATTGCACTTGGAAGACCTCTAAGGTTCTTGCATTTCACAAGTTTGAATACATTTATTCAATAAGCACAAATTAAACAAAAGAGTACAAATCGTCCGTCTCCTGTCGTTTATGAGTAATATATAATGCTTGTTCAAGTTGTCTACTTTCTAAAATTTCTTGGGTGGGGAGATGTATGCAGATCAAATGTTTCTTGAAGAGTTATTTCCAGTTTTCAGAAAATAACACAAATTTAACTTAAACTAACCATCCTCTCAAATTTCAGCCAGTAAATTGGTAATAATTGATTGATTAGTTCACAAAGATTGAACAATTCTTGTAAAGTATATCTATACACAAGTGTTGGTATAGTAGTATACAACAACTAAATAACTTTAAACTCATGAATGTATTGTAGCATATTAATAATAGTACTCAACTTATCACGAATCTATATATACACAAAGATTGAGTTTCTGCATCCAAAATCTCAGGGAAGCAAATAGGAAGCAATAATAAAACTACAGATAGAGCAACAAATTACTTACAAGAGATATAATTATATAAACATGAAGCCTCAACAAAGTATTCATACGAAAATTGACAAAAAATTACCAAGATTGAGGATGACGACAATCGTTGATTTGGGAGTTGATTTACGAAATCGATTTGATTTGAGAACTCGTGATGGAACGATCAAAGCCTCTTGATTTGATTTTAGGGTTGGGATTGGGAATTTGGGAGTAGGAGACGTGGTAAAAAAAAGAAAGCTTATCGCTTTGAAATTGGGCCGCCAATTTAGGCCCCTTTTTTTACATTAGTAATTTTTTTACACGAAATTATTATATATGTATCTATACTATATTATAAAAGAGACATAAAAAACTCTTAAAAACAACCCATTAAGCATTATGTATTATTATTTAATGTTAATCTACTTAAAATCTCTTAAAAAACAACTAATAAAGCAATATGTACTACTTTTAAATGTTTTTAACCCTAATTAATAAATTCCATCATTATCCCCCAAAATCTTTATCTCTAATCCCCAAACCCTAAAATTATGAAATTTGAATTCTGATAAACATAATCAAAACAGGATAAACATCTCAATTTAAATATAAAAAATTTAAAATATATAAGATAATTAATAAATTTTAACAAATTACTTAATTTTTTTATATAAAAAACATTATATTATTAAGTCTAAATTAAACAAATTTATAAAAAAAACATTATCACTCTCTAAAAATCATCCAAAATCGTACCGTAAATCAATAAAAAACAAAAAATAAAAAGAAACATTAAAATCATGATGTATCTCGCTGCATTGCGCGAGTACGTTTCTAGTTTTAAATAATTAAGATATTTGAGATTTACGTACCGTTTACCAAACGTTTACCCCGGTAAACATTTACTAAGCTTAATAAGTTATATTAACATAACCAATGAATATGACAAAGACCAATAATCTTACCCGGTAAAAACGAAATTCAATGATCGAGAGTCTTACCCGGTAAGTATGGGTTACAGACTTACAGCTCTTACCAGGTTAGTGTTTAGCGTGTAACTTTTTGAATAAGATGTCGTTTTAATAGACTAAAATCTTACCCAGTAAGGTAAGTGATCACATTGAATTTAACAGGTAAACACTTACCAAGTGTTTGAGTAAACGGTCCCTTAGTCTTAAAGTAGATTTTAGATAATACGTTCAAAAAGATTAAATTATAAAAATCTGAAAAAGCTGTTGTTATAACCGGTTTTATACATGACCTAGAGTAGGGCATTAAAATTTCATAAAAATTATAATTGATCTCAGATCGTCGGGCCTAAGTGCTCTCGGTCTAGTCGAGCCCAATTTGCTATCACCTAAGATTTTGGATGTTCAAGTCAAGGCAGAAAGAAAAAAAATGCACCTAATTTTGTTTGGTTTGGTAATTGCTCGATAATCTTTATTAACTAGCTTTTTAAACGAAATTAGGGGCGTTTTTTTTACTTCCATCCTGAGCATCCAAAGTCTCGAAGACTAGCCTTGCATCTACATGTGGGTATGCAAAGAAATCGTAGAAAGTAGAAAACTTGAACAAGGTTTTAAACACTATTTTGGTAACCGTGGGTCTTTGGACCAACCGACTAATCCTCGGATGACTACCAATGACCTGGAGTCAAGGTGAACCTCCATAGTTGGTGAGTAATAATGCATAGTTGGTGAGTAATAATGTTTGTTCGAGTTGTCTACTTTCTACAATTTCTTTCGTAAACACACATGTAATATAGATGATCGATTAAACTATTTGGTCTTCATTTCCCCTAATTTCATTTCAAAATCTAGTTAAATGATTATTAAGCAATTACCAAATCAAACAAAATTAGAAGCAACAACAATTTAGAAGTTTATAAACCTTAATAGATCACAACAGGAGGTACAGTTTTAAAAACAATATCTAAAGCACAAGGTACACTTGTTTTATGCATTTAGTCTTAAAAGACTTAAAAACAAAATATAGAACACAAAGGTACAACTGTTTTATGCATTTAGTCGTAAAATCTCTTAATTACAAATTTATAAGCATAACATACAACTTATAAAAACTTGTATATGTTTCCAATGTTGGGTCGGGCTCACATAGACACACCCATACGCCAGACAATTGTTATGTTCTCCAGGTGAAAAGAAGAGGTCGTTCACACTCCCATGTCCTGATGGCATCATCACATTCTTACGTTGAGATGCTAGGTCGGGCTCACATAAACGTTTTCACGTAGAGATGCACTCAAAAGCACTTTCCTCTCCACGCATTTCACACTGACTTTTTTGGATACTTTTAATTTTGCGTTGGTTATAAGGGTCCTTGTTCAAGCTTCACCCCTGAATCTAAACCCTATTCGAGGTTAATTTATGCTCTTTCTTTTCTTTTTTCCTCTTTTGTATCGATTTTGTTCTCAAGGTAATCATAAATTTCATGCTTTCCATGTTCTGTGATTTTTTTTCCGGTTCTTGATCGGTCATTATTAGATTAATGCTTTCTTCTTTAATTTTTTGTATCGAACAAGCTCTAAGAGCATCCACAATGCATGAGTCATTCAATATATGTGTTTTTGCCACATCATATTTCCACTAATTTTTTTTAACAAAAACTCATCCTTAAAAACCTTCTCCAATGCAAAAACCTTCTCAAAAACTTTTTCATCAATTACATTATAATCTACCCTCATCTATTTAAAATGTTTTATAAAAGTCCCTCATTTAATTTGTCGTTTTAACAAAAAATACTTAACTTATAAAAAAATGAATTCGTTAAAAAAAAATAAAGACGATAAATATATTATTTGATTTTATATATTTTTTAATTATTCGATATTGGTATCATTTTGATAGTCTTAGTGAAAGTTTTCTAATAAGGTATTTTGTTAAAAAATATATTTGGTTTTATTATAAATATTTAATGAGTTAGATTAATTAATTAAAATATTCTAAGGTTTAAAATGAAAATTATATTGAAAGAAAGGACAAAATTTCTTTAGACTCAATAGAAGTACTTCCCCTATTCTTACATATTCATCATTTTGATCAACTGATAATCCATATGCTAATTGTCGGATAGCAGCAGTGTAATTCCATATCAAAAGTTGATCGATGACGTCGTCGGACATAGTTGGAAGTATGAAATAGCAAGTTGTATGTTTATAAAAGTGAAAGAGAAAGTTATATGTTTCCAAAAGCTTTTTGTATTTAATAATTAACTTTTTGTAGATATACATAAATTATCCATATTTATTGATTTTTGTATAGCAATCGGTACCATCTCTTTGCTATTTGTTTCAGGTGGTGATTCCAGTTCCCTTCCTTTTCAGGTTTATTTTCTAATCTGGTTTTCCATTTTCACTCCGTTAAGTTGCTTATTTTTGTTTTCGATTGCAATTAATTATGCAGACAGGTGTGTGTTGCTTTTTATTGCAATTGATTTTTTTGTATAGCAATCGATCTATTGTATAGAAATCGATTGCAATCGAGTACCACATGTATGCCACTTCACTTTTGTGTTTTTCCATTGATCTGTTCTTATTTGGTTTTGGTTTGTGATATGCAAACTCTAGGACCGATTTAGAATCAGATTGTTAGTTTGTATCAATTAGGTTATGGTTTGTTATCTAGACCACACACTTGAATATGTTGGGTTATGATGATGATCTATTTGGTGGCAACACACTAATAATAAATGAATTAAGAGATGGCTAGCTAATTGAAAGTTGATACATCGAATGGACTTTCTTTACATCCTTCCAATTACTAGCTAATGCATATTCATCCCATGAAAATTGCAAACTTGACTTCTATGTAGAACATATATTGTGAAATGCAATAACAATAATTGCTATTTCATTTTTAGTGAGGATGGTTAACATTCTTTGTGCACAACTTCTTGTTCTTCTTATGGTTTCATCTTTTTAATGATTCACTTCAATGTTTAATTTCTTGATGTCAGTGATTGGAGAAATGTCGGAAAATCAAGAAAAAAAACCCCAACAACAAACCGGCAAAAAAACACTAGAAGTTGTTGATGCGTCTGAAATTGGTTCTCCACGAGTCAACAAGAAACGGGGGCGGCGTTGATAATCTTGATCAAGATATAGCTTTTCTGCAGGACATGTATGATCACATTATTAAGCAGCAAAAGAAAAGAGGACCCTCAATAAACACATGGACAAACAAAATGATTTTCTTTAAGGAATATATATATATATACAAGGTTGCCTATCACCCGGTTGCCATGTTTAACAGAATGGAAAGACTTCAACAAAAGTTCCAAGGTACGAGCAGTAGTGAAATCAAGGAGGGTGGTCTCTTGGCTCGACTATCAGAATCGCTATGGGATGAGGATAACAAAAGTTACACCATCGAAGACGACGATTGTATTGAACTCGGTCTCACAGATGACTCTCTTGATCATTCTACAATGTTGGGGAAAGCCAAAGATTTCCATCTTCTAGGTGAGATGCTCGAGTTTTTTATTATGCGGAAGGAAAAGAAACAAGGTTACCCAACCTATGTTGCGGTCAACATTAGGAGGTTTTTGAGAAAAGTCGAGTTCAAAAAGGAGAATGGTGTAGCCAACGCACCCTTGGTCATTGAACGCTTTCACTCAGGTTTTGCAAGTGTTCGATGACCAACGGTGCGTTGGCTACACCAATCTCCTTTTTGAACTCGACTTTTCTCATAAACCTCCTAATGTTGACCGCAACATCGGTTGGGTAACCTTACTTTTTTTCCTTCCGCATAATAAAAAACTTGAGCATCTCGCCTAGAAGATTGAAATCTATGGTTTTCCCAACATTGTAGAACGATCAAGAGCGTCAGCTGTGAGACCGAGTTCAATACAATCGTCGTCTTCGATGGTGTAACTTTTATTGTCCTCATCCCATAGTGATTTTGATAGTCAAGCCAAGAGACCACCCTCCTCGATTTCACCACTGCTTGTACGTTGGAACTTTTGTTGAAGTCTTTCCATTCTGTTAAACATGGCAACCCGGTGATAGGCAACCTTGTATTTGTTTATATATTCCTTAAAGAAGATCATTTTGTTTGTCGATGTGTTTATTGAGGTCCTCTTTTTTTTTTTTAATAAAGTGATCATACATGTCCTCCAGAAATGCTATATCTTGATCAAGATTATCAATGCCGCCCCCATTTCTTGTCGACTCCTGGAACCAATTTCAGACGCAACAACAACTTCTAGTGTTTTTTTATTCAGGCCGGTTTGTTGTTGGGGTTGTTTTTCTTGATTTTCTGACATTTCTCCAATCACTAACATCAAGAAATTAAACATTGAAGTGAATCATCAAAAAGATGAAACCATAAGAATAACAAAAAGTTGTGCACAAACAATGTTAACCATCCTCACTAAAAAAGAAAGAGCAATTATTGTTATTGCATTTCACAATATATGTTCTAAGAAGTCAAGTTTGCAATTTTCATGGGATGAATATGCATTTGCTAGTAATTGGAAGGATGTAAAGAAAGTCCATTCGATGTATCAACTTTCAATTAGCTAGCCATCTCTAAATTCATTTATTATTAGTGTGTTGCCACCAAATAGACCATCATCATAACCCAACATATTCAAGCGTGTGGTCTAGATAACAAACCATAACCTAATTGATACTAACTCACAATCTGATTCTAAATCGGTCCAAGAGTTTTGCATATCACAAACCAAAACCAAGTAAGAACTGATCAATGGAAAAACACAAAAGTAAAGTGGCATACATGTGTTACTCGATTGCAATCGATTCCTATACAATAGATCGATTGCTATACAAAAAAATCAATTGCAATAAAAAACAACAACACACACCTGTCTACCATAATTAATTGCAATCGAAAACAAAAATAAGCAACTCAACGGAGTGAAAATGGAAAACCAGATTAGAAAACAAACCTGAATCACCACTGAAACAAATAGCAACGAGATGGTACCGTTGCTATACAAAAACTCAGTTCCTATACAAAAATCGATAGTTGCATTCAAACCGATTGCTATACAAAAATCGATAATTACAATAGAAACAGAAAAATTGCAACAGAAACCCTAGTTATCTGATCATGAAGTCGTGTGTGTTTGATGGAGAGAGAGAGACATAAAGAGTTTGATGTAGAGAGAGAGAGTTTGATGTAGAGAGAGAGAGAGTTTTGTCTCTGGGGTGATTTGATTTGATTTTATTACAAAGTGGCTCTGGGTTGTTTATATGTATACTACTAAGAGCATCTCCAACAGCATTGCTAATTTTTTTTCTAAAATAAATAATGAAAAGTCAAAATCTCTAAAAACATTTTCTTCCAACTCCAACAACTTTTCTATTTTAGAGAATCAATCATTATTTATATTATTATAATATTCCATAATTTATCAACCCAATACACTTTAAAAAAAACTTAAAATAAAATGTTAAAAATTGAATCTTATTGGTTGGATTGAATAAAACAATATTTTCTCTCTCTAATTTAGAGATTATAGAGAATTCTTTATATTTAGAGATTTTTTGATCTTTCTCTATTTTAGCAAACCATATAGCAAAGCTGTTGGAGAGGAATAGCAAAGAAAAAGCCAAAATTTTCTATTTTAACAATGCTGTTGGAGAGTAATAGCAAAGAAAAAGCCAAAATCATCATTAGCTAACGTGTCTTCTAATATATATATATATATATATATATATATATATATAGTGGAAGGATATTTTGCAACCCACATCTTAACCGTTGGATTCATGATCGACGGTTATTTTATTTTTCTTTTTTTTAATTAAAAATATTGGGCCCCATATTTATTGTAACCGCCGATCATGAATCCGACGGTTAAGATGTGGGTTGCAAAGTTTGCAACCTTTTTAAGGATTGCAAATTAAACAACCCCTATATATATATATAGGGAGAGGTTCATTTGAGAAATGGTAAATATATGAGAAATAGAGAAGTAATCTTAGTCATTCATCTGGTCAACATTTGCGGCTTTGATCGCGAAGCACCGGATAATTTCTTGTGTGGTCTATAGAAGGTAGAGGGGTAATTTCGTAAAATACATGAGATGAGATCATATATGAATCACAAAGATTCATATATGAATTTGTTAATTAGTTCAACTGATTCATATATGAATCTTTGTGATTTATACAGATTCATATATGAATCACAAAGGTTCATATATGAATCTGTTAGTTAGTTCAACTGATTCATATATGAATCTTTGTGATTTATACAGATTCATATATGAATCACAAAGGTTCATATATGAATCTGTTAGTTAGTTCAACTGATTCATATATGAATCACAAATGTTCATATATGAATCAATTAAAAGAGTTCAGTTGTGAATTGTGCTGGTTTATATATGAACATATAGTTCATATGTGAATTATACATGTTCATATATGAACACAGTCCGTGTGTTTTGTAAAATTTACGAAATTGTTCTTCTATTTTTGGGATAGCCACAACTTTTGACCGGTCAAAGCCACAACTTTTGACCGGTCAAAGACGCAATATTTGACTAGTCAAATCCGATCTTGACCATATGAATGGCTAGGATTACTTCTCTATTTCTCATATATTTACCATTTCTCAAATGAACCAAACAATATATATATATATATATATATATATATATATAGTTTTACTGTTGAATAACATCCCATAACAGGCAGCACGGTACGTCCAACTTCATTTGTTAATTTATGGCAACATCCCATAACAGGTACAACGGTGGGCCCAACTTTATTTGTTTCTTTATGGCAAAACTCATAACAGCTACTTACTTAAAAAAAATCTCATAACAGGTACCGGTGGCCCCACCTTTATTTGTTAATTTATGATAAAGTGGTGTATCATTGTAAAAGAATTTTTTTGACTCGAGTTTATCAATTAAAATTAGTGTATATATATATATATATATATATATATATATATATATATAAGTAGTTATTTATTTTTCAGTTTTATATATAAATATCACTATTTTCCGTAATATATAGGTCCCTAATTTAAAACACAAAAAAAAATGAATCTGATCTCCTGATCCGTTCCTATCTCTACTATATAATAAACCATTTGAGAAAAACCCATTAAAATACAAGATTATAAGTAAACGATGCATAAGAGTACAACTTTTTAAAACTTGATTCTTGAATTCATAAATAACAAATAAACATCTCATTTTAAATATAAAGAATATATTATACTATATTATAAAATAGACATAAAAATCTTTTAAAAACAACTCATTAAACATTATGTACTATTATTTAATGTTAATTTACTTAAAATCTCTTAAAAAACAACTAATTAAGCAATATGTACTACTTTTATATGTTTTTAACCCTTATTAATAAATTTCATACTTATCCCCCAAAATCCTTATCTCTAATCCCCAAACCCTATAATTATGAAATTTGAATTCTGATAAACATAATCAAAACAGAATAAATATCTAAATTTAAATATAAAAAATTTAAAATATAAACCCTAAAATTATGAAATTTGAATTCTGATTAACATAATCAAAACAGAATAAATATCTAAATTTAAATATAAAAAATTTAAAATATATAAGATAATTAATGAATTTTAACAAACTACTTATTTTTTTTATATAAAAAACATTATATTATTAAGCCTAAATTAAACAAATTAAAAAAAAATATTATCACTCTCTAAAAAAACATCCAATATCTATAAATTTAAATATAAAATATATAAGATAATTAATGAATTTTAACAAACTACTTATTTTTTTATATAAAAAACATTATACTAAAGCACACTATCAATGCATATTCTTAAACACGTTCAACCTTATTCCTAAACCAGTTCAACTTCCTTCCTATCCCTAAATCCCTCCAACCCGTTCAAATCAAAATTCAAAAACCATTGTTATAATCATTTTCATGTATCTCTATCTCTAAACACGCCCTCTTCCCCCTATTTATATCCTTATTTAAACATGAATTTTGAATGGAGGAGGCGAGGATGAAATCGAAAAGATCAATCGAGTAGCGCCTTTTTTCAAACAACTGTATCAGGTTTTGTCTTCTTTTTCGTTTTTGTTTGACTTGCTTGAGTGTGTATTTGTTATTACCGTCCTTCTTGATTTCTTTGAGGTGTTTGTGTTTGTATATAAAGAGACTCGTCAATCGGTGGAACTTGAGAAAATCAATCGAGTGGTTTTATCTCAAATGGCGGTATCATGTTTGTTTTATTTTTCTCACGCATATTTGATTTCTTTATTATGAACAACAATTTTTCATTTCTACATATCTGGTTTCCTTCATATGTTTGTCTTTCATTCATTTCTACATATCTATTTCTTTGTTTGGATGGTTAACAAAATTTCTCAACAGTCAACCCATTTACCAACGGAGCTACACGCTCGAGGGCTTTTAATTTTTCATTTACGATAAAATTTTACGCCTTACTCACCCGGTGCATTGCACGGGCATGATGCTAGTAAAAATATAATTAGGATAATCAATGAGTTTTAACAAAATACTTGATTATTATTTTATTAAAGAGATTATATTGTTAAACCTAAAATAAATGACATCATTATTAAATCTAAATTAAAACTACAAAAAAATTGAAGTAAACAAATCTATAGGAAAACATTATCTCTTTCTTAAAACCACAAAAAAAAAGAACCGTATTATAAAATCGACAAGACAAAAAATAAAATGGAACACTAAAATCAAGATGTATCGCCCTGCATTGCAAGGGTACACTTCTAATATTATAAAATATTCGAGAAAAATTCTTAAAAACAAACATTTATGCATTAAATACTGTTTATTGATGCATATTACTTAAAATTCAAGATTACAAGTCATGATGCATGAGTACAAATTTTTAAAAGAGTGAATTACAGTTTTGGTCTCTAAGGTTTCGTATTTTCTTTGAAAGTGGGACCTATACTTCAATATCTTAAATAGTGGTCCCTAGTGTCGTCAATGGTGTACCGACACACCTTTTTCGACTTGTTACCTTCGACTTTGAAAACATAAACCTGATCATGACCACGGGATCAACTGTTTCTTATTCTGGTTTTCAGAAAATCACACAAATTTAACTTAAATTAACAATCCTCTCAAATTTCAGCCAGTAATTTGGAAATAATTGATTCATTAGTTCCCAAAGATTGAACAATTCTTGTGAAGTATATATATCTATACACAAGTGTTGGTATAGTATACAACAACTAAATAACTTTAAACTCATGAATGTATTGTAGCATATTAATAATAGTACTCAACTTATCAGGAATCTATATATTATATACACAATTAAGGTTCACAAAGATTGACTTTCTGCATCCAAAATCTCATGAAGCAATAATTTAAGCATAATAAAACTACAAATTACAGCAACAAATTACAAACATGAAGCAATAATTGAAGCATAATAAAACTACAAATTACAGCAACAAAGTACAAACATGAAGCCTCAAGAAAGTATTCATACGAAAATTGACAAAAACTTACCAAGATTGAGGATGACGAGAATCGTTGATTTGGGAATTGATTTACGAAATCGATTTGATTTGATTTGAGAACTTGTGATGGAACGATCAAAGCCTCTTGATTTAACCACAAGGTTGTGGCGTGGTGGTAAGCGTCTGGGACTTTATAGCGGTTGTCCGGGTTCGAGTCCCACTCGCAGCATTGTGGCCATGGGATGAATGCCCCAGGAGATTAGTCCGGGCCCAAAGTGGTCTGGAATACTCATTTAAAAAAAAAAAAAAAAAGCCTCTTGATTTGATTTTAGGGTTGGGATTGGGAATTTGGGAGTAAAAAAAGAAAGTTTATCGCTTTGAAATTGGGCCGCCAATTTTAGCCCCTTTTTTACATATTAATATTTTTACACGAAATTATTATATATGTATTTATAATTAAGATATTTGAGATTTACGTACTGATTACCAAACGTTTACGTCGGTAAGCATTTACTAAGCTTAATAAGTTATATATATATATATATATATATATATATATATATATATATTTTGAACGGTATACAATACACGATTCGGGGTATCCGGGATCCCATTCGGGGCCGACCCGACTAATCCCCTTCGATGCCTTTGAGAGAGCTTCGCAGGATTCGAACCCTGAACCTAGTGCTTACTCAGCATTAGACCCAAAGCCTCCACCCGCTAGGCTACCACCTCATTGGCCTTAATAAGTTATATTAACTTAACCAATGAATATGACAAGACCAATAATCTTACCCGGTAAGAACGAAATCAATGATCGAGAGTCTTACCCGATAAGTATGGGTTACAGACTTACAACTCTTACCAGGTTAGTGTTTACCGTGTGAATTTTTGAATAAGATGTCGTTTTAATAGACTAAAATCTTACTCAGTAAGGTAAGTGATAATATTGAATTTAACCGGTAAGCACTTACCAAGTAAGTGTTTGAGTAAACGGTCCCTTAGTCTTAAAGTAGATTTTAGATAATACGTTCAAAAAGATTAAATTTTAAAATAATTAAAATTGAAAAAGACATGAAAAACTTATAAAAATCTGAAAAAGCTCGTGTTATAACCGGTTTTATACATGACCTGTCCTGAGTAGGGCATTAAAATTTCATAAAAATTATAATTGATCTCAGATCGTCGGGCCTAACTGCTCTCGGTCTAGTCGAGCCCAATTTGCTATCACCTAAGATTTTGGATGCTCAAGTCAAGGCAGAAGGAAAAAAAATGCACCTAAATTTGTTTGGTTTGGTAATTGCTCGATAATCTTTATTAACTAGCTTTTTAAACGAAATTTGGGGCGTTCTTTTTACTTCCATCCTGAGCATCCAATGTCTCGAAGACTGGCCTTGCATCTACATGTGGGTATGCAAAGAAATCGTAGAAAGTAGAAAACTTGCACAAGGTTTTAAAAGGTGGAATAGGGCCTTGAGGCTTTTTCCCTCAAGGAGGCGAGGCGTAAAGCCACGAGGCATTTTCCGTCAACCAAGATATACCGAATCAATTTCCTTCTAAGGCGCAATGCATGAGATTAAAAGTGATCAAGGGTTCAGATCCACTTCTCACGTTAACCTCAATTTCTCACATGATCATTCGCATATATATATATAGTGGAGGGATATTTTGCAACCCTTAAAAATGTTGCAATCCTTGCAACCCACATCTTAACCGTTGGATTCATGATCGACGGTTATTTTATTTTTATTTTTCTATTTTTTAATTAAAAATATTGGACCCCATATCTATTGTAACCGCCGATCATGAATCCGACGGTTAAGATGTGGGTTGCAAGGTTTATAACATTTTTAAGGGTTCCAAATTAAACAACCCCTATATATATATGAAGACGAAGGATTGTGTGAGATTTTTTTTTTTTGAGAAGGGTGGATAGAGTTATGGTGAGAAATATAAGAATAGTCTTCATATATATATATATGAAGAAGATAAGAATAGTCTTCGAAGACACTGGTCCGTTCCTGACATTTTATGGGCCTGTGCGTTTGTAAAATCAGGGGCCCTCCAAAAAAATTCAATAAATGTTTTTCATTAGTAAAAAAACCGAATACAAAAAATGCTAATGATTCATGGAGGAAATAAATCTTTTTTTTTTCTTTTGTATAGATAAGGAAATACTTAAGATTTATGTACTTCTTATTAGGTAATTAGCAACTACGAATATAATGTACCAAAAACAAGAATAATTTTAAAGTCCTAATATATAGATATGAGTTTGACCATCTAGTATGGTTTGGTAAGTTTTTTAAAAGGTAAGATTTTTCTTAGTTCATAATAAGAAATATGTGTTATTTTGATACAAAAAGAGAACTTGTGTAGATGAAGTAATCGAGAGAGTCAATAAGAGATCAATGATAGAAAATATTATAAAGGTTTTCTAGACATGTAGACAAATGAGGATCAATAAGAATATGTAAGAAAAGTTGATTTAATAAAATACGGTAAAAATAAATAATGAATGAAAACTATAATCTACAAGCTCAATGAATTGTTGCTTGAGCACTTAAATATAATATTGTGGTGTGCAATGGAATCCCAATGAGAGATGAAGAAGTCAACTATTGATGAAAATATTTGAATTTTTTTCCTTCTTTTCTTGCTACACTAAATAAGATGTTAGAATTAAAAGTTTATAGAACATGACATATATATGAGACAAAACTTAATACGTTTAGTAGGAAAAACTTAGGGGTTGTTTGTTTACCTCTTAATGGTTCCATTAAGAGGCAACCTCTGAATCGTTAAGAGGTAAATCTTGTTTGGCAAAAAAAAAGTGTTGCCTCTTAATGGTTCAAAAATCCTCTTAATGATTTTGTATCCTGACCATTCCTTAACCATTAAGAGCTCTGATTTCATTATGAACAATTAACAAACAACCATATTTCATTTTACACTATATCATAAAAACCTCTTAATCATTCAGACCACTTAATCATTCTGCACTAAACCATTCAGCAACTGCCAAACAACCCCTAATTTATTAATCACAAAACCATGTAACACATCATAACTCTTAAGAACAATAGATATGTCGTCGAACAATAGTACAAAATCACCTGGAGAAGCAAAAATATCTAGCAATAGCCAACAAAATCAATTATGCAAACTACATAAGAAAATAGGACTAGTTATTATAAGCATAAATAGATGAAATTATCCAACAAAAACATACAACAACAGCAAGCACATGAGCTTAAAGTTGTTATCCGTTGAATTGTTGAAGCCCGAAAACAGTCAAGCAGATAAAGATAGCAATAACGAATAGCATAGGACTTTGGAAAACTAAGGCCCAAAAGTAATACGATATAACGAATGACCGATAATTTTTTTATTTAGTTTTTCAATGTAATTAGTTTATATTTTTAGGCCCTTGTTATCTACTAAATTCTTTTTGCCTCTTATTATATGGTACATCTTTTTTGGGTCTTTTTAATATATTATTTTTTTTAGACTACTAATATATACAAAATTTGGGCCCCTAATATTTTTTGGCCCTGGGCGTGCGCCCGTGCCGCCCTCCCTCAGGAACGGCCTTGTGAAGACGAATGATCGTGTGAAAAAAAGAGTTAAGGGGAGAAGGTAAGAAAGGATCTGGACCATTTATAACTTTTAATCTCACCCCCACCCCATGGGTCGCACTTGACACTGGTTTTGATCTGGTGCATCTCATCGTAATGTGAGGATCTATTCTTACATTCTCCCCATAACTTTTATTCTCACCGGAATTTAACCCTACATGTGAAATAATTAGGTCGCGTTTGGTTTGTGGGATTGGAATGAATTTTGAGGGATTTGGATTTCAAATCCATTCCAATCCTGTGTTTGGTTTGCAAGAAAGGATTTCGTTGACCGGATTTGAAATCCCTTGACCATTTTAAAATCTCTTACCTAATGGATTTCAAAATCCTTTGCAATTGGTCTGGATTTGAAATCCCCCAAATCCAAATCCCTCCTAGAAATCCAATCCATTCCCGGAAACCAAACGTACCCTTAGGTGTGTATCAAATGATAAGGTCAAGTGATATTCAATATTTTTCTCTTATGATGAGTATATTTTGCTATGAAACGCTCCTGAGTTCATGAGAAATTAGTTGGGTTGGACTCACTGGACCTGGCTCAATACCAACCCAATTGTTTCAGTTTGGGTTTTTTGTTTTTTGAACTCGATAACGTTTAGGGTTGGTTTATAACAAGTTTGGTTGGCTTGGATTGTCAAGTTGGTTGAGTTTTTGTGTAGTGCAATTATAATGGACAAACCCAGCTGGGTGGTTATGGTGGTACCGTATTGTTCTCCCATCGTAAGTTAAAAAAAATTAGGTTTGTGAAAGGTGTAACCGTATTATTTTAGAAGTTGTAACAATATAATACGGTGTCACCATATAAAAAAAATTATTGGTCTGTCCCGACTATTACCCAAGGTAAAGAGAGTTAGGGTCCCTCGGATCTTCGGGCCACCGCCCACACAACCCGTTAATCCAGAACCCACCTAGTACAATTTTAAAAACTCAATACATTATAAATATTTTAAAGCATAATCCCACTCGACACGTGTTTAAGTCTTTTAATATACTTTTTGGCCTTTCCTTTTCATATCTCGTTGTTTATGTCCCCTTTTTTTTTCTTTTTCATTTTAAAATATGCATGTATAATATCTACCGCTATATTACCGAAAACATTTTAAACTTTATTTTGGTAATCGTGGGTCTTTGGACCAACCGACTAATCCTCTGATGACTACCAATGACCTGGAGTCAAGGTGAACCTCCATAGTTGGTGAGTAATAATGCTTGTTCGAGTTGTCACCTCTCTTCCGTAAACGCTTCTACCTGGGCTTCCCGAACACTAGGGTTCGAATCCGGGGAAGACAGGATTTCTTTTCCGGTGCAGACTTATAGAGGTAGAGCCTGTAGGGTCCACAAAAGTGGGCCACGGGGCCTTGAGTCCCGGCCAATAAACCTTTTTTTTTAATAATGCTTGTTCGAGTTGTCTACTTTCTACAATTTCTTTCGTAAACACACACGTGTAATATAGATGATCGATTAAACTATTTGGTCTTCATTGCCCCTAATTTCATTTCAAAATCTAGTTAAGGATTATTAAGCAATTACCAAACCAAACAAAATTAGAAGCAACAACAATTTAAAAGTTTATAATTATACCTTAATAGATCACAACAGGAGGTACAATTTTAAAAACAATATCTAAAGCACAAGGTACAGTTGTTTTATGCATTTATTCTTAAAAGTCTTAAAACCAATATCTAGAACACAAAGGTACAACTGTTTTATGCATTTAGTCGTAAAATCTCTTAATTACAAATTTATAAGCATAACGTACAACTTATAAAAACTTGATATGTTTTCAATGTTGGGTTGGGCTCACATAGACACACCCATACACCAACCAACTGTTTATGTTCTCCAGGTGGAAAGAAGAGGTCGTTCACACTTGAGTACTTGACACTCCCGAGTCCTGATGGCATCATCACATTCTTACGTTGAGATGTTAGGTCGGGCTCACATAAACGTTTTCATATAGAGATGTACTCAAAAGCACTTTCCTCTCCACGCATTTCACTGTGACTTTTTTGGATACTTTTAATTTTGCGTTGGTTATGAGGGTCTCTGATCATGTTTCACCCTTGAAATCAGTGGCGGATCCAAGATTTTAGGTGAGCGGGTGCACAAACGAAAAGCTTAAGAAATTCTTGTCGATGTGTTTTTAACCAAGTTCCCCTATTGGGGGACTTTTTATGTTTTTGGTTGATTACGAGGGATTTTTTAAGCTTCTGTGTTGATTCGATGAACTTTTTTTTATTTATTCAAGGGATTTTTTTGGGGGTTTTTTGATTGATTTCAAGAGATTTTTTCGATTTTCTAGTTGATTTCGAGAGTAAATTTTGGTTTTTTGGGACTTATGCACCTTTCACCCCTCAAAAACGTATATATCATGGAGCACCCCCTGTAATTGAGGGAGGGGTGCACCTTATGTACCGAAAAAAATTTAGCCCTTACGAAATGAACTTGAGTGGGTGCACGGGACCCCCACTTGGAAAGGGTAGGTCCGCCCCTCCCTGAAATCCAAACCCTATTCGAGAGGTTAATTTATGCTCCTTCTTTTCCTTTTTCCACTTTTGTATCGATTTTGTTCTCAAGGTAATCATAAATTTCATGCTTTCCATGTTCTGTGATTTTTTCCGGTTCTTGATCGGTCATTATTAGATTAATGTTTTCTTCTTTAATTTTTCGTATGGAACAGGCTCTAAAAGGATTGGGTTGGTTGTACCTTAACTTCACCCCCGAAATCCAAACCCTATTCAATAGGTTTGGATTTCAAAGGTGAAGTTAAGGAACAACAGCGTTTAAACAATAAGACGATATTAAACGTTAGTAAAAAGATGAAGACACGTCGATAAAAACATAGCTTTTTATAATTACCTTTTGCCTATATTATATGGTGCCACCGTATTAAAAAAATTATGCCCTATTCGGCAGGTTAATTTATATAAACAGGTTAATTATGGGTCGGACATTTCGGGTCGGTCAGGTTTTGCTCACCCCTACCGGGTAAGACTCTCGGTCCTTATTATAGCTTTTACCGGGTAAGATTCTAGGTAATTTGCATGCTCAATAGTTAAGAACCGTAAGGTAAGTTATATCGGTAAGCGCTTACTCACGTAAGAATTTAATAAACAACCCCTTAAATAAATATGTGGTTTATTTTTTTGAACAAAAACCAGCGGATGATTATGTTAAGAAGTCGAAAACCAGCATAAGGGTTTCCTCCTTAACACTTTGATATGTCGATGTATCTCGCTGGTACAATTATATCGAGCCTCTTTTGAAGATTTCATAAGTTCTTAAAACTTGATCTTATATTGTTATTGATTGAGATGATTTATTTGCAAATTCCGGTCAACCTCATCACATTTCCGTGATTGCCGAAAACCAGCCATCCATATAATTATGATCTCTATGTCACATACAAGCCGCATTCCGTGGGTCCACAACTAATATTATAATAAAGCATTTAATTCAAAGTCTTTAAAACAAATGTTCATGCATTATGTACCGAGCGAGTATTAAATGCATATTACTTAAAATTATTTAGAATTTATAATAAAATGAAAAGATGGACAGAATGAATGAAGCTACTTACCGCTTAAGCGACACAATAGTCTCGACAAATTTCCCTCTTGAAAGAATAACCATGGTGCCATCAATGGTATGCACACATGCAATTTTAGATTTTTCCTCCTTACGATGGACATTGAGAACAATAACATTACGAATGGAACACAAGAGCCAATTTCCGTTCTTCATTAGGTGAAATGGTTGATCATCAAACAGTGACCTACAAGAACGTATCACCTTCACCCACTCTCCATCTCCATCCATCTTCCACAACTCGAGCCTATCACTATCTATTTCCGGAAACATACACAAGTGGATGCATCCTCCTACAACCGTCATATAAAAACATTCACCAGGAGGAGTTGCTATCTCTGTGAACATTTCAGTCTTTGTGTCGAACCTTATAATCAAAGACGACATGTCACTACTACCGCCTTGAGTGCCTTTGACTAGGAAATAGAGTTTTCCGTTCACCAAACAACCAGAGCCCCATCTTTTCAGAAGCGAATCGACTCTTGACTTGGCCTTCCGCCATGAGTCAGATTTCCACGAGTATATATAAGAATCGCTAGACTGGGTTACATGTAACAGCTTGTAGTCATCGTCACAACTACTGTAATACAACCCATATCCTCTTGGCGGGATCCTGAAGTAATTATTATCTTTAGACATCGTCTTGTAGTCACCCGTCAAAGGATTCCATAAAATTATATCCATGTAGTTACACCCACCATACAACCGCGATGGATATATGCCTACACATACGAGTCCATTTAAAGATGATATAATCGACATAAGATTGCTACCGACTTCAAAGGGCAAAGGGCGGTTGGCAGATAAACCAACTTCAGGAGTCTCACAGTCGATGGTACAGAAATAGTTGCACGGCTTTGTGGCAGAAATGACAAGAAGTTTGTGGTGATTTTGATTATTGTTTACATGGTGGAGGTACATGTTTGTAAACGCAGGTGTTGTTAGGAACGAGCGCCATTGCTTGCAAACACACATAAAACGGCCTAGGGACCTGTTAGGCAGCCTTGGTAGTATTTGGAACAACAGTATATCCTCGGGCAAGATGTTATTACTCTGCTTCACCATGGTCTTCGTCTATATATATATATATATATAACAAAATGAAACTATTTGGTTTAATTCTGCAACAAGAAAAAAAAACAATATCAAAATTAATAAAATAAATAGTCATGTATAGGTGTAAAAATCAAAACTCTCCTAACAACCATATTGATCCAACAATATTAACATTGGAAGACCTCTAAGGTTCTTGCAGTTCACAAGTTTGAATACATTCATTCAGGGTGTTTGGGATTGCTTATTTAAACTCCTTATTGACTTATAACTTTTCCACACCGCTAATAAGCTATTTTTAGTGTTTGGGTTGGAAGAAAAAAATGCTTAGCTTTTCCACACTGCTAATAAGAAGTTTTTGATAAGTTAAACTATTATGACTTATCAACTTATTTGAAACAACTTATGACTTTTTTTGGTTATTTTACATGTATAAGCAATCCCAAACACCCCTAAATAACAACTTATTAACTTATTACGTTTTGGTACCACAATAAGTTAATCCAAACACTTTTTATAAAACTTTTTTTGTCACCACAATAAGATGATAAACACTTTTAAGGAAAAAAAACATAAGTGGTATGGTATATAACAACTAAATAACATAACAATTTTAAA
Source organism: Arctium lappa (assembly GCA_023525745.1). NCBI lineage: Eukaryota > Viridiplantae > Streptophyta > Magnoliopsida > Asterales > Asteraceae > Arctium > Arctium lappa. The sequence goes on from CM042049.1 coordinate 3,682,579, forward strand.
CTCATGAATGTATTGTAGCATATTAATAATAGTACTGAACTTATCAGGAATCTATATATACACAATTAAGGTTCACAAAGGTGGACTTTTCTGAAACACAAGGGTTGTGGCGTACCGGTTAAGACCTGGGGATGTGGTGGAATATCCTCTATCGCCCAGGGTTCAAACCCAGACGAACACAACAATTGTGGCCACTAACGTTTAATCAGGGTTGAAGTCTTGTAGTCATAGTTTGTCAAAGGATTATTTTAGACATAGCTTATGACACACTCCCAAAAAAAAATTTGACTTTCTGCATCCAAAATCTCAGGGCAGCAAATAGGAAGCATAATAAAACTACAAATTAAGACAAAAATTACAGCAACAAATTACAAGAGATATAAACATGAAGCCTCAACAAAGTATACATACGAAAATTGACAAAAAAATTACCAGGATTGAAGATGACGAGAATCGTTGATTTGGGAATTGATTTACGAAATCGATTTGATTTGAGATGGAACGATGGAGATTAAAAAGCCTCTTGATTTGATTTTAGGTTTGGAATTTGGGAGTAGTAGTAGACATCGTAAAAAAAAACTTATCGCTTTGAAATTGGGCCGCCAAGTTAGGCCCGTTTTTTACATTAATTTGGGTTTCGGCATTGCCCATCACCCGGGCGGATCTCGTTCATATCATTAAAAAAGAAGTTGTTACAAGCATTGTCAATACAAGAATTAAGAAAAGTGGGCATGCTATCAAAATAAGCAATGCGGTCAAGAGTGCAAGCGTGCCTAGCTAATAAATGGGCCGACCCGGTAGCGAGACGGTTGACCCAATGAACGGAGATATGATCTTTCGAGTTAAGGATGTGTCTAATATCCTTGATGATGTCGCCGAACTCCGAATTGTCCATGTATGTGTCATAGATCGCTTCCACAACAATCTTGGCATCGGATTCAATTATAAAATGATTATCATCACGACTTGAGATCCAATGAAGAGCATCACGGATAGCAAGGGCTTCGCATTCTCTCGTGGACGGGACGAAAAAACAAGGTGAGGCGAAAGCCGAGACGAAGGCACCCCGAATTGTCACGAAGGACGGCACCAAAACCTGCTTTATGATTCGAGGCAAAGACTGTTGCGTCCACATTGAGAAAACCAACACGCATCGGTTGCCAACTAGGGAAGTGAAAGGGTTCAGGAGGATTTGAAAGATACCGAATGGAGTTAGTCGAGGCTCTCCAATCCGCTAGCATAATTTTAGCGTGAAGAGTCACTGAAGAAGTGTCGCTTGGACCGTCATTCCAAAGAACATCATTTCGACGAAACCAAATGCTCCATAAGATCATGAAGAAAAGGTCTCGTGATTGACCCGAGTTGTCTCGAATGAATTTAAAGACCAACTCGTGCAAGGAATTGATCGCAAGGAGTATATCCTCGATGATACTCCCAAGACCCATCTCGTGCCAAATCGGCCTAGTCAAAGGGCATCCGACCAAAGCGTGCCAAAAGTTTTCCATATCGGGTGGGTAACACATTCCTAATAGCCCTCCACGTGAAAATTTTGACTTTATTAGGAATATTGGCATTGCAAAGAGTATTCCAATCACCATTCAAGAAGAGATAAGATGTCGGGGGCAATTAATTCCGTGATAGTGCGATAGCTAGACTTTATTATATATGTAATTATAATTAAGATATTTGAGATTTAGTGTTGAAGTAGATTTTAGATAATATGTTTTGAAAGATTAGAGTAAACTCTAATTTTGGTCCCTAAGGTTTGGTGATTTCTTTGAAAGAGAGACTGTGGTTTCCTTATTCAAGTTTTGGTCCTCATGGTTTGGATTTTGCTTTGAAAGAGTTCCCTAGATACTAACACCGTTAAAAGGCTCCGTTAGAGTCAGGAGCATTTTCGTCCAACCATATTTTATTCCCATTTTGCAATTCCTTTTTGTTTTTTCTTCTTTTTGTAAAAACATCAAATTTTAGGACCAAACCTCTAAATTACAAATTCTTAAACTTCCTTCTTCTTCCCCAAATATCAACTAAAAAAAGAAAAAAGAAAAAAAACCCAAATGATCTTCATCTTCATCAATGTCTCCAACATATTTCCCCCTCCGGTGGGAGAGCACCGGCGACCAATGGTGGTACGCTTCTCCAATCGATTGGGCCGCCAACGGCCACTACGACTTAGTCCGTGAGCTTCTCCGCTTGGACGGTAACAACTTAATCAAGCTAACATCCCTCTGCCGTATACAACGACTTGAGGTTGTTTCGGACGATGAACACCAGTTTCATGATGTTGCCAAGAACCGTTGTTTGGTCGCCATTACACGAAGGTGAATGCAAAAGAGGAACCAATAACCTTGTTTTGTCTACGTTTTTTTGGCCACTATTAGTTTGCTCTTGCTTCCATCTTTGTTGGTGTGAACTATTTGTAATGGGTTTGGTTTTTTATAATGTTTGCCTTTCAGGAAAAAAAAAAAAAAAGGAAGAAACTCTTTGAAACACAGATTGAGTTGTTCAATTTTGGGTGCTGGTGTACATTTTGGCTAATAATTTTGGAGAAACAATTATTTTTTGCTGTTTAAATTTTGTTGGATTTCTTGCATTTTTGTTCATCAATAGACCAACTTATTACTTCAGATTTGGTTCTCACAGTTTTGGTTTATAATCTATCATTTTTGGAAGATAGGTTTTGAATCTTGAAGCTTTTCTGATCTGGCTTTGGTTGGAATTGGGAAAAGGAAAAAAAAGATGTGTTGCTATTAAGTTTCTTGATTTTCTTGATTATTTGTTCATCAATAGATCATAAAAATGGTTTTTTTATGGGTTTTGTTCAAAATGATATACAACATCTTCTTTTGATTCTAGGGTTCCTCAATAATTTGAAATGGGGGAGATAATTCGAAAAAGATGAAGATGAGTTTCGAAGTTGTTAACATATTTGGTTCCTTGATTTTTATGATTTTATACAATAATAAGAAGAAATAATAAAAAGTGCAAAAAAGGGACTAAAATATAGTTGGACGAAAATGCCTCTGGCTTTAACGGAGCTTTTTAACGGTGTTAGTGTACAGGGACCTCTTTCAAAACAAAATCCAAACCATGAGGACCAAAACTTGAATTATGAAACCACATGTCTCTCTTTCAAAGAAATCACCAAACCTCAGGGACCAAAGTTGGAGTTTACTCGAAAGATTAAATTTTAAAAAACTTGAAAATTGAAAAAGACTTGAAAAACTTATAAAAATCTAAAAAAACTTGTGTTATAACCGGTCTTATACATGACTTGTTCAGAGTAGGGCCTTGATTTTTTTTTTTTGGAATGGTAGGGCCTTGAAATTTCATAAAAATTGTAACTGATCTCACAGATCATCGGGCCATAACTTCTCTCGGTCGAGTCGGACCCAATTTGGCCGTCTCTATTAGGAAGCATTGAGTTACAACTACTTAGGTTGGACTCACTTGGACCTGGCTCAATACCAACCCAATTGTTTTGGTTTTGTTTTTTTGTTTTTTAAACTCGATAATGTTTAGGGTTGGTTTATAACGGGTTTGGTTGGCTTGGATTTTCAAGTTGGTTGGGTTTTTGTGTAGTACTACTACCATGGACAGACCAAACTGGGTGGCTATGGTGGCATGCGTCACCGTATTGTTTCCGTCGTAAGCTAAAAAAATTTAGGTTCGTAAAAGATACAATGGTATTATTTTAGAAGTAGCAACAATATAACCATAAGAAAATTTTCTTAGTCCATCCGTAACTATTACCCAAGGTAAAGAGAGTTAGGGTCGGTGATGCCCTCGGATCTTCGAGCCACCATCCACACAACCCATATCAAAGGTTAACCCAAATCCACCTAGTACAATTTAAAAAAACTCAATACATTAAAAATATTTCTTTTCACTTTCTCAAATTTTTAGGACTTCTCATTTGAACATTTTCCTCTCTCTCCCTCTCACTATGTATATATATATATATAACACTCCAAAAAACGAAATACTTAAGAAATAAAGGTAGAGAGCATAAAATAATTCAAACGTAAAGACAAAAGGTGAAAAAAGAGAAAAGGATGGGGTGAGGAAAATGTATACTTCAGTGACCAAAAGTGCCAAGTCCCCAAAGTGCAATGCATGCGACGTGGGGATGGGTAGGGGTGGCAAAAAGTGACCCAACCCGCCAACCCAACTCGAACCCAACCCAAAATTAGTAGGTTGGGTTGAGATCTTCAACCCATTTAAGTTAAATGGGTCAACCCGCCTAACTCATTTATGTAAATGGGTTGGGATGGGTTGAAATTTTCGACCTATTTTCAACCTGATTTCAACTCATTTGCAACATGTTTCCAACCCATTTACAACATGTTTTCAATTCATTTATAATACTTCGTAACTTTATTTTATTTTTAATTATTAATCATTATTTAATTATAATTAATAGTTTAATATATGTTTAATGATTAAAAAACTATTAGAAAAAATATGCTTCCTAAATGGCTAAATCAGATTTGGCCTAGTTGACTAGTTCTCTCTTTCACTCTTTAGTAATTTCTCGCGTTGCCTCCTCTGGTTCTCATACACGTTGCCTCCTAATACCTTTAAAACCCTAGTTCCAGTCTTCCAGACTTCCGTTCCACAGCGAGTCGGCAACCTGTGGCTTTAGGCTTCCATGGCGAGTCGGTCGACTTTAGGTTTCCACTGTGAGTCGACCTGTATTTGAAACTTTTTTGAAGCTATGAACATTTTATTTGACTTTGTGGTTGTGGGAAACTTTGAACAATTTATTTGACTTTGTAGTTGTTTATTTGTCATGAAATTAAGTAGTTTTCTTTTTATTTTATTTAAAACTTTAAAATTAAATGGGTCAACCCAGGTTCAAACCATTTATTTAACAGGTTGAGTTAAGATATTAAAAACTGGTCAACCCACTACCAACCCATTTAAGTAATAGGTTGGGTTGAGTTGAAAATCTCAACCCATTTAATTAAACAGGTTGGGTTGGGTTGAAATTTTCAACCCAATTAATAAATGGGTTGAACTCGAACCCAACCCAACCTGACCCATTGCCACCCCTAGGGATGGGTGGTTACGCCCTAAACCGGCGTAAATTCGTCTATGAAGCGATGATCGGTGTTGGTGCGGAGAGAAACGATCAAGAGCGTTGGGATAAAACGGCTAATGAACGTGTGATGTTACGGTGTTGTCGTGATGGTTTGTGTAACACCTGAAAGAAATCAAGTAACTGACGTTCGATTTCACTTCCCACTCTTCATAGATCTTGCTCATGTTTATACTTGATAACCTTTGGGAGCTTGCCTTAGAATCCTTATCGATCGATCTTGGAGTTTGATATCGAGACGGCTGAAAACGAGCTTCGTGGGGGAGTTAGGCGACAATGCAGAGGGCAAGGTCACCTGGAAATGTCGTAAGATATGTACCGAGAGGGTCATGGGGACGGCGATTGTGCCGGCGAAAATGTCCCAAGGCAAAGTAGTTGGGCAATGTCGCTAATGTTGTACCGAGAGCGGGGTTCGGCCTGCGACAATGCCACTTGCTAAAGTCGTCGGGCAATGTCGCACCCGAGGCCTGGGGTTATAAAATCGACCTCTGCCCGATTTTGACACCATTTTCCTCTAAAATTCGTTTTGTTGGACGATTTTGAGAGCTAGGGCACAATTTTCTCCATCTCAAGCCTATCTCCTCATTAATTTCAACCTTGAGGTTGTTGGGAGGTTGGTCTTGCAATTAAAGCTAGGATATGGAGCCTTCATTGTGGAAACTCTAGCCTCCAAGTCTCAAGCCTTCAACTTCAAGCTTTCTAGGGTTTGCTACTTTTCTAGGTTTTGGTCCAAAAACCTAGATAGTGAGTGTTCTAAACTGTTTTTACAAACTAGATATATGTTACTACGTGCATTTTTACTAACCTTGGGGATTTATATGGCAAAGTTCTTCTTTATACTTGATTATTGATGAAAACTATGATTTAATTATTGTCAAATCTTTGGGGGAAATGACTCAATGTTAGTGTTGCTCTAATTATAGGAAAATGCTCTCATTTAGTGTGAAGGTTTCTATTATGGTAATATGTGCAAGTACCCGTGACGGGTTGTCATAACGTGTCTTTTGTATTTCATTTTATGATACATATGTATTCTTTGACCAACATTACCTATATTGGTACTACATGCATCTCATGAAAGCTAATGTGCTTCTGTGGTCATAAATGAGATGAGTGGATGAACCAAGTCAAGTAAACAGTAGGAGGACATAGTCTTGGGTGTCACCGTGTTGGTATGTACCTAGACCCCCGCCATTTGGGGCAATACCTATGTTGTTGCCCTCAAATGTGTTGGGCCTTTTGTGTCGCTCATGGAAGTTGACACTAAGGTATCTCGTCTCTTTGGTAGAATTTGGTTGGTGTTATGGGTCTCCCCTATTGATTCCATCTATGGATACTTTCATTGGTAAAGCTATATAATTGTCATTTATGCATATATTATTTGTCGTTCAACTTCACAAGGCTTTTTGGCCTAACACTTGTTTGGTGTCTATATGTATCTCAGGTTCTAGTGGCGCCACATCTAAAATGGTCTAGACGGATACGTGTGAGCTTGGGGAGTGCAAGTGGGTGCAATTTTTGTGAAGACCATTGTTGGATTATAGACCACACCTCTTTTGTAATCTTATTTATGTTTAAGGAATTAGATTAATAGGTTGTTTATTTATGTTATAATTACAAACTATAATTAAAACAGGTGTTTGTACTTTTCCCACTTTTGGGAGGCTCATGCTATGGCATTTCCACATACCACATTTCCAATTACCGGAAATTTTTGTTGTCCCATTTTTGGGTTGTTACAGTTTATGGTGAGTTATTCCGTTTGTTTTCACAAGTAAAAGTTTACGTTTGGTGTGTTATGATTGATTTACGTTTTATGGAAGTTTTGGGTCGTAAAAACGACCTGAAGTCTGTCCTTTTGGTCGGAAGAGCGATACGGGGAGTTTGGGTAAAAATCGAGACGTTTGATTGCTAATTATGGGCTTTACGGTGCACCGTTTTCGATGATTTTTAAGTTATTAGATGAGAATTTATGTCGTGGCGATTTAACGTAAAAATAATTATTGTCGGGTAAGTATTTAATGAACGACCCTTTATAAAGGGTTATACAATTATAATCTCGTACCAAAAAAGGCTCAAAATAAGCAAGAGCCAAAAATCAAGCCAATGTTTTTGGTGGATGCCCTTGTTGGGTCTAATTAAATGATAACTATGTTTTCCGTTTCTCTGGATTTTAGAAGTTATGGTTTTTGTCTTTGTGATTTACAATTCAGTAGGGTTATAGCATCTCCAACAGCTATGCTAAAATAGAGAAAAGATGGATTTTTGTAACTTTTTTGCTCCAACAGCTATGCTATCTTGTATGTTAAAATAGAAAAATGAGTAGAGAGATTGTAAAAATCTCTAAATTTAGGAAAATCTCTAAAACTTTATAGAAGAGGGAGAAATAATATAATAATAATTTTCGACCAATAAAATAATTTTAAATTTAATATGTAGGAGAGAGAAACAATATATTATTAAATGATTGATTATTTTATTAATAAAGTTAATGTTAGGATTGCTAAAATAGAATAGCTGTTGGAGATTAAAGTAATTTTTTTTAGAGATTTTGACCTTTTCTACTCTATTATAGAAAAATTATACCATAGCTGTTGGAGATGCTCTTAGGTTCTCGTGAGACCATAAAAATAATAGTGAACCTTCACAACAGAACACTGTAAAGATATAAAAATAAAAATAAAAATTGAAACTTCTTAGCAAATACACTTTGAAGGTTTTATCTTTCACCATGTTTTATTGTGAGAGTTCAGTGTTTGTAGTCTTATGAAAATAGATAATTCTCATATGATCTCAAGTATATTCCACCATCCCAACTTTGAATTTTTGTAAATAAATACAAAATTAGAATTGAATTGTACAAAAAAAAAAAGTTTATGTGCTTCCTAATAATACTTAAATATTTTATTTGATCTCTATTTTAGAAAGTTCATGATTAAAATTCTCTAACAACTAGTGGTACTTTATTTTTGCATCTTATGGGTCATTTATTAAACACTTATCTTGGTAAGAGCTTATCGGTTTTATTATTTTTCTAGGTGAACATGACAACGACCTAGTATCTTACCAAATCGTACTCGGTAAGAGAGAAGACAAAGGTCGAAAATCGTACCCGATAAATGAGTGTAATGACTATGACCCGGTAAACGCTTAGAGCATTGTTTGGGTAAAAATTTCAATAGTACATTGTCGTACGATTAACGCTGGACAACAGGTAAGGATTCCAACAGTCAGAACCTACTATGTCGCACGACCAAATAGATAATAGACGCCCTTTCTTCAAGTGACCTCAATTAAATTATCAGAACCTATCCGCAGTCTCTGTCGTACGACATAATTTCAGTTACTAACCTACAATATACATTATGCCATGTTTTAATGCAGGATTCAAAGATATTTATGACTAAAGATTGTAACGATAGACATCATCAATAACAAAAAGCATAGCGGACGCCATCATCAATATCAGAAACGGTCATATGCATTCAAAGACTTGGAAAATGGAAAGATGGAGTATAAATATGGGGTTGAAACTGCACATTTGGACATCTGATTCTCAGACCTTAGAAGCTCACAAATTATACTCTCAAGCTTGCTCAATCCCTCTCGAAGTTCAAAAAGCCTACTGTCGTTTGTTGCGCAACGCACGACCAGAGTCTAATTACACACGACGCACGACCGACTTTACTTTATTGTATTGTTTTACTTAGTATTACATCTGTAATACTTGTTATAAAGGACGACGTCCCTGATTGACGTCCATAGTGCACGACGACTTACACTCGTCCGCGGTTTTTACCCACTTTAAGGGGTTTTCCGCGTCACCAATTCTCTCGTCTTATTTACTTTATTTCTATTATAGTCGTACGATTATTGTCGTTACTTTCTTTGGTTGGATTAAGCTTCACGATTACCTTAAATTTTCCTTGGGAGATTTTTGGCATAAACAGTTTGGCGCCCACCGTGGGGCACCATCCAAAGGAAATCTTCAATAATCTCACGACAGACTAACGTTTTCTCTTAGTGTTTTCTTGTCCAGTTATTTAGGATAATGACATTCCAAGGAACTCAAGATCATATCGTAGCTCAAATGAACATGGAGCTAACAGCTGCTCGTGCTCGTATTGATGCCCTAACAACTCAAACTCGACAAGCGGCTGAAACCATCGAGAATCTGAGAAATCAAAATGGAAATAATATGATGGGGACTACAAATGCCTATGTTGGTACCTGGAATGTGCCCCCTCCATTACCAAATTATCCTCGTCCACCATCAATTAACCCTGCGACTTTTGTGATTCCAACTATGCCTATGGCCTCTATTCCATTCAATGGATATGCCTCTGATGCCTCGCAGCAAACTAGCTTCAATAGGTCTGGCCATATTCCATTGGGTACTTCAAATGGTGTTCCTTTAGATCCCGTTGCACAAAGATTAAAGCTTCTGGAAGAGCAGAATGAACGTGTCCTATCAATGTTGGCCAAATTACCGGGGGCAGCAGTTCCAGTCGATGTCGAGCCACGTGCAGGGTTTCAAGCGTCACCGTTCATTGATGAGATCGCATTAGTAGATGTTCCAAAGAAATACAGCATTCCAACCTTCAGTCCAAAGTACTCAGGCATCACTGATCCAACGGAACACGTCGCCCAATACAAGCAACTTATGTGGACTGTCTCAATACCGTACCAATTCCAATAAGTTTGCATGTGCAAAAGTTTTGGGGCGACCTTGACTGGGGCAGCTGTACAGTGGTTGATTAATCTCAAACCTAAAACTATTGGGTCTTTTGCAGAATTGGTGAATCAATTCACTCAGCAATTCGCTAGCAGCCGAAAAATGGAGAAGCAAACGAGCGACCTCTATTACATCGTGCAGAAGAGTGGAGAGTCCATCCGGGGTTACTTTAATCGGTTCAATGCGGAGATGATTAGTATCCGTAACTGCGACGTAAAAAAAACAATCGAAGCATACAAACGAGGCCTGGACGATAGCTCCGGGTTGTATCTCGATCTTACAAAGTATCCTCCGGAAACCTTTGAAGACGTACGAGCACGGACGCTTGCTCATATGAGGGTTGAGGATGACCTTGCTTTCAGAAATAAACACTCGGGTGACCGGAAAAGCTTAGGTGTTAAAAAGCCAGACTTCAAACCAAAGTCAACTAATCGATCGGAGCCTACTCGGCAGATTTCAAACGTTAGATTTGAAAAAAAAGGACCGACGACTTCTAAATCTGTCCAATATCCTAAGGTATCATCTTATGGTTTCCCTGGATCAGCTAAAGACTTCGTCGTGTCCTTGAAGCAACTTCAGCAAAACGTACGATGGCCAAAGAAAAATGATAAAGACAATGATAAGAAGGACAAAACCAAATGGTGTGACTTTCATAATGACTTTGGTCATATAACGGACGATTGCATCGCCTTAAAGAAAGAGTTGTCCTGGCTCAATTCAAAGGGTTACTTGCAAGAATTGATGGAAAAGAAAGACGCACGCCCTACATCTCCAGAGCATGCTAAGGTGATTAATTGTATCACTGGAGGTTCTGACATTTGTGGAACTACATATTCCGCTGCTAAAAGACATGCTAGTCGCGGTCCCGACGACCGACCAATTCCAAAGGAGGCACGACTCAAAGAGGACACAGAATTGGAAGCTATGCCCTTAACATTCGACCAGGCGGATCTTAATGATGTACATCAGAAGCATCATGACGGACTAATTATCCAATTGAGCATTGGGAATTGTCTGACCAAAAGGATACTCGTCGACGGAGGTAGTTCAGCTAACATTTTTTTTGATGCAGTGAAAGCGATGGGTATCGACAAATCAGAGATTACACGACGTTCGACCACACTCGTTGGATTTAATGGTGGAGCGACAAACACCATGGGGGAAATCACACTCCCAGTATATGCTAAAGGGGTCAACAGACAGACGAAGTTTAACGTTGTTGATTGCTCATCAGCTTATAATGTTATCCTTGGGCGACCTTGGATTCATGACATGAAAGTTGTGCCTTCGACGTACCATCAAACCCTGAAATTTCCCACGCAATGGGGAGTACAGGAAATTAAAGGTGAAAGAAAGGTCGCTAGAGAATGTTACAAAATTTCCTTGAAGCCCCCGAAGCAAACAGTATAGCAATTACAGAACCAGAATGTTCCTGGGACTGACGACGACTATCGCTTGGAAGCTGTCGTCCTAAACCAGGATAAGCCTGACCAGATGGTTTATATAGGTTCGACGCTCGACCCTTCCTTCAAAAAGCAACTAATTTCTTTTTTGCAGGACCACTATGATTGTTTTGCCTGGACGCACGAAGACATGGTGGGTATCGATCCGAGTATTATTTCTCATAAACTCAACATCGATCCATCATTTAAACCCGTTCAACAGAAAAGACGAAAGTTTGCTCCTGAGAGGAATAAGGTTATCAACGACGAAGATGATAATTTACTTAAAACAGGAAAAATACGAGAAGTCAAGTATCCAGATTGGCTCGCTAATGTTGTAGTCGTCCAAAAGAAAAATGGCAAATGGCGAGTCTGCATTGATTTCACGGACCTTAACAAAGCTTGCCCGAAGGATCCATTTCCATTGCCACATATCGACTCTATGGTCGACGCTACAGCAGGACATGAGTTACTCACGTTCATGGATGCATATTCTGGGTATAACCAGATATTAATGCATTCTGACGACTAGGAGAAAACAGCCTTCATGACGGATAAAGGTATTTATTGTTATAAAGTAATGCCTTTTGGTCTTAAAAATGCAGGTTCGACATATCAGCGATTGGTGAATATGATGTTCAAAGAACATTTGGGCAAAACAATGGAAGTATACATCGACGACATGCTTGTCAAGTCGAAACATAGATCATATTGGACATTTGAAGCAGTCGTTCGACATCTTGCGTGAATACAAAATGAAGCTGAATCCGACGAAATGTTCTTTTGGAGTTCGAGCTGGCAAATTTCTCGGGTATATGGTTACGCGACGAGGAATTGAAGCTAATCCAGATCAAATTAAAGCAATTGTCGAGCTAAAATCACCCAGAAATTTTAAAGAGGTTCAACGTCTTACAGGACGTATAGCAGCACTGAATCGATTTATCTCCCGATCATCCGATAGATGTCATTTATTCTATAATGTCCTACGCAAAAATAAAGGGTTCGAGTGGAATGAAAAGCATGAAGAAGCGTTGCAACAACTCAAAAAATACATGATGTCGCCTCCTTTTCTCTCTAAACCTGAGAAAGGTGAAGTCCTTCAACTTTACCTAGCCGTCAGCATTAATTCGGTAAGTGCAGTTCTTATACGAGAAACCGACGGACGACAACTGCCAATTTACTATGTAAGTAAGACTCTACTAGATGCTGAAACCAGGTATTCGTCTATAGAAAAACTTTTACTTTCATTAGTCATGGCTGCTAAAAAACTACGACATTATTTTGAATCACATCCTATAATTGTGGTAACTAATTTTCCTTTAAAGTCTGTGTTAAGAAAACCCGAATTAACAGGACGATTAGCTAAGTGGAGTATTTACCTCAGCAATTTTGATCTGGATTTCAAGCCCAAAACGGCGATCAAATCACAGGTATTAGCAGATTTCGTCTCAGATTTCAGTCCAGAACTGGAAAGTACAATGACGTCCGACAAATTAATTGTGGCGACTTTGCACGACACTACATGGACGCTCGACGTTGATGGTTCGGCACATATACGTGGCACAGGCTTGGGTGTCGTCCTACAGTCCCCACAGGGGGGCAAAATGGTATATTCCATACGATGCGATTTCAAAGCAACAAATAATGAGGCAGAGTATGAAGCACTAATTGCAGGAATCAAAATTGCTCATGACTTGGGGGCAACACGTCTGCACGTTCGAAGTGACTCGTCCCTGGTAGTTAACCAAATCAATGGAGAGTTCGCAACAAAAGATTCAAGGATGATTACCTATTATAAAATAGTCAAAGAAGAAGCAAAGAAGTTCAGTCACTTTGTAATCGAGCAAATACCAAGAGATCAGAACACTCAAGCTGATGCACTGGCCAATTTGGGGTCAGCACTTAGTCGAGCGACATTCGATAATATCCCAGTAGTTCATCTTACAACCCCGTCCATCAAGGAGGATGATAATATTTCAGTCGCACCAATTGAAGAAGAAAATTCTTGGTCGGACGACATTCGAAATTACTTAGAAAACAATCAATTACCCGATGATAGAATGGAAGCAAGAAAAGTTAGATTTAAAGCATCAAGATACGTTATGATTAGAGGACAATTGTATCGAAGGTCTTCGACGGGATTGAATCTACGATGTATTACCAACAAGGCGCAAGTACACAAAATTTTACAGGATATGCACGATGGAGAATGTGGAAATCACTCTGGAAGCCGTAGTTTAGCCAACCGGATATCAAGACAAGGCTACTATTGGCCAACGTTAAGACAAGATGCGACAAGGTATGTGCAGTTATGCGACGCATGTCAAAGACACACAGGTATGTCACATAAACCTTCTGAACCTTTGCACTCGACTTTGATTCCATGGCCCTTTATGAAATGGGGAATGGATATTGTTGGGAAATTACCACCTGCCCCCGGGCAAAAGGTATTCCTTTTAGTTTTAACAGATTATTTTTCTAAATGGGTCGAAGCAGCGGCTTTTTCCCAAGTCCGGGATAAAGAAGTCGTTTCTTTTATCCAAACTAACATCATTTGTAGGTTTGGAGTTCCATCTGAAATAACGTGCGACAACGGGACACAATTCATCAGTGACCGAACGCGAAGATTTTGTGAAGAAAGAAATATCAAGTTAGTAACATCGACGCCTCGATATCCACAGTCGAATGGTTTAGCTGAGTCGAGCAATAAAACTATCATTAATTCACTCAAGAAACGACTTAAAGCTGCCAAAGAAAAATGGGTGGAAGAATTGCCTTCCGTTCTATGGGCTAATCGTACGACACCTCGTACGTCCACGGGACAAACTCCCTTTTCCTTAGTCTATGGATGTGAAGCTGTGTTACCTATTGAGGTACGACTACCAACTTCAAGACATACGTCCGTTGAGCATAATTTAGTCGACCTAAGTTATGACCTCGACGCCTTAGAGGAACTTCGAGAAGCTGCTCACATTCGCATGGCGTCACAAAAACAAACTGTCGAACGACATTTCAACAAAAATGTCCAGGTCAAAGTTTTTCAAGAAGGTGACTACGTCCTACGACGAGTGTTTCAAAACACTCAAGAACCTAATGCAGGTAAACTTTCTACTAAATGGGAAGGTCCTTATCAAATCTCTAGTATCGTGGGTAAAGGAGCTTATAGAATCCAAACCCTCGATGGTCAAAATATCCCACGAAGTTGGAATGCAATTCATCTAAAAAGGTATTACTTTTAATTTTGTGAAAATTAATTTCTTTGATCATTTTCATTTTTTTTTTTGAGAAAGATTACTGACTTAAGCATCGGAGGGTCGTTGGTCAAACCAACGACCACCCCACTAATGTTGATTTTCGCAGGGACGCACGACTTATTTGAATCTCATGTGATCACGCATATACATTCAATATCAATGAATGCATTATTATGAATTGCCTAAGGTCGATCGAAAGTTTCAGTTGATAATGATATGGTTGTATGACTAATGTAACTGTTTATTTACTTATTCAACGAACGACAATTTATAAAGGTAAGTTATAAGCATTGACAAGCAAAAAGAGTTTCGTTTCATAGGATGTCAAAAATACAAATATAAAGGACGACCACATACGGTCGACCTTCAGGTGAAAAGTTCAAAAGAAACTAAGTAGGAGGAGCGTTAGACTGTTCCTGCATGACGTCTGTCCTTGCTACTACCTCCTCTTCTCCTCATTCGCTCCCATCCAGATCGTCGTCCTCGTTGAGATCCCTTTCAGTCCCCACCTTCTCAAGATAAGTCTTGAGCTCTTCGGCGGCCGACGCCATGGGATTCTTCCCACTCAGATGACGTCTCATCAAAGCAGCCCTGGCTGTGAGACGGGAAAAGGCTTCAAGCTGTTGATTCTCCTCCTCCAAATCTTTGACGTCGCCTTCCAAACCCTCGACTTTCTTTTGAAGAGACGCAACTTCACCAGCATAAGAAGTAGCGTCGGTAGTGGCTTTTATTTTCTCGATCTCCAGCTTGGTCGTTAACGCCTCAAGCTCAAGGACGCGATCCCTAAACTCAATCTTCTCATTTTGAGCTTCAACGAGTTTAGCCTTAAGGCTCTCAACCTTCATTTTCTCGGCCTCGAGCGCCTCTAAAGCGACCTTCTCCTTTTCAATAGCCTCGTCAGCCCTTTTCTTGACATCAGGAAAAGACGCCCTAAGACCTTCTGTCTGAGCGTAAAAGCTCAGACAGGCTTGAAAAGCCTGCATGACAACCAAGAAAGGGTTAACAGGTCGGAACAGTAAGTAACAAGGAAAATAATTAAGACATGATTACCATGAAGGAGAGACCAGCGGCATGGGCTCCCGTATCTTCCACCCTGGAATCCTTGTAACGATCGTAAAAGGTTGGGAGGAGGAACTTCGCCAAGTGTGGAAAAAGAACGTCTCTTTCGAGAACGTCATTTACCATGAAATCAGCTGGGAGAGTGGCTTTGAAAGTCATCTCTCCCACCATTTCCTTATTCTTTCCCTCGCCTTTAGAGGAGGAAGGAGGCTTCTCAACGCACGACACCCCCGACATGGGAGCATCCTTCGTCGCCTTGGTCGAGCCTCCAAGCTCGACCCCAGCAACGGTGTCCTTCGCTAAAGTCGCCCCTGAAAGGGACGACAGAGTGATCGCCCGTCTTCTTTGGTGAAGTCCGGGGTTTGCCTCGAAGACGCTTTGGATCCAACCCCGCGGAAGGAGCAGATCGCTTCTTCGATTTCTCCCTGCCTTGACGGGCAAGCTCCAGTTGTTCGGCCCGTCTCTGAGCAGCCGACTTCGTAGATGAATCTTCTGGACAAAACGAAAGAGTTAGAAAAGACATAAAATGCGAATTACGAAAAACACATTAAACGACGTACCAGTCATCTCTTCTTCTCTCTTTTCTTCTCTTCTTTCTCCTCTCTCCTCTCCTTGATGAGAACCTTCGACGGATGGAACCTCCGTAACAAAGACGACTTCGTCTTCTTCGTCGTTCGACCGAACAGAAAAAGAACGGTCAACGATACTCTTCTCCAAGATCCTTTGAACCTTGTTTAAAGAACCTCTGTTTGGCTTCACTTTAGTGAAGTCAATCACTGCCAAACAAAAAGAAAGACACCATTAATATACATTATAAAACACACGACAAAAACACCCGACAAAATAAAAAAACCTACCCGACTCATTCCATCCGGATGAAAACCATTGGCTATCCTCATCGTTCAAGGATGCCACTTGGAGGAAAACATAGTGGCGTTTCCAACCACGGTCGTTCACCGCAGTGTTATGCACCAGTACGGTATCTCCCTTCGTTCGAGGGAATAAACTATATCTATGATAGTTATTTGCTTTAACGCTGTAAGCTGCTAGAAGGTCATTCAAATTGAACGGAGCCCCCCAGTCGGCCGTAAGACGATCGACCACCTGGACAATTCGCCAAAATTGAGGCATTAATTGTCCAGGCGATAAGTCGAATGCATCTACAAACTCCCTGACTAAGGGAATAAATGGCCAAGAAAAACCTATTTTGAAGGGATATTCGTATAAAACGCCATACCCCTTCGGAACTTCATCTGGTCGTAAATCCTCCGGCGTCACTAGATTAACACCCTCGGGAATCTTAGCTAATTTCTTAAGATACTCTAGATTTTCTTCTTCTTTGTAGACACTAACAGGTTCACTCGACATTTTGAAATCAGAGACACTCACAGTGGCTTTTCAGTAACTAAGACAATCCCAAGCTTTTCTAGGTTTCTTAGCTAAGGATTTCTTATACATAAATCGACACAGAAAAGACTCAGAAATCGTACCTTAAATAGTGTTCTAAACCTCAAATCTAGAAATGGAAAGGATTCTGATCAATCGAAAACTGAATCTCGCCGGAAATATGAATTCTTCGAAAAGGTAAGTGTAGAAAAAGGATGAGATTGAAGAAAATCCTTATTTATACTATAATTTGGAAACTGAATCGCCATGAAATCAAATTGCCTATCGCCAAGTGACACGTGTCGTTCGTATCAGGCAAATCACTTGAGTGCATCCCTCCAATGCGTGACACATGTCCTTTATTAGCTATAAAATTGCTAATTTTACAGGATATGACGTCATTATATGGTCGAAAATGAACCGATTCGGTTCTATGCAAATTTCCCGATTTCTCTTTTGCGACACGTGTCTTAATTTAAAATTCAAAAAGTTGCCGCTTGAACTTTAAATTTGGGGGCAAACTGTTTGGGTAAAAATTTCAATAGTACATTGTCGTACGATTAACGCTGGACAACAGGTAAGGATTCCAACAGTCAGAACCTACTATGTCGCACGACCAAATAGATAATAGACGCCCTTTCTTCAAGTGACCTCAATTAAATTATCAGAACCTATCCGCAGTCTCTGTCGTACGACATAATTTCAGTTACTAACCTACAATATACATTATGCCATGTTTTAATGCAGGATTCAAGGATATTTATGACTAAAGATTGTAACGATAGACATCATCAATAACAAAAAGCATAACGGACGCCATCATCAATATCAGAAACGGTCATATGCATTCAAAGACTTGGAAAACGGAAAGATGGAGTATAAATATGGGGTTGAAACTGCACATTTGGACATCTGATTCTCATACCTTAGAAACTCACAAATTATACTCTCAAGCTTGCTCAATCCCTCTCGAAGTTCAAAAAGCCTACTGTCGTTTGTTGCGTAACGCACGACCAGAGTCTAATTACACACGACGCACGACCAGAGTCTAATTACACACGACGCACGACCGACTTTACTTTATTGTATTGTTTTACTTAGTATTACATCTGTAATACTTGTTATAAAGGACGACGTCCCTGATTGACGTCCATAGTGCACGACGACTTACACTCGTCCGCGGTTTTTACCCACTTTAAGGGGTTTTCCGCGTCACCAATTCTCTCGTCTTATTTACTTTATTTCTATTATAGTCGTACGATTATTGTCGTTACTTTCTTTGGTTGGATTAAGCTTCACGATTACCTTAAATTTTCCTTGGGAGATTTTTGGCATAAACAAGCATCTCAACTGATTCTCAATGGTGGCGTTTGGTTTTTAAGATTTGTAAAGGATTTTAACCCAACACAAGTTTCCCAAATCAAACATAAACATAATATTTGTAAAGGGTTTTAACCCAACACAAGTTTCCCAACCAGATCCGTCTCAGAAACCAAAAAAAAACATTAACATTCTCATAAAGTTATAAATTTTAAAGAAAAAGATGGACAGAATGAATGAAGCTACTTACACTTAAGCGACACAATAGTCTCGACAAATATCCCTCTTGGATGAATATGCATGGTGCTGCCACTGGTATGCTGACACACCTTTTTTAAATTTTCCTCCTTGCGATCGACTTTGAAAACATTAACGCTATGAAGGGAACACAAGAGCCAATTTCCGTTCTTCATTAGGTGCAATGGTTGATGATGATACAGTAAATTGCAAGAACGTAACACCTTCGTCCACTCTCCATCTCCATCCATCTTCCACAACTCGAGTCTACTCGTACACAAGTGGATGCATCCTCCTACAACCGTCATATAAAAACATTCACAAGGAGGAGTTGGAGTTGCTATATCTGTGAACGTTTCAGTCTTGGTGTCGAACCTTATAATCAAAGACGACAACATTTCACTACTACCGTCTTGAGTGCCTTTGGCAAGAAAATAGAGATTTCCGTTCACAAAACAATCAGAGCGCCATCTCTTCAGAAGCGAATCGACTCTTGACTTGGCCTTCCGCCATGAATCAGATTTCCACGAGTATATATAAGCATCGCTAGATTGGGTTACAGCTAACAACTTGTAGTCATCGTCACAACTATTGTAATACAACCCATATCCTCTTGTTGGCGGGATCCTGAAGCAATTATTATCTTTGGACAACGTCTTGTACTCACCCGTCAAAGGATTCCATAAAATTATATCCAAGTAGTTACACCCACCATACAACCGCGGCGGATTTATGCCTACGCATACGAGTCCATTTAAAGATGATATAATCGACAAACGATTCCTACCGACTTCAAAGGGAAAAGGGCGGCTGGCAGATAAACCAACTACAGGAGTCTCACAGTCGATGGTACAGAAGTAGTTGCACGGCTTTGTGGCAAAAACGACAAGAAGTTTGTGGTGATTTTGATTATTGTTTACATGGTGGAGGTACATGTTGGTAAACACAGGTGTTGTTAGGAACGAGCGCCATTGTTTGCAAACACACCTAAAACGGCCTAGGGACCTGTTAGGCAGCCTTGGTAGTATTTGGAACAACAGTATGTCCTCGGGCAAGATGTTATTACTACACTTCGCCATGGTCTTCGTCTCTCTCTCTCTCTCTCTCTCTCTCTATATATATATATATATATATATATATGAACAAAATGAAACTATTTGGTTTTCCAATTTCTACTTTGCAAATAAATTCATCATCATGTTTAATTCTGCAAGGAAAAAAAATATCAAAAATTAATAAAATAAATAGCCATGTATAGGTGTAAAATCCAACTCTCCTAACAACCATATTGATCCAACAATATTAACATTGCACTTGGAAGACCTCTAAGGTTCTTGCAGTTCACAAGTTTGAATACATTCATTCAAGGTGTTTGGGATTGCTTATTTAAACTCCTTATTGATTTATAACCGCTTGGGATGTGGCGCACCGGTAAAGCCTTTGGGGATGTAGTGGAAAATCTCATCTATCCAGGGTTCAAATCCAGGCGCTGCCAAAGCACTTGTGGCCATGGAGGTTCACCTGTGATGACTCCAGGCCATTCGTGGTCGCCCGGGAATTAGTCGGTGCGCGTAAGAAAAAAAACTATTTTTAGTGTTTGGGTCGGAAGGAAAAAATGCTTAGCTTTTCCACACTGCTAATAAGAAGTTTTTGATAAGTTAAACTATTATGACTTATCAACTTATTTGAAACAACTTATGACTTTTTTTTGGTTATTTTACATGTATAAGCAATCCCAAACACCCCTAAATAACAACTTATTAATTTATTACGTTTTGGTACCACAATAAGTTAATCCAAACACTTTTTATAAAACCTTTTTTGTCACCACAATAAGATGATAAACACTTTTAAGGGGAAAAAAAACATAAGTTGTTTTAAATAAGCAATCCCAGACACCCCCTCAATAATAATAAACACAAATTATATCTATACACAAGTGGTATAGTATATAACAACTAAATAACATAACAATTTTAAACTCATGAATGTATTGTAGCATATTAATTATAGCACTGAACTTATCAGGAATCTATATATACACAATTAAGGTTCACAAAGGTGGACTTTTCTGAAACACAAGGGTTGTGGCGTACCGGTTAAGACCTGGGGATAAGGGTTGTGGCATACCGGTTAAGACCTGGGGATGTGGTGGAATATCCTTCTATCGCCCAGGGTTCAAACCTAGACGAACACAACAATTGTGGCCACTAACGTTTAATCAGGGTTGAAGTCTTGTAGTCATAGTTTGTCAAAGGATTATTTTAGACATAGCTTATGACACACTCCCAAAAAAAAATTTGACTTTCTGTATCCAAAATCTCAGGGCAGCAAATAGGAAGCATAATAAAACTACAAATTAAGACAAAAATTACAGCAACAAATTACAAGATATATAAACATGAAGCCTCAACAAAGTATACATACGAAAATTGACAAAAAATTACCAGGATTGAAGATGACGAGAATCGTTGATTTGGGAATGAATTGATTTACGAAATCGATTTGATTTGAGATGAACGATGGAGATTAAAAAGCCTCTTGATTTGATTTTAGGTTTGGAATTGGGAATTTGGGAGTAGTAGACGTGGTAAAAAAAAACTTGTCTCGTTGAAATTGGGCCGCCAATTTAGGCCCGTTTTTTATATTAATTTTTTTTACACGAAATTATTATATATGTATTTTTTTTAAAGACAAAGGAAAGTGGGCATGCTATCGAAATAAGCAATGCGGTCAAGAGTGCAAGCATGCCTAGCTAATAAATGGGCTGACCCGTTAGCGAGACACCCAATTAGGGCTGTAAACGAACCGAACGTTCAACGAACCGTTCGTAACTGTTCGGCGGGAAGTTCGTTTATGTTCGTTTATTTAATAAATGAACGAACATGAACAATGGTCTCGTTCATTCATTTATGTTCGTGAATGTTCGTTTATTTATGTTCGCTAATGTTCGTTCATATATGTTCATTTATGTTTGTTTATGTTCGTTCATTTATGTTTGTTTATGTTTGTTTATATTTGTTTATATATATATAAATGTATTTATATATGTTATGACATTAATGTGTCAAAGCATTAATTAAATTAATTTTTTAAAATTCCTTTTTTATACCTCCTAAGTTAATTTATCCATTTTTTTTATTTTGTTATGTTATTTTTTACGAACGAAATGATAAGTAACGGTGATTGTTTTTTATTCATTTGTGTTCGTTTATGTTTATTTATGTTCGTTCGTATATGTTCATTTATGTTCGTTCGTTTACGTTCATATATGTTCGTTCGTTTACGTTCGTTTACGTTCGTTTATGTTCGCTCGTTTAGCTCTTAATGAACGAACATAAACGAACACGAACAAACATATTTTCTTAACGAACGAACATGAACACAAAAAAATTCGTTCGTTTACCGTTCGTGTTCGTTCGGTTAAGTTAAACGAACGAACACGAACAAGCCTTCGTTCGTGTTTGTGATAGAGGTTTTATACACCTCCAAATCTACCGCAAGTGTACGGTATCAATCAAGTAATACGTACTAAGTACGAGTATCGATCCAAGGAACTACGAGTTTAAGTACCACAAAGGCTACCTCAACTACTAACTGAATTGTCGATAAAATTGGTTTGAGTAGAACTAATTAACTATTTATCAAGACACAATGGAAACAGGCACAGAAATACTAATCAACAACTGATTCAAGAACCACGAAGATAATACTTATATGATTAGGGAAAGGCTAGGGGTCGGATTTCATTTGGATTCCACCAATAAATAAATAACACACATTTAATAAATTAATACACAAGGTTAAATTTAGCAAATCCGAATGTACTCACTACTCTCTCTCAAGAAATAGCAAGAATGTATCATACATTATATATTGAAATCTCTCAACCAATATACATAAGCATTCAACTCATTAAGCATAAGAATCACAACACAAACTAGAGTTTACTTGGTATATCTCTATCCAATATCTCACTCTAGGTTTATCTAACTTTTATCAAGTTATAAAACCAATTTCTCAAAAGGAAATACAACCAAAAGATGAATAAGATGGCCTATCTCATAAACAAAAAGAACAAGATAGACAAACTTCAACCAACAAATGTATTAACTTAATAAATGCAAAAATCATATATTCAACGGATTAAAACCAAAATCCATCCTTCCCCTAACCTCAAAAGGTTTAGTTCATGTTACTAGCAGCAAATAAAACCATAAAGAAGAAAATAACAACACCCAAATACATTGTTTCTCAACAAAATATAAATGTAATGAATGAACTCCCTCAATGATTGATACACGCTACCAAGT
Source organism: Arctium lappa (assembly GCA_023525745.1). Taxonomy (NCBI): domain Eukaryota; kingdom Viridiplantae; phylum Streptophyta; class Magnoliopsida; order Asterales; family Asteraceae; genus Arctium; species Arctium lappa. Next base: position 3,705,429 of record CM042049.1, read on the forward strand.
TTAAGCTCCAAATGTGTTTCCACCTTCCCAATCAATGGAATATTTTCTTCTAGCTCCAAAAACGGCTTAGAGTAGCTCTCCTAAGGCCTAGCCTCCAAAAATCCCGAGATAACCTAAACCTTAACTTCGTGCAGCTTTTTATACTGACAGACTCAACTCTCGACTATGACCATGTCATAGTCGCATGGTCAAGGTCGCCGATAGACATCCACCCGCGGTACATGTTGTGCGACTTTGACCAGGTCATTGTCGCATGGTCATTGTCGTGTGTGAACAGTGACATGTGAATAGTGGCACCTTCCTTCGCTCGATTTCTTGGTTCAAAATCGTCTTCACCCAGGATATCAAAATGGTATATAAATAAGCATTTGTTTTCCCACTTGATATCGTGTATGTCTCTACACAACTTGCACAAAATATTAGTCCAAAATACCAATTATTACTTCAGGACGAGTCGTAAACTTATGATTAGGAGGGTAAAAACCTGTTAAATAACGAAGTTATCAGTTTGTTCGATTCGTTTACAACCCTACACCCAATGAACGGAGATGTGATTTTTCGAGTTAAGGATGTGTCTAATATCTTTGATGATGTCGTTGAACTCCGAATTGTCCACGTATGTGTCATAGATCGCTTCCACAACAATCTTGGCATCAGATTCAATTATAAAATGATTATCGTTACGACTTGAGATCTAATGAAGAGCATCATGGATAGCAAGGGTTTCACATTCTCTCGTGGACGGGACGAAAAAACAAGGTGAGGCGAAAGCCGAGACGAAGGCACCCGAATTGTCACGAAGGACGGCACCAAAACCCGCTATATGATTCGAGGCAAAGACTGCGACGTCCACATTGCATTTGAGAAAACCATCACACGGTGGTTGCCAACTAGGGGAAGTGAAGGGGTTCGGGAGGATTTGAAAGACACATAATGGAGTTAGTCGAGGCTCTCCAACCCGCTAGCATAATTTTAGTGTGAAGAGTCACTGAAGAAGTGTCGCCTAGACTGTCATTCCAAAGAACATCATTTCGACGAAACCAAATGCTCCATAAGATCATGAAGAAAAGGTCTCGTGATTGACGCGGGTTGTCTCGAATGAATTTAAAGACCAACTCGTCAAAGGAATTGGTCGCAAGGAGTATATCCTTGATGATACTCCCAAGACCCATCTCGTGCCAAATCGGCCTAGTCAAAGGGCATCCGACCAAAGCGTGCCAAACGTTTTCCATATTGTGGTGACAAAGGGGACAATTAGCCGTAATCCTAACTCCCTTAGATTGGAGGGCATGTCGGGTGGGTAACACATTCCTAATAGCCCTCCACGCGAAAAATTTGACTTTATTAGTAATATTGGTATTCCAAAGAGTATTCCAATCACCATTCAAGAAGAGATAAGATGTCGGGGCAATTATTTTCGTGATACTGCGATAGCTAGACTTTATTATTATGTATTTATAATTAAGATAGTTAAGATTTAATCTTGAAGTAGATTTTAGATGATATGTTCTGAAAGATTAGAGTAAACTCCAATTTTGGTCCTGAGGTTTGATGATTTCTTTGAAAGAGGGACCCACGGTTTCTTAATTCAAGTTTTGATCCTCATGGTTTGGATTTTGCTTTGAAAAAGTTCCCTAGATACTAACACCGTTAAAAAGCTCCGTTAGAGCCTGGAGCATTTTCGTCCAACCATATTTTATTCCCATTTTGCAATGTCTCCAACATATTTCCCCCTCCGGTGGGAGAGCACCGGCGACCAATGGTGGTACGCTTCTCCAATCGATTGGGCCGCCAACGGCCACCACGACTTAGTCCATGAGCTTCTTCGCTTGGACGATAACCACTTAATCAAGCTAACATCCCTCCGCCGTATACAGCGACTTGAGGTTGTTTGGGACGATGAACACCGGTTTCATGATGTTGCCAAGAACCGTTGTTTGGTCGCCATTACACAAAGGTGAATGCAAAAGAGTAACCAGGAACCTTGTTTTGTCTGTGTTTTTTTTGCCACTGTTAGTTTGCTCTTGCTTCCATCTTCGTTGGTGTGAACTATTTGTAATGGGGTTGGTTTTTTTTATAATATTTGTCTTTCACAAAAGAAAAAAAAGGAAGAAACTCTTTGATTAGATTTGGGTATGGTGGGTGGCTGTTGTACATCATCGCTGTCACCGGCGACTTAGAGTTTGTTCAACAACTGTTGCAGAAAGATCCACTTTTGGTTTTTGTTGTCCCATTTTTGGGTTGTTACAGTTTATGGTGAGTTTTTTCGTTTGTTTTCACAAGTAAAAGTTTACGTTTGGTGTGTTATGATTGACTTACGTTTTCTGGAAGTTTTGGGTCGTAAAAACGACCTGAAGTCTGTCCTTTTGGTCGGAAAAGCGATACGGGGAGTTTGAGTAAAAATTGAGACGTTTGATTGCTAATTATGGGCTTTACGGTGCACCGTTTTCAATGATTTTTAAGTTATTAAATGAGAATTTATGTCGTGGCGATTTAACGTAAAAATAATTATTGTCTGGTAAGTATTTAATGAACGTCCCTTTATAAAGGGTTATACAATTATAATCTCATACAAAAAAGGCTCAAAATAAGCAACAACCAAAAATCAAGCCAAGGTTTTTGGTGGATGCTCTTGTTGGGTCTAATTAAATGATAACTATGTTTTCCGTTTCTTTGGATTTTAGAAGTTATGGTTTTTTTTCTTTGTGATTTACAATTCAGTAGGGTTAGGTTCTCGTGAGACCATAAAAATAATAATGAACCTTCACAACAGAACACTGTAAAGATACAAAAATATAAATAAAAATCAAAGCTTCGTAGCAAATACACTTTGAAGGTTTATCTTTCACCATGTTTTGTTGTGAGAGTTCAGTGTTTGTATAGATAATTTTCATATGATCTCAAGTCTATTCCACCATCCCAACTTTGAATTTTTGTAAATAAATACAAAATTAGAACTGAGTTGTACAAAAAAAAAGTTTTATGGGCAATAGTTTGAGAAATTTTAGTTTCCTTACAAATTGATCATTATACTCATCCAAAAGAATAGCTAAAATGCATAAAAGCAATAGTTTTGTTCTTTACAACAAAACTACAAAGCATGTGCTTCCTAATAATACTTAAATATTTTATTTGATCTCTATTTTAGAAAGTTCATGATTAAAATTCTCTAACAAATAGTGATACTTTATTTTTACATTTTATGGGTCGTTATTAAACACTTATCTTGACAAGCGCTTATCAGTTTTATTATCTTGTTGGGTGAACATGACAACGACCTAATATCTTACCAAATCGTACCCGGTAAGAGAGAAGACAAAGGTCGAAAGTCGTACCCGATAAATGAGTGTAATGACTATTACCCGGTAAGCGTTTACCTGGTTATAAACGTTTAGAGCATCACAACTGATTCTCAATGGTGGCGTTTGGTTTTTAAGATTTGTAAAGGGTTTTAACCCAACACAAGTTTCCCAAATCAAACATAAACATAATATTTGTAAAGGCTTTTAACCCAACACAAGTCTCCCAACCAGATCCATCTCAAAAACCAAAAAAAAAATCATTAAGAACATTCTAATAAAGTTATAAATTTTAAAGAAAAAGATGAACAGAATGAATGAAGCTACTTACCGCTTAAGTGACACAATAGTCTCGACAAATTTCCCTCTTGGATGAATATGCATGGTGCTGCCAATGGTATGCTGACACACCTTTTTTAAATTTTCCTCCTTGCGATCGACTTTGAAAACATTAACGCTACGAATGGAACACAAGAGCCAATTTCCGTTCTTCATTAGGTGCAATGATTGATCACCACACAGTGACCTGCAAGAACGTATCACCTTCGTCCATTCTCCATCTCCGTCCATCTTCCACAACTGGAATCCAATTGTACACAAGTGGATGCATCCTCCTACAACCGTCATATAAAAAGATTTACAAGGAGTTGCTATCTCAGTGAACATTTCAGTCTTGGTGTCGAACCTTATAATCAAAGACGATATTTCACTACTATCGCCTTGAGTGCCCTTTGCTAGGAAATAGAGTTTTTCGTTCACCAAACAACTAGGGTGCCAATCCCAAACTTTCAGAAGCGAATCGGCTCTTGACTTGGCCTTGCGCCACGAGTCAGATTTCCACGAGTATATATAAGCATCGTTAGACTGGGTTACACGTAACAGCTTGTAGTCATCGTCACAACTACTGTAATACAACCCATATCCTCTTGTTGGTGGGATCCTGAAGCACTCATTATCTTTGGACAACGTCTTGTAGTCACCCGTCAAAGGATTCCATAAAATTATATCCAAGTAGTCATACCCACAATACAACCAAAACGGATATTTTATGCCTACACATACCAGTCCATTTAAAGATGATATAATCGACATCTGATTGCTACCGACTTCAAAGGGCAAAGGGCGGTTGGCAGATAAACCAACTTCAGGAGTCTCACAGTCGATGGTACAGAAGTAGTTACACAGCATTGTGGCAGAAACGGCAAGAAGTTTGTGGTGATTTTGATTATTGTTTAGATGGTGGAGGTACATTTTGGTAAACGCAGGTGTTGTTAGTAACGAGCGCCATTGCTTGCAAACACACCTAAAAAGGCCTAGGGACCTATTAGGCAGCCTTGGTAGTATTTGGAACAACAGTATGTCCTCGGGCAAGATGTTATTACTACGCTTCTCCATGGTCTTCGTCTATATATATATATATATATATATATATGATCCAATTAAATAGAAGTACTTAGTGTTTTCTATTTCTACTTTTCAAGTTAATTCAACGTCATGTTTAAATTCTGCAATAACAAAAGAGCAATATCAAATCAATACAATAAATGGTCATCTCTAGTGTAAGATTCAACAATATTAACATTGCACTTGGAAGATCTCTTTGCAGTTCAGAAGTTTGAATACATTCATTCAATAAACACAAATTAAGCAAAAGAGTACAAATCGTCAATCAATAACGGTCATCTACTGTCGTTTGTGAGTAATATATATAATGCTTGTTCAAGCTGTCTACTTTCTACAATTTCTTGGGAAACACATGCCGGTCCTGAGATTTCGGATGCTCAAGGCATAAAGTAAAAAAAAAAAAAATAGTTAAAGATTATTGATTTGAGCACTTACCAAACAAGCCCACTAAATCCTATGGAAAGATGGAGTCTTGGGTGGTGAGATGTATGCAGATCAAATGTTTCTTGAACAATTATTTATGGTTTTCATAAAATCATACAAATTTAACTTAAACTAACCATCCTCTCAAATTTCAGCCAGTAATTTAGTAATGATTGATTCATTAGTTCACAAAGATTGAACAATTCTTGTAAAGTATATCTACACAAGTGGTATAGTATACAACAACTAAGGGGCTGTTTGTTTACCTCTTAATGGTTACGTTAAGAGGCAATCTCTGATTCGCTAAAAGGTGAATCTTGTTTGGCAAAAAAAAAATCTGCCTAAAAACCTCTTAATGATTTTGTATATTGGGTCATTCAACGTCCTGATTTCATTTACGAACAATTACCAAACAATCATATTTCATTTTACACTAAATCATAAGAGCCTCTTAATCATTCTGACCCCTTAATCATTCTGCACCAAACCATTCACTAACTGCCAAACAGCCACTAAATAACATATTCGAATAACAAAACAATTTTAAACTCATGAATGTAGCATATTAATAGTACTGAACTTATCATGAATCTCTCTCTCTCTCTCTCTCTCTATATATATATATACACACACAATTAAGGTTCACAAAGATTGACTTTCTGCATCCAAAATCTCATGAAGCAATAATTGAAGCATAATAAAACTACAAATTAAGACAAAAATTACAGATACAAATTACTTGCAGGAGATATAAACATGAAGCCTCAACAAAGTATTCATACGAAAATTGACAAAAACCAACTAACCTAAGTCTAAAGTTTTGAAGTAAAGAGACAGTAAAAAAATTACCAGGATGACGACAATCGTTGATTTGGGAATTGATCGATTTGATTTGAGATGGAACGATGGAGATTAAAAAGCCTCTTGATTTGATTTCAGGTTTGGAATTTGGGAGTAGTAGTAGACGTGGTAAAAATAAAAACTTATCGCTTTGAAATTGGGCCAAAAATTTAGGCCCGTTTTATTTACATTAATTTTTTTACACGAAATTATTATATGTATAATATATTTTAAATCTATATCTATCTATACTATATTATAAAGATGACATAAAAAACTCTTAATTACAACTTACTAAGCTTTATATACTATCATTTAAAGCTGTCTACTTAAAATCTTATAAAAATAACTACTAAAGCCTAATGTACTACCTGTAAAGCCTTTAACCTTAATTAATATATTTCATCATTATCCCCCAAAATCCTTATCTCTAATCCCCAAACCCTAAAATTATGAAATTTGAATTCTGATAAACATAATCAAAACAGGATAAACATCTCAATTTAAATATAAAAAATTTAAAATATATAAGATAATTAATGAATTTTAACAAACTACTTAATCTATACTATATTATAAAGATGACATAAAAAACTCTTAATTACAACTCACTAAGCTTTATGTACTATCATTTAAAGTTATCTACTTAAAATCTCTTAAAAATAACTACTAAAGCCTAATGTACTACTTGTAAATCTTTTAACCCTAATTAATATATTTCATCCTTATCCCCCAAAATCCTTATCTCTAATCTTCAAACCCTAAAATTATGAAATTTGAATTCTGATAAACATAATTAAAACATGATAAACATCTCAATTTAAATATAAAAAATTTAAAATATATAAGATAATTAATGAATTTTAACAAACTACTTAATTTTATATATAATAAAAACCATCCAAAATCGTACTGTAAATCAATAAAAAAAACAAAAAATAAAAATAAACATTAAAATCGTGATGTATTAAGCATTATGTACTATTATTTAATGCTAATTTACTTAAAATCTCTTAAAAAACAATTAATACTGTAAATCAATAAAAAAACAAAAAATAAAAATAAACATTAAAATCGTGATGTATCTCGCTGCATTGCGCGAGTACGATTCTAGTACTATATTATAAAGATTGCATAAAAAACTCTTAATTACAACTCACTAAACTTTATGTACTATCATTTAAAGCTATCTACTTAAAATTTCTTAAAAATAACTACTAAAGCCTAATGTACTACCTGTAAAGCTTTTAACCCTAATTAATATATTTCATCATTATCCCCCAAAATCCTTATCTCTAATCCCCAAACCCTAAAATTATGAAATTTGAATTCTGATAAACATAATCAAAACAGGATAAACATCTTAATTTAAATATAAAAAACTTAAAATATATAAGATAATTAATGAATTTTAACAAACTACTTAATTTTTTTTATATAAAAAACATTATATTGTTAAGCCTAAATTAAACAAATTTATATATAAAAAACCATTATCACTCAATTAAAATACAATTAATGAAGCAATATATACTACTTTTAAATGCTTTTAACCCTAATTAATAAATTTCATCCTTATCCCCCAAAATCATTATCTCTAATCCTCAAATCCTAAAATTATGAAATTTGAATTTTGATAAACATAATCAAAACAGGATAAACATCTCAATTTAAATATAAAAAATTTAAAATATATAAGATAATTAATGAATTTTAACAAACTACTAATGTTTTTTTTATATAAAAAACATTATATTGTTAAGTCTAAATTTAAAAAAAATTATATATAAAAAAACCATTATCACTCAATAAAAACCATCCAAAATCGTACTGTAAATCAATAAAAAACAAAAAATAAAAATAAACATTAAAATCGTGATGTATCTCGCTGCATTGCGCGAGTACGCTTCTAGTCATCTATAAAAAAAACTCTTAAAAATAATTGTTAAAGTTTAATGTATTATTATTTAATGTTAATTACTTAAAACTTAAATAAAGAATGAAAATTAAAATCTCTTACTATTTAATCATCATCTCTAACAACTTTAACTCCCTAAAATCACTAATCACTTTAAATTCCCTAAAATCATTCTCTCCATAATTAAATACAGGATAAAAATCAAATTTTAAATATAAAAATAAAAAATATAATTAAGAAAATTCAACAGAATATTTAATGTTTATTTTATAAAAAAAACATAATTTTATTAAACATAAAATAAATTACATTATTATTAAACCATCAAAAAACTCTTAAAAACAAACTTTTATGTATTAAGTATTGTTTATTGATAAACATTACTTAAAATTCAATATTACAAGTCGTGATGCATGAGTATAAGTTTCTAAATCTATATGTTTGAATTCATAACTAAATGATAAACATAATCAAAACAGAATAAATATTTTAATTTAAATATAAATAATTTAAAATATATAAGATAAATATTGAATTCTAACAAAATACTTAATTTTTTTATATAAAAAACATTATATTATTAAGCCTAAGTTAAACAAATTTATAAAAAAAAAGCATTATCACTTTCTCAAAACCATCTAAAATTGTACTGTAAATCGACAAAAAACAAAAAATAAAAGGAAACATTAAAATTGTGATGTATCTCACTGCCTTGTGCGAGTACGATTCTAGTTTATAATAATTAATATATTTGAGATGTAGGTATCACGCTTATCTAGGTAAACACTTATCAAGCTTAACAAATTATATTAACTTAACCAATGAATATGGCAAGACCAATAATCTTACCCGATAAGAACGAAATCAATGTTAGGATTTGATGTGCACTCATTAGTAGTGCCATTGAGGCCTTTTTAATAGTTTTTTTTAGTCTTTTTTCTTCCATATCCCTACAATTGAGTCTTTTTATTACTTGTTTTATCATTTATCTGTTTCTTGGAGCTAGAGCTAGTGGATAATCTGTTTTATTTCTTCGAATGGCTAATTTCATGTGTTTTGGCAGTTTTTGAGTAGAACAGATCAAATGTTGCAGCATTTCTGATGCACCTGCAGCTGTTAACAATTTTTGTGGAAGGACGATTGGGAAGCTAGATGATGGACGACTTTTGACTGGACTGTTGACAACTTTAGAAGCCTCCACCTGCAGTATTTGAAGAGTGGACATCATCTTTTTGATAGCTTGTAACCCTTGTTAATTAAACATTGGGCTTTGGACCCCCTTTTTGTACTAATTGTACCTTAAGTACTTTGTGTAGGGTTTATTACTCTTTTGCCACTCCCTTTTTGTATATAAAGGGAGGTTGGAGTTTAGTTAATAGTTAGTTCATACCTAAGTACATCTCATCTAAGTGAAAAATCAAAGGTTGACACCAATAACCTTTGATTTTAATGTACTTTTGAATTCCAAGTGAATCTTTGAAATCACCATCCCTTGTCTTTTTACTTGTGCTTTATTACTTCTAGTGTTCTTAATTTACTTCTTTACTTTCCTTGCAAGTTATATTCAAGTCATTTATATTTATTGTAATTTATATTTCCGTCATTTACCTTCATGTCTTTAATTTATGTAATTTATTGCTTTATGTATTTACATTTTAGTATGAGTAGCTAAATCCATTAGCTTGAGTGTAAGATAAAAGGGTGAGATTTCAAACCAAAAGAAGGTGGACATTGTTTCGCAATAACAATGTTCCATCATTTCATTCAAGTTTTATAAAGCCAATGACACTTCTTGACGAGTTGATCACTTTGAAAGTGTGAAAGTGCTATGGCCTAGAGATAAGCCATAATATGCACGTCAACTTGGATGATATGAGAAGCCGACTTGAGAGAGTGACTGATAAAGAGATTTATCGCCTCTATTTTTCATCTTGATTTATTCTTGACGAGTTGGTCGCTTGTTAAAAGTGTTAAAGTGTAGAGGATTTATAGATGAACCCCTTCGAACACTCCAACTTGAATGATATGGGAATTAACTCGAGAGAGTAGTTTTATACAAAGAGATTTGTAAATCCGTATATTTTGAGGACTCTACCCCTTGCTATCAAGAGTTAAAACTGCATAGAGATATGTTCAGTTGGATCTAAACAGTAGCGGGAGTATTGAAGTCCGAGAGGAATACCCTCAAAATAGATGGTGGATCTGTTTATGCTGAACTCATGCTGCAGCATACCTGCAGCATAGTCTGCTGGAATTTGTGTTTGAGTCTCACCTAAAAGTCTTACACCCTTGCTACCTTTATTATTCTGTATCGTTATCAACTGTTAACAAACCAAACCAATTCAAGTCTTCAAATTCGCCATCTGAAATCATCTCTTTTCTTACACTTTTATTATACTTTTACGACAATCTCTGTGGGACGATATCCGCTACTTTACCGTTTTATTAATTGAAATACGATATTAGATCTCATTGTATACTTGCTTTGAGGTCTAATTAGCACACGTCTATAGGTGTGAGAATAAGAGTTAAGGGGAGTAGGTAAGAAGGGATCTGGACCATTGATCACTTTTAATCTCACCCTCACCCCATGGGTCGTACTTGTTACGGGTTTTGAACCGGTGCATCTCATCGTAATGTACATTCAAGGATGGAGATCTATTATTATTTCTTACCATTGGCCCAGAATTGACCCTGGCCCACCCTAAGATTCTTAAAAAATATATTTTTTTATAGGTTAAATTTTGTTTTCTATACAAACTGCAAAGTATGTCCACCCTCCTATAATCCCAATATCTATATTACAAGTGTAAATAATCTCATCCAAAATTATTTTTTTAGACAAAATAATTTCAACCAATAATGTTTGTTCTCTAAAGCAAGTAAACTTAGATTTTTTTTGAAACTTGAGATTTTCTTTTCATTCCGTAAAATTCGGTAATTAAACATGGATTTTCTCTGAAACTTGAGATTTTTTGCCCCCGAAAACATCGAGTGAACTTGGATGTTTGAAAATTTTAATTAAATATTGTTATCAATATGACATATATATGGGGTAAATCAAATAAGAACCGTAAAAATGTTATAAATATGTGAAAATTGATCTAAAAATATTTTTTTACATAATTTTTTTCATCAAAAGGCTAGGATTTAAGGTTTTGTTTCACATATATTTGTTTCAAATTCTAATTGTTTCACATGTAATAATTTCACCATGTGAAACTTTTTTACGTGTAATTTTTGTTTCCATGTGTGAAAAAAAGTTTTACATGTATTGTTTCCATAAGGTGAACACAACCATATGTGGAAAGAAGTCTTTGATTAAAAATCTTTTAGAAGAATATTTTAATATCATTTCTCAAAGGTTTCTAACTTTTTTATGGTTCCTGTTTGATTATACTCCTGTATATTAGTATATTTGTTTTATTTAAGAGGACCACCCTAAATCATTTTTCTGGCTCCGCCCCTGCCTACATGTGAAATACTTATGTGGCATTTGCTTTTTAAGAGGTCTGAAGTCTAAAGTCTTATTTCAGGTCTGATTAATAAGAGTTGACGCTTGTTTTCAAGGGTCACCACTTTTAGTTTCAAATGTATTTAAGAGTTAAGAGGGTCTGAAATCTGGGAAAAAAAACGGTCTGAACAAAAAAATGTCTGATTGATTCAGACTTAAGAGGTATTAAAAGGTTTTTTGAAAAAAAAAACAAACAGAATGTTAATGTGTCAAATTATAAGGTCCAAGTGATTTTCAATATTCTTCTCTTATGAAGAGTATATTTTGTTATGAAATGCTCCGAGTTCATGAGAAATTAGTTAGTCAAGAGTTATGAAGTGTTGGACAAAACAACGAGTATATATTTAGCATAAAATTCTAAAATTCTGCTTAATATAAAGTTTATAGAACATTTTTAGGTATCGTAACAAGTTTTTTAGGACATTTTTATATAAAAAAAGAACGTTGTATTAGTTATTTTATAGAACACTATTTGGAATAATGTTTTAACAAAAATATGTCAAAATTTCTAAAAACGTCTTGTATACATATTGTAATGTTTTTATATATGACGTTTTTTGGTTTGTTTCAATAAACTTAAGTCCTATAAAATATTTTACACGACGTTTAGACCATTTTCAACTCAACACTAAAAACACAAAAATAGAGGTGTTTTATTTCATCTCATACCCAACACTAGAGCACTAAAAGAAGTGGAGGTCAATAAAGTTACAATCTATATTTGAAAGTCTTTAAAATTGACTTCTAAAATTAAATGTTAATATTTTATTCAACTTTTATAATTACTAGAAGAATAAGCGAGATATATCAAGATTTTAATGTTTTTTTTTGTCGATTTACAGTACGATTTTGGATGGTTTTGAGAAAGTGATAATGTTTTTTTTATATATAAATTTGTTTAATTTAGACTTAATAATATAATGTTTTTTATATATAAAAATATTTTGTTAGAATTCTATGATTATCTTGTATATTTAAATGAAATCTAGAAAAAATAACCAAGTACATATTTAATAAGATAATTAAAATAAATTTATAGTAATATAATATATTAATTAATAGTCATACATGTAAATGTCTGCATAAAAGGAAGGTCTTGCACATACCAAATTGATGGGTGTTAGAAGACTGCAGTAGTAATATGTATCTTGTGCTTTGATACTTGTAAATTAAGATATTTTTAAAATCTTGCATAAAATGACGGTACCTTGTGCTTAATAATTTGTATTTAAGAGTTTTTTATCCGTGCTTTATAATATAGTATAGATAGATATATACATATAGATTAATAGCTTAATACATTAAGGGACCATTTATCAAATGCTTACCCGGGTAAACACTTACCTGGTCACATTACCTTAAGGATGAATATGACAAGGACTATGAATTTTACTCGGTAAGAGCAAAGGTAAGGACTAAGAGTCTTACCCAGTAAGTAAGTGCGAAAGCTCTTACCACGACAAACGTTTATCAGGAAAATTGTTGTATACAATATCGTTTTAGTAGACCCCTGAATAATAATAGTTATTATTATTATTATTATTAATATTACAGTTTCTTTTAGTATTTCTTGTGTGGTTTTTTTAATGGTTGAGTTAGAAATACCTTTGGACATTTTAGAATTTTGATGTTGTATAAACTAATCTGCCATGCGTTCGACAAATAGTTGCATGAATAAATAGACAATATAAGGGGAAGCGTACAACAAAGTCAGGATGGCCGAGTGGTCTAAGGCGCCAGACTCAAGTTCTGGTTCTCGCAAGAGAGCGTGGGTTCAAATCCCACTTCTGACATTTTACTTTTTAGAGTAAACTACACATTTGGTCCCTACAGTTTAAAAATTACACTTTAGCCACTATAATATACTATTTGGTCCCTTGTCGTTAACTCTATTAAAAAACTCAGTTAGGTGAGGGGTATTATGGTCAAATTACTCCTTTTGTCTTCTTCTAAACCCACAAGAACCAAAAACTTTATTCAATGTATCTCTCTCTCTCTCTCTCTCTTTCTCTCTCACACACACACACACACACATATTCAAACAAGAACACTAAGAACACTTGAATATTCATCCCCTACCTCAAGAACATCAACATCATTAAGATTCAAAAAACTCAAATCAAACTCATATTAACAATCCAAAATCAAACCCATATTCAAACACCAGAATCTTAAATCAAACCCAAAAAAAAAAAAAAATCAAAACTAAATCTAAAAACCTAGATCAAATATAGATTTATAAATCCAAAACCCAAATTAAAACCATATTTGAGATAGAGAGAGAGAGAGAGAGAGAGAGGTCGAGATACAAAGAAAGAAAGGATCGAGATACAGAGATCTCTTAAGAGAGAAGAGACACAGATCAAGAGAGATCGAGATACAAAGATACAGGGAGAGAAGAGATAAAGATCGAGAGAAGAAAGAGAGAGGAGATACAAATCGAAAACCCCTCCAGGCCACTTCATTATCTTCGGCGAGGTGGTCTTTCTCTGTATCTCGATCTTTCTCTCTCTCTTCTCTCTCTCTATCTAAGATCTGTATCTCAGTTCTCTCTCTTCTCTTGATTTGATTTGAACATCATCAAGATTAAAAAAACACAAATCAAACTCATGTTAACAATCCAAAATCAAACCCATATTCAAACACCAAAATCTTAAATCAAACAAAAAAAAAAAAAAAAAAATCCCAAATCAAACCTAAATCTAAAAACCTAGATCAAATATAAATTTATAAATCCAAAACCCAAATTTATAAATCTATATTTGATCTAGGTTTTTAGATTTAGGTTTTGATTTGTTTTTTTTTTTAAATTTAGGTTTGATTTAGGATTTTGGTGTTTGAATATGGGTTTGATTTAGGATTTTGGATTGTTAACATGAGTTTGATTTGAGTTTTTTGAATCTTGATGATGTTGGTGTTCTTGGTGTTATTGAGGTAGGAGATGAATATTCAAGTGTTCTTGGTGTTCTTGTTTGAATATATATATATATATATATATATATATATATATATATATATATATGTGTGTGTGTGTGTGTGTGTGTAACGTTTTTGGTCCTTATGGGTTTAGAAGAAGACAAAAAGAGAAAACTGAATATAATACCCCTCACTTAACTGAGTTTTTTAATGGAGTTAATGACGAGGGACCAAATACGGACCAAATAGCAAATTGTAGTGGCTAAAGTGTAATTTTTAAACTATAGGAACCAAATGTGTTATAAACACCAAACCACAAGGACCAAAAGTGTAGTTTACTCTACTTTTTATCTTACTTTTGAGTGAACTACAATTTTGGTCCTTCAAGTTTAGTGAAAATTTGAAAAATAGGACTTTAAATTCTAGAAATCCATTTTTGTGGTTTTTATCTTGCTCTAAAAATGATCCCTAATCACTAACTTTATTTTTTTTTTCGTTTGAGCAAGGATCATTTCAGTCTTTTTATAAGAATCTTTAATCTTATTTTTAAAAAGTAACATAAAATTATATTTTTCTATTTTCTATAAGTTGGGAAATAGCCTTGGCTATTTATTGTAATTAATTTTGATGTTATTATAGTTCCTTTTTTTCTCATTAATAAAAATCCATATATCATAAACTCCTAATTAAATATTTGTGTACCTTAAATTAGAGATGCATAAGACCCAAACTTTTTCGGATCAAACTCGTTTTAAGTGAATAAAGTAGAGACATAAGCTTTAGGTTTCAAAAAAGAACCGATAAGACTTGGTTTTTAACTTTTCCCCCCCAAAATTTTGGCCTAATCAGGCTTTGAGGTCTGGTTTTCAAACTTTGACCTTTTTTTGGTAGTCGTAATTAAAAGTTGAACTAACAATTTAATAAATTATAATTATATATTTTAAAAGTATATATATATATATAGAGAGAGAGAGAGAGAGAGAGTCGGGTTCAAACGAGAACAAGACCTATTTAAAAGAACACGATAACTAATAAAATCATTAGTGATTTTACATTAACACACGAAAAAATGATTTTGGCCGCGGTTTCAAATTCACGTGGTTTTTTTGCACATTAATGTAAAATTACTAATGATTTTGTTAATTCTCGTGTTCTTTTAAATAGTTAATGTTCTCGTTTGATCCTCCATCTATCTATCTATCTATCTAGAGAGAGAGAGAGAGAGAGAGAGAGAGAGAGAAAACTTCACTTTTGTTCCCTAACATTTGTAAATTTCAACCTATATCGTCCCTAAACTTTGAAAATTCAGATTTGGCACTTCACGTTTGTCATTTTACATCTATTTTGGTCCCTTTTTCTAACGACCATTAACTTTTTCCGTTAAACCCAACTAAATGGAGAGTATTTTAGTCATCTTAAACATTTTTCTGATGACTAAAATGCCTCTCATTTAACCGGATGAGAAAAATGTTTAAAATAACTAAAATACTCTTCATTTAATTGTAGTTAACCGAAAAATTAATGACTACTAGGAAGAGAGATCAAACCGTTAAGAAATGACAAATACAAGGGACCACAAAAATCTGAGTTTTTAAAGTTTAGAGACGATATCAGTTGAATTTGACAAACATGTTTTAATACAAACTTTAATGGGCTTTTTGGCAGTTGCTGAATGATTTGGTGCTGAATGATTAAGGGGTCAAAATGATTTAGAGGCTCTAATATGATATAGTGCAATATGAAATATGGTTGTTTGGTAATTGTTCAGAATGAAGTCAGGATGCTTAATGGTTAAGGGAGACCCAAGATACAAAATGATTTAGAGGGTTTTGGAAGCAACCTTTTTTCTACCAAAACATGATTTATCTCTTAACGATCCAGATGTTGCCTCTTAATACCGTTATGAGGTGAACAAACATCCCCTAAATAAAAATATCGATATTTCGTATTGAGATATGTGCACTACCATTTATCGATATTATTGCCGTGGGTCATTCTTCAGCCCTCGTGGACGCACAACAAATGGACGACAATGGCAATCCATATTCCATACTCATCCTCTAAACCTTACAAAACCCCCACACTCATAGCATTCCTCTTCCAAAACGCCTCAAAAACCCTCACACAATTTCACGATTTGGTGAACATTTGATCATCAATGGAAGGTACGATTCGTTGCGGTGCAAATTATGTTTCT
The DNA here is from genome assembly GCA_023525745.1 of Arctium lappa. Classification (NCBI taxonomy): domain Eukaryota; kingdom Viridiplantae; phylum Streptophyta; class Magnoliopsida; order Asterales; family Asteraceae; genus Arctium; species Arctium lappa. The sequence continues at coordinate 3,721,940 of CM042049.1, forward strand.
CTATCTCCAATCAGCTTCTTGGAGAGATCTGCCGTTGTTTACAGAGACAGGTTATCGATCGTTTATGGCGATCATGTGAAGTTCACTTGGCGAGAGACGCATGAGCGATGTGTGAAGCTCGCTTCATCTCTCGTTAACCGTTTTCGAATTTCTCGTCTAGATGTCGTAAGTTGTTCGGAAAATTTTATTAGGTTTTGGTTTTGTGTCTTCGATTTGTTTGATTTCGTGTTCCGTTTCGATGATTTTGTTCTAGATTGGTGGTGATTACTTGCATTTGATGATGCTCGATTGATCGATTTTAAGTGCTTTACCTGTTTCTAGAAAGTACTTTTTTGATTTTGATGAGTTGTGTTCTTGATTTCAATCCTAATTGATCGATTTATTACTCACTGTTTGCTGCTAATTACCGTTTCAGATTTGATCTTAATTGCTTTATCTGTATCTAACATTCATCTTAACTTCTTCACAATTCAAATAACGAATCAACTCAACATTTGTCTCTCGTTAATCCTATGAAGCTTGATTTCTGTATCATTTGTGTTTTCTGAAACGGAATTTAGAATTCAATTTTTCTTGAATAGTTTGACTTTTTGTTCTTGTATTGTAATTTCGCCATCTGAAATGAATTTATGTATGAATTCATCATGAAGATCAAATTTCTCTTGAAATTGGTAGCATTTTAAAAGTAATTTCAAGATAATTCTTCTTGTTTTCACTAGATCTAAGTGAATTCATATTTTAATCTTTGGTTTACAAGTGTTTCAGTTGACTAAAAAAAGTCAACTATGCTTATGTCAAGATAAGATTGTGTTATTTTTGTTCTTATCTGGTAATCACTACATTCTGTTTCACATTTTCTATGATATAAACAGTTCTCTGATTATTTCAATAATAATCTGGTAAAATGTATCAAAATATATAACAGAAATTGGTATAGTTTCTTATTTTGTATCCGTTTTAATCATTAACATGCTAATCTTGTAAATATTTGATGATGTGAATACCCGTTTACAAAAAGGTTATAGCGAAATGGATGATAAATTTGAAATCAAGTCATCAGATGTTATATGATCAGCAGGTTATCTGTCAAAATGGGTAAAAATTAAGAAATTTTGAAACTTTGTTACATTGATTGATTCAGGAAAAAATATCTTTGCTACGGTATAAACGTATACACTAGATGTGTGGGATGCTTTCATTGATCCTGATTCGTGGGTTTTGTTTACGAGCAGGTGGCGGTTTTGGCTCCAAACATTCCGGAAATGTACGAGCTGCATTTCGCGGTTCCGATGGCTGGTGCCGTTCTTTGTACTCTCAATATTCGACACGATTCAGCAATGGTGTCGACTTTGCTTAAACATTCGGAAGCAAAACTCCTATTTGTCGATTACCAGTTTTTAGATATTGCCAAGGGTGCAATAGACATCATGTTGAAATCAACGGGTACGGTTCCTCAACTAATCTTGATCCCGGAATCCGACAAACAATCCACCGCGTCGAAATCGGAAATTATGGAATATGAAGGTCTTTTGGCAATGGGAAGTCTTGATTTTGAGATCAGAAGACCGGAAGATGAATGTGATCCGATCGCGCTTAATTATACATCAGGAACGACTTCTAGTCCGAAAGGCGTGGTTTATAGTCACCGAGGTGCGTATTTGAATTCGTTAGCGGCGGTTTTACTTAATGAGATGCCGTCGATGTTTGTATACTTATGGACGGTCCCTATGTTCCACTGCAACGGGTGGTGCTTGACGTGGGCATTGGCGGCTCAAGGCGGCACAAACGTCTGCCTCCGAGCGGTTACCGCCAAGGGTATCTTCGAATGCATATCCCGACACAAAGTGTCACACATGGCTGGTGCACCGACGGTTTTGAACATGATCGTCAATGCACCAGCCATTGAGCGGATTCCGCTTCCGGGAAAGGTGGCGGTGATGACCGGCGGCGCTCCACCGCCGTCTAAGGTGGTGTTTGAGATGGAACGGATGGGGTTCGATGTGTTTCACTCGTATGGCTTGACCGAGACGTACGGTCCAGGAACCGTGTGCACCTGGAAACCCGAGTGGAACTCGCTACCACCGGAAACTCGAGCGAAAATCAAATCCCGACAAGGAGTGAACCATTTAGGATTGGAGGAAGTCGACGTTAAGGATCCTGTGACGATGAAAAGCGTCCCCTGGGACGCTAAAACGATCGGGGAGGTCGTGTTTCGAGGAAACACGGTGATGAACGGATATCTAAAGAACCCGAAAGCGACAAACGAAGCTTTCGAAGGCGGGTGGTTTCGGAGCGGCGATTTAGGGGTGAGACATTCCGATGGCTATATCGAACTCAAAGATCGGTCGAAAGATATTATAATTTCCGGTGGTGAGAACATCAGCACGATCGAGGTGGAATCTGTGCTTTTCCGGCATCCAGCGGTTCTCGAGGCGGCGGTGGTGGGGCGGCCGGACGATCATTGGGGGGAGACGCCGTGTGCTTTCGTGAAATTGAAGGATGGGTACGAGGTGGACGCTGGGGAGATAATTGCATTCTGCCGGAAAAACTTGCCGCATTTTATGGCACCACGGACGGTGGTGTTCGCGGAGTTGCCGAAAACGTCGACCGGAAAGACGCAGAAGTTCGTTCTCCGGCAACAGGCGGCGGCGATGGGGAGTTTGACGTCGAAAGTGAGCAAACTATGAAATGGTGATATGTGCTAGTGAAAGGTTGTAACCTTTTGTGCATTATTTTTTGTATTGTGAAGCTTATTTTTGCGATGTTTCATTATTTTTATCTTTTCAAAAGATATACATAAAAAGGTTATCTGAACCTTGTATGAAGTTTGTTTTCTGGATTTAGAAGGAATTTTTTGGAATTGGAATAACAAATTTTATTGTGTTAATGGTGTTAAAATAAATGTACATAATAAAAGATTCACATAGTTTGAAGAATATGGTGAAGTTGGTTTTTTTAAGAGTTGTTGAAGTCTAATTTCACTTCTGATTATTAACAAGAGGTGCTGAAGTCTGAAATCTGAATCAATAAGACTCTTTGGGGTTGTTTACTTATGACTTAATGGGCTTAATTGTCTAACCGGCTTATTCGCTCAGCCAAAATAGAGTGTACTTGCGGCTTATTCGCACAGCCATGGGCTTATTCGCACAGATGGAAACCTTATGTTGTCCACGTTCAGCCCAAAAAAAGACATAATCTTACCCCTGGTTAATAAACACGCCTCCAAAAAGAAGACAAGTCGTACTCTCATCTCTCCTCCAAAGTGAACACGATTTCAAGGTCTCTCTCCAAATCGATTTCTACACTCGATCTCTCCTCCAAATGCAACGATTTCTGCACTTCGATTTCTGCCGTACTCCCATGTGTTATGGTGGGTTTTCTGATTTTATTTCTTCTCATAAGTTGATTTCTAGAAACCTGTCAAGAACTTCGATTACATGGATACAAGATAACATATAAATGATCTTATTGATTTTTTTTTCTATTGTTTGAAACTCTAGAAGAAAGAAAGAAGAAATAAATTGAAGAGTATGAATTCTTTTGGTTTGTGTAATTCTTTGGTTTGGTTTAATTTAAAGATGAATTTTTTTCAGATCTTGTAATTTTTGCCGGAAATCGTGTATTTCTTCCCTTTAACTGAATTTATCAAAGAACTTATAATTCATCCTCGAGGGTAAATCGGTCATTTATGTCATTCAGACTGTTGATTCAGATAAAAAAGTAAACAACAATACTAATTTATCTAGGCAGACAAATTTATCCAGACAGAACTTAATAGGAAATTTGGTAAACAACCCCTTTGTTTTTGTAAACCGACAAACATCTGAATATGTATATTTGTCTATATTATCCCTCAAAATTTCGACTTAAATATGTCAATTGAAATGAGCATCGATGATCGAATGACGAAATGAAAAAAAGAAGAAGGATGTTGGTAGATTTGCGAGGGTGTGGAGTTTTAATCATATTTCACACACCGACGCCCCGATTTAAACGATTCAAGATGTTCTAGAAAGCCAACACATAGATCTACATTCTTCACGTTTTGCGTTTTTGCAAATACGGGGTGCATCTTGGCAAAAACCGACGTTGAAATCGAAAGAATGGTGTTGGACGGAAATAAGAGGTAATTAAGTGGCTAGGTCATGGGCGGAGCCATATGAGCACCAGAAAGCGCATTGGCACCCTCTCAACTTTTCAGAAATAATAATAATGTACCAATAGCAAGCCTAAGTATTTAACATTTAATTTTTATTGGGTTTGGCTCCTCCTCCGATCATTTAGGCCCGGCTAAAAAAATGAAAAATCAGAAAATTGGTCTATTGCCCTCTCCTAATTGTAAAATCGATCACACTTTCACATAAAGAAAACAAACGACTTCTCTACCGAAAAAGGAGCGCCCCACTTTCCCTGTTAAATCTGTAAAAGTCGAATATCATCAATATAAATATAAGATATTGTTATTTTCAAGACTAAATGGACCTACGGAAATTTCCCTAGGAAATCCGTCGCTAAAGGTCACAAAACATTTACAAAAGTTGGTGAGTAAATTGTTGGTGGGAAACTCAAATCAGTGACCGGTTAACCAGGGCTTTGTTTTATTTATTTTCATGAAAAACATCGGATTTTACCTAAATCATTGGTATTTTGTGGGCGATCTGTTGGTAATTAGCGAGGAAAATTTTCATAAGTGATTTTTGTGGGCAAAAGCAATTTGTTTTTGTAGTGTTTTGCCTTTTTCATAATGTTAACTTCTATTTTTATTCTATTTTATATGATGTTCCCCCTCGTATAAATTTCTGGCTCCGCCCCTGGGCTAGGTTATCACTTAATTTATCAGAGGACAATAAGGGCTAAAAGACTCTGAAAAAGAAAAAAAAGGACGATCTGAATTATCTTATGTCTGACCGAATAAGATATAAGTGGCAAATAAGAGGTTTTTTTGAAAAAACAAACACCACCCTATGTAACTATTACACTTATAATTAATAAAAGGACAATTTTACCTTTAACTATAGATAGATAAATTTTCTCCATCTTACGATTACGTATAAAATAGAAAATGAGCACTTACTTTTGAAAGTGGACATTTGTTATGGGACACACTAAAATAGTAATGTTGCCATTTGTTTTGGCCTTTGGGACGAAAGGATAGTAATTTATTACCCTTAGGTCGCGTTTGGTTTACGGGATTGGAATGGAGAAAATTGGGTTACAAGCCTACCGATTGGATTTACCACCGGAAATGGATGAAATACATCCTACATTTCATGTATGCTACATTCGGAAGTGCCTAGCTGAGGAGGAAAGCGTTATTCCTTTGACAGATATTCGGGTGGACAAAGGAAATCGATGTGTGGAAGAGCCGGAGTCCATTTTAGAATCGAAAGTGAAGAAGTTGAGGCATAAAGACGTAGTCTTGGTTAAAGTCCAATGGAAGCACCATCGGGGTGCTAACATTACTTGGGAATCGGAGGATGATATGAAGAAGCGTTATCCTCACTTGTTTAATCTAGAATGAGATTTCGGGGACGAAATCTCAATTAGGTAGGGAGGATTGTAACACCCGGAATTTCTCAAGGTAAGTATTTTGTCTTCTTAAATGCATTTATTTCGCTCATGTGAGAATATGTGACTTTGTGTACATGTTATGATCATTATTATGTCTAAATGTCATATAATTAATTTACCTTCGTTAATCGTTCAAACCTTGTGTTCGTTATCGTTTTCGGTTTGAGTTTTTGACTGTTTTGAGTGACTCGCGATTGTGCCCTTGGCACTATCGCGGAGGGCACTATCGCCGAACATGTACCGAGAGTTCGGGATGACTCGCGATTGTGCCCCGCGATTGTGCCCTTGGCACTATCGCGGAGGGCACTATCGCCGAACATGTACCGAGGGGTCGGAGTGTCCCACGATTGTGACTCACGATAGTGACAATGGCACTATCGCCAGGCACTATCGCCCGCGTGGTCTAGTCTGCTATTTTTTTATAGAAATTAATACCTCATTTCTCACTTTCACTTTACAAAAACGGGAGAACACTTCTTGGAGGCAATTTTTAGGGTTTCATCACCTACTTCATTTATTTCCTAGGGTTTGGGTTGTTAGGGTCATTTATTGATCATTAAGCTTCATCCAAGCTTATCTAGTGAAGATTCTCCTCAAGCTACTCCTCTCCACTTCAAGTCTCATCTCCTCAAATCTAGGGTTTTCATCTTTTCTAGGTTTTGGTACAAAACCTAGATTGTGAGTTTACTAAACCTTTGTTAAAACTAGATACACATCATAATCTTCTATTTGTTATTTCATTCTCTATGTGTTCAAGTATTTGGGTTTTCTTGATGAAAATGGTTGGAAATATGGATGTTGGTGATATGCTATGTTTTAGGTTATGTGTACCATTATTTGGGGCTTTTCCCATGGATATATAAAATGGGTACCTTGATATGTTAAATGTATTTATATATGTGTGTTATGATGGTTTTAGTTGGAATATCAATTGGTGACATATTTATATGCATGATGAATATAATTGTCATATGGGACTTTTGTTGGACTTCATGAGGATAGGATGGTAACATTGTACCCGTAGTCGGTATGGAAATATGTTGGGTTGAAATATACCTAAGGACCTCCCATATGCATTATGTTGGATGAATCAAGGCAAGTTCACTAGGAGGATGTAGTCTTGGGGCACCACCGGGATGGTATGTGCCTAGACCTCTGCCACTCGGAAAGTTTCCTCTACGGTCTGATCTCCGGGTGTGCCGGGCCTTTGGGGTGTTCCTTGTTAAGGGCATCAAGGTGCATCGACTCTTTGGAGTGGAATTGATTGGTGCTTTGGGTCTCCCCTAATGACTCCACGTATAATTGAACATTGGTTAACTGTTCATAAGAAATTGTGACTGTTCATGTATGCTTATTATTGTCCAACTCACTAGGCTTTTTGGCCTAACACTTGTTTGGTGTCGATGTGTATCTCAGGTGTTAGCGGCGCGACTCTTAGGCAAGTTTAGATGCTTTGGGCAAGAGCTTGGGGATTTTGGCATTGAACTATTTTTGGAAGATTTGGGTTTATAGATGACACCCCTTTTGTAATCTCTTTTCTAGATGTAGAAATTAGATTAGTTGGTTGTTGTTTATTTATCCGTTAAATTACAGATTTGTGATTAAACAAGTTATTTGTATATATTCCCCTTTTTGGGAGGCTCTTGCTATGGCAAACTTTATACCACTTCTCCATTTATGGAAAATTTTTGTTATCCTTATTTTTAGGGTGTTACAAAAATCTTATAGATGTTTTGGAGAAGGATCTAATGGGGTTCCACACATCTCACATTCACAATCCCAACCTAGCTCACGGATCGTGTACCTCACCTCATAATTTTTGTAGCGAGACCTCTAATGTTGAATGCAATATAGGGCCGCCTCGTCTGTGATCCAAGCAAGCATGCCTTGATCGAGTTCATCCCATGATGGTTTATGTTACATAATCACAATACATAGGGGATGTACATGGGTTGGATTGGGTGAGTTAACGTCAATGAACAACCCAACCCAATTACTGCGATTTATAAAATCATAACTCGTTCAACCCTCTTTTAATGTATAACCCAACCCAACCTAACCCAACCAATAACATTTCGGTTTAGATTGGGTCAATTTCTATTTCTCAGGTTGAACGTATGTATACGAAGATGAATAAATTAAAATTTCAAACTACTAGTGGACAATGGTTGATACTTAATCATTCAAAAATATTATATGTCTAAACATGATTCTCAAGATATATATTACAAAAAAAACCTAGAATTAAAGAAACCACAACTCCTCTATTGTCTTAGCTTTGAATTTGTTGATGTTGTCTGCATTTAAAGCAGTCACAACAAGGTAGGTTGCAACGAGGAAAGGAGAGCGCTGAGACCAAGCTACAATGAGTCGCTGCCAACGATAAGGAGGAAACAAGGAAGAGTGAGCAACGATCAAAAAAGCCGAGAGATGATAAATTAATTAGAAAACTCCTACCATAGTTCAAGAGGTGAGAGGCGGTACCGAGAATTGTGAGCAGTTTGGGGTTCTCAGACTACTGTATTAGATCTAGGCATATTAATGGACTCGTGTATAGACCTTGGGATTTTTAATTGACAAGTATCGTGTATCGGGTTTGTTGGGTTGGTTCGGTTATTTTGAAGAATTTCTTCAATTTGATGATTGCTTGGTGGATGTGGATCAAAGACTTGTACATTTTTGTATTGCAATGAATTTTGGGCTAAAATCACTCCAATTGGCTGAAAGCAATTTTGGGCTACCAAACATAAGAGACTTGGGCTTTACAAAACGGGCTTGATTTATGGATGTGGCCTATTTTGAATGTTTAATGCTAAAATTCAGAAAGATTATAATTGATTGATTAGTTTAACCAATTACTTTTATATTTTTATAAGTTATTAGAAAGCACTATACATAAATATCAATAAAAGATAATTATAAAAAATGTTAGTAATCATATATACTTATTAATTGGATGGCCTTTGGATTGGATTTGTTCTTTTTTATTGATTATAGTATGTCATTCAAGAACCGACCGATCCATTTTGGATGTTGAAAATTTTGATCCTATGGATCCAGTTACAACAATTTTATACGCACACAAAATCCCGGTAGATAAACTCGCAGACATCCGCAATACCCTTTGCAAGGGAGTTTGAAACTTCCAATGCTCACATTTATGAAGATGTTTGAATTTTTGAGAGTGGAGGGCATAGTCGGAAAAACTCTAAGGGGTTGTTTACCAAAAGTTTACCATGTAAGTGCTTAGCGTGAGAGTTACCACCCTCAATTACCTTAGCGGGTAACACTTTCGGCCTGTCGGCCATCAAAATGGATTATTGAGAAACATGTTTTACCCGATAAGTGCTTACTGAGTAAGAGTTTTTTTTCCCACTTACTGTCTTGGCTATGTCTTGGCTATGGGGCTGTTTGGCAGTTGCTGAATGATGTGGTGCATAATGATTAAGTGGTAAGAATGATTAAGAGACTTTTATAATATAGTGCAAAATGGAATACAGTTGTTTGTAATTGTTCACAATGAAATTAAGGCTCTGAATGGTTAAGGGAGGGTCAAGATACAAAACCATTCAGAGGGTTTTGGAACCATTAAGAGACAAACATTTTTTTTGTCAAACAATATTCACCTCTTAGCGATTTAGATGTTGTCTCTTAATGGAATCATTAAGAGGTAAACAAACAACCCCTATTAGTCTCTTACTGGATAAGATTGTCGGTCTTTGTCATCCTTACTCGATAAGGTAAATGATATTCAGTAAGCGTTAACACAATAAACATAAGGTAAATGACCCCTAACATAGATATCCAAAAACGTTTTTAAAAAATTGGGACTATTTGTTTTTCAAACAATACAAATTTTGATTGTTTTTTTTTACAAATGAACTCACTAGGTCCTTGATTTACCAAACTTTTCTAGAATTAATTTGGAACCTAGGCAGATATGTCACTTGGAGAATAACAAGGGAATTGAAATGAGAAGATACGATGATCGAAACATCGAAAAGTTTTTTTTATGGAAGGGTGTCCTAGGCTATGCCTAGACTAATCCCTTGACAAATTATGACTGTAAGACATCGGCCCTGATTAAACCTCAGTGGTCACAATTGTTGTGTACGTCTGGATTCGAAACCCTGGACAGATAGGATATTCCACCACATCCCCCAGGGGCTTAACCAGTACGCCACAACCCTTGTGGTTGAATTGTACGTAAATCAAGATATTGTTCAATAGCTACTGCTTATGAAACAAATGATGTTTGTCGAGATTTAAAAATATATAATTATTTATCTACAGTAATTTGTAACTCGATTTTTATTGCATTGGGATGAATTTATTCTACATCAAAGAACTCGAAATTTAGGTTGTTAATTACATGCATGTGCCTAGTTAATATTTGTAGTTAACAAATGTATTAAATAATAAATAGGTTTATTACAAAACTCATAAATCAAAGAATTTTGCTCTCATCGCTTTGTAAATATCATAAATAATATCATAAATTGTCACTACAGAACAAATGATTTTTACTCATAAAAATCACTTAGAGAATTTTCATCGGTGATTACCGACGACCATTCATAAAACACCAATGATTCCGGTAGAAGCAAATGTTATTCAAGGAAATAAATAAATCATGCCCTGAGTAATCTGTCACCGATTTGAGTTTCCCACCAACAATTTACCCACCAACTTATGTGATTTTTTTTTGTGACAAATCACCCATTTAGCGATGGATTTCGAAGGAAAATATCGTAGATAAAAGTCTTCCATTTAGTAGTAGTAGGTATTGACTTTGATACCATGTGAGAATATGTGAAACCTTTAAGATTACTCTACAAGGGGCATGTTCAAACGAGAAGCTAAACATTTTACGAGAAGGCGATAAGTGTTTAATCATATATGATATACAAGCTTAATCATATATGATTAAACACATGTTATATTGACAATACATAGACGTTTAATCATACATGATTAAACATACTTACAAGCCATGTAATCATATATGATTAAACACTTCTCGCTTTCTCGCAAAATATTTAACTTCTCGCAAGATCCTCCATCTACTCTACAAAAGAGTCATTGAGGAGATAAGGGGAGTTCCATTAATTCATTAACATTATAGATTAACTGAAAGATTAATCAAACTATAAAATTGATATAATATATTATTTTAAAAATCTTACAAATTAAAATAACAAAAAATGTCGTGACAAGACAAATTAACATATGAAGTCTCATTTGAGGTTTGAAGAGCCATGACTGATTCTGTTGCCATTGGGAAAAAGAAGAAGCAAACGGTGTATGGATTTCTTGTTTTGCAGACTAAGGTGCCGTTTGTTTTTTAAGAGGTCTAAAGTCTGAAGTCTTATTTTAGTTATGATTAATAAAATGTGGTGTGTAAAAAGGTCTGAACGATTCAGACTTAAGAGCCATTAAGAAGTTTTAAAAAAAACAAACAACCCCTAAGTGCCGTTTACGAAACGTTTTACCCGATAAGTGCTTACCAACTAGACCTGACAAACGTGTCGTGTCGTGTCATTTTCGTGTCGGGTTCAAAGTTAAACGGGTTGAAAATATCTGACCCTAACCCGACCTGTATAATAAACGGGTCCGAAAATCTCAACCCTAACCCGACCCGCCTAACCTGCCACGACCCGCCTAACCCGTTTAACATTTATAAAACTAAAATTTTAAAATCAAAAATTTACAAAAAATACAAATACAAAATTCAAATGAAATCCTAAGAAATCCAAAATTTATAGTTCAAACTTATAAATTATAACCAAATCTAAAACACTAAAAATACAAAGCATTAAAAAGAAAACTTATATTATATATATATATGTATATATATATATATATATATATATATATATATATAAACGGGTTATTCGGGTCACTTTCGAGTTGAAAGTTTTGACCCTGACCTTACCCGTTTAATTTTCGTGTCGTGTCGTGTCAACCCGTTTACTTAAACGGGTTGAAATGTATTACCCAAACCCGTTTATTTCGTGTCGGGTTAGCGTGTCGTGTCAGTTTTTGCCAGGTCTATTACCAACTCACTTTACCTTATCAGATGAACATGACAAAGATTGAGAATTTTACCCGTGTAAGAGCGATGACAAGGACCGATAGTCTTACCCGTAAGAGGAGTGATGACTCTTACAATGTAATTGCTTACTGGATAAAAATATTACATACTATTTCGTTTTAATGGACTATAATCTTAACCGATAAGTTAAGTGAAAGTGTTAACTATTACTGTTAAACGCTTACCGGGTAAGTGTTGGGTAAAGCCCCCTAAAATTTTATTCGCGTTTGTTATTTGGATTGAACTAGATTGAGAACTACTAATAATAAAAGTACAAAAGTACAAAACTAAATCTTGGCCCCAAAGATTTGGGGGCTTTGTTCAGTGTCCCCATAATGAAACACACTCTTTTTATATATATATATAGAGAGGGAGAGAGATAAGTTCATACGAGAATGGTAACGATTTAAAGGAATAAAGGGACAATTCTGGACCAATCATAATTATTAAACAAAAAATTAATTTTTTAAATAAAGAAATTTATAAAAGGGTATTTTAGTCTTTTTTTACTCCTGATTATTTTAGGATAATCTTCAACTACTAAATATAATTGATTTCCTAATTATTATCTCTCTCTCTCTCTATCTCTCTCTCTCTCTCTCGATTTAAACCTAAAACAATCACGTATTCTGATGAATCCTTCTTCTGATGATCACGTATCCATAGGGTCGATTTGAGAGGGTCGGTTCCAGATATGAAGAGGATCGATTTGAGAGGGTGTTTCAGGGATGGATCGATCGGGGGCAGCAAGTTTTTCTTCTCTCGATTTAAACCTAAAACAATCACGTTCTTCTAATGAATCCTTCTTCACTATTTCATGGCGGCATCCACAACAGAGAAAATCAAAGAAATCGTCGAAGGTGGTTCTGAAGGCAAAGGGCAAATCAACGAAAGGATCATCATCATCGGCATGAACTTCGACCCTAAACCCTCAATCCTCAATCGAATCAATTCAATTTATATGGAAACATCGACTATTATCGTGAGTTAGGGTTTGTATTTTTCTGTTTTTGTGCATTTGAGGATGTGGGTTATTTATCCTTTGGATAGATCCTTTTAATTACTTGTTTGTGTTATGAATTAATAAAATTTACGAGTTTTATATGGATGAAATTTTCAGGAATTTTTAGGAAATTAATCATGGTCATTTGTTTTTTTAGTTTTGATTATTTATGATCTTATTTGGATGAGCACATATGATTTAAAGTTGCAAACCTAATAGAAATTTTTTGTCTAAGTTATTTAGAACAAAATCACATGTTATTTTGGTGTCAAGTATTATAGCCAAGTTATTTAGTACATATATGATTTTGGTGTTAAGTATGAAATTGGTGTTACGTATTTAGAACAAAATCACATGTGATTTTGGTGTCAAGTATTATAGCCAAGTTATTTAGTACAAAATCATATATGATTTTGGTGTTAAGTATTTAGAACAAAATCACATGTGATTTAGGGTTGCAAACTAATAACATCATTTACTATAACTATAATCACATGTGATGCATACTACATTTAAACAATCTTTCAAATTTCTTTACAATATAATCATAAATGATTTTGGATTGCATATTGTACACTATATAATCATCTGTGATTTGGGTTACATATTCGGGATTTGCTTGAAAAAACAAACAGACCAGGTAAACTACCAAAATGGATTAACCGGATTTGATTTAATAAAGGAAAATGATAAATACGTTTTTTATTTGAATTAAATATTATAATCCATGTTTTTTGGAAGTTAATACTATCCTAAATTATCCATAATATAATATGACTTTATTGCCCTTTTACTCTTAATTTTTTAGAAACTACTATTTTCGGAATTAATTTAAAAAATGATTTGCTGAGAATCGTCCCTTTATTCTTCCACTATATATATATATATATATATATATATATATATATATATATATATATATATATGCGAATGATCGTATAAGAAGTTAGTTAACGTGAGAATCGTGAGAAGTGAATTTGAACCATTAATCACTTATAATCTCAAACTCACCCATGAATAATGTTTCATAAGGGAATTGATCCAATGCATCTCTCATCTTAAATCATAATATGCATCCAATAGTTAATAATCACTTCTCACGCTTCTCATGTTAACTCTCAAATTTTCATCTGAACCCAACCTTGTATGTATATTCATCCGTGTATTAATTATGTATATGCATATTATTACTATAACCAAAATTAAAATCTTATATGGTTGTGCGGTATCGGTTGATCATTGACTGATGCAATGGCAATAAATGCGACTTAATTATTTTTATACCATCACTCAATATATATGGGTCCTATTATTTACACCTTACTTTTGGTGTCTTGAGATGTGTAAAATTTTGACTAGATTTACTATTTCTCATCATTATTGCAATGATATAGTTAGTTGGAAATTGAAATATTTATAAAAATAAAATGTCAAATTATTCACCAAGATATTTTATTATTATTATTATTATATTTTATTATTTATATTATAGTTTGTAAGTATTATATCTTTATATTATATGTATTATATCTTTATATTATATGTATTATATATACATGCATATTATAATATTTTTGCTATTATATAATACTAATTAAAATATAGTTTATATTTATAATTATTGTTAAATAATGGTAATATAAATACAAATTCTGGTAAATTTTAAACTGTATTAACTAATTATATTCTTGAACTCGAAATAACGCTTAATTATAATTACTTTAAAAATGTATTTTTTTGTATTTAAGCTGTAACTAATAATTTTTTGAGTTATTTTAAGATTTTCATGATGCTATAATATCATATATTATTTTATAGATCAATTTATTTATAACTTGTATAACTATCCAAAGAAAATAATAATGTTTTTTTTAATAATAATCTATTTTATAATTAAAAAATCAATGCAACAAATAAACTCACACACCCTCATCACCTTAGGTGAGGTTTGAACTCCTGACCTCCTAGGAGGCCAAAGACTCCGATACTGTTAGGTCAAAGGCCCTTTGATAGTTCTACGTTCTACTTCTACCTAGGGGTGCAAACGAGTCGAGCTTTTAACAAGCTACTTGAGCTCGTTTATCTCGAGCCCGAGCTTAATTATTCTCAAGCTCGAGTCGATCTCGAACATAAAATAGAACTCGTTTAACTTATCGAGTCGAGCTTTATAACACCAATGTTCGACTCGGCTCGTTCGAAAACTCGATTTCGAATCGGGTCGAGCCGAGCCGAGCTATTCGAGCATATACTCTTTTTCGAGCCAAACATGCTCATATATTTATTAATCATATAATAAAAATATAAAAATTATCGAGCTCAAACCGATAAACGAGTTAAGCGATCGCGAGTTCGAACCCATAAACGAGCATCGAGCTCGATAACTCAAAAAATATTAGAGCTTGAGCTCGAGCCCAATATTAATTTTTTGAGCCCGACTCGATTAACCTATTACTTGACTCGGCTCGGCTCGTTTACACCCCTAGTTCTACCTATTCTTCATTAACTTGTAATCTTGATTTTTATGTAATATGTATTGCAGAGTGCTACGTGATGCATAATAATTTTAAATTTTAAGTAATATGCATTGAAAATAGTTTTTAAGATTTATGCTAATTGCTTTTTACTATAGTATAAATATATATAAAGTAATAAAATATAATAAAGAAAAAATAAAAAATAATAAGAGTAACATATATTTAAGGGATATATTTGTAAAACCTCAATACCACAAGGACCAAATATGTAATTTACTTCCATCAGTTTTTAGATTTTAAAGCATGAATACCCCATTTTTAAGTAGGTTGGATTGGAGCAAAATGTGTATTTCCCGGACACGTAAACCGGCCCACACAGGCTGCCAATTCCCAATGTGAGGGGCATACCTGACTCACTCAGCGGCAAGACGATTGCGAGAGGGCCTGAGATCGAACCCAAGACCAACGACCTATTGGAGCAAACATCTCCTCGCCCCTTAACAACCGAGCTACACGCCATTGGCTTTTAAATAGGTTGGATGGATGGAAGCAAAAGAGAAACCACAAAGACGGAAAGAAAAAACATTTTTTAAAGACTAGTGACGAAAATCGTTATAAATACCAAACCACAAGGACGAAAATCGTAGTTTACTCTGAATAATCTATACTATATTATAAAGATGGCATAAAAAACTCTTAAAAACAAGTCTTAAAGCTTAATGTACAGCTATTTAATGCTAATTACTTAAAAAACAACCATTAAAGCTGTATGTACTACACTTAATGTTATTTATTAATTTCCAATCATTATCTCTAACCATTTTAACTCTCCTAAAATCATTTCCCACTTTAGCTCCTCTAAAATAACTCTCAACATAATTAAATATAGAATAAAAATCAAATTTTAAATATAAAAATATAAAATATAATTAAAAGAATCTAACAAAATATTTTATAAAAAAAAATATATTATTAAATCAAAATAAATTACATTATATTATTAAGTCTAAACTAAACAAATTTATATAAAAAAATAATTATCAATCTCTCACAACCAACCAAAATCGTAATGTAAATCGACAAAAAATAAAAAATAAAATGAAACGTTAAAATCGTGATGTATCTAGCGGCATTGTGCGAGTACACTTCTAGTAAAAACTAAAAAATGTAAAAAATATTTCTTAATCTCAAGTAAATCACGATTATTTATAATTTTTAATTTATTTAAAAATTATATATATTTTGGAAAAAAGATTATGTTTTTTAAAACATGTTTTAAATTTAATATAGTATTACATTATATATTTATCAAAAACAATATATATATATATATATATATATATATATATATATATATATATAAATAGTTCACTTATTATTATTAAAAGTTAAATATAATATTAAAATTAAAATATAATTATGTAATGATTAATTAAAAAGATGTAATGATTAATGAAAGGAGGTGGAGTGGGAGGAGGGGTGGGGTGGGATGGAGTGTATTTAAAAATTGTGGAGTGTCAATAAAAAAAACCCATATATATTATATGGGTTAGACTTTATACACCCTAGTCTATTTTTCCAATCACACCTTAGTCTAGGAAAACCACTAATTATTCTATTGATTTCCCCAATTATTCTCTTGTTTTCCGAACCAAACACACAAAAATGATTTTTTTATTTTTTAAATGATAGTTACAATTTTAGTCCCTGAACTCATTTTATTTATTTACTTTATACCTTTCGGTTTTATATTTTACATTTTACATTTTTATTATATTAACACATATAAGCGTATATTAACTAATATACGTTAAAAAAATAATTTTTAATTTTAACAAGTTACACCATTATAATCGTCTTCTCAATACCTTCGAAACGAGTCCAATATTGAATTTTTTTTATTTAATTGTTATAAGAAGAAAAATACAAATTGTACAAAGTCCAAAATTAATTTTTAAAAACTAATCCTCTATATTGACAAAAGCTTGTTGAGTTGGTTTGAGTTGCTTATAGAATTCTAGACGTGACATATATATGGTTTGCCATCCAGCTGCTGACGGGATTTTGTTCCGGGTCCATAATGCTGAAATGGGAGGCATTGGGAACTCTCCTTCTAACTGGACCACCACGTAATGATTGTTGTTTACGTGTGAAATTGTAAAGACCCGATGGTATTGAAACTCTTCGGGACCTTTCCAGAGAGGAAAACAAGTCATACAATCTCCAATGGTTAAAAGGTGAAAGATCACACCAAACCTATTGGCTATCAATATACCTGTCTCAGGCATAGTCATCCAGTGTTGCTCTGGTGCTGGCGATTCCCAAAAAGACAACGAAGTAAGTATTTCATCGATTCCATAGAAAACTCCAGAGTATGCCTCATATGAACTCGTTAACTCATCTAATAATTGATGACGAACATAGAGCCATTGGTCTTCGCCATACCCGAGACAAACAGCTATTGATCGGAAACCACAATTCCCATCACCCCTTACATCTTGTATATTCGTGATGTATGGATGAAAGATTTCTGGAATTTGCTTCAACAATAAACTATGTCCCTCCGGCAGTATCTCGTTTAAGTCAATCTGGCGTGACCATTGGCTTATTGGTTCCTCGTTCAAGTCCATGAAAGATGAGTTATGCCTAGGTGGTTCCTCGTTCAAGTCCATGAAGGATGAGCTATGCCTAGGCGGTTCCTCGTTCAAGTCCATGAAGGATGAGCTATACCTAGGCGGTTCCTCGTTCAAGTCCATGAAGAATGAACTATGTCTAGGCAGTTCTTGATTCAAGTCCGAACAACTGTATCTGTGAGGAACTTGAGTTTGATTATGAACACGCTTCACTTTTGGGCGTCCACGAGTGTTCTTCTTGACCGAAGGTTCACCGATCAAGATTTTTGATGGATCCGTTATCCCCCTCAACTTTCTTAAAAAACTGGATTTGCCATGATCCGGTTGATTGATGAATATTTCTTTAAACCTTTGCATATCATGATCACAATTAAGATCACCATATTCCACAGATATAGAAGGCGACAAATCAAGCTTTTTCCAAAATGCATCAACCGAATCTAATGGAATGGGCATATCTGCAGTCAAAATAATAGAATATCATTAAACAGTAATAATGGCATAAATATCAATTTCAATTAAATGTATATATATATATATATATATATATAAATATCAATTCAATCTTGTAGATTAAACATACCTGCACCGACGTATATCGCAAGTTCGTGCGCACACGGTAACCCAAAACACGTACGCAGTTGACAACCACAGTTCTCCGGAGTTAAGAAAATTCCATTTGATCGATGAAGCTCTTCTACAATTTTATCCATAACATACTCTGAAACAAAACTCTGTAGTTGCTGGAACAACGATTTGTTGAATTTTGGCTTGTGAATGATTGTGCATCTTTCAAGACTTTCTTTGATAGTAGTGTCTTGTGACTTTACAACTTTTTCAATGACATGTATGAATTTGTCTAGATCACATTTCCCTGAATCTAGATGTTTTTTCAACTTGGCGTGTTGGCTCTCCACTCTATTTGTTGTTGAATTTCCAAAATTGATATGTTTATCGGTCCACAATGACACAAATCTGTCTGCATATTTGTCTAGCCAAACACTACGAAGATAGAGAAAAACATCTACAAGGCGAAGAAAAATGAAAATCAAATGAGTAGGATAGAATGAATGGTTTTTGCTAAACAAATCATGACTTCAAAATATATATGAATGATACCTGGACATTCGAACAATAATGCCTGGAGGTTTGCATAATTTTGCATGTATGCAGTGTATGTTGGAGATTCAACTAAAATTTTCCATTTTGCTTGAAAAGAACCCCAAGTCTTCTGTGATCTGATACGAGGCCGACAATGTTTCATTATATCATTGAATATATGCCACCTACAAAGTAAATGATTACTTTGTGGAAATACTTCTTCGCACGCTTTCATCAACGCCAGATCTCTGTCGGTGACGATAACACGAGGGCAGAAAGATCCATTAATAGTCAATTTCAGACAAGTCAACGCCCACGTATAGTTGCTTGTCTTTTCGTTATGCATGAATGCGAAGGCTATAGAAAAGGTCTTATTTGTAGACGTGACACCAACAATTTCCAAAAATGGTAGATTATACTTGTTTGTTTTATATGTAGTATCCATCAACACCACATGTGGAAATGATTGCCACATCTTGAATGATGTTGGATGAATGAAAAACAATTCTTCCAACTGGTTAGTAATATCGTTTAAACGATACTCAAAATCGTACCCCTTAGTTTGCAAAATGTGCATAACATTCTGCATGGGGGTTCTATCTTCTTGCTCACTCATGCGAAACTTGTGACGAGCATTGTATATAGTTTTTAGAGAAGACACGTTATCTTCGTTTCGTTCTTTTAGCGTTGACAAAATATCTCGTGGTTTCACATTTAGCCTTGTCAACTGTTGCACCAAACGAGACTCATCATCAGACAATCGCATTGCATGCGAATGACCCTCCATATACATTGCCGGTTTATGATTGTGATAATCACATACAACCCGCAACGTCCATACAACATGCGCCTTCAAATACTTTCCCACTAATTCGAATGGACAATTAATAAAATATAATTCTTACAAAAAGAAAAATACATTTTTACAAAGTTATAAGAAAATACTAAGTTACAAATTTATAAAATAAAATAAAATCAGAAGTTACAAAATTTAAAATTTATAAAATCAAAACACATACATATATAATGGTGTAACTTGTTAAAATTAAATCAAAAAATATTCAATATTGGACTCATTTCGAAGGTATTGAGAAGACGATTATAATGGTGTAACTTATTAAAATAAAAAATTACCTTTTTAACGTATATTAGTTAATATATTCTTATACGTATTAATATAATACAAATATAAAATGTAAAATATAAAACCAAAAGGTATAAAGTAAATCAATAAAAAGAGTTTAGGGACCAAAATTGTAACTATAATTAAAAATAAATAAAAATGAACGGTTGTGAATTTGTTTGGAAAGTAAATTACAGATCTGGTCCCTAACGTTTGACGTTTGACGTTTGTTACAGAATTGATTTCTAAAAGAAAAATACATCTTACAAAGTTATAATAAAATGTAATTGTTACAAAAAGGAAAATACATTTTACAAAGTTATTAGAAATCAAAAGTTACAAATTTATAAAATAAAATAAAATAAAATCAAAAGTTACAAATTTTATAAATTTATAAAATCAAAACACACACATATATATGTCACGTCTAGGATTCTATAAGCAACTCAAACCAACTCAAAAAACTTTTGTCAATATAGCGGATTAGTTTTTAAAATTTAATTTTGGACTTTGTAAAATGTATTTTTCTTCTTATAACAATTAAATCAAAAAATATTCAATATTGGACTCATTTCGAAGGTATTGACAAGACGATTATAATGGTGTAACTTGTTAAAAATAAAAATTACTTTTTTAACGTATATTAGTTAATATACGCTTATATGTGTTAATATAATAAAAATGTAAAATGTAAAATATAAAACCAAAAGGTATAAAGTAAATTAATAAAAAGAGTTAAGGGACCAAAATTGTAACTATAATTAAAATAAAATAAAAATGAATGATTGTGTGAAGGGGTCGGAAAACAATGCATAAATATAACATAATTGCACCCTAGCCATATAGACTAGGGTGCAGAAAGCAACACCCATATTATATTCATTATAATTTATTGTACTATCTATATATTGTACTATCTATATAACTAAATAAAATGTGATACGTCTAAAATATAATCTATATATAATTGTACTATCAGCGAACAAATTCAGTATATTATCGCTGACAGTGAAACATTAATACATACAGATGTTCAATATAATTCTCACTAAATATATTTTTAAGGGTCATCATCAAATCACTGAGAGAGTTTGGAACAACAACGAGTCATGTCTAAATGACGTAATGTGTGGCGTGGCGACAATGTCAAACCTTAAGCTTCAAGAGCCATGATAACATCACGACATTTTTCAAGACACGACTTATAACGGAAAATATGTATATCATATATATATATATATATATATATATATGTATGCACATAGGGGCATGTTCAGTTAGGAATCGTGAGACCACCCACAATACGAAATATGACATATTCAACAGGATTATTGACGTGTTATTCATCATGAATGTGTGATTCATAATGAATAACACTTCCATATTTATTATAAATGTGTTATTCATGAATAACTAGAAGCGTAATCGCGCAATACAGCGAGATACATCACAATTTTAATGTTTAATTTTATTTTTTTGTCGATTTATAGTACGACTTTGGATGATTTTGAGAAAGTGATAATGTTTTTTTTTATAAATTTGTTTAATTTAGGCTTAATAATATAATATTTTTTATATAAAAAAATTAAATATTTTGTTAGAATTATATATTTTGTTAGAATTCAATGATTATCTTATATATTTTAATGACATCTAGAAAAAATAACCAATTACATATTTAATAATATAATTAAAACAAAATTATAGTAATATAATATATTAATTAATATTGATACATAGAAATGCCTGCATAAAAGAAAGACCCTGCACATACCAAATTGGTGGGTGCTAGAAGTCTGTAGTATTAATATGTATCATGAGCTTTGATACTTGTAAATTAAGAGATTTTTAAAATCTTGCATAAAATAATGGTAACTTGTGCCTAATAATTTGTATTCAAGAGTTTTTTATCCGTGCTTTATAATATAGTATAGATATTCATCCCGATGAAGACACATGACATGTTGTAGATAGTTCCCGATTCATAATCAATTTTGGGTTCCTAATGAAACTTCGTTCTATACACATGTTATATACTATCACTCAATAGATCAATGGAAGGTGATGTTCAATAAATTATTGGCCAAACTTTCCAATTGGAAAGTTAAAACTCTTTCGATTGGTGGTCGGGTTACCCTTGTAAAGTCTGTTTTGGGGAGCCTTCCTACTTACTTCATGTCTATTTACAAAATCCCAGAGTTGATAATTGCCTTCATAAAAAATATTCAGGTTCGACTTCAACTACCGGTTAAGACATTGAGAAGTGACAATGTCACATAATTTAAAAATGATACTCTTTAGAGTTATCTCACATCAGTTGGGATCTCTCACAATTTTTCTGCTGCCTACACACCTCAACAGAACGGTGTGGTCGAAAGGAATAACCGAACCTTGGTTGAAGCTGCTAGAACGATGTTGGCATATTCTGGTCTTCCAATGTGTAACCCCCTATAAATCAGAGTGAAATAAAACTTCGGAAATATAGGCAATAAGACTTCGCACTCGGTATAAAACTCCCAAAAAGGGTTATAGTACTAAACCTTTACAAAACCTGAGAATGGATATGGAAATCAACAACAAACTAATCTAAATACATCTATCTAGATTACATTGGTTGTCGATCCAAAATCACCAAAAGATGGGACTTAAACAATGCCCAACAACGACTACAAGCCATCTCAAAAATGCCTCTAAGACATGCTCGTCACTCACGACCATGACACCCCACCGCTAAGGGAACCTGTTATACATATCATTTGAGAAAAAGTGTTAGGCTTAAAGCCTAGTGAGAACATACAGTTTATAGATTTCAAGAGATATAAACAATGGTAACATAAGTAAATCTTTTCAAGAATTTTAGTTCGCAAAAGAAGTTCTTTATCAAGAAAGGACAATCGGTCCAAAAGTTCATCTCGCGATGACGGGGGATACCCGATTTACCAAGAGTGGTGACGGAACACAAAAATAGGCCACGACCCGAGTTGTGAGCTAAATACTTGGAATCCATGGCCACGAACACTTCGGAACGTACTAAGATGTGAGGGAGGGCCCCCGAGGAAACCAAGTCATACTCGTTCACTAGGACTACATTTGATCCATGACTAGTAACCGGTCTCACATAACCGTACCATAAAGGCCCCCGAGGATCAAATGCATCCATAGCTACAAAATGGGGAAAAGACATCCCAATAATATAAGTCGACTCAAAACCTAGGGATCCACTAGTAATAGTCTAAACTTGTCACAATAACACGTGTGACTAACCAAAGCTAAACGTATAGCTTCCAAAAACATTTATAACCAAAACGCCTTTTTCAAGTTTAACTGCTGATAAGAATGAAAATCATAAAATGAGTTTATATACATTCTTTCTAGTAAATCACATAAATGTGCAAGTAAATCTCCATTTTACTCTCGATGAGATCAAACCCTTTACATTTCAAGAAAATGATTAGGAACCCTAAAATATCCCAAAAACTCATGTTAGGTCAAAATGCCATAAACTTAGATGCAAAACCATAGAGATATATAGGAGTTCAAAAATGTAACATTTGATATGTATAAAGTTTGTAAAATGATAGTAGGAACTCACCTTGCTAGATTTAGGCTAAATCTAGATTTCACCCAACGAGCTCTTTTGAAGAACACTTGGATTCTCAAGACAAAACTTCCAAAACCTAAATCCATACATATTCAACCACAAAGAATCATTTCCCAAACCATACCCTAACTTCCATAACCGAAGAGAATAGAATATTACCTTAACCCAAGCTTGAATTCACCAACCAAAACACTTCTAGTTCACCAAAATGATCACAAACCTTCAATCTATGAAAGGGAGAACAAGGGGTGGATGAAACCCTAGAATATTTTGGGGAAGAAGATGAATAGGGAGATATGAGAAGATTACCACCACAAAATACTCTATTATACTTCAATAGACTTCCAATCTCTTGCCATATCCTTGAAAAGCTCTCAAAAACGAAACTATAGCAACTTGAATCACCCAAATCGGAGCTCTGGATCAAAAGATATGAGGAAATGAAGTTTTTGGGTGAAATGAGGTTGAACCAGACTTTTAACCCGCGCCTCTGACCCCAACGCACGGCCCATGCGTTTTTGTGAAGGGCCCGCGCACGGCCCGTGCGCCCCCTCCAGCGCGCCCATGATTTCCCGAAAACCGTTTTGGTCATAACTTCTTCGTTATAGCTCCGTTTTTGCTCCGGAAAGAACCGTTGGACTCGTAATTGAATCCTTCATCAATCTAGACTATAAAATCAAGGATTCAAGTCTAAAACTAAAAATCTTATTTTTCCTTAATATATCGGTTTCTGTATAAACTTGAAATGATACCTTTCGAAAATCGGGATGTTACACAATGTATCTGTGGGTTGAAGCCGTAGCGACTGCATGCTTTACCCAAAACCGTACCATTGTTATTAAGAGACATAAGAAAACAACGTATGAGCTTATAAATAATAGAAAGCCGAATATTAAATTTCTCCGCGTTTTTGGTTGTAGGTGTTACATCCTAAACGATCGTGATAATCTTGGCAAGTTCGACAAGAAAGCGGACGAAGGCTACTTTGTAGGATACTCTTTGATGTCAAAAGCCTATCGGGTCTACAACCGACGAACCAAGACTATCATGGAAAGTATGAACGTGTTGTTTGGTGAATCATCTACATTGACTTCTGAACACAGCAGTTCAGAACTCAAACTGAAACTAAAGGCTTCTATTCAAGACAGAATAGAACCCGAACCTTCAAAGACTAAGTCTTCTGACTCACCTAATGTTACATCTGAGTTGGATTTATTGTTTCTTGATGCATTTATGGATATCTGTGCAGATTTTGGAAAATCAAGCATATCCGCATCAACATCAGAGGTCTCAGTTGTTATTTCTGGACCGTCTGAACCTGTCACCACAATAACCTCATCAGGTACATCTACACATGTTATTTCTAACAATACTAATTTGAATTATGCATATGTAGGTACTGATTCTGGAAAAGAAGTCTTGAGTACTTGTTCTGCTGCTCCAGAACTACATCAGTCAGAAACAAATGTACAAGATGTCCCGAGTACATCTGAGGTTACGCCTGCAATATATGATGAATATGATGATGATAACACACCGATTTCTGTTCAACCACTTCCAAGCACTACAAGATGGATAAGAGATCACCCCCTACATAACATCATAGGTAACGTACATAGTGGAGTTAAAACGCAGGCAACATCTGCAAATTTTTGTCTATATTCGAGTTTCCTTAGTTCCCTTGAGCCAAAGAAAGCATCAGAAGCCTTGCGCGATCCTGATTGGATTTTAGCCATGCAAGACGAGCTTCTACAATTCAAGAGGAACAAGGTCTGGCGACTTATCCTACTTCCCGAAGGAAAATCAGTGATTGGCACAAAGTGGGTTTTCAGAAATAAGAGAGATGAAACTGGAGTTGGGGTTAGAAATAAAGCTCGCCTCGTTGCAAAGGGTTATTGCCAACAGGAGGGAATTGATTACGACGAAACATTTGCTCCTGTAGCACGGATTGAAGCTATTCGGATCTTTCTATCATACGCAACCCACAAAAACTTTACAGTCTATCAGATGGATGTAAAGTATGCATTCTTGAATGGGATTCTGCATGAAGAAGTTTATGTTGCTCAACCCGAAGGCTTCATCGATCCGAAACACCCAGATTATGTCTTCGTTCTAGACAAGGCACTATATGGATTAAAATAGGCACCAAGAGCATGGTATGAAACGTTAACCCAATTTCTACTCGCTTCAGGGTTTAAGAAAGATACAATTGATACGACTCTCTTTCTGAAAAATCAAGGTGAACATATGATCCTAATTCAGATTTATGTGAATGACATTATTTTCGGTTCTACAAATCCTAAATTTTGTAAAAACTTTTCTAAAATCATGGAATCTCGATTTGAAATGTCAATGATGGGTGAACTGACATTTGTCCTTGGTTTTCAAGTAAAACAGTTACCCGAAGGCATTTTCATCAATCAGTCAAAATATATCAAAGATATCCTAAAAAAGTTTAACATGTCTGAAAGTTCAATGATGAAAACACCAATGGCAACGGGCACACTTTTAGATGCTGACATTTATGGTAAATCTGTAGATCAAAAAGTGTACCGTAGCATGATTGGTTCATTATTGTACTTAACAGCAAGTAGACCGGATATTATGTTTGCCACGTGTTTCTGTGCTAGGTATTAAGCGAACCCAAAGGAATCTCACCTAGTCGCTGTAAAAAGAATTCTTAGGTACCTTAAAGGCACTCCCGAGTTAGGCCTTTGGTATCCTAAGGGTTCTAGTTTTGATCTAACTGCATACACAGATGCTGATCACGTAGGATGCAAACTGGATCGCAAGAGCACGTTTGGATCATGTCAGTTTTTAGGAGATAAGTTGGTAAGTTGGACGTCAAAGAAACATAATTGTGTATCTACATCTACTGCTGAGGTTTAGTATGTAGCTGCCTCAAGATGCTGTTCACAAGTCTTCTAGATGAAGACACAATTAAAAGACTTTGATTATTCTTATCAGCGAGTCCCTATTTACTGTGATTCCAAAAGAGCTATTGCCATAACAGCTAATCTAGTGCAACACTCAAAGACTAAACACATAGATGTACGGTACCACTTCATCAAGGATCATGTGGAAAAGGGCGATATAGAGATGCATTTCGTGCAAACAGACTACCAGTTGGATGACCTTTTCACCAAACCGTTGGATGAAAAAAGGTTTACCTTTCTAGTTAGCAAATTAGGTATGTTAAATGCCATTACATAATTCGAGGGGGAGTGTATCTTGCTTTGTACTTATATTGATTGTGTTCTGGAAACTATGAACAGTTACTTCTATTCATCATTTACTACCGAAGGCGGAATCATTTTTAAAAAAATGATTACCAAAATCTTTTATCTTGCAGGTTATTTTTTCAATCGACAATGGCTTCTGATTATATCAGATCAGGACCCGGTCTTCATTGGTAACTTGCATATTACTATTCTCACCGGAGAATACGTAATCATGGTTTCTGAATATCTTTGTTCAGAACCCGTACTCAACTGTTTTTCTTCTGAAGGATACTCAATAGATCACATTTTTTAAGGAGTTTTTATGTTGAGAGGGAGTTTATAGAATTTAATTGCTATATCTTTTAGGGGGTGAAAATATATTTCACTGTTATATTTTTCTAATTAATTGACTTCTTACAGATATTTAGGGGGAGGATATCTGATGTTTTGTCGAGGATACTTAAATGATGATATTCATTCGAGGGGGAGTTGAGATACTATATACTACAGGTATATCTTCTATATCTCTAACTCTATCACTTGTTGAAAGATGAACAACTTTCACTTGTGAAAAATAGTTTCTTCAAATGTTCAAACCACTTCACATTCTTACAATGTTTTCATGAATTGAGAAGTGCAATTTTAAATGATTTTAATTTGGATACTTTCATGATTATCTGACCGTGTGTTCTTAAAGAATAATACTTGTGTATTTTTCTTTTCATATACTTTGTCAAGTATTCATACACACATCGGTTCAGTACATTTCTTGACTTTGATATTAACACGTCTCAAAAGTTTAATCTTTCGATGGTAATACTCCCGGTTGTATTCTATGTTGTTTGAATCAGACGTCATTTCATCATAATATGTGCTTTCATTGCAAATATGTTTATATTTTGTTCATATAAACATTTTACGTCTTTGATTTCCCAAAATATTATTCTTCATGAATTTTGATCTGTTTAAATCATTGTCAGATTCTCAAAACATTTATATTCTTTCATGATTATTCATTCATTCAAAGTTTTGAGAAATCTTAAATGTTTAAAATGCTCAAATTTCATTCTGATTTTTGATGAACATACGTATACTGACAAATGATTTCTTGTGCTTAAATATCAAGAAAATCACCACGACAGTCCCATCTGAATTTGGCTCTTCGAGTATTGAGGTATTTGAAGGCCTCACCTGGTAAGGGTATCAATTTTTCTGTGTGTCCTGATTCTGATTTTAAGCTCTCAGCATTTGTTGATGCTGATTGGAGAAAATGCCTGTCAACTAGGCGATCTGTTACATGATACTGTCTTTTTTTAGGTAATTGCATGATTTCGTGGAGAAGCAAGAAACAACCTACTGTTTCTCGCTCCTCTGCTTAATCAGAATATAAGGCAATGACTTCATCCCTTTGTGAGATTATATGGGTCCTTAGTATTTTAGCTGATTTAAAACTTGACAATCTTCTTCCTGTAAGCTTAAATTGTGATAATAAGCCGACTATTCAAATTGCTAACAATCCAGTGTTTCATGAAAGGACTAAGCACATAGAGATAGACATTCATCAAGTGAGAAATAAAATCTCATATGGAATGTTGAAAACTGTAAAAGTTCTATCAACAGAAAATCCAACTGATATATTTACAAAATCACTTGGTGTGAATCAACATCACTATCTCATTTCTAAATTAAAAATGTTGGATCTTTTCCAATGTCAAGATTGAGGGAGGGTGTTAAAAGGTAAGTATATTTTATACCAATCTTGTCATTTGTTCTAACTTAATCTGTTTGTTGTAAGGTTTGTAGAAGTTGAGGGACTGGTTTTGAGCATTACTGAAGACTGTGGAAGAGACGGACTGCGCCTCACTTATGGGAGAAGTTTAGGGTTAGGAGTACTTTCTCAAAGTTAAAGGACTGAAGATGGAAGGACTGAAGATGTAATTTCTGATAAATATAAATTAGGTCCCAACCTAATTGTTAGATAATTTCAGCTCATTTTACTTTGTAAACACTCTCAGTATTCTCTCTATGTTCTTCATATTTCTTGTTTAGATCTAGGGTTTTACTTTGTTTAATATCTTCAAATCTTTTGAAGATATTCTGTTTGTAATAGCAATATTAGGATTTAATATGTTGATTTCTATATGTTATGAGTTTTAAGAGAAACACACTCTTTATATATATATATATATATATATATATATATATATATATGATTAGTTTTATTTGAGAAATGCTAAAAATATGAGAAATAAAGAAATGATCCTAACATTTTATCTAGTCAACATTTGCGGCTTTGACCGTGAAACACCGGATAATTCCTTGTGTGGTCTATAGAAGATAGAGGGGTAGTTTCGTAAAATACGCGGGACGAGTTCATATATGAACCTGTATGATTCACATATGAATTATATATTCATATATGAACCAGTGTAATTCACATATAAACTATTTTAACTGATTCATATATGAACATTTGTTATTCATATATGAACTATACGTTCATATATGAATCAATTAATTAGTTCATATGTGAATCACAAAGGTTCATATATGAATCTGTTAATTAGTTCAACTGATTCAAATATGAACCTACCGTTAATTAGTTCATATGTAAATAAGTTAATTGGTTCATATATGAATCACAAAGGTTCATTGTGATTCATATATGAAACAGTTAAAAGAGTTCATATATGAATCATACATGTTCATATATGAACTCGTCCCGTGTATTTATAAAAATTACGAAACTGTTCTTCTATTTTTGGAATAGTCGCAACTTTTGATCAGTCAAAACCGTAATTGTTCACCAGTCAAAGACGCAATATTTGACTGGTCAAAAAGCTAATCTTGACCGAATGCAAGCCTATGATTACTTCTCTATTTCTCATATATTTAGCATTTCTCACATGAACCTCTCCATATATATATATATATATATATATATATATATGTATAAGCGAAGGATCGTATAAGAAGTTGAGTTAACGTGAGAAGCACGAGAAGTGAATTTGAACCATTAATCACTTATAATCTCAAACTCACCCATGAATAATGTTTCATAAGGGAATTGATCCAATGCATCTCTCATCTTAAATTATAATATGCATCCAATAGTTGATAATCACTTCTCACGCTTCTCATGTTAACTCTCAAATTTTCATCTGAACCCAACCTTGTATGTATATTCATCCGTGTATTAATTATGTATATGCATATTATTATTATAACCAAAATTAAAATCTTATATGGTTGTGCGGTATCGGTTGATCATTGACTGATGCAATGGCAATAAATGCGACTTAATTATTTTTATACCATCACTCAATATATATTATATTCATTATAATTTATTGTACCATCTATATATAATTAAATTAAATGTGATACGTCTAAAATATAATCTATATATAATTGTACTATCAGCGATGAACAGATTCAGTATATTATCGCTGACGATGAAACATTAATACATACAGATGTTAAATGTAATTCTCACTAAGTATTTTTAAGGGTTATCATCAAATCACTGAGAGAGTTTGGAACAACAACGAGTCATGTCTAAATGACGTAATGTGTGGCGTGATGACAATGTCAAACCTTAAGCTTCAAGAGCCATGATAAGATCACGACATTTTTCAAGACATGACTTATAACAAAATATATGAATATATATATATATACACACACACACATAGGGGCATGTTGAGTTAGGAATCGTGAGACCACCCACAATACAAAATATGACATATTCAACAAGATTATTGACATGTTATTCATCATGAATGCGTGATTCATAATGAATAACACTTCCATATTTATTATAAATGTGTTATTTATGAATAATATTCATCCCGATGAAGGACACATGACATGTTGTAGATAGTTCCTGATTCATAATCAATTTTAGGTTCCTAATAAAACTTCCTTCTATACACATGTTATATACTATCACTCAATGGATCAATGATATTAAACAACTTAAATTAAACTATATACTAAAACTAAAGATTAAGACAATAATAGATAACGAAAGATCAAATGTGTCAGGGGTAGATCTAGTGTGTTGGAGGTGGGGGATGGGCCCCCATTAATTTTTGTTTTCTCTATTTAATTTAGATTAAAAATATTTATTTTTAAAAGCTTTTACTATAGTTCCCCCAGTAATTTTCTGTATATGCCCCCACCAACCAAAAAAAGTAACTTGAAATCAACCAAAAAAAGCGAAAAAAATCCATCGAAATGAACAAAAAACTTAAAAATCACTTGAAATCAATACAAAAAAAGTTTAAAAATCCCTCGAAACGGTGGAATTAAGCTAAAAACACATTGGGTGACTTTGTAGGCCTTTATTAATCTACTTTAAAAGTACCCCACTAGGCAAAAAATTTGGATCCATCACTGATCGTGTTACAAAAACGGCACATTAAACCATGATGTACCACAGGGTTCACGTGACGTCAGACACGAATCTTGACCGCCACACCTTTTAAAATAGTGGTCATGTTACATCATCATTTGTAATTGCAATTTTGTAACGAACATTCCAAATTTTAATTTTGATAAAATTTTATATCCCTACATACACAACTACTACTATATATAAATAAAGGAAACATCACCATATTTGAATTCTCGAAAAAGACAAGTTTTCCAAACTAGACCACGGAAATAGCAAATGGTTAGTGATACGAAAATAGCCATCATCGGTGCCGGAATAAGCGGGCTACTTGCTTGCAAACACCTGATCGAGAAAGGTTTCCGGCCGGTGGTTTTCGAGTCCCGGAGTTGCGTCGGCGGCGTGTGGGCCCACCAGACCGTCGAATCCACCAAACTCCAAACTCCGAAAACTTACTACCAATTCTCGGATTTTGCATGGCCACCTTATGTTAAGACGAATTTCCCTGATCATAATCAGGTGTGGCAGTACATTTACGCGTATTCTCTACACTTCGATCTCATCCCTACGATTAAGTTTAATCATAAGGTGGAGTCGATCGATTACTCTCTACCGTTGGATGATGAGAAGATCTGTGGTTGGGATGAATGGGGTGGCAACGGTGGACCCTTCTCCGTTGATGGGAAGTGGAAGATGGTTGTACAACACACCCTCTATCCATTTGAGGCACCAAAGGTATAAGGTTAATTTGGTAATTTTAGTCCATATATTAAAAATAGATTTTTCTGTGTTATATTATGTTTTGGATGAATTTAATCTATAAAATTAGTAAAATAATATGGTTGTTGAAAGTGTATTCACTACAATAAAATTGAGTTTACAGGATGTTAAAAACTTTTAAGCGTAATAATAGACTGTTTTATAAGGCTTAATTTATAGGATCAAAAAATAAAATGTCATATCTAAAGACGTTATAATAAGTTTATATTTGTTACCTAATACATATATTTGGACGTTTTTTCGTCAGTCGTATTCGACTTTACTAAATACTTAGTTCATCGTTAACCGATATACTAAAGAGTATGTGTTAAAGTGTTAAATAAATATGCTATAATTAATGCTTCTTGGTATGTCAAAAATAGGCCATCTTGAAACACACTAGTACACTTTTGATGAACCTTATTTTAGATCAAATAAAATTTAATTTTGATACTATGTAGTTTTACTTGGTTGAAAATTTAATAATTTAAAGAGTTGTAAAACTAAATACTAAATTAAGTGTTTTGGTATTATATAAAAATATAAATTTAATTAATTTACTACAACTAATTAATGTATATAAAAAATATTATAGTCAAATAAAATATATACATATAAATTTTAACTAATTTACTTAAACTCATTAATATGTACTAAAAATGATTATGAATATATGGCAAATATATAAAAGTACTAAAATTTAGTATTAATCAGTTGGAGACGGTTGGTGTTATTATAATGAAATAGTGAAAATTTAAGTGCTAAAATTTAGTACCAGTGCTATATTTAGCACTATCCGTTAAAGATGGTCTTAGTTTTTCTATTTCAATAGGTTTTCGAGGTGGATTTTGTGATATTATGCAATGGAAACTATTGCGACTTCCCTAACGTGCCCCAGTTCCCGATTGGTAAAGGGCCAGAAGTGTTCGATGGCGTGGCTATACACTCCATGGATTATGCAACGATGACCACGAGTAATGCTGTTGAATTCATCAAGGGCAAGAGGGTTACGGTTGTTGGCTTTCAGAAGTCAGCAATTGACATTGCGGTCGAAGTTGCTAAAACAAATGGTATGCTCGAGATCAATCATTCTTGAATTCAATATGACCTTACATTGTGTTCTTGAAACTGTTTTCACGAAGGAAAAGAAAATGAGGGTAAGGAGTGGAAAATAAAAAAACACGTGAACACATTTTATAATGATATGTTTGCTTCCAAAACTTTGCTCCAAAACTGAGAAGAAACGGAAGGAAAGAAATGACACCATTTAGTAAAATTACAAAACTACCCATCAAAATAACATCAAAACAAATATATATATTTATATATATAAATGATGAATTTGTAAAAATAACATCTTTTTTTCCCTTTCTTTTGTGTTCAAAAACAATTTTCCTTCCTTCTTTTTCCCTAGAAACACAAATAAAAAATTTCTTTTATTTTCGTTCTTTTCCCTCCTTTTTATTCTAATTTTTTCTTCCAAGATTCGGGAACACAACAAGATTCAAAGTTAGACGTTATGAAGTGTATGACTCATTTTTATTTTTCTATATCGAACAGTACTCACCAAAGGAATATTGACAGATTAATTAAAAAATTGCTTTTACTTTTTTCAAGCTGTGTTTTTTAGTTCTACCGGTGATCCTTTGGTAATCATCTACTAATTTAAAACCATCATCAAAAAACAAATGAAAACATTTTCTTGGTCATCCGTCGGTAATCACCAAGGATTTTATCCGTTGCTGAAGCCTTTATTTCTAGAAGTGATAAACCCTTTTTGATTGTGTAAAAATTGCTAGGCGTTCAACATCCGTGTACAATGGTTTTCAAGACGGTGCATTGGACGGTCCCCGAACATCTAAATGAACTCAATTTTCGAAATTTAAAACGATTTTCAGAGTTAATGATTCACAAGCCTCATGAAGGCTTCTTCCTTTGGTTCTTGGCTATTCTTCTCTATCCCATGGTAACCTCTTCTTCTTTAGTCATTTCTTCGAACTCATATCACGAATTAAGTTGATGTATTGTAAAAGCTACCATATCTGTCCAATATCTGCTTTACTAAAAACTGATAGAATTCAAACTCATTAACACATTTATAGTAATTTATTTAATTTATCGAACAATACTTCACATAAGTTTATAGGGGTCGGTTCAAATAAGAAGACTAAACATTGCAAGAAGATAAAGTAGGAAATGTACATATGTGAATCCATTGAAAAAACTCTATTTGAAGATGCATATATGAATCTATGTTACAAATTATATATATATATATATATATATATATATATATATATATATATATGTATGGCTTCACAAATACATTTTTAAATCGATTTTTCAATTCTTCACATATGAACCTTTTCTTCCTACCTTTTTATGATACTTAACATTTTTATTTGAACCGACAACTAAGTTTACACTCATTATTTTTAGGTTATTTTGATAAGAATCTTGATTATTTAAACAAACTGAATTATAATATATCTAAATCTTGTTCTTCTTGGATTAAATGGATACAAGTGTAAACTTATATCCATGATCCTCCACAACAAATTCGGGTTATAGAACATAAAAAATGTCTGAGTGTTTTGATAGACTATTTTATAGTACCAAACATTTGGGTGTCTTATCTAAATGTGTTGTAATAGGTTTATATGATACTTTGTAGTAGTCTTAAAAAGCTTTTTAGGATACTTTTGAAACAAAATATCTCCTTAGCCCTCTTATAAGACACTATTTAAAAAAATGTATTCTAAAACAAATATCCTATAAATAGATGTGGTTACAGGACACTTTTTGAAAGTGTCTTATAAAAGATTAATATGACAATTTGCTTCAAATGTGTACTAAAAAGTTTGTGTTAAGACCTAAGACGTCTAAAAACATTCTATAAACTTTTTACAACATTTTTAGATAGGACACAAAGGTTTAGTCCTATAAACTTAAGTCCAATAAAATATTGTATAAGAACACTTAAACAATTTTAACGTTCTATAAACTCGATTTTGTTGGAGTGATCTTTATTGAAGAAAACTGTCAGGATCAAAATTCAAAACAAGAATTTAAATAAATACTCAGAAACTTTGTTAAAGAAGTTGCGGAATAACACTTTAACATGAAATCAATGAAACAGTATATGAAATCAAATCACAAGTTATATTGAATTAACTTAATGATTACAACCAAAGCCTCAATCTGTTGAACAGACTCAACAGACGTTCAAAACTTCTCTAATGAAAGGATCACTAAGAATCTTGAGGCTAATTCTCTCTAAAACAAAAATACGTCTATATACTATAATCTAATACTTCTAGACTATATATACAGAACAGATTACAAGATAATCATGAAAGTATCGTTGATCTTCAGCATCCATTCCATAATTATCTTCAGCTCCTTGTCTTTCGCTTCAAGTAACAAACCATCTTTATAACATAAGCAGCATTAATTCCTTTAGCAATATCTTCTTATCATCAGCAGTACTAATCATGCTAGCAGTAGTAACTTCCAACTAGCAGTATTAACTCTCCAAGCAGTACTAACTATTATTCTAGCAGTACCAACCCTTCAAGTAGCAGTACTAATGTCTTCAGCAGTAGTAATCTTTAAGTCTCAGCAGCACTATCCATACTTAGCATATTTCAGACCCAACAATCTTCCCTAACTTAACTTTTTTAAAACAAGAAGTTAAGTTCTTCAGAATAAGGTCTTCATGATGCTTTCAAAATTAATGCTTAACTTCCCAGATGAGGTTCCAAACCTGCACTTTGATTGATTGTTCTTCTAATCACAATTCTGGCCATCTCTGAACCTGTAGGGCAGACCAACTTAGCTTTCAGCATCCCTTGCAACTTTTCTTTGCTGTGGTCATACACCTTATCAACCAGATAGTACTCATGAAAGCTTTTGTCAATGGTTATGACATAGACTCCAGATCTTTCAAAAAGCATCCAATGATCAATGCTGTTAAATCCATCTCTGTGATGCAAGTCTTTGATAAGATATTCAACTTTATCAGGGTCAAACATCATGCATAAATACTCCAGAGCCATCTTTGTTAAGCTCATCCTTGCTCCTTTCAACAAGTCACCATGCAAGTTCAATCCAACCTTGTACATTTCTTCCAAATCAACTCTGGTTCAACTTCTGATGATCTTACCCCAAGTTGAATAGACCTCATACTTGTCACCCATTCTCTTGATTCTGAAGTATTCTGTTCCTTTATCCATCATAGTATCCCAATGAATGATTTCTGGGGCTTTCACTGAGATAGGATAAACTTTCCAAGGTTCTTCATCAGTCACTGTCATATACAAATCAAACTGCTCATTAGATTGTCTTGGCTGTTCTGATGATTGTTGACTAGATTGCTATTGACTCTTCTCTTTAGTTTCAACATGCTCTGCTTGTTTCTGCTGCTCTTGTTGTTTATGTTGCTCTTGTTGTTTATGCTGCTCTTGTTGTTTTTGCTCTATGAGTAACTGGATTAGATCCTTCTCCATTTCTGATCCTCTTCCACCACTCAGCTTTAATTGCATCATTTCTGTCAATCTGATCCCATCATGCTTATAGTGCTTGTCCACCATATAATACTCTATTTGTGCCTTTGACATAAACAACACATAAGCTCCACATTGCTTAAGTAACCGCCAACTCAACACACTCTGCTTTTCAAGTTGTATTCTGTCAGGTTCAAACATAAGACATATCCAGCCCATGATCAGCCTTGTATCATACTGAGCTCCTTGCTGAATCATGTCTTCATACAACTTCATCCCAACATAATACATGTCTTCCAAGTCACTTCTTGAGCATTTTTGCATAAACTGATGAAAACTTGTATAGATCTCAAATCTGTTATTTGCTCTTTTAAACCTGAGAAAGTGCTTGTCTTTCTCCACACACACATCCCAGAAAATAATCTTTGGTGGCCTTGAACTGACTGGAGTAGCAGGCACAGGAGGTGCATCTAAAGTTTTTGATGATTCAACTTCCATTCTTTCACTGTCCTGCTCTTTCTCACTTTCCTCAGTTCTTGGTCTTTTTGCCTTTCTCTTTGTTGCAATTGACTTCATTCTTTTGGCAGCTCCTATCTTCTGAGTTAGAGTCTCTTCCTTCTTGACTTCTACCTTTTCTTTAGTTGGAGTGCCTTCTTCACTGTCAGGAAAAGGCTGTTGAATGTTCAGATCATGTCTTTCTTTCATCTTTCTTTCAAATTCAACCCTCTGAGTGAAATCTCCTTGTAGATTTGCCATCTCCTTTTTGTACAAGTCTTCTATCCTGCTATAAGACATTTTAGCAAACATCCTTTCAGGAACTCCAACTGATCCTTTCAAGAAGTTTATCATTTTTCTTCTTTCTTGTGTAGCTAGAAAGGTCTTTGAAGGCCGCTTTTGTCTAGTTGCTTTCATTGTAACCCTTTTTGCAGCAGTCTTCAAACTCTTCTGATATTCTTCATTAAGCCTTGTTGCCAAATCTCTTGCAAGCTTTCTGTCTTTGGCATTTTAGATCTCATCCTCCTTTTCAAACTGAGCATTCAACTCCTTTGCTACTTTTAAAGAAAGAGCTTCTTGTTCTTCTTGCATTTTCTTTGCCAATTATGCATCCAGTTCTATTTGCTTCTGCTTCTTTAATGGTTTCACAGGCTCAACCATCTTTTCTTTCCCTTTCTTCTTTGCCTCTGACACACTGATCTCTTTCTTTTTCTTCTCTGTGCCTCCTTCTTTAATCACCACTCCCTTAGCCTTTTGAGTAGCCTTAGGAGTGTCATTCTTTGCCTTAACCAACGTCTATGCAATCTCTATTTCTACCATAGACATTCCTGTTTCTGTTGCTACTTTCTTGGTTTCTACTGCTGGTTCAGTAGTTCCTGCTGCTTTTACAGTTTCTGCTTCTTTCATTATTGTTTTTGCTGCTTTCACTATTTTTTCTGTTGCTTTCACACTTTGATCTTCCTCAACCTTCTTTTCAGCTTCACCACTAATCTCCCCCTCAAATTGAAATTCCATACCAACTGTGCTTTCCTTCTCAAATTCAGCTTCTTGATTCTCCCCCTTTTTGGAAGCATCATTAGCACTTCCCCTTTTCTTCAAGATAAATTGCTTTCTCTTCTTTTTGTGCACCGAACTCAACACCATCTTCTTGAGTTTGTCTATCTGGCCTTGTTGAGAAATGATCACCTTTTTCAGCTCCTTTATTTCTGAACCCTGTTTGAGGACATCCAGGTTCACATTACCAATGGTTTTCATCAATTCATCATAGTTATATCTGTCCTTACCTCCTTTAGGTGTGTTTACCACCCGTGAAGGATCATGTGATCTTTTAGTAGAGGCCTTCTGCCTAGCAGAAGCACCTACTACCCCCTTGGTTTCTTGGCACCTGGCTCCCTTAGATGATTTCTCATCCAAAGTTGCCGTGGGGAAGGTCTTAGTCATGTTTACACTGTCCTGATCCATACCTTGTGCAGAATCAGTAGTGTGAGCCTTGCTGCCCACATGCTCATCCTTCTCCTTAGAGAGCACCTTCTCGGGGTTGGGAGACACCCCTGTGGATTCCCTTTGGATATTCTCTGATGGAGAATGCTCCATCAGAGGGCTTGTAGGCTTTTGGGGTGTAGATACATGAAGGGAAGGAACCTTTTGTACCTTTTCCTTGCATATTTTTGAGTGATTGGGGGAATTGGCTTATCAACAGGGAGCTGAGGATGAATATTTGAAGTGAATGGTGTACGTAGGTCATCAGTGGGTTGGTCAGATATGGGTTGTGACCCTGATGCCTCACCATGTGGGTGGGACACAATCATCATTGTAAAGAACAATGGTGTGTCTTTTCCAGAAAAGTCCTTACTAGGCCTTTTCATATTGGAAAATACCTTCCCTTTGGGAGGTTTTGGTACATATACCTCTTTAAAAGAGGGTAAATCCGTCAATTCCATGTTTAGTACTTCTTGTACAAACCTTGGATACATATAAAATCTTTTGGTTTTGGTTTTGGTATCCAGGTTTGACAGCAAATCATTTAAGAGCATTTGGGAAAAATTGAACTTTCTGGAGGTAGCTAAGCATACAAGAGCATAAGCTATTGTACTGCTAAACTCACTCCATCCAGTGGTCTTGCGAGAGATGCAATGTTGAAGAGTATGAACAAAGAATCTCCACTGAGTTGAAAATTTGCTTTTGTAAAACTTGTAAACATCAGTAGGACCTTCATACCCCATTCTACCAATTTCTTGAAATAGATCTTCCTTTGAAAGAGTAGAAATACCTGAGGCATCATCTAGACGTAGATGAGTGCGAATGCAACCTTCTGTGATTGTGATAGGTTTATCACAGACCCTTGATTGAATGACCTGATTGCCATCAACAGTCTGAATGGAGGCATTGGCCCAGAACTGTCGCATATGTTCCACATAGATGGTAGGATTTACCGTTAGCGCATAAGCAATATGTGATTGGGATAAGAAATCCACAATTTCATGAAAACCCTCAGCTTGTTTGGGTTTTTGTAACATTGTAAGCTCGTTGTGGTCATCAACGAAATCAAGTTCTGCCATCTTTCTGATCGATTCTAGGGTTCAAATCACAACTAGGGTTTACACACTGGTAATCAAGAATTCTAGAGAGAGAGAGAGAGGATGAATGCGCAATGGAAATTCAAAGAGCCGTTTGGGTTTTTGGCGGAAAGAGAGGGTATTTATAGGGTAAGGGATTCAGTTAAAAGCAGTACTAAGTACCCTAGCAATATTAACACATACCCGCCGTATTAACCCATATCAGCAGTAGTAACACATACCGGCAGTATTAACACAGACTAGCAGTATTAACACATAACAACGGTATTAACACTGTCTGGCAGTAGAAATAAGGCAAACAGTAGTAACTTTGCACTAGCAGTATAAACTACCTAGCAGTAGTAACCATACTGAACTATATTTGAACTGTCAGCAGGAGTAATAGTGAGAGCAGTATTAACTTAACCAGAAGTACCAAGTATCTAATCAGCAAAGCAATCTGAAACACTTAAACACAAATGGTTAGCAGCACCATGCACAATGAAATCTGAGAAAGCAAACATTGAAGAATCTATACAGAAATGGTACATGAAGAAAATCAGAAGAGGCTTATTCAGTGTTTATCATGCCCACACTTGTGACCAAGAATGTGAATCTACCCACATCAAAAGCTTTGGTGAATAGATCAGCAAATTGGTTACTAGTGTGTACTTTCAAAACCTGAATTAACTTTTTTTCATTGCAATCTCTAATAAAATGGTACATGATTTCTATATGTTTGGTTTTTGAGTGCTTAACTGGATTATTAACAATGCTTATAGCACTGTTGTTATCAATGAAGATTGGAGTGTGAAGAAAAGTAATACCATTGTAACACCCTAGAAACTGCGGAAATAAAATCTTGAAGAAACAATTCGGCAATAGACTAACTTGCGGAATAAGGTGTGACATATTCATTACACAATCAACCCAACGGGTATAGAGTAGCCAATATTGAGGTAGATAACTGAAGTATAAAACGACATCCTATTAATCTACAAAATATCTAGATTAGGGACGGGTGTCGCTACACTTCCAAAATGAATCTTCAAAAGAATCTCTCACGACCCCAAGGTCGCTCCCTCAGTCCCGACGAGCCCCACTGCTAAGATAACCTGCCAACATGACAACCAAGAGCAAGCGTTAGGCTAACGCCTAGTGAGAACAAGCCAAATAAAATAGAGTACTAAACCCAATTGGTGCCACGCGGTAGTATAGCCATGAGCTAAGTCAAGAAATCAAATAAACCATTAGTGATTAAACATGGTATAAGTAATACCCAAAATCACATAACGAGCTCAACCCCTCTAGATCTGTTGCTCAAAACATTCAAGTCAACCCCTCTGGATCTATCCTTGAGAGTTCCCAAAACAGGGGGAAACTCAAGCACAAAATGGGATTACACCTTACTGCACCATGAGACGCTGCCCGACCGTATAGGCCCACACCTTACTTATCATGGCAACCCGATGCCTATCCCGTGCTAAAACATGAACCAAATGCCCAAAACAGGGGACATAGGAACACAGTGCCTATGGATCCATTGCACTAAGACTCAAAGCCAAAGCATGTCATTTCAGAGCATACTCATATTAAATCAGCTATACAGGCAATTCATATGAACAACGGTTCAATTCTACAAATCGTGATTCTTGAAAATGTGAGATCTTTAGAAGGTATTTCCCAACAGAATCAGTTACTTTGAAACCAGGTTTCCCAAATTTAAAAATATACATTTATCACATAACATTCGAAATACAGACCGATTTAGCTTAAGGACTCACCTCAGATTCCTTCCTGCTTAAAGACTGCTTCTGACGATCGCTACATATGACAACACCGTTAAATCGGTAAGCCCAAAGATACAGACAACATGCTGACTTACAACTCTAGAATACGAACACAACAACTGCCAAACATAGCTACGGTCGAGTACCAAAACCGGTTGAACACAACCCCGGTCGAACAACCAACCCGGTCGAACAGGGTCCGGTCGAAGGACACCCCGGTCGAAGGGACCACCCGGTCGAACGACCCCCCCGGTCGAACGACCCCACCGGTCGAACGACGCCACCGGTCGAACGACGCTTCGGTCGAACGACCCTTCGGTCGAACGATGGTCCGATCGAACAACGGTCCGATCGAACAACGGTCCGATCGAACGATGATCGTCTTGTTCATCAAGAACATCAAGAACAGATCGAATGCAGAACCTAGATCCAAAATGAGAAACACACAAATCTCAAAATGGAATGGTTCAAAACCTTCACAACGAGATTCTACGCGGCTAAAAGCATTCAGATCAAAACATTAAGCTAGATTCGTACCTTGATTTGGAGAAAACCGAACAACCACTTTTCCTTGGCTTCCTTCTCTCTCTCCCTGATCTTTGATAACAAGATTTGTGATATTATCAAAATATCTGAAATCTGAATTATATTTATATAACCCAAGTTACATTTTACCCCCTTGAACTTTGGGTAATAGTCAACTTTTCACCCAACCCCAAAATAGCGGGTGTTACAACCATAGTCCAACATCTGATTCTGAATCCATAGCACTTGTGAGCAACAGCTTGCAGCAACTATATACTCTGCTTCTGTTGTAGAGGTGGACACTGTGGTTTGCTTTTTACACTGCCATGAAACTAGTCTTGCACCCACAAAATGACATCCTCCTGATGTAGACTTTCTATCCAAGTTTGCACCATCCAAATCACTATCAGAATATGCAAGCAAATCAAATGGTGAGTCATGAGGATACCAAAGACCCAACCTAGGTTGTCCTTTGAGATATCTGAAGATCCTTTTGACTGCTTGAAAGTGCGATTGCTTAGGCCTCACTTGAAATCTGGCACACACACATACAACAAACATAATGTCTGGTCTTGAAGCTGTTAGATACATGAGGGAGCCTATCATGGATCTGTAATGATGAACATCCACATCCTCCCCCTCAAGATCTGCAGTGATCTGTTTGTGTGTTTCCATAGGTGTGCTTGCTGGCTTTGCTTCTGAAAATCCAAACTTTATAAGTATATCCTGCACATACTTGGATTGACTTATGAAAATGTCATCTTTCTTCTGTTTAACCTGTAGCCCAAGGAAGAATGTGAGTTCACCCATAGAGCTCATCTTGAATCTTTTGTGCATCAACTCCTCAAACTCCTTGCATATATAATCTTTTGTGGATCCAAAGATGATGTCATCCACATAGATTTGTACAAGCAGGATGTCCTTCTTCTTCCTTTGAATAAAAAGGGTTTTGTCAATGATTCCCCTTTCAAAGTCATTTTCCAAGAGATAGGTAGACAGTGTGTCATACCATGCTGTTGGTGCTTGATGTAGCCCATAGAGTGCTTTCTTTAATTTGTATACTTTGTCAGGAAAGTTAGGATTCTCAAACCCTGGAGGCTGACAAACATACACTTCTTCATCAGTTTTCCCATATAGGAATGCACTCTTAACATCCATTTGATATACTCTGAACTTCATGAAAGAAGCATAGGCTAGAAACAGCCTAATTGCCTCAATTCTGGCTACTGGTGCAAGCACTTCTTCATAGTCTATCCCCTCTTCTTGTGTGTACCCTTGTGCCATAAGTCTGGCCTTATTCTTTATCACTATCCCTCTCTCATCTTTCTTATTCCTGAAGATCCATTTAGTTCTAATTGCCCTGTGTCCTTGTGGAAGATCAACCAGATCCCACACATTTTGTAGCACAAATTGCAGCAACTCCTCTTGCATTGCTTCTATCCAACATGGGTCTTTCATTGCTTTATAAGTCTTCTTGGGTTCAATTTGGGATAAAAAACAAGAAAACAAACCTGACTGTAAGTCTTTCAATCCTCCTAACTTACTTTGATGCCTTGTGATTATGGGGGAATTGATATCACCAATTACCAACTGAGGAGGATGATTCTTCTGAGTTCTTGATTGATAGACAACCTCCTCATTAATATTTGCATCAAGATTGGAGTCATTCTTTTCAGGAGTGTTTCCACCAAAAACTGAAGAATTTTCATCATCAGTATCATCTCCTGACAATATGGGCATTTCAGGACCTGTGTTTCCTGATCCTGAAGCATGAGCATCCTCTTTTCCACCTTTATCCTCTTCATCACCTTTAGCATCTTCATATTGTTCTGATTCGGAATCCTCTGTTTCTGAATCATCCTTCTTTTCTTGATGACAAAATTCAACATGATCAACTGTAGGTATAGGGAACGACATAAACTCTTGTCTCTGTGCTTGTACCATTGCTGAACTTGTTCCTGCAATTTGCACATTACTAAAACCCAAAGAATTAGTGAGTGAATCAATGTCAAACAGCCA
Organism: Arctium lappa; assembly: GCA_023525745.1. NCBI lineage: Eukaryota > Viridiplantae > Streptophyta > Magnoliopsida > Asterales > Asteraceae > Arctium > Arctium lappa. The sequence goes on from CM042049.1 coordinate 3,765,805, forward strand.
ATTAGGACCTGTACCAATTTGATTTGGTGTGTTCTCATTGCATTTGACATTGTCACTTTTCTCTATAATCCTGGAAGAACTGTTGAGTACTCTGTATGCCTTACTCTGGGAGGAGTATCCAACAAGAAATCCATCCTCATCTTTGCTTTTAAACTTGCCTAAATGAGATTTGGTGTTGAGAATTGTGCAAGGACACCCAAAAGGTTTGAAAAATCCAATAAAAGGTTTCTTCTTGTTGAAAAGTTCATAAGGTGTCTTACCTTGGGATTTGCTACTAGAACTCTGTTTTGGACATAAGAAGCAATATTAACTGCTTCTGCCCAAAAAGTAATGGGTAGCTTTGAATCTGCCAACAGAGATCTAGCAGCCTCAATCAATGTCCTATTTCTCCTTTCTGCAACACCATTCTGTTGAGGAGTCCTAGGAGCACTGAATTGTCTCTCAATACCTTTAGGGGGCGTTTGGTTCGCAGAATGATTTCTGATGGAATGGAATCTGTCAATGGAATTGGAATCTGGAAGGAATTGGAATGGAATGTTTTCAGGTTTGACCAACTGTTTGGTTGACAGGAATGGAATGTAATCAGTCAAATGAATTGGAATGGAATTCTGAAAAATGACAAAAATACCCTTTCTTTTATTTTTATTTATTTATTTATTTTAAATGTCGAGAGAGAGAGAGAAGAGAGAGGAGAGGAGAGGAGAGGAGAGAGAGAGGAGAGAGATGAGAGAGAGGAGAGGAGAGAGAGAGGAGAGAGAGGAGAGAGAGAGGAGAGAGAGAGAAGAGAGAGAGAGGAGAGGAGAGGAGAGAGAGAGGAGAGAGATGAGAGAGAGAGGAGAGAGATAGGAGAGAGAGGAGAGAGAGAGGAGAGAGAGAGGAGAGAGAGAGGAGAGAGAGGAGAGAGAGGAGAGGAGAGAGAGAGGAGAGAGATAGGAGAGGAGAGAGAGAGAGAGAGGGGAGAGAGATAGGGGAGGAGAGAGAGAATGAAATTCTTGTTAGAAAAGGTTTGGAGGGTATTTTTGTCTTTTTGAAAAACCATGATGGAATGGAATTCAATTCCATCCATTTTCAAATGGAATGACCAATTCCTTAATCTAAGGATTTCATAGAATTCAATTCCATTCCCTTGGCAACCAAACAGCACGACGGAATTCGGTCAATGGAATTGGCCATTCCAATTCCACCAGATTCCGGCGGAATCCAGCGAACCAAACGCCCCCTTAGTCTCACAAAAGCTGTTTAAGTCACTGTTTTTAAACTCAGTTCCATTATCAGATCTGATAACTTTAACTCTTAGATTTGTTTGGTTTTCAATCCTAAGGACAAAGGATTTGATCAGTCCACTTGTCTCATCCTTAGTCCTCAGAAAATATACCCAAGTAAATCTAGAGAAGTCATCAACAATGACTAAGCAATAGAATTTCTTACCAATACTCATCACATTTGTAGGACCAAAAAGATCCATATGCAATAACTGAAGGGGTGAAGAGATTGTGTTTATTTCTTTGTACTTATGAGAAGTTTTGTGCTGCTTGCCTTTAAGACATGCAACACAATGATCATCACATGAAAACACTTTTTGAGGCAAACCTCTCACAAGGTTGTTTTTCACAAGTTTGTTCATAGTTTTAAAATTCATGTGACACATCCTTCTATGCCAAAGAGATGATTCATTTAAAGAAGCTTTTGAAAACAAACAGTTTAGTGATGAATCAGATGATACACTCTCTAAGTCCAAACAATAAACATTATCCTTTCTAGGAGTTCTAAGTAGTATCATATTTTCATCAACTACCTTGAATCTTGGAGCAAGGATAGTACATTAAGTATCACTGAATAATATACTATGTTTCTTGTCACAAACCTGTGATACACTTAACATGTTGTATCTCAATTGCTCAACATAGTAAACATCTTCAAAAGTCATCTTACCTTTTGAAACCATACCTTTACCACTTATCTTACCTCTTGTTGGATTGTCACCAAAAGCAACACGTCCTCCATCAAACCTTTTGAAAATTTGAAGGCAGTCCATGTTACCTGTCATGTGCCTAGAGCAACCACTATCTACATGCCAAATGCTCTTCCTCTTGAGCTGTTGATTGCCCTGCACATAAGATAAAACAGTTAGTGTCTTGAGGGAACCCAAGCCAAAATGGTCTTGGGTTGCCCTTTCTCATCAACATAATCATGCTTAGAAAGTTTGGTATTGATGAGATGATTAGAATTAGGAATCTCATGGATGGAATACTTTGTCATAATTATAGGCTTCACAGTATTAACACTGGTAGCAGTACTAACTTGGTCAGCAATACTAACTTTATTAGCAGTACTAACTTGGTCAGCAGTAGAATTTCTATCAGCAGCACTATTTATGTTAGCAGTACTATTTGAGGTAGCAGTACTAACAGGTTTAGTGCTTTTTGGAACCCAAATTTTGACAAAGTTGTTTGCTTTCCTATTCTTTGAGTTACTCTCTGATTTCTTGGAGTATTTTCTTTTGCTTCAGCAAACTTATTCTGAATATGAGATTTTACAGTGCCAGTTTTCATTGGTGCTGTTCTCACATTATCAGCCATGTGGTTCCTTGATTGTTTTGATTTCTTCCTATAACCAACAAAATTTCGTGTTTGTCTTTGAAAAGTAATTCTTTGGTTAACAGGATTGAAATAACAGTGTTTGGCTAAATGATTCAACTTGCTACAAATAAAACAAGGCTTTGATCTATTGATTTTGCTTGTCAGGATCGAATTCTCAACAAGAATTATGAATACTCAGAAACAATATCAAAGAAGTTGCGGAATAACACTTTGATATTCAATGTAACAGTAAACAAACACTATATGATTAACAACTTGTAAACTTGTATTGAATGATTAAAATCACAAGATTACACAGTCAACCTCAATCTTGAAGAACAGACTCTTTCAAGACGAATTCTACTTCTCTAGAATTAGGATCTATGCCTTGAGGTTGATTCTCTCTAGAACAAAAACTTAGAATGAATTGATTATTCTAAACTATTCTATCAATTCTATACATATACTGAATAAAAGATAATTACAATAAATAAAATATCTTCAGTATATCTTCCATGAATATCTTCAGCTTTCCATGTTTATCTTTGAACACGATCTCTTCAGCCTTATCTTCACATTATCTCAGAAGCAGCATTAACTTAGTCCTGGCAGCATTAACTACTAAGCAACACTAACCTCTAGCAATACTAACTAGCTAAGCAGTACTAACTTTGTTCAAGCAGCACTAACTTTGACTAGCAGTATTAATTCTACTAGAAGTAGTAATACTCAGCAGTATTAACTTTTGAAGTCCTCTGGCAGTAGTAATTCTGAACTAGCAGCATTAACCATACTTAAGCTTTTCTTCTGTTCCCAACAATCTCCCCCTAACTTGACTTTTAGAAAGAGAAGTCAAGTTCTTCAAATCTGATCTTCAAGATGCTTTCAACACCTCAGGTTCAATTTTCCAAATTTGGATCTAGGCCCAAACTTTGATTTACAGTTCTTCTTACCATAATCTTGGCCATTTCTGAATCCTTTGTGCATACTAGCTTGGCATTTAGCATTCCTACTAGCTTCTCCTTGCTATGCTCTTAGATTTTGTCCACCAGGTAGTATTCATGATAACAGTTGTCAATAGTAATCATGTATACTCCACAGCTTTCAAACAATATCCATTTATCAATCTTCTTGAATACAAACTCATGATTATGATCTTTAATCCTATAAGCCACTCTCTCTGGATCAAACATCATGCACAAGTATTCCATTGTTACCTTGAGAAGATTTTCTTCAGTACCTTTACACACAGGCTCATAGAGTTTCATCCCCACTTTGTACATTTTCTCTATGTCTGCTCTTGAACAACTTCTGATTACTCTCCCCCATGTTGAATATGCTTCAAATGTATCACCTACTCTTTTGATTCTGAAGAAATTCTTTCCACTATCTCTTAGAATGTCCCAGAAGATGATCTCTGGAGCTTTCATGGAGATTGGAACAACCTTCATAGGTTCTACTATGGTCATGTACAGATCCATACTCTCATCAGTTTGCTTATTAGACTGCTCTGGACTTTGCACTGATTCTGCTTCAGTTTCTGCTGCAGTTTATGCCTTTTCTTCCACTCTTGCCCTTTTAGACCGCCTTTTGGAAGCAATTGACTTCACCCTCTTTCCAGATTTGGCTTCTTCACCAACACCCTCATGTTCTTCCTTCATCTCTTCAGCTTTGTCTTTTGAGGGTGTGGTCTCCTCAGGGAATGGTCTTTGAATGTTCAGGTCATGCCTTTCCTTCATTCTTCTCTCAGCCTCTTCCCTTTGGGCTGAAACCCCTTGAAGCTTGGCCATCTCTTTCTGATACAACTCCTCAACCTGAGTGTATGCCATGTTGGTGAACATCTCCCCCTTGACACCAATTGCACCTTTCAGGAAATTTATCATTTTTCTTCTTTCCTGATTGGCCAAAAATGTCTTGGAGGGTTGTCTTTGCTGTTTCTGTTTTTGGATTGGCATCTTTTTGACTTGAAGTTTCTTGGCCTGAGCTGCTTCTTTTATACTTTTATGATATTCTGCATTTAACTTTCTTGCCATGAGCTTTGCAAGTTCTCTATCTGTTTCTGTTTGAAGTTGCTCCTCCTTTTCCATTTGATCTTGAAGCTGCTTTGCTATTGCCTCATCCATTTCAATTTGAGTCTTCTTCTTTGCAGGCATTTCAGCTTCAGCCATCTTTTCCTTTCCTTTTCCCTTTATATCCTTCAAGACTTCTTTCTCTTTTCCCTTCTTTGAGATCCCTCCTTCTTTGATGACTACTCCCTTGGCCTTTTGAGTAGCCTTAGGAGTATCATTCTTGGCTTTAATCAAGGTTTCTGCTATCTCCATTTCCTCTACAGAGAGCCCTGTTTCTGCTGCTTCTGTTTCTGCTGCTTCATTTACCTCAGCAACATTAACTGTTTCTTTTGTTGTAGCAGCATTAACAGTTTCTTCTTCTATTCCATGCTCTGTCTCCCTCTCAACTTCAACTCTCTTTTCAGCTGAACTTTCTTTCTTTGGTTCTCCCTCTTGCTTCTCCCCCTTGTTGAAAGCATCAGTCAAAGGGTTCCTCCTTCTAAGCACAAATTGCTTTTTCTTCTTTTGGAGAATCAATTTTCTGACCATTTGCTTTAAGTTGAGGATCTGCTCTTGTTGTGACAGAACTATCAGCTTCAATTCTTCTATATCTTGGCCCTATTTGATCACATCCCTGTTGATGTTGGCCACTGTGTCCATCAATTCAAGATAGTCATATCTGTCCTCACCTTCTCCAGGAGTGTTACCCCCTATTGAAGGATCATGGGATCTTTTAGTAGTGGAAGTCTTCTGCCTAGCAGAAGCACTATCCACCCCCGTGGTTTCTTGGCACCTGGGACCTTTGAATGATTGCTCATTCAAAGTTGCCATGGGGGAGGTCTTAGTTATGTTACCACTGTCCTTCTCTGTGCTAGCAGAAGTAGTGGCAGCCTCAGTACCCATATACTCAACCCTCTCCTCAGTGAGCACCTCCTTGGGGTTGGGAGACACCCCTGTGGTTTCCCTGTAGATATTCTCTAAGGGAGAATCCTCCCTTAGAGGGCTTAAAGGCTTAGTGGGGGAAGGTACAAGAAGGGAAGGAGCCTTCCTTACCTGTTTCCTTTTGTATGTTTGGGTGATTGGTGAAGTTGGTTTATCAAGAAGAGACTGGGGAATTGATTTAGAGTGGGAAGGTTGGGATTGGCTAGCAGTGGGATGGTCTAATGGGGGCCTTGACCCTGCTGCCATACCTTCATCAGTGTGGGACACCGCCATCATTGTAGAGAACAATGGGGTGTCTACTCCTTCCGAGTCCCCAGCAGATCTTCTCATATTTGAGAAAACCTTGCCTTTAGGGAGTTTAGGTACATATACCCCATCAAAATGAGGCATATCCGTCAATTCGTGGGTGATAACTTCTTGGACAAACCTGGGGTATATATAGAAGCTCTTTTTGCTTCCCAAGTTTGAGACAAGATCACTGAAAATCATTTTAGAAAAATTGTACTTTCTGGAAGTGGCCAAGCACACCAAAGCATAAGCAATGGTGCTACTAAACTCACTCCATCCAGTAGTCTTTTTAGAGATACAGTGCATAAGGGTATGGACAAAGAAACGCCATTGGGGTGAAAATTTGGCTTTTGAGAATTTGAACACACCCAATGGGCCTCCATACCCCATTCTTGTAAGAGTAGAAAACAGTTCATCATTAGAGATAGAAGTTATACCAGAGGCATCGTCTAGACGTAGACTGATGCGAATTACCTCTTCAGTAACTGTCAAGGGCTTGCCACACACCTTTGTCTTGATCATTTGCACACCATTCTCAGTAACAATGGTGGCATTTGACCAGAATTGCCTTTGATGCTCGATATAGATTGATGGGATACAGTGAGAGCATGGGCAATATGGCTTGTCTTGAGGAAATCCACAATCTGGTGGAAACCAACGGCTTGTTTGGGCTTCTGTAGCATCGCGATTTCATTGTGCGCATCTATGAATGCCATTGATGCCATTGATCTTGAACGTTCTTGCCTGAAAACTTTGAGCTTGAGAGAGAAAGGGTTTAGAGCGCAAGTGAACAGTATGCAAAGAGTCGTTATGAACTATTTAAGCGGGCAAAGGGTATTTATAGTATTCGGGACATAAGCAGTATTAACCTAGAGCAGTATTAACTAACAAGCAGTATTAACTGAGAGCAGTATTAACCACTAGCAGTATTAACTAACTAGCAGTATTAACTGAGAGCAGTATTAACCACTAGCAGTATTAACTAACTAGCAGTATTAACTGAGAGCAGTATTAACCACTAGCAGTATTAACTGTGCACTGGCAGTATTAAAACTGTACTGGCAGTATTAACCATACTTACTCTTTTAAGCTTGTGATACACTGAGTACTGCTATACATATCCTGAAAAAGAAGATTAGGAACACCACAAATAAACAATATACGGGTATGTAGCCACTTTTTGAGAAGGTGCTTATTCAGAGTTGATCATTCCCACACTTGTTACCAAGAAAGTGAATCTACCCACATCAAAGGCTTTGGTGAATAGATCAGCAAACTGTTTATCAGTATGAACTTTTACAACTTGAATAAGTTTCTTTTCATTGCAGTCTCTTATGAAGTGATACCTGATCTCAATGTGCTTTGTCTTTGAGTGCTTGACAGGATTATTCACAATGCTAATAGCACTGCTATTATCAATAAAAATTGGAGTGTGTAGAAAGGTTACCCCATAGTCAAGCATTTGATTCTGAATCCATAAGACTTGAGAACAGCAACTTGCAGCGGCTATGTACTCTGCCTCTGTTGTAGATGTGGACACTGTGGTTTGTTTCTTGCACTGCCATGAAACTAGTCTTGCACCTAAAAACTGACATCCTCCAGAAGTAGATTTTCTGTCCAAGTTTGCTCCACCTAGATCACCGTCTGAGTATGCAAGTAGGTCAAATGGTGAGTCATGAGGATACCAAAGTCCCAATCTGGGTTGCCCTTTGAGATATCTGAATATCCTCTTAACAGCTTGATAGTGAGATTGCTTTGGCCTAACTTGGAATCTTGCACATACACAGACTGGAAACATTATATCTGTCCTGGAGGCTGTAAGATACATGAGAGAGCCAATCATGGACCTATAATGATGAACATCCATATCCTCCCCCTCAAGATCTACTGTTATCTGCTTGTGTGTCTCCATAGGTGTGCTGGTAGGTTTTGAATATGAGAAACCAAACTTGGTTAGAATGTCCTGCACATACTTGGACTGACAGATAAATATTCCATCTGACTTCTGTTGAACTTGGAGTCCAAGGAAGAAAGTAAGTTCCCCCATGGAACTCATCTTGAACTTTTGATGCATTAGTTCCTCAAACTCCTTGCACATGATGGCTCTTGTGGATCCAAAGATAATATCATCAACATAGATTTGGACCAGCAAGATATCCTTCTTCTTTCTCTTGATAAGCAGAGTCTTATCAATGACTCATCTTTCAAAGCCATTTTCCAAGAGATAGGACGACAGAGTGTCATACCATGCTCTTGGAGCTTGATGCAGTCCATAAAGTGCTTTCTTCAATTTGTATACCCTGTCTGGATAGCTTGGGTTTTCAAACCCTGGTGGTTGATAGACATATACTTCTTCTTCAATTGAGCCATAAAGAAATGCACTTTTTACATCCATTTGATAGACTTTGAATTTCATATAAGAAGCACAAGCCAGGAATAATCTAATTGCTTCTATCCTGGCTACAGGTGCAAAGACTTCTTCATAATCTATTCCCTCTTCTTGTGTATACCCTTGAGCCACCAATCTTGCTTTATTCCTTATTACTATGCCTCTTTCATCTCTCTTATTTCTGAAGACCCATTTTGTTCCTATTGCTCTTTGGCCTTTAGGAAGGTCTACCAGATCCCAAACATCTTGCAGCTTGAATTGCAGTAGCTCTTTTTGCATTGCTTCTATCCAACTGGACTCTTTCATAGCATCATGTGCCTTCTTCGGCTCAAGCTGGGATAAAAAGCAAGAAAGCACTGTATGTTGTTGGTCTTGCATTTCTTGCAGCCTGCTTTGATTTCTAGTCATCATAGGAGAAGATATATATCCTATTACCAACTGTGGAGGATGATTCTTTTGAATTCTGGTGTGATGACTAGGTTCTTCATTAAGTCCCACCTCTAGATTTGAGTCATTCAACTCAACTGAGGTGTTTTCAGCAGCTACTTCTGGTTCTTGATTTTCTTGATTCTCCTCATCTCTACTTTCTTCTTCACTCTGATTTGGTCTAGTAGATGGTTCCTTTTCACAGTCTTCAACAGAATCTACTATTGGTATGGGAAAGATCACAGATTGAGATATACTATCTTGAACTTGTGTAGTCTCTGATCCTTCACTCCCTGAACCTGCATAATCATCACTATTGAAACCAAAAGAGTTATTTAGTGAATCAATGTCAAATATCCACTGAGGACCAGACCCAACAGGATTTGGTGTGTTCTCATTACATTTGACATTGTCACTTTCTTCAATTATTCAAGAAGAAGAGTTAAAAACTCTGTAAGCCTTACTCTGAGATGAGTAACCAACAAGAAATCCATCATCTGCTTTGCTATCAAACTTACCTAAGTGAGATTTGGTATTGAGAATTGTACAAGGACACCCAAAAGGTTTGAAAAATCCAATGAAAGGTTTTCTTTTATTTAAAAGCTCATAAGGGGTCTTGTTCTTTGGCTTGACCACTAGAACTCTGTTTTGGACATAACAGGCAGTATTAACTGCTTCAGCCCAGAAGGTAATTGGCAGTTTTGAATCAGCCAACAGAGATCTAGCAGCCTCTATTAGTGTCCTATTCCTCCTCTCAGCAACTCCATTCTGTTGAGGAGTCCTAGGGGCACTATATTGTCTCTCAATTCCTTTTTCTTCACAAAAGGTGTTTAGATCAAGATTTTTAAATTCAGTTCCATTGTCTGATCTAATGACTTTTACTTTTTGATTAGTTTGGTTTTCAATTCTTAGGATAAAGGATTTGATCAGTCCACTTGTCTCATCCTTGGTCCTTAGAAAATATACCCACGTAAATCTGGAGTAATCATCAACAATAACCAAGCAGTAAGATTTCTTGCCTATACTTATAACATTTGTAGGACCAAACAGATCCATATGTAATAACTGGAGACAAGAAGAAATTGTATTTATCTCTTTGGTCTTATGAGAAGTTTTGTGCTGTTTGCCTTTAAGACATGCAACACAATGATCATCACATGAAAAGACTTTTGAAGGTAAACCTCTTACAAGGTTGTTTTTAACAAGTTTGTTCATTGTCTTGAAGTTCATGTGACACATCCTTCTGTGCCATAGAGAGGATTCATCCACAGAAGCTTTTGAAACAAGACAGTTCAGGGATGAATCACTATCAACATTGTCCATATCTAGACAATAAACATTGTCCTTTCTTGGAGTTCTAAGTAGTATAATGCTTTCATCAACTACCTTGAACCCTGGAGCAAGGATCATACACTCTGTATTATTAAATAATATGCTATGTTGTTTGTCACAAACCTGTGATACACTTAACAGGTTGTACTTCAATTGATCAACATAGTAGACATCCTCAAATGTCATCTTACCTTTTGTAACATTACCTTTTCCACTTATTTTACCACCAGTAAGATTATCTCCAAATGCAACATGTCCTCCATTGATATGCTTGAAATCCTGAAGGCATGACATGTTGCCTGTCATGTGCCTAGAGCAACCACTATCAACATGCCATATGCTCTTTCCCTTGAGCTGTTGGTTGCCCTGCACATATAATAAATCAGTTAGTATGAATTAGGAACCCAAGCCAAAGTGGTCTTGGGTACCCCTTTCTCATCAAAATACTTACATTCTTTCTTGACAAGATTTTTAAACTTTGACTCCTCATTTCTGGAGTACTTTGTCACAATGATGGGTTTAGAAACACATTTGCTAGAAGCAGTACTGGTTTTAGAAGTACTAACTGCATTAGCAGCACTTGCATGCTTAGCAGTACTAACCTTGTTAGAAGTAGTAACTGTGTTAGCAGTATTAAAATTTTCAGCAGTACTAACACTGGTAGCAGCAGTAATGCTTCTAGCAACACTATCTCTGTCAGCAGTACTAACAGTTTTAGTGCTTCTAGGCACCCATATTTTGATACTTTCTTTTAAAACCTTTTTCTTCATGGGGCCTTTGGTTTCAACAGATTTCTTCCCCACATGTTTCTTTCCAGCCTTCCTATAACCAACAGGTTTTTGCACAAATCTTTGAAAGTTCATCTGTTGGTTAATAGGATTAAAGAAACAGTGCTTAGCCAAATGGTTTAACTTTCCACATATGAAACAAGGTTTTGGTCTATTGATTTTACTCAGATCAATACCTTGTTTTTGTGCCCATTGATTGTTCCAGTTTCTCTGATTTCCCCTTGGTTTATCATGTTTTTGGGGCTCAGATTTATTGCATGCACACTGCTTGCAAGGCATAGGATTTACAACAGTGGTCTACTTATAGTGAACCTTCTTGTTCTTTCCCTCAGTCTTCTCTATCTCATTGGACTTTACCCAATGCTTTTCACATCCCTCATTGGTGATTATGTGGTTTTCTATAGGAATCTCTCCACTCACAGTGTTGTTCTTATTCTTGACAACTTCTTTCTCAGATTTATCCTTAACAACTACTTCATCTAAGGGATCAATTTCAGTGGCTCCCTTGGGTAGGTCCTTTCTATCCTTTGTTTCTAACAAATCTGAACTAGGAGGGATGTAGTTGTTGTTATAGGGTGGTGGTGTGGTATTGTACCCTATTCCTCTTCTCAGTTTATCATGAATATGAGTTTGTAGCAAAGAATCCATTGCTTTGGAAGCATTGGAAAACTTTTCTACATCTAGTTTGACTTTAGCTAGCTCTCCTCTTAGCTTTTCACTCTCTTCTTTGGATCTGGTCAGTTGAAGTTCTAAGTCATTCTTCTCCCACTTCCAGTAGTTTGTGTCATAAGAGTGTTGAAGCTCATTGGCTTGAAAACCCTTAATTTGCTCTTCAAATCTCTCAACAATCCTCACATAATCTTTTATGTCCTTTTCCAATCTCTTAAGGTCATCACTCATGTTCTGGTTGTGATCCCTATACCTTTTAACAGTGTTAATGCACTTTTGAGAACAAAGATTGGAAGTTACCTCTGTTGGGAGATCAGACACCTCTGCCATTAGAGCTTGGTTTTGGATGGCCTTTTCAGCTTGATCACTCCAATCAAACCCCATACCCTGTTGAGAGACAAGGGCTTGTGCAGAGTTTCTGTTATTATTGAAGCTTCCAGTTTGAGCTTGTTGGTGGTTGTTATTTTGAGACATTCCACTTCTGCATTCTCTAGCAAAGTGTCCCTTTTGATGGCATTTGTAGCATTCCACCTTTGACTTGTCAAATCCTGCTCCATCTTCTCTTCTTTGGGAGAAGTTGTTCCTCCCAGTTCTTTTGATGAACTTCTTAACTCTCATAGAGAGCAAGGCTATCTGCCATTTATTGTCCATCTCTTCAAGATCATCTGGATGGAGTTGTTCCAAGTCATCATTAATAAGAGAAGAGTTTCCATGACTGTCCAGAAAGGCTTCAAATATAGTTTCAGTGCCTTTCTCTTGATTTTCTCCATTGGTAGCACTAACTGATTCAGGATTGGAAGTAGAATCAATTGATGCTGAAAGAAGTGCAACATTGTGAACATACCCAGAAGGCCTCTTCTTAGCCTCTACCTCAGATTCAAAAACTCTTAGATCATTATATAGATCATCAAGTTCCTTTTCTTCCAGTTGATCATTCTGTCTGAACGACACAGTATACATGGTCCATTCATCACTCAGAAACCTTAGAAACTTTCTGTTCAGATCATCTTGATCAATTTGTACTCCCACTGTAGCTAGTTCACCAATAAGCTTGTTGAACCTGACAAAAGTTTGAGTCATAGACTCATTCTTGGTTGACATAAAGTTCTCATATTGTTGCTTCAGAATGGCTTTCTGATTTCTCTTGGTACTTTTGGTACCTGAGAATCTCTTCTCTAGAGCATTCCAGAGCATCTCTGCATCATTGCAGTTGCAGAACTGATGTTGATATTCATTGGGAATAGCCAAGAGCAAGGTGCTCAAGGCTTTCATCTCTGTCTGTCTAGTCTTTCTTTCTGCATCAGTTTTTGGTGGAGTTCTCTTTCCATCTGCACCAATCTTTCCTGCTTCAGAAGGACCATTCTCTATGATGTCCCACATAGAATAGTCAGTGAGGAGTATGTACTGCTTGATTCTGATCTTCCACATATCGAATTCATTGGGTCTAAGCATTGGATCCTTTGAGACCAGAGTACTGTTTGATTCTGCAAAGTTTTCCATGATGAATGAATAGATATTTCTGAGAGAACAGGCTCTGATACCACTTGTCAGGATCGAATTCTCAACAAGAATTATGAATACTCAGAAACAATATCAAAGAAGTTGCGGAATAACACTTTGATATTCAATGTAACAGTAAACAAACAGTATATGATTAACAACTTGTAAACTTGTATTGAATGATTAAAATCACAAGATTACACAGTCAACCTCAATCTTGAAGAACAGACTCTTTCAAGACGAATTCTACTTCTCTAGAATTAGGATCTATGCCTTGAGGTTGATTCTCTCTAGAACAAAAACTTAGAATGAATTGATTATTCTAAACTATTCTATCAATTCTATACATATACTGAATAAAAGATAATTACAATAAATAAAATATCTTCAGTATATCTTCCATGAATATCTTCAGCTTTCCATGTTTATCTTTGAACACGATCTCTTCAGCCTTATCTTCACATTATCTCAGAAGCAGCATTAACTTAGTCCTGGCAGCATTAACTACTAAGCAGCACTAACCTCTAGCAATACTAACTAGCTAAGCAGTACTAACTTTGTTCAAGCAGCACTAACTTTTACTAGCAGTATTAATTCTACTAGAAGTAGTAATACTCAACAGTATTAACTTTTGAAGTCCTCTGGCAGTAGTAATTCTGAACTAGCAGCATTAACAATACTTAAGCTTTTCTTCAGTTCCCAACAGATCAATTCCTTGTTTTTGAGCCCACTGTTATTTCTGTTTCTCTAATTTCCCCTAATTTTATCATGTTGATGGGGCTTGTTTTGTTGACAAGTACAGGGATTTACAACAGTAGTTTGCATATAGTGAACTCCCTGTACCTTTTCCTTCTCTATCTTAGAGGTCTCAGCTTTCTCACTCTTAACATTCTCTTTCCCTATCTTAGACATCTCCACTTTCTCACTCTTGACAAATGGTTTACCACCTTCTCATTTGTAAGAATATGGTTTTCTAAGGGAATTTCTTTCTGGTCTTCCTTATTCTTATCCTCAGTGTTCTCTTCTTCAGACTCTACTTCAACCACCACATTGTTTAGTGGATCTACTTCTGTGGCTCCTGCAGGTAAGTCATTCTTATCTTGTCTTTCTAAGAGGTATGAGGTGGGTGGAATATAGTTGTTATTGTAAGGTGGAGGGGTGTTGTTGTAGCCTATACCTCTCTTCAGTTTGTCATGAACTTGAGATTTGAGTAAAGTATCCATTGCTTTAGAAGCATTGGAAAATTTCTCAATGTCTAATTTGGCCTTCTCAAATTCACTCCTAACTTTCTCACATTCCTCTCTAGCCTTCTCTAGCTTAATCTCTAACTCCTTCTTCTCCCACTTCCAATAGTTGTTATCATATGAATGTTGAAGTTCATTGGCCTGATATGCCTTAATTTGTTCTTCAAAATTCACAATGATCAAATTAGACTATCTCGTATGTTTCTCCAACGTTTTAAGATCATCACACATGCTCTTATTGTGATCCCTGTACTTTCTAACAGTTTCAAGACAGGCTTTAGAGCAAAGTTTAGATTTTACCTCTGTGGGGATTGCTGTGCTTGAAGAATCTGAAACCTCAACCATCAATGCTTGATTCTAGATTGCCTCATCTACTTGAGCACTCCAATCAAATCCCATTCCATCTTGTGAGACAAGTGCTTAAGATAAGTTCCTGTTGTTGTTGTAGTTTGTGGACTTTGATTGTTGATTGTTGCTCCCATGCTGTTGAGAGATTCCTCCTCTGCATTCTCTTGCAAAGTGCCCCAGTTTATGACACTTGTAGCATTCCACCTTGGATTTGTCAAATCCAACACCATCTTCTCTTCTCATGGCAAAGTTGTTTCTTCCTGTTCTTTTAATGAATCTTTTGATTCTCATGGTGAGCATTGCCATTTGCCATTTGATGTCCATCTCTTCAAGATCATCAACATTAATCTGCTCCAGATCATCATTGATAAGAGAAGATTTAGCATGACTAGCAAGGAAGACTTACAAAACAGAATCATTGGGTCCATCCTGTTTTGATCCATAACCAGCACTAACTGATTCTGTATTAGCAGAAGAATCAGTAGTAGATGATAGGAGAGCAACATTGTGAGAATGTCCAGATGGCTTATTCTTTGATTCAACCTCTGCTTCAAACACCCTGAGATAATTGTAGAGGTCATCAAGTTCCTTATCCTCCAGATTATCATTCTGCCTGAAGGATACTGTATACATTATCCATTTTCACCAAGAGATCTTAGAAACTTTCTGTTGACATCGTGCTGGTCCAATCTCTCCTACATTGGAGGGACCATTCTCAATGATGTCCCAACATTGAGTAGTCTATAAGAAGTATATACTTCCTGATCCTGATTTTCCACATGTCAAACTCATTAGGTTTGAGCATGGGAACCTTTGAAACAAGAACACTGTCGTGTGATCCGTCCATGATGATTATTGATTTCTGAGTTCTAATTGCTCTGATACCACTTGTCAGGATCGAAATTCAAAACAAGAATTTAAATAAACACTCAGAAACTTTGTTAAAGAAGTTGTGGATTAACACTTTAACACGAAATCAATGAAACAGTATATGAAATCAAATCACAAGTTATATTGAATTAACTTAATGATTACAACCAAAGCCTCAATCTGTTGAACAGACTCAACAGACGTTCAAAACTTCTCTAATGAAAGGATCACTAAGAATCTTGAGGCTAATTCTCTCTAAAACAAAAATACGTCTATATACTATAATCTAATACTTCTAGACTATATATACAAAAAATATTACAAGATAATCATGAAAGTATCGTTGATCTTCAACATCCATTCCATAATTATCTTCAGCTCCTTGTCTTTCGCTTCAAGTAACAAACCATCTTTATCAACATAAGCAGCATTAATTCCTTTAGCAGTATCTTCTTATCATCAGCAGTACTAATCATGCTAGCAGTAGTAACTTCCAACTAGCAGTATTAACTCTCCAAGCAGTACTAACTATTATTCTAGCAGTACTAACCCTTCAAGTAGCAGTACTAATGTCTTCAACAGTAGTAATCTTTAAGTCTCAGCAGCACTATCCAGACTTAGCATATTTCAGACCCAACAAAAACTGGTAACTATTTAAACAAATGGAACTTGTCTAATTAAAATCTTGTATGCAGATATGGATTAACTATCTAATAAATTCTATCTAAATCTTGTTCTTAAATCCACTTCGAATACGAATAGTATAGGATTATACACATGATCTTTATTTATCCTGAACAAGTCTGTAACTATTTGGACAAACAAAGTCTCTCTCTCTCTCTCTCTATATATATATATATATATATGTTTTGCTAGCGGCTTGCTAGCTTTTTTGAGATCGTTGGTTGCTGCTTCAAAAGAAAAATACATATATGTATTGAGAATCAAACGAGAATGCTAACTATTTAAGAGAATACGAAAACAGTCAAATCCCGTGCAAAGTTACAATGTGATTTTACATTAACGAACAAAAAAAGTTGTGCGAGCGACTTTGGCCGTGTGGCAAAGTCGCGTGAATCGCGTGTGGTTTTGTACGTGATTTTTTTTAACGACATAAATTTTATTAAAACTAGCAAGACCTTAGGGAAAGAAATTACATATCTGAAATGGCGAGAAGGGGGTTTTGTAACCACCCCACCCAATCAATCTTAACCTTATTACTCCTACTAGTAACCCAATAGTACTAATGAGTCACAATATTATCTCACAACACCGCCTTCCTGTGTCTTATAGGAGTTCTAATTAAACAACGTCTCATTCCTTTTGGACCAAATTCACCAAGGAGCTGTAAGTAAGACCACTTCTAGACAAGTTGACTCCACTTTCTTCAACCTCAACGAGCTCAACTAGTCCGTCCAGTCCGAATTAGAATTGAGAGCCGGAATATCTAAACTACACCACCGGCCAATTTTCTTCCAAATATCTCGGGCCATACGACATTCGGAAAACAAACTCGATATCCAAGTCACAAATCGGACATAGGATGAAATGCACATCAATACCTCTTTTAACAAGATTATCCCTGGTAGGGATCTTATTCAGACCCAAATGATCCACAGATTTGATTTTGTGCGTGATTTGTGTATATATATATCTTGTTTTTCTTGATCTTTGGATCCAATTCACATCATAAGATTAAGTTTATACTCATGATTTTTGTGTTATTTTTTTTAAGTACTTAGATAAACTGAATCAGTCTGTATCTAAATCCTGTTCTGATTTGTTCAATTTCAGATATGGATATTCTCAACTTTGATGCAAATCTATCTAAAATGGATATACCCATTGAAGAAATACAACATGATCCCAAAACACAGTTTCATAACAGAAGTTGCTTCATGTATGTTGCCTGTTTTACCCCCTACCTTCTATAAAAGAGTTGAAGAAGGAAGCATAGTTTTGAAGAATTCACAAAACTTTCATTTCTCTCAAAATGGCATCATTCTTGACGACGACCCAACACCTATAGAAACCGATATCGTCATCTTTGCTACGGGTTTTAGAACCGATGAAAAGCTTGCTAATATCTTCAAATCGACGTTCTTTCAAGATTGTATACTCGGATCCTCGGCACCCTTTTACAGGTACATTTTTATTCCATTTAGTCGGGAATTTGTTTGATGTTACTGTTTTTAAATTACTCTGCTTGTTGTGATAATTTAACAAATATATTGTCAAATTTTGTAAAAGTGATCACTGAACTTTAATGATTTTATCTTATTTTTATTAAAATAAAATGAAATAATGTAATTGGTTTGATTGTCAAAAAATAAACTAAGATTTATGTTTTGAATTTAAATGGCTAAATATGCTAATTGTTTTGAAACCATTTTTTTTATTGTTATTGTTTTTTTTTGAGAACGCGGTCACTAAAATGGAAAATTTGACATATGAAAAATCAATACAATCATACAAACTATTTTCTTAAGCCACCCCTTGATTCCACTCAAAAATACTGTAAACGTTACCTTCACAATGTTTGTTTTGCTGTGAAGTTTCAAGTGCAAAAATGTGGTCTCACGGGTCTCACGAAAACAGCCTGGTCTCACGTGATCCCAAGTGTCTCTCTCTCTATATATGTATGTAATTTACTAATATATTTATATACAGGGAATGCATACATCCTCGGATCCCACAAGTAGCAATGCTTGGATACTCAGAGAGTCGAGCAAACTTGTTCACAACCGAGATGAAAAGCAAATGGTTGGCTCATTTCATGGCTGGTAACATGAAGTTGCCCACCATAGCAGCCATGGAAGAAGACACCATTAAATGGGAGATGTCAATGAGAAAATATGCCTTCAAATCCTACAAGAGATCTTGCATCAGTTTCTTATTGCAAATCCATTCAAATGATTTGTTGTGCAACGACATGGGCATCAATCCAAGGAGGAAGTCATGGTTCCTACCTGAGCTCTTCGTACCTTATGTTCCATCCGACTATGCGAACCTTTGAGTATGACATCTAACCGTGGACCCTCAAGCTTATAACGACTTTGTTTTGAAATATTATTGTTTTTGTTACATTGTGTTGAACAAAAGGAGTTACTACAACTTTAGTTACATCTCATCTAGGCCAAATGAATGTTATAACATCTCAACAACATGCGGTGAAATAAAATTTTACCCTATCAGATTCGAAAATCAAAGCAACTTAATTAATCAGTGCAAGTCTTACAAACTGAAACAAATTCTAATCGTTTGAAAAGTAGTTCTTCTCATACTAAAATAGTACAGAAACTGAAAAAATGAATATGGTGTGAAATTATAAAATCATGCCTAGTACTTAACTAAGCCATCCATTTTCCTTTACTTGTACCTACATGACATTCTCTTGTGATACATAATTAATAAGCCTAGTAGAATTCTTTTAAGCACAATTTGCATGAGAAACAAAAACTTCATTTTGTATTAGTCATTGCATTTTAATGCATATCACTATCTTGGACACTTGTCAACTTAAGATAAGTTGACTGACAACACATGTATTGTACAAGTGTCCTATGATTATGGGGTGACCAATGAAATTAGGTAAGGACAAACATACTTTTCCTAACACATTTAGAGAATGCACATATAAAAAGGAGAATGGTGGTTGAAAGTTGGTGAGTGAAAACTTGATCGACAACTTTTCACAAATTGGTTTCAGCTAGAGAAGTTTTTGTCAGTAACTCTAAGCTTGGTGGAATTCACTCGCTACTCTTCAATTTGTTAGACATCTTGCTCAACCACTTTGACATCTTTCTAGCTTCTCTTCGGCTTGTCTTCTACTCACTTAAGACGATAGGCTTGTACTAGGATGAACTCTGAAAAATTTGTAAGACCAAGACTTAAACATTAGTTTGATCTTATCACAAAAGGACACTAAACAACGATTACAATCCCAAACGATGAGCTCAAATGTTTAGCGTCTTACAAATAACCTATTCTATGTACGGAGTGCTCGTTCGGATTGATGTCATCATCAAATCCGAAATCTAAGACCAACAATGATTTGTGTGGTATGGAACATCCAATACGCTCACACTCAACATAGTACAGAGACCCTTGTGACATATATCGGTCCTTGTTCATACTAGGGACCACTCCCCCTTTTTGGAACCGAGATGTTGTCTTGGTTTATGTTCCCACACATATACTAAAAACCTTCTCATACATAGTATAAGTGACACATTAAAATATATTAACATGATAAAACACATGTTACGTAATAAATTCTCAAATTATACCGGATATGTATCTCATTTTGGAATTGGTTAGACACAAACTTCATACAAGCACCTATACATGTATATATGAGACTAATCTACTAGGATCAAACACTAACAATTACATAAAGCCTTAGTGAATCAAAATACTAAACATATGTACAAAACCTTACATGGTCGTGACAAGTCTAGCTTAAGGTAAAATGGCGGACTATGTCATGATCTTACTCGATCGTGCCAAATCCTAGCGGAAATGCCACAAGACCGTACCAATTCATCGCTTACACGATTGTGCCGCTCACATACCAAGATATGCACGAGTGTGCCAAATGTAGAAGTCATTACTATGGGTTTGATAATCGTTTGATACTTTGATTGACATCCACCAACCCAAAATCATTCGATTCTACACCATGTGTGGACTCAAGATTTTTTGCCGAGTGGGTGCACCTTTAAATGCGATGTGTTTTTAGGCAAATTTCTTCTATGAGTGATTTTTTTTTATGTTTTTTGGTTGATTTCGAGAGATTTTTTAAGTTTTTTGTTTCATTTCGAGAGATTTTTTTAGTTTTAAGGGTGATTTTGAGGGACTTTTGTTGGAAAAGTTGGGTTATATACCCGATTTAGACCAAAAAATATACTTGAACCCATGCTCGAGATGGAGAGATATTTATGGGGTTGCATAGTCCTTAGTGAAAGCTTAGTTCAACATATTGCTCGTATAAAACGGAGTTGATATGCATGAGAAATTGATCATCATAGTATTGAGTAGATGATAGATATTGGGAATGAGATAATGCAAATAGGTTTGTCCCACGTTGGTGGTGGAAAAGTGAAACTTATATGGGTTTATAAGTGATTCCATGGTTGAATGGAGTAAGAATTACCGGAGGAAAGGTTCTCTCTACGTGTGCAGAGGGAGGGGGGGGGGGTGCAAAACTAGGTCGAATTAAGCTCAGACCATTAAACTTGTGTACGAGCACGTGTCCGCACGAATGCAGCCCGAGGTCGACCAGAAAAGTTCAATTTGAGTTTTGCCAAATTTCCTTTTTTTAAGTTATAGATATATGTGCACCTTTAACTTGAGCGGTTGCACGGGATCCCGCTCCCGTGGTTGTAGGTCCGCCCATGTTTTACACCAAGTCAAATATTTTTTTTTGGTATAATTACACCAATAACATGTAAATTTAACTATAAACTGGCAACAATTTAGTACACAATATATATGCACCATATCGTCCATTAATTTACTGATTTCACTCAACATGTGGTTGTATCTTTTCTAGTATACATGGCTTTAAAGCCTTACATTGACCATAAACACAACACTCAAATGTTTCATACACTACAAGAAAACTGGGTATTAACGACGAAAATTAGCGAGGGAAAAAATCTATCGCTAATTAGCCAGAGATTAGCGACGGATTAACCACAAACTCATTCTGTCGCTAATCCCTTGCTAATTAGCGACAAATTTTTTTTGTAGTCAATCCGTCGCTAATCCCTCACTAATTAGCGAGGGATTAGTGACGAATAGACCACAAACCCATCCAATCACTAAGTAGCAAGGGATTAGCGAGGGACATCTGGCATCTGTTGCTAATCCGTCACTAGTTAGTGAGGGATTAACAAGGGATTATTTTTTTTCTTATTTTCTCATTTGTATGGGTTATACGTAGACATGTATATATGTATATGTTATATGTATAGTCGTGTATGTGTTTTATGTATCCTTCGGTTCGTGTTATATATATGTATACATGATGTGTGTGTTGGTTGAATCTACGTATATATTATTGTGTCTATGTGTATATGTATTGTATATAGGTTTATATGCATGTGTATATGTGAATGTAGAGACAATGTTTATGCGTTGTTTGGTAGCCACACATGATGTGTATATGTGTTATATATATATATATGTGTGTGTGTGTGTGTGTGTGTGTGAATGTATGTATATAGTACATACTTGCGTACAAATACGTAATAACTTACCATTGTAATAAGTTAACATATATACAAAACATATACACATACATACGTAAATCCACTCGAGGTTAGCTAGCAACACACATACACTCATGTATGTATGTATATATATATATATGTGTATATATATAACAAGGACCGGCATATGTATATAATTAACACATACACATGTGTACATATAACATATACAAATACGAAAACAAGAAAAAGAAATCAATCCCTCGCTAATCCCTTGGTAATTAGTGAGGGATTAGCGAGGAACACATGGTATTCGTCACTAATCCCTCGCTAAGTACGTAGTGAGGGATTAGCAAGGGATTGTTTTTTTCTTTTGTTTTTCTCATTTTTATGTCTTATGTGCTATGTGTATAGGTGAAAGATCATGTAAGAGGTTGAGGTTAACGTGAAAAGCGTGAGAAGTGGATTTAAATCGTTGATGACTTTTAATCTAGTGTCCTCCCATGAATTGCGCCTTATAAGATAATTGATCCGGTGAATCTCATCCTAATGTGTGTTCATTTCTCATCCAACGGTTGATAACAACTAGACCATTATACACATGTGTACACATACAAATGAAAAAACAAGAAAAAAACCTAATCCTAGCGAGGGATTAGCGAGAGTTACGTGATATCCGTCGCTAATCATATGTTATGTATTGTGGGTCCGTGTGTGATTGAACATGATCGTTACCAGATAAATCAAACACAAACAGAAATGATAAACCAACCTGTTTGATTAATAAACAAAGGATTACAGTTGGATGTTTTCGTTGAAGCTCTCCCTGTTTTCTCTGTGAATAGTGTTAGTCGATTGATCAGATTTCTGGATTGTTAGATTGTTCTGATCTCACCTAACATAAACAAACTAATATCTAAACTAAGATATTATGAAAACATAATATCTAAAACTAATAATAATATATATCCTAAATAATATCTAGATATTTAGGAATAATAATAAAATACTAAAAACAAACTTTGACTTTTATTACAAAGTAACATTAGACTAATCTTGAGAGCGACTTTTCAGCGTTAGCTTCAGATTGCAAACTTCAGATTGGATGATCTTGAATCCAATAAATCTGTGATCTAACAATCTCCCCCTTTGGATCAAGATCATTACTAAAATGATTTAGCAATTTGGTCTTCTCTTTCAGCTCAGAAGATGCAATCTCTTTCTTAGTCTTCACTTTGTAATAGTCTCCAGGTTTAGCTCAGAATGTTTTAGCAAAGTATCTTCAATGAAAATTTCTCTCAGATCAGCATGTCTTTAGAATACTTTGAAGAATCTCTCATTTCTTGGTTAGCTCTTCTCCCATTTCTTCAAAAAAGTTGGAAGAATTCTCTAAACCTTTGATTTAGCTCCCATTTCTTGCTTAGCTTTCTTCCCCAATTTGATGAAAAGTGCAACGACTTCATCAAAACTTTAAGCAAGAAATGTCTTTCATCAGGAGCTTCTGATCCGTCAATTCAAAAGATATTCATCCAGATCTTTTCAAATCCAGACAAAATAATCGTGTAATACCTGAATCAACAAATGAATCAGTTAAAATGCCTGTCAGTAACACTAAGTCACTGTGTGTATCGAATACACATTGGAAAGGAGTTTTGTGATGTTCACTCCCCCAGGGCTTCCATTCAATCATCGAAACACCACAAAGGCAATTTCTATAAACGTTATGACAAAGAAACAAATTCCTTGTGTGTTCATGCATGTGATAGAAAGAATTAAGCACAGATGATTGCTTATAAGGCTCAAAATTGTGTAAACCACTGAGACAACAGTAAGTTAAACACATACTCAATGTGCATGAGTGAAGTGCGAAGGTGGGGCAGACTTCCTTCTTTTCAATATCCAGATTTTCCAAATGAAAATCAGATAGCAAATGTGTTGCATCCCCTTTGAAAATGTGAAACACTTTCTAATTGAGTAGAAAATGAGTAGTTGGTGAGGTTTGATCAAGAGTTGGCATTGGCTAGTTGCCTGTTTCAATAATGATCACCAAAGAATTTGTGAAACATTAGAATTGTGGCTGCCCGACTCAGAAAAATTTGGTGCAGAGTTCTGATTTTCTTTTAACTCTGTTCTCACACCCTCTTTCTTTTAAACATTAAGTTCACTCTAACCAAACTCTCTTTTTCTGAATAAATCATCACTCAATTCTTTTTCGACTACTCACACTCAATCACTATGGATTAACTTCAGAAATCACTGGTTAAGGTGATTCCATAGAAGTTATGTTAAGTCCTAGCACAATGAAATCATGTTTTCCTATGATGCATATGATGCTCAATTTGGTTTAACTATTTCAGTTAAAGCACAATGTAGATCTTGAAAACATTTAAAGTCACACTTCCAATTCATGAAATCGGTTTAAGATTCGGGAAGTGGTTTGAACTTTTAAGAATAATGTTTTCTATGATTGAAAGTTGTCCTTCTTTCAACCATATATGAGATGAAGATAAAGGATTATACCTTTACGTGTGATCTTACATCTCATGAAGCTAAGCTTAAAGTCATAAAGATATGATCTTGTAAGCATCTCTAAAAAATTTGCAAAAGTCTTATGTCATAGTCAAAGCAAATTTATTCACTTAAATTGAAAAGACAAAAAACAGTAAAACAACGAAAGTACGAGTTCTGATAAAAAATAATCAGAAGTCATCACCTTTTTACTCCCCCTGAAATTATGCATTTGAAAAATTATCATTGAAAAAACATGCATAAAATTTCAGACAAATATGTACTCCCCCTTGATGGTTGATTTCCTCATTCGAGTATTGGAGTACACTTTTCATATCAACACTGGAGTAAGGTCTTTTGATCACTGAAGTGCGAGTCCTAAACTGTTGTGTTTAGAAGTCATTCTTCGTTGAAGTATGGGTTTTGAACTGTTGTGTTCAAAAGCCATTTTCCTTCTTTGACATTGAAGAACGAGTTCTGATATGTACATAATTAGAAGTCGATAGTCTTTGAAGTTCGGGTTCTGAACTGAAGTATTCAAAAGCCATTTCTTCTCTTTTATGTCCGGGTCTTGAGCTGATTTACTCAAGAACCATTTCTTCTCCTACTCCCCCTTGACAGTAGGTTCCTGCAACATAGAATCATCCATTTTCTTTGGTATCCATTTCCACTTGGATCCAGCTGTGTTAGCACATGATTTTGGTACCCATTGAAATTTGGGTCCTCTTTCTTTTTGAGAATCAAATGAAGAATTTGAATTATAAGAGGGAACATGATATGTGCCAAACCAAACAGCATGATTTTTACGAGAAGCATGATCATATCTACCATAATTTGAAAATTTTCTAGTAGATTGAGATAACTGGAATAATTGTTGTACGGAATATTTCTTGCGAGAATCGACAAGTTTTGGTTTTATACAAGCAACATTCGAAAAAGATTTAGCAGTCTCGTTAATCTCCTGTTTTGGTTTCCATTCAGATTTAACTCCTAGCCTTTTCTTGCTCAGATCTGAAACAGTTGAAACTTGTGAGTTAGACTTTTGAGCAACAAATGAATGCTTCTTCATTGGCTTACCAGTATTGATCGGTTTCTGTGAATGCTGAGATTGATTCTTCTTACCTTTAGCATTCTTAGTGTTCACAGAGACTGATTTATCAACTTTCGTTGATTTTGCACCTTTTACAAGCATACTAGTTTTTCCCAAGGATTTCACAACAAAAGATGAATGGTGAGAAAGTTTCGCATTAAAGTCAAATTGATCAAAACAATCATCTAAAACACCATCAGAGTTTAGAAAATCATACCCTCCATCAGTTGAACCAAACATGTCATCAGATTTTGAAGCCTTTGATGATTTAGAAAGAACAGTACTCTTAAGCACAGTTGAAAAAACTTTTTGTTCAATATCAATCAAAAGTCCTTCATCCGTTAAAGATGTCTCAAGTTCAGAAATTTTACTTTCCAAAACGAGAGGAGGGACGTAAATTTTACCTTTAATAGGCTTCGCCTCTATTTATTTTACAGAATAACTTTGAAAGAAGTCATTTGAAAGAGATTTCTTTTGATATATTGGATCATCATTATAACTATTATTCAGCTTAACATAACGAAATGGAAGTTGAACATTAGATGTGTTCTTTCGTTTTTCTGTTTCCTTGGCTTCATCCTCTTTAGACAGTCCAGTCCAGAAAACTTCAAGCTCAGGGATTCTTCGAGCTAGTTTAAAAAATGTAAAATCATAAAGTGCAGACACTTCAGATTTACCCTTTTTAAGTTAGTGAATCATAACCAATTCCCCAATCCTCTTTACTCTCTTTGGGTTTGTTTAGATGAATGATTTGCTCAGTTTGACCCAGTGAGTATAACTTCACTTCCAGAGCTTTTAATTTTGCAAGTAAATATTTGTTTTCTTCAGAATACGAAGAATACTTTTTAGTAAGCTCTGTAAAATCAAACTCACTTTTTCTTAATTTAGACTTTGTTTTAGAATTCTCTTTAAGAATTATGGTCTGTTCTTTTGCACTGGTGTCATTGTTTCTATGAAAAACCTCAATCAATACTTTCTTCTTAGCAAGGTCATTGCTAAGTTTCTGTATTGACTGGTCTTTGTCTTTAATTCTTGGAGTTTTATCATCATGGCATGCATTTGATTTAAGAAATCTGATTCAGTTAAATCACATACCTCTTCATCAGAATTAGCTTCGCTTTTTATCTTCATCTGACTTATCAAGCACAAGTGTGCTGTCTCTTTCTTCTCTCTTTCTGCTTCCAAGACAGAAATCTTTCCTTTGTAAAGTACTGGTGTATTCGCATCCATACTGATTGAATTAGCTTCGCTGGAATTCATTCTGTTCTGATTATGCAATAAGAAACTTGTATTGAATATTAGTCCAGAAAAAATCAGATAAATACTGAACAAAACGACTAAGTCAGGAACTGGCGCAAAAAGCTGAATTTGTGCTACTTGAAGGTGGCGCAAAAGTAAAATTTGCGTTAGAAGAGGCTGGCGCAAAATGGACTTTGCGTGAGGAAAGGGTCGCGCGAACTGAAGTTTGCACGAGTTGAAGGTCGCGCGAAAGAACTTTTGCGTATGTAGTGAGTGGCGCGAACTAGAGGTTTGCGCGATGAACTGTTGGCGCAAAACGCATGACTGGAGTGATGTTCGACGACCGGTGCTTTGCGTCGACCGGGGTTATGCTTTGACCGAAGTTCTTCGACCGGATGAGCTGTCTTCTACCGGTGTTTAGATGTGACCGGTATTTCACCTTCGACCGGAGTCCTACGTCGACCGGAGTGTTGACCAGATTGATGTCGACCGGTGAAATGCGTCGACCGGTATTATGTGATCGACCGGTGCGATGTATTGATCGGATAGAACAGTGCTTCGACCGGTGTGGTC
The DNA here is from genome assembly GCA_023525745.1 of Arctium lappa. NCBI lineage: Eukaryota > Viridiplantae > Streptophyta > Magnoliopsida > Asterales > Asteraceae > Arctium > Arctium lappa. The sequence goes on from CM042049.1 coordinate 3,792,853, forward strand.
GACCGGATTGGAGTACGACCGGATTGTTGTATTCGACCGGTATGGAAATGTGAGTTTGACCGGTGTACGTGTAACCGGTGTCGACCGGTATGTGTTCTTCGTCGATAAAACGGCTCTGTAAATCCCAAATTGACCAACCTGGAAATCGATTTACAGCCCCAAACTTTGACAAGTTGATCGACTTGCCAACTGTTTCAACGCACAACCTTTTGATTTTAAAAACAACCACTGTTTTGAGATTTTGATCGTTGGAACAGAGTTGAAAAATGAAGAACACAAAGAGTTTCTAAAAGTTTAATTTTGATCTGGTATTTGCTCTGATACCAATTGTGGGTCCGTGTGTGATTTAACACGATCGTTACCAGATAAATCAAACACAAACAGAAATGATAAACCAACCTGTTTGATTAATAAACAAAGGATTACAGTTGGATGTTTTCGTTGAAGCTCTCCCTGTTTTCTCTGTGAATAGTGTTGGTCGATTGATCAGATTTCTGGATTGTTAGATTGTTCTGATCATCACCTAACATAAACAAACTAATATCTAAACTAAGATATTATGAAAACATAATATCTAAAACTAATAATAATATCCTAAATAATATCTAAACATAATATCTAGATATTTAGGAATAATAATAAAATACTAAAAACAAACTTTGACTTTTATTACAAAGTAACATTAGACTAATCTTGAGAGCGACTTTTCAGCGTTAGTTTCAGATTGCAAACTTCAGGTTGGATGATCTTGAATCCAATAAATCTGTGATCTAACAAGTATATATGTGTATACGAATTGTATATATATGCTTATATGCATGTGTATATGTGAATATATAGCACATACACATACACATGTGTACATACAACACATACAAATGAGAAAACAAGAAAACAAACCCAATCTCTCTCTAATCCATTGCTAATTAATTAGCGACAGATTAGTAAGGGATGGCGTTTATGATCAATCCATTAACATGCTATTTTTCGAGTATTTTTATATATGTATGTTTCGATGAACAACTATATATAATACTTATTCAAGAATTTTTTTATTTAAAAATTATTGTTTTATTAAATTTTAAATATCAAATAAAATTTGTTAATAAAACTAAATATTAATAAAATTATTATTTCACTTCATCGGAAGAAAATATTATTATTTCACATACAATCTTTTTCCTATTTAAAAGTTACAATTTTAAACTAAAGCTTAGTGAGAAAATAACTGAATGCCATTGAATAAAATAATAATAAAGTTTCCCCAAAACTATTCTCGATCTCGTCTCCCGCCCACTGGCACCGCATAAGTTGATAAACACTTTTCAAAATAAGCATAAGTTATTTTAAATAAGCAATCCCAAACATCCCCTTAAATCCCTAGACTCTCATTCGCTCTCAACCTAATCGTCGTCTTACCCATAGTCGCTCTCAATCCAATTGAAGACGAAGAAGAAGATTGATATTCAAGAGTGAAGCAAAGATGGTGTACATGGCAATGTTTTCAGGATGTCGCTTGATGCTTTCATCTGCCGGCTATCAATGTATAAAATTTATGTCTGAATTGCTCTTCACCAGGATGAGAAAGGTATGTCAATCTCTCCATAATTCTAAGTCTATATGCGTATTTAATCATACATACACATATCTAGTAGTCATGTAGTTTGCTTTTGATAATCGTTCGGTGTTGGCTTATTCTGGCATGATTTTTAAATTAGGGTTCAGATAATATGTCTTGCTAGATGATTTTAAAAGGAAAACTATTTCAACTAATTTTTTCCCATCAATTTCTAGTTATTGAAGTTTTTTTTATTAAAGAATGTGTATTTCTCCTAAAAGTGATTTAGGCTTCTTATCCAAAGTTAATAAATTGTTGTTAACTTATGCATTTCAACATTCACATGTATATTTCCATTTGTTCCTGAGGAGGAGGATATGCAAGCTCAACCAGTGTATGTTGCAACTCTTGATTTGGCATGTAAGAATTGATTCTAAATCTAATATCTTCATTATTCTCTTTATCACTTATCTTTTGTTTATGACCAACACATATTGTGTATCACTACAAAAATGACCACTATCAGCGAGGGAAAAATCCGTCGCTAATCCCTAGATAAAGCTTGAATTCGTCGTGTTAGGGCTATTTTGATTGTTAAATAGAAGTTCAGGGTAGTTTATGACAAGTTGTAATAGTTGTAAGCTTGTTGGGCCTTAAAGCCCATAAGCCCATTAGGCCTGCGAGCCTGCGTATTTAAAGTTATTTCTATTTCATTTGTTAGGTCAGAAAATCATAATTCAGTTTACTAGTCGTTAGGTTTACATATTATTATCAGAAATTCTCTCTGTAAACCTTAGCCCTTTGAAGTTTATATCAATCATATGACTAGTTGCTGTGGCCAATATTTTGTTCATCATTATTCATATTACTTGTGATTGCACTGCACTGGGATCTACAATTGGTATCAAAGCATATAGACAAAAAGGTTTGATCCAGTAAAAAGGTTTGTCTGAAACCCTAAGATCAATTTATTGTGTTAGTTGCTTTATTTGCTTGAATTGATTGTTAGTTTTTGCGTTATATGTTTATCTGATTAATCTGATTCTGCAAAGTTAAAGTTTTTTTTTTATGTTCGATCGATTTTATTCTGGTATATGAAAAGTTTTTGTGTCTTCTTCGATCGAATATGAGGAATTTTTTTTCTTTGTATGCTATCGGTCTTAGGGTTAGCCATTTTTTTATCGATCTTGTTGATAATATCGCATCCGGTTGAATCTTTTGGTTGTTTTTTCTGGGCTTTATTCGATCGAAGATCGAAGGTTCTGGGGTTGGCTTCGGTCGAATCCCAGAAATTCATCGAGTTCTTCGGTGGTTTCTTCGTGTTCTTCGGTCATTTGGTATCATCGATCTTATCTGTTTTTTTGTGTTTATCGTTTAATTTGTCTTTCGACCTGAGCCCTTCGACCGAATAACCTTCGACCGGATACGTGTTCCCCGGTCGTTTCATTAGACCGGATACTTGTTCCCCGGTCGTTTCATTTGACCGGATACGTGTTCCTCGGTCATATCATTCGACCGGATTCGTGTGCCCCGGTCGGTTCATTCGACCGGATAAGTGTATGACCGGACGTGTCCTTCGTCCGGATACTTGCTACCTCCGGGCATACCTTCGACCGGATATTGTTTGACCTGATTTTCTGTTTAGACCAAGTGTCTGTGTGTTACTTCTATTTTATTGTATTTGGATCATTCTGTTTGCCTAACGATCATTACAGTGCTCTTAAGTTAAGAAGTAAAGATGAACTCAAGGGATGCTCTAGCCATCGGTTCTGACCAAAAGCCCCCGGTGCTCTTTCGGGGAGAGTACCCTCAGTGGCATGACCGATTTATGAACTTCATAGAAGCAAAATCCAACTATGAAGATATATACAAATGCCTGACTGAGGGTCCACAAGATTGGCCAATGAAAGTGGTACCGGCAAACCCAGCTGAAGGTTGGCCAGAGTGACAGATTCGGAAATCTATTGGTGATTTTACTACGAAGGAAAAGGAAATGTACGAGGCAGAAAAGCTAGCAAAATCTTATCTTCTTCAAAGTCTACCTAATGACATCTATGCTTGTATAGATAGCTTCAAGGACTCATCGAAAAAAATGTGGGACCAAATAGAGAAGATGATGATGGGAAGCCACATTAATAATCAGCTGAAGGTGACCAACTGTATCACCAGATATGATGGGTTTAAAGCACGAAAGGGTGAAACGCTGACGGAAACCTACGAAAGGTTTAATATGCTTCTAAATGATCTTCAGAAAAATAAGATCACAAAGACGAACACGGAAAACAACATAAAGTTCATGAACAACTTACAGCCTGAGTGGAAACCGTTCGTCTCTCATATTCGCCACACTCAAACCTTGGAGAAGCTGTATCTTCACGAACTCTATGAAATGTTGCTCCAAGATGAAGAAGAAGTGATGGAACTTATTGGGAAAGCTGAGGAAAAGCCAGCAACAGATCAAATAGCTCTAGTATCTGAGAGAAGAGGCAAGTCCGTCAGCCGATCATCTGGAAAAGAGCCCGTACTGAGTGAGTCTGAACCTGAAGATCCCGATAGCGACTCGGATCCAGAACTTGCCAAGATGAAAGAAGCAATGGTGTTTCTCACTCAAGCATTTCAAAAGAGGAAGTTTTTCTCCAAGACTTCCAACAAGCAAAGAGTCTCTACTCGTCGTGATCATCGAGAAAAGTCTGAAGGTAACAGTCGCTTTGAAGCTGGTAAGAAGCCTGACAAGAGACATGAAGAAAAGCCGAAAGATGAACCGATCAAATGTTACAATTGTGGTCGGTTAGGTCATTTCACCAAAGATTGTCGCAAGCCAATTGTGCGCAACGCCGACTACTACCGAGCCAAGCTGCTTCTTGCCAAAGAAAAGGAAGCCGGTAAAGCTCTAATGGCTGAAGACGATTACTGGTTACAAGTGTCGGATGAAGAACCTGAGGATGCTGAAGCTCATCTGTGTTTCATGGGCAACCATTCATCACCATCCGATACTGATGAAGAAGATCACAATGCTCCTTGTCAGGTATGTACTCCTTTTCATGAAGCATTACTTGATCAGATGCAACTTTTAATGAACAAACTTGACTCTTACAAGCTTCTGTTAAAAGAAAAAGAACAACTTCTCTCTTCTCTGGAAAACCGTGTCACTAAGCAGTCTGACTTTATGGAAAATCAAAGCTTAGAAATTTCTAGCTACATGTGCACTATTTCTAATTTAAGAGAAGAAAATGTGAGGTGTTCAACAGAGTCACAAAATCTAATGACCAAAGTAGATGACCTGACCGATAAGCTCCGTATGTCTGAGACCGAGAAAATTGATCTGTTAAATCAAAACGCGGCTTACAAAAATGAGAACATAAGGTTATCCAATCAACTAGAAGAGCTTGAAAAGAAACTTTATAAATTTGGTCAATCTGATCAAACGCTAAAGCTAATCGCACCAAAAGAACCAAAGTACGGAAATGCGGGTATCGGGTACGATAACCCTAATTATTTAAACAAGGCTTTATCCAAAGTTCCTACTTTATATGCATCTGAATTTTTTGGATTAGACAAAATCTTTCCTGAATATAAGATACATTGGACCACACCCACTGAGGAAGAAGACTTGGAAGATAAGTTCAGAAGAGAAAACTCTGTTCTTTCTAAAAGAACATTTCCTTTTGTTTATGATTCTTTAAATGCTTCTTATAATACTGATAAACCCCGTTTCCTGTCATCCGATTTTTTCCATAGTTACTCTCAAGCTGAACTAGATACTAAAACCGTTAAAACTGAGGAGGAACCTCTAGCTCCCAAGGTTTATGTTCCAACTCTGCTTTTAGAAAAGAAACTTGTTCAGCTAGAAGAATCGTATGCACTAGAAAGGGAAAATTTTCAAAAGGAAAAGCAAAGTCTTTTATCTCAAATTGAGTGTCTCAGTTCCAACAAACGGGAGACTATGTCGGAAGAAGAAAAAGAATATTACCAGACAGAAATAAAGAAGTTGCACTCACAACTGGCTGCTATGGCACCAGATAATCTGGAAGTGAAACTTCACAAGGTTGACCCTCATGCTCAGCCTTTCATTCTCCAAAGAGAGGTATCGTCTCTGTCTGAAAACTCTTATCCTTCTTCTAACACATCTTCCTGCAAAGCTTTTATGGGTGACTCGTCACCGATCATTTCAAATAAAGGAAAAGAGCCTCAAAGTTTTGAATCAGATCAGTGTTCTGATTGTAAAAATGCTTCCGCATATGATATGCACTCAACAAACTCTTCCAATGCTCTGAAGTCCTCATGTGATAAGGTCCTTTCTGATGAGGAACTTGAATTTTCCGCATTCTTGAATTCTGAGGTGTGTTTAGATAGCAATTTGAGCCAATTTGATTTTAATCCTTCTCTACCTAGCCATGTTGATTTTTTAAATGAGTCATGTGAGCCTCAGGTTAAATTTTATAAGGGTGAATGTTCTACATCTGCCTCGCAAAAACCTTCTATGAACAAATCTTCAAAACCTTCCAAGTCTAATTCTAAAAGGTGTTCACAGAAGAAGAAAAAGACCGGTCGCTCTCAAATGTCACAATCGTCAATTTTCAAATCCTCTGACTATGGGTTTAACGGCATTTCAGATACGTATGGTCGGCGGAAAGAAGTGAAATATGCTTGGGTAGCTAAGAAGTCAAAAGAGAGCTCGGCAACATCAGAATTAGTTGATCCTGTGTTAAAGTCTAGAAAGAACAATCACAATCATGATGTTTTTATTTCTAAACCTATAGTTGATTGTAATGGAACTCTTCCGTTAAAAGTCTATTCAATTCCGCAATTACTTCAACTGTCTCATGATTGTTTGTGTTGTTCTCATTGTGGATCAAATGATTTTGTTCATAGTCGTTATGCATCTGATTGGTTTGGTTCATATCATATTGCTCATAATAATTCTCCTCGTAATGTTTCCCGTGAAAGACAAAGACCCAATTCTAAACGGGTCTCTAAGTCGGGTGTTAAATCTAACCCCAAAGGACCCATTTACGAATGGGTACCTAAAAAGAAATAACCTGTTTTGCAGGACGGTCATGTGTGGTATCTAGATTCAGGTTGCTCCAAGCACATGACCGGAAGAAGGGAGCTTCTCACAAACTTCACCGAGAGGTTTTGTGGAAATGTACGGTTCGGGAATGATCACTCCTCTCCTATCAGGGGTTACGGCGATATTGTCAAAGATAATATCACAATCAAGAAAGTCTCCTATGTCGAAGGTCTCGGTCACAATCTTTTTAGTATCGGTCAATTCTGCGACAAGAATCTCGAGGTTACTTTCAAGGCTAAAAGGTGTAGCGTTCGAACTGAGGATGGTAAAGAAATACTTGCTGGAACGCGACGCACCAACCTCTACACGATCGACCTCTAATACTTGAAACCCGATAAGGAAGTCTGTTTGTTGTCCAAAGCATCTGCTGAACAAAGCTGGCTATGGCATCGTCGTCTCTCGCACTTGAACTTCAAGAACATCAACAAGTTGGTGCTCGGGGGACATGTCAAAGGTATGCCAGATCTCAAGTTTGCAAAAGATCATCTGTGCGCTGCCTGCGAAAAGGGCAAGATGAAAAAGGCGTCTCACAAGCCTAAAGCCGTTCCGAGTACTTCTCGGTCCCTTGAGCTAATCCACATGGACTTATGTGGACCGATGCGCGTTCAAAGCATAAATCACAAGAAGTATGTCCTGGTGATGGTTGACGATTTCTCTCGTTACACTTGGGTCCGATTTCTCCGTTCTAAGGATGAAACTCCCGAGTTGATAATCTCTCTTCTGAAAAGCATTCAAGTCAGTCTCAACCAAGTAGTTCAGACCATCAGGACAGACAACGACACTGAGTTCAAGAATCAGTTACTCACCACTTATCTCACTTCAGTGGGTATCTCGCACACTTTCTCAGCTGCTCGTACTCCTCGGCAGAATGAAGTGGTAGAACGTCGAAACAGAACTTTAGTCGAAGCAGCTCGCACGATGTTATCTCATTCCAAGCTACCACTATTTCTTTGGGCAGAAGCTGTTGCTACCGCTTGCTATACTCAAAATCGGTCTATCATCAACAAGCGGTTCAACAAGACTCCGTACGAGATCATCAACAAACGTATTCCGAACATCAACTACTTTCATGCTTTCGGATGCACCTGCTTTGTCTTAAATGATAAGGATGATCTTGGCAAATTCAGTCCCAAAGCGGATGAAGGAGTGTTCATCGGCTACTCTCAGCACGCAAAAGCCTATCGTGTCTACAACAAACGGACGAAGACCGTCGTTGAAAGCGTAAACGTGTCTTTTGACGAGGCCCCTGAAATGGTTTCTGAACATCTCAGTTCAGAACCCGCGCTTACTGGTGTGTTAGCGTCTGGACAATTCCGTTCGGAAGCTACACAATCTCCAGTGGATCCACATCATGCGTCTACATCAAGAGCACATCTTTCTGATTTGGATTTACTGTTTGAATTCTTTTATAATGACTTATTTAATGTTCAATCTAATTCTAAGTCATGTGACAGGAATACTGCTCAAGCACCAGAAGTGACACAAGTCACTGGCCCTACCGACTCCGGAGGTCCATCCTCGCCTGGTGCTCCATCCTCTACTGCCAATGATCACGCTTCCCCAAACTCAAGTGATAGACATCCTCTTACTCAGGTTCTTGATGACGGTGCTCCTGAACCGACTCCTGTTTCCGTTCAACTTCCTGCACCGACTCCTGTTGAAGGTGCTCTCGAAGCTTCCTCTCCGATAATCCCGGAACCTCCCATCGTTTCCTCTCCAGCTGAGTCGTCCTCTACTCCTTGTTCGACTCCCACTAAGAAGCTTCCACCTCACAGGCCATCATCCCTCGAGGCAGTTCAGGATTTACCCCCAGGTGGTCATGTGGATTCCGATACCTCCCATCAGACATATCAACCTCATCCATACACCACCAAGTGGACTCGAGCACACCCCCTTCATCAGATCATCGGTGATCCCTCCACACCAGTTCAAACTAGATCCACCACCGCGAATGACTGTTTATTTTCCTCGTTCCTCAGCCGTATCGAACCTTCCACTGTCTCTGAAGCGCTGAATGATCCGGACTGGGTAATTGCTATGCAAGAGGAACTCAACCAATTTGAGACCCTCAAAGTATGGCGCCTAGTTCCCCGACCTAAGAACAAGACGGTAATAGGGACTAAATGGATTTTTGAGAACAAGAAGGACGAAAACGACATCATTGTTCGGAACAAAGCGCGTCTAGTGGCTAAAGGATATCGCCAGCAAGAAGGAATTGATTACGATGAGACGTTTGCACCGGTTGCTCGCATTGAAGCGATCCGCATGTTCCTCGCCTACGCCGCTCACAAGAATTTCATCGTCTTTCAAATGGACGGGAAATCCGCGTTCCTCAACGGCGTGCTCAAGGAGGAAGTCTATGTCTCGCAACCCGAAGGCTTCGTGAATACTGAAAATCCGCATTACGTCTACTTTCTTGACAAGGCCCTCTACGGTCTTAAGCAAGCGCCACGAGCCTGGTATGATGCACTCTCATCCTTCTTAGTCAAGTCTGGCTTCTCTAAAGGTAAAATTGATACTACTTTATTTATTAAAAGAGAGAAGGACGATATCATTCTTGTACAAATTTATGTTGATGATATGATCTTTGGCTCCACGAACCCCAAGTATTGTCAGAACTTTTCTGCCTTAATGAGTAAGCATTTTCAAATGAGCATGATGGGTCAAATGAATTTTTTCTTGGGTCTTCAAGTAAAACAATTACAAACAGGAATTTTCATTAATCAATCTAAGTACATCTCGGATATTCTTCGGAAATACCAGATGAAACAATCTTCATCTATGAAAACCCCCATGTCTACGACTCTAAAGCTTCACTCCGATCCTGACGGTAAGGATGTGAATGCTACTATTTATAGAGGTATGATTGGGTCTCTGATGTACTTGACGGCTAGTCGGCCTGACATTATGTTTTCGACATTCTTGTGTGCAAGATTTCAGTCGAAACCTAAAGAGTCTCACTTAGCTGCGGTTAAGCGATTTTTTCGATATTTAAAAGGTACTGCTGATCTTGGTTTGTGGTACCCAAAAGAGACAGGTTTTGAATTGACAGCATACTCGGACGCTGACCACGCTGGAAAAATGCTGGACCGGAAGAGCACATCGGGTCATGTTCAGTTCTTGGGCGATCGTCTTGTCAGCTGGGCTTCCAAGAAGCAAAACTGAGTGTCCACTTCCACCGCCGAGGCGGAGTATGTAGCAGCCGCCAGTTGCTGCTCGCAAGTCATCTGGATGCGCACCCAGCTCAAAGATTATGGCTTTAATTACTCCAGGATTCCCATCTACTGCGACTCGAAGAGCGCTATAGCCATATCAAGCAATCCCGTCCAGCACACGAAAACGAAGCACATTGATGTGCGCTATCACTTTATAAAAGATCACGTGGAAAAAGGTACTATCGAACTCTATTTTGTTAATTCAGAGCATCAGTTAGCAGACCTATTTACCAAAGCCTTGGACGAAAAACAATTTAATTACCTAGTGTCCAAGCTAGGTATGCTAAATTTGAAAGTTTGATCCGTTCGCAGCTCTCTACGAGTTTCATCCAATAACGAATGACTGTGACAACTGCCCCAGTGACTTGTCTCTGGTTGCTATTTTCCACACTCCTTGGTTATTGCATTTTACTCATTCAGCTCTGTGTCCGTTACGAACTTCTGTATCAACAAAGTAGATTTCGTGGTGTTCCCGCTTCTTTTGTGTTCGTGTGTCTGTTTTTGTGATTTTGTGTGCAGTTTATCTCTTGTTCTCTGAAAAATGCAAGTTGTTGTGGCGGATCTACACCCCGGTAATGTGTTTAGGGGGAGCACTAGTGTCAGAGGGTTGGTAAGTCACACGAGTCCTCCTTTCGAGGGGGAGCAGGTAAGTGGGTCCGGGGTTTGGACCTCCTCATGGTAATCATTCGAGGGGGAGCTAGGTCTCGTGTCTCCGTGTTTAAACTTTCTTTAATTCTTTCAAGTTTTATTCGTCTTCTCTCCTTAGGTTAATTTTTTTCCCCATTGGGATTTTTTTAAGTTGTTTTATATATCTCCGAAAACTCCAAAAATATGTTTTTTTTAAGGCTTGTTTTTTTTGTTTTTGTTTTGTTTGTTGGGTTTGTTTCGGCCCATAGTCTACCCGCCCCCCCCACGGCCCAAGCCCAACACCCTCCGGGGTATAAAAACCCCGGTCGAAGGGTATCTTCCTCATTCGATCAAACCTCAGAACACTCCTCGTCTTCGTCTCTCTCTCTCGCCCGGACTATTCGACCGAAAACATTATTCGACCGAACACCCTCGCCCCTTCACTCTTCCATCGATCAGGTAGCTGTTCTTTGGGTTATTTGTTGCTTAAATTTGTTTTTGGATCGTTTCTCCTATGGTTTATCAGTTTGGGTGTGTTTCGGCGTCGTCTCCGACGAATATAAGGTGTCCTTTCGACTCTCCGGGGGTTTACTCCGATCTAGGTTAGCCCCGGTCGAGGGCACCCCCGGTCGAAGGCACCCCCGGTCTTAACAGACCCCCGGTCTTCTTGCCCTCCGGTCTTAACATACCCCCGGTCTTAATGACCTCCGGTCGTAGACCATATCCGGTCGAAGACCCTATCCGGTCAAAGACCCTATCCGGTCTTAGTGACCTCCGGTCAAAGACCTTATCCGATCCAACATCTATCCGGTCTTATGAGACCTTCGGTCGAATGCCTTGTCCGGTCTTGCTTTTATCCGGTCGAATCCAAGATGTTGGTGCTTATAGTTATACTTGTTCTTATGTGTGTTTATGAGGAAGTTTGGTGATTCTATGTACTGGTGCAAGTCTGCGCGCCTTGGTGACTGACCCTAACTCACGAGTAGGGTTTGCTCTTCCAAATTTTTGGAGTTACTATCTGGCGTGAACTAAATCATGACGGTATAACTCCAACGGCGAGAATTGTGTTTCCAAACCTGCGTACTAATCGATTACTTCTTCACAGGTACAATGGCTCAAAATCAGCCACCAGCGATTGATCCAATCGCAGATGCAGAACTGATTCCCGAGGATCAGTTCCTTCCACTTACAGCAAATAACTACCATCTCGATGTGACCCAACCTGCAATTCAACATCAGGTCATCATCGAGATACTAAGGGGCCATCCACTCTCCTATGCTCTAACGGAAACAGCCACCGTTCCAATCATATACCTACAGCAATTCTGGCGTTCTCTACATGCGTTAGAAGCCGATGGCGGTTTCCATCTTGAAGGTCGGATAAATCACACACCAGTGCTTCTCACAAGTGATCTCTTCCGCCAATTTCTTCGGTTACCGACCGCCGGGTCCGTAGCAGGCCAAGAAGACTTCGACCCGCTTGTCACTGATGCTACATTGTGCACCGATCTTCTCTTGTTGGGATACGGCGCAGAACTCCGCATTCCATCAACCTTCAACCGCAAACATCTATCGACGTTATGGTACACGCTGTTCACATATATCAATCGGTGTCTTTCGTCTATAACGAAGGGCATTGATCAGACGAGCGCTTCGATTCTACGCATCTTTCACGCGGTGGCTTTCAATCGCCACGTGGACTTTGCCGATCTTCTCTGGTTTGAACTCATTCAAAGAGTTCGTTCTACTGCATCCCGCCGGTCAAACTTCATTCCATTCATGCGGTTCCTACAGATCATTATCCGAAACTACATGAACCTGTATCCCGAGATACAGCGCCGCTCTTCCCACCCGATGTGTCCACAACATCCAACCCGCAAGATTCCTTCCCGTGCTGATCCGGAAGGTGTTGTCGCCCAACAAATCCCAGTCGGGGTACTAGACCATGCTCGTCCCACGGCACTGAGTGTGATAGCTTATAGGCACACACACAACATCCCAGCTCCTATGGTCCGGCCAGGACCGGCAGGACCTGCCCAGGGAGCGAGACCTGAGCGACGTGAGGGTCCGCGTCCACGAGCGAGAGATGGGAGCGTCCGGATAGCTGGGGCTTCCGGAAAGGGTGTGTCGAGAGCTATTACTGTGAGGGGAACTGGAGTGGGCAGTGCCGTTGGAACGAGCCAGCCTAGTTCTTCAAGACAACCATCTCCGCCACCAACAACAGAGACTCCAATGACAGAAGAGGCAACAGATTCTGAAGCCTTTCAAGTTCAGTCCTCTTCTGTTGCTGCTACTGAAGAAACAACAGCCGCTTCCGACACAGAGGAAACCCAAACCGCAACATCGGCATCAAATGAAGAGTCTTCTAACTCTGATGGTGACGATAATCAGCCCCCATCCGAAGAGATAAGGAGAGCGGAGGGAGTATTAGTTGAACATCAAGAAGTGAGCTGTGTGAGGGAAAGGCGGAGTAAGTCACATTCGGAGAGTACACGAGTGACGGGACAACCATCTTCGGGTGTATCCCCTCTAGCCACGTCTAGCCAGGTAGCCACATCTGCTACCCAGTCTCATGTGTTGGGTCTGGGTATTGAAAATGCCGCCGTGGACCTAGCGGCGCACTTGCACGACCAACCAAGCCACTCCACCATCTCTCAACAGATGGTGGTTTCACATGATCACGGGGATTTAGCACATACGCTATCGGGCTCTCACTTGGAGGGTGCCGATATTGAAACAAGAGAACAGCTGCCCCCGTTCTCGCCTTCTTTGCATGCACGGAGTCTAGAGCCATTTGTAATACATGCCATTCATAGGACACAGATTCCGTTTTCGGCTATCGCCGGTAGCCTAAGTGGCCCGGCCGGAACATCCATAGTAAACCCACCTTCGGGTAGGTTACGAGGATTGGATGGAAGTCCTACCACGACTATCATCTCGCCAACCGTGAACGTAGGCGGCTTCGACTTCTACAGTCGTAGCTACAACGGGAAGTCTAAGTGACCCCGGCGTTACCCAAACTGAGTTTGTCTCAAGGGAATACATGGACGACGCCCTAAAGGCTGTCCAATCTATGATGAGGGAGGAGATGGACAACATCAAACGCATGGTCAAAGGTAAAGGTCCTGCGACTGAGCCGGAGACCACCCCTATTCCACCTCCTCTACAAGCCACGGATCTCTCAATACCTGAACTAAAATCTATCCTTCTCGCCAAACTTATAGCCCAATCTCAAACCGAACCCACCCAGGATGCTGATTTGTTATCACTACTTCGTTCTCAAACATCCACACCTACCTCAGCTACACCCCAGCCTATCGTCTCTGCCGAAGCCTTCCAGATTCAGCAAGCTATGCTTCAGTCACTTCAGCAAACTGTAGCTGTTTTGACTGAACGCCTTTCAGCAGTGGAAGATACCTGTCGTGTCCAGGCAGAACGGCTCAAGCGCCGCCATGATGATCAGGATGATCCTGATCACCATGAGGGGGAGAAGCGCCAACGTTTATCTGAGCCAGAGACACATGTAGTGGAGTCAGAACAGGGTGAACAGGGTATGGGTTCCGGTAATCAATCAGAAGGGCAGGGACAGGAACGGGAACAATGTATGGAGTTGGTGCTGTTTGACATTCCAAGGGTTGAAAAGCCTGAGGAGATTGATGAAGGTTCTCCGATAGTCCCTGAAGACTGGGCATTGATACTTGATCCGTATGAAGTTAATGAACCGACGGAAGAATGTGTTAACACTGAACGAGCGCTGGTAGTCATGCAAGCCGAGATAGATGAGATCATTCATTCGGACTATCAGCCAGACGATCAGACTTCTGTAGCGGTTCCTCTTTTGACCTTTTCTGTTGCTAATCCTGAACTTCCTGGAACAGATGTTCCATTCAGATCTCCTCCAGCATCTCCAGTTATGGGAACAGAAAGTACTACTCCAGTGCGTCCATCCAAGTGGGAAAGAGTCCGAATAAAAGTTCCTTTCCTTGAAGAAAGTCAAAAGAAGATCTTTGCCCACTGGATACGTAAGTATGATGAAGTCGTATTGCATGGTCTACAGTCAATGAAAAGCAAGGAACAGCAGCGTGAACTCATATTTGTGTACAAGAAGTTTCAAGTTAAAAACAACAAGACAAAGCTGAAGATTACATCGGTTGATCAGATACTATCTAGTTTCTTCATGAAAGTAAAGTATTCAGATTTCATGGTGACTAGAGAAGATGGTCAGAAGTATTGTTTCTCTGAAGCTGACTTTCCGTTTCTTGAACCACAAGATTTGCTGTTCATTCTTCGAGACTTAAAGACCAGAACTAACAGAACCGGGGAAATCATTGATGCACTTGAGACAGTAAAGAGATATATGAAGTGTGCAATGAAGTTTGCCTCGGTGGAAGATTTTCAGATCGGATTAGAAAGCAATCAGCCAAAGATTAATCTGCTCAAGCCTGATTTGAAGATTTCGTCTGATACCCAGAATGTACCTGAGTTTACTGTGATAAAGCTTCCAGAGTTTGGCATGACCTACGTGAATGACAAAGGAATTATGCGTTTCATTCGTTTCAATCAGATTGCCAGATTCTGCGATGGTACGTTGATGTTGCTGAAAGACAAGTTGAAGCGTGCACTTGGTAAAGATGAAAGAGGGGTTCAGCTTTTGGATCCTAAATACAAGCCACTTGTTCTTAAAGCACTGGGTGTAATTGAAGAGCGTCTGGAGTACAGGACTCAGATTCGATATTTCGAGATCAGCTTTGGTTTCCGAAAAATATATGTTCCTAACTGGCGTGACTGTCAACTTCTATTTAAAGGGGGAGATTGTTAGGGCTATTTTGATTGTTAAATAGAAGTTCAGGGTAGTTTATGACAAGTTGTAATAGTTGTAAGCTTGTTGGGCCTTAATGCCCATAAGCCCATTAGGCCTGCGAGCCTGCGTATTTAAAGTTATTTCTATTTCATTTGTTAGGTCAGAAAATCATAATTCAGTTTACTAGTCGTTAGGTTTACATATTATTATCAGAAATTCTCTCTGTAAACCTTAGCCCTTTGAAGTTTATATCAATCATATGACTAGTTGTTGTGGCCAATATTTTGTTCATCATTATTCATATTACTTGTGATTACACTGCACTGGGATCTACACGTCGCTGATCTGTCGCTGATAGTCCGTCGCTCAAACAGGCGTAGCTGATGCTATCAACCACGGACATCAGCGACGGATTAGCGAGGGACAAGTATCAGCGAGGGATTAGCGAGAGACTTGTATCAACGAGGGATTAGTAGGGACTAGTATCAGCGAGGAATTAGCGAGGGCCCTTATTAGCGAGGGCCTAGTATCAGCGACGAATTAGTGAGGGAAACTACTAGCGACTGATTAGCGAGGGTTCCTATTAGCGACGGATTAACGAGGGCTCCTATTAGCGACGGATTAGCGAGGGTTCCTATTAACGACGGATTTGCGACAAACCCACTAACTTTAGGGACGGAAATCAGTCACTGATCTCTCACTAATACTTTTAGTAATTAAAAAAATAATTATTTTTTTTAAAAATAATTAATTTTTTTATTCATATATATATATATATATATATATTATGTATATTACATTTACTCTCGTTAAACCACTATATAATAGTCGTGAACAAGTAAGATGCAATGGGATGCAAAACTTAATTGTAAATCAGTAATTAAAAATCAAAACAATTATTCTTAATTTAAAAACCACAATCTAATACATACATGAATCCAATAGAACCATACAAGAAAATAAGTGTAAAACTACAATGATATATTTTTCCTTCATTAATAGATCTGCTAATTCTTCTGTTGTTGTAAAACATCGGTACTGCACAGTCGCCATAACATAAAGTGCCCATATGGTGGGCTCACATTCATAAATCATACACTCTTGTTAGTTTCTACATCAAACAAGTAACATGTCAATCACCCTTAATTTTCAACTATCTTTTGCAATGAAGAAGTTCGCTTATATCGGGTAAGCATTAATAAACAGCCCCTAAGCCTACATTTTACCCTCTATACAAATGCAACATTTATATATGCATAATTAATATCTCAATGTAAACATGAACCATTTGTACCTTGGCTCAAATTCGTGAACTTCATAGCTCACCCCCAAATACATGTATCCATTGCACTTTCCTTCTTTTTGTATCACCAACAGAAGCAACAACACTTGCTGGTCTCTTCAAGCTGTTTTGTAAAGAACTCAAACAACATGATGAAAGTCAATAAAAAAGGTCAACAAACCTCATGCATAAATTTAAGCTTCAACCAAATTTGAATTTATGAAGTCTAAGGGACCGTTTACCCAAACACTTACCGGGTAAGCACCTACCGGTTGAATTCGACATTATTACTTACCTTATCGGGTAAGATTTTGGTCCATTAAAACGGTACCGTAGGCAAATATTTATCCGATAAGCGCTAATCGGGTAAAACCTGTCACCCTTACTTACCGGGTAAGACTCTGAACCATTACTTTCGCTCTTACCGGGTAAGATTATTGGTCATTGTCATATTAATTGGTTAATGTAATATAACTTTATAAGCTTCGTAAGTACTTACCGGGTAAACATTTGGTAAACGGACCCTAAGTGTAATCCAAATATAAGATTTCACTGGAATTCTTCAAAAGAATGATTGTTTCTATTTCTTTCCAAATGAACCCGAATAAAAGAGCATCCACAATGTACGTGTTTTTCACCAAGCATTTTCATAGTTTTTTTCTTACACATTATTGCCACCTCAACAACTTAAAAACCTTTATATACCTCCACTATAGGGGTGAGCATGGTATCGGACCGGTACCGATTTTCCCGAATCCCGAATGTGGTCTAAAGGCGGTACCGAATACCGAACCGAGTAATAATATACGGTACCGGTACCGGTACCGGGTATTCGGTATTCGTCCTGAATTTCCCGAACATTTCAATTCCATATAAAAAAACATTCATAAATACGAAAATCCATATAAAAAAAAGCATTCATAAATACGAAAATCCATATCTATTCCATATCAAAAAAAGCATTCATGAATACGAAAATCCATCCGTTCCAAAA
This sequence comes from Arctium lappa, assembly GCA_023525745.1. NCBI lineage: Eukaryota > Viridiplantae > Streptophyta > Magnoliopsida > Asterales > Asteraceae > Arctium > Arctium lappa. The sequence continues at coordinate 3,810,401 of CM042049.1, forward strand.
CAGCTATCAACTACTTATCATCCGTCGTCATCCTTGTTTTTCCGCAATCAACGCGTATTGCTTCACCGATCTCTATATGAAACAACAAATAGTAATATTATAATCTAATTTATCATTTTTTTATAAATAAAACAACAAACACTAAGATTAGTAATTACCAAACGCTATATCATCATCCTTTAAGATGTCGTCAACATCGTCTATAATTGGTTTTCTAGACTTTCTAACCCAGTCTTGGGTGCAAATCAACGCCTCAACGATTTGTGGTGACAAACTTGTTCGATAGGGATCCAATACACGACGGCTCGTGCTAAAAGCTGACTCGGATGCAACAGTTGATATTTGTATCGCCAAAATATCTTCAAAAAAAGATAAAAATTATACCTAATAATTTATATTAAATAAACACACAAAATATTAAAAAAGTAATTCATATTACCTTTGGACATCCAAGAAACTATCGGGTAACGAATGACGTTTTGATTCCACCACCTTAAAATATCAAAGTCTTTGGTGTATTTTTCATTTCGGTCACTCAAACACTTCTTTAACTCGGTTTCCGTTGAAGCCAAGTTGTTTTCTTCCACGTTGAGGTACGAACCTAAAATTCCATTCCCTACATCACAAGACGCCCCATCTTCATTATTTTTTTCTTGAGAAGATCCATTGCCATACAAATCCTTGTACTTCATAAAGAACATCTCTAACTTTTGTTCAACGCACCTAAGCATTTGTATCGCCTTGAGCTCAATAGCCGATTCTGTCATCTGAATGGCATCCGTTACGATTGACTTTATCATCATCTTAAAGGCGTGTTTAAGAAACCTAGATTTCATTTGTGGATCTAACACTACGGCAAAATACATGTAATCGTTAAGTTTCTCGAACGTTCCCCAATACTTATCATATTTCGACCTCATTTCATTACCCATTAAACAAAATTCCGGTCTCGTTTCCCACTCTCGAATATGTTTGTCAACTTCAAGAATTTCCCGAAAAAAAATGTGGGCCAAAGGTTTTGAAGTTGCCGACACAAGCTCCGTTGTTGTCTTAAAATTTTCAAGAAATCCTGTCAAGATCGAAAATTCTAAACAAGAATTTTAATACAAACTCAGAAACAATGTTAAAGAAGTCGCGGAATAACACTTTAACAATTAATCAAAACACAGAATATGAACTCAAATCATAAGTTTATATTGCATAAAACTTAATGATTACAAACACAACCTCAATCTGTTGAACAGGCTCAACAGACTTTCTATACTTCTCTATAGAAAGGATCAATACTAGTCTTGAGGTTAATTCTCTAAACAAAAACAACTCTATCAACGTATCTCTCTATCTAAACTCTGTCAATAATCTAAAACATCTAGACTATATATTGTAACACCCCGAATTTTCGTTTGGTTTTGCGAGGTTGTTAAAGAAGAAAAGAGGAGGATGCTTCTGTCTACAGGACGCACGGGTCGTGCGCCATCCTTCAGGAAATGCGTACGGGTCGTGCGCATGAAACAGTGCGCGAGTCAGTGGAAAACGCACGGGCCGTACGCCCTTCCCTTTGGAAAACGCACGGGCCGTGCGATGTGTTGAGTCTCGTGCAAAGACTTGGCTAAATATCTCATTTTGATGAGATTTTCTAAAAAATCTCAGAATCTTTCTCTCTCTCTCTTCTTTTCTCTCTTTTTCTTCTCCGATCTTCAAGGTCCATTTGGTTGCTAGTTTCCGGTGTTTCTAGCGAGGGGTCGGTGTTTTAAGCTTCACCTCTACGTCGTGGTCATTATCTGGTTTTTCCGGGTTTTATTCTGAAAACCTACCGGTGAGTTCCTACTACCATTTTACAAACTTTATACATGTCAAAACCCTTATTTGCGAAATCTGAAGTATTTCTACGGTATGATTTTATGATCTCTACATTTTGTTATAAATGAAGTTTTTGGTGAATCTCGGGGTTCCCGGTCAGTTTTGACCAAAATGACGGGTTCCGCCCTATTGAAGTAAAATGATGTTTTACTTGCACATTACGTGATTATGTAAAAAAAATGTTTATGAACTCATTTTAATGATTTTCATTCTTACCAGAAGTTGAACTGGAAGTAGCATTTTATTTATAAAATGTACTTGTAACCATATGTTTATTTATGGTTGGTCACATATGTTGTTGTGACGAGTCCTTACCATTTCTAGTGGATCCCTAGGTTTTGTAGTAGACTATTTTGATTGGGATGTTACATTCCCCAAATTTGTAGCTATGGATCACATGTTCCTCGGGGGCAACTTGGTACGGTTATGTGAGGCCGGATACTAGCCATGGTTCATGGTGATCCTAGCGAAGGAGTATACCTTGGTTTTGCGCTTGGGGCTTGATCTCACGTTGAAGCACGAACTTTGTGATTCGTATCCGCGGATTCCAATTAGTTTAGCTCGTAACTCGGTTTGTTGGCCTAACTTTGTGTTTCGCCACTCTCCTTGGTAAAATGGTCATTTTATCACCGTTTAAGAGTTTTGGACCGAAGAGGCCCGGTTGTGGCGAAATGTTATCTTTACGAATTAAACCTTTATGAAAAGATTTCTTTATGATACTGATGTTTATATCTTTCGAGCTTTATAAACTGTATGTTCTCACCAGGCTTTATAGTCTGACACTTTTTCTAAAATGATGTGTATAACAGGTTTCCATTAGCGGTGGGTGCCGGGGTTTTTGGAGAGACGAGTTTTGAGTCTCGGGGTTTTTTGAGATGTTTTAAGTATTGTTTGTAACACCCCGAATTTTAGAACTTGGTATTTGAAATTATCATGTTATGAATTATCATGTTTTGGGATTTAAACGTATCGGGGGTCTCGATCAGTTTTGATCCTCGCGAGTTAAAAATCAGAACTGGTAAATTTGGGTCAGTCGGGGCCTTCTCGGCGATAGTGCCCGCGATAGTGACGTGGTCACAATCGCGAGGGCACAATCGCTCAACTTGTACCGCGGGGTGGGGAGTCCTCGCGACTATGCCAGCGATAGTGACATAGGTCACAATCGCCGGGGCACAATCGCCCCATCTGTACCGCGGGGTGGAGAACCCTCGCGACATTGCCAGCGATAGTGACGGATGTCACAATCGCTGTGGCACAATCGCCGTCGGGCAGCAGGGGTATAAATACCTCATTTACGGGATTTCTTCATTTAGGGTTGATTTTGGGAGCTGATAGAGGGTTTCTCTCCAGCGATTTTGGTAAGGTTTCTACCCCAACTTCAACCATATCAATTAATGATCTTATGGTAGTTTTAATGGTGGAATAAATGCTTCCTTAGGTGTGATTTTGGAAGGATTTTAGCTTGCAACCACTTCTCAAGTCTCCAACTTCCCACCTACCACTTTAGGGTTTGATTTCTTGTGAGAGATCACCAAGGTGAGTGTTTCTTGACTCTTCCATTCTCATACATGTCTGATAATGTGTTGGTAATTACGTGTATTCTAGTTATTGCTTACTTGTTCATGTGGAGTTAACCTCAAACCCTATTTTGGGGGTAAAATGCAAATGGAGAGTATTAAATAGGCCATTTGGCCAAGCCATGTAGTAATGGCCAAGTAAGAGTATTGAGTTGTATGTTTGGTCATTAAATGGGAATTGATATTGATTTTAAGTCTCGACTTGAGTTGCCATTTATGGATAGACTAAAGACTCGGTTTGAGTTGAGGTCATGGATAGACTAAAGACTCGGTTTGAGTTGAGGTCATGGATAGACTAGAGACTCGGTTTGAGTTGAGGTCATGGATAGACTAGAGACTCGGTTTGAGTTGAGGTCATGGATAGACTAAAAACTCGGTTTGAGTTGAGGTCATGGATAGACTAAAGACTCGGTTTGAGTTGAGGTCATGGATAGACTAAAGACTCGGTTTGAGTTGAGGTCAGTAATAGACTAAAGATCCGATTTGGATTGAGGTCATAAGTAGGCCAAAGATCCGGTTTGGATTGAGTGCCAAATAGCTAAAGATCTTGTTTGGGTTGATGCTAGTCAAGATCCAATAACTTGGAAAAACATTATAAATTGCGTTGATGATATTGATTGTGGCATATTGATTAATGTCAGGTGAAGCACATTGGTAGAGCGCCGTGAAAATTATAATGATCTTGTATTGTGATCTCTTTTCATGATTTAATTTCCTTTATGTGTTCTCACTAGGCCTTAGCCTAACACTTGTTTCTCTGATTGTCGTGTATGACAGGAAACTCTAGTGGCGGGCATCTACGGGAATGAGTGGTCGATCGAGCGATCGAGAGCGGTCATTTTGAAAGATCTAGAGACCGGCATTTTTGGTCTATAGTCACTAGTTTGTGGAGGATAGCGACACCCGATTGTAATCTGATAGGGAAATCTAGATTATTTAGGTTGTCGTAACTTTATGCCTCGCATTAGTGAACTTGTATTTCTGATGTTTTATTCCCCTCTTTGGGTTGATACTTTGGGATGCCTTGACGGATCTTGTACTACAGGTTTCGCCAATTTACAGTCGTCTCATTGCCAAAATTTTAAGTTTTAAATCGCATCAATTTTTAGGGTGTTACAAGTTGGTATCAGAGCTCTAGTTTAAGTGAACTAGGCATGAATGTAAGATGTCTAGACTTAGACTGAGTATATTAGGCAAAGATTGTGAGATGGGTAGAACTCCTAAGATGGAATAGCCTTGAAGTTGTCGACGACTACACGAATTAAAAGTTATGGTGATGGAGATGAAAATTCTTGTGTATTGCATGTTCATAATTTCGCCTAGCTAACGTTATTATGAAGATGTTTTACGTGATTATGCTTGTTTCCGTTGTTATGATAATTAATGAATGTGGTAGTATGTTTCTTACTCATAAGTTGTATAGTCTTATCTTAGCTTTATTCTCGCGTGTGTGGCAGACTATGGTCAATACGCGTAATCGGCCAGAAGGGCAGGAGGCGACAGCATCTACGGCAGACCAATCGAGGATAACGACTAATGAATTGCCCCCACCTCCGGTAAACGCATTGGGTGGAGGACCGGAATTCATACCTCGTCGTAACATAGCTGCAACTCACCCGATCATGGAAGAAGTGACACCGGAGACAAGAATGATGGACAGAATGATGCAAGCCATGAACGCAGCCATGGCACAACAGCAAGAGATGTTCATGAAGTTACTAGAAGATCGGGACGCCAGTAACCGTAGACCTGAAACGGTTGCAGAGAATGTGATTGTGGCGGGATCCGGGGGTTCGGAACCCGTTGTCCCTTCTAATGAAATTCCTCCTCCCGGTCCGCCTAAGGCTTGCACTTTTAAGACATTCCTTGGATGCCGACCCCCAGAGTTCAAAGGTACCGATGATCCATTAGTGTGTATGAACTGGGTAAGAGAGATGGAGCAGGCCTTCAGATCAAGTGAATGCGGGGAGGGTCAGAAAGCAATTTTTGGTTCTCAAATGTTGAGGGGAACAGCCCTAACGTGGTGGAACGTTTACTCCTCGTCGGTGGAGGCCACGGTGTTGGCCAAACTGAGTTGGTCAACCTTTAAGAAGAAACTGATGGAAGAGTTTTGCAACGAACGTGCCTTAGATCGATTGGAGGAAGAGTTCCGAAATCTGAGGAAAGGGAACCTGTCATTGAGAGAATATAACCGTCAGTTCATGGATAAGCTCGGTTTGGTGGGACATCTGGTCCCAACCGAAAAGGAAAAGATCAAGGCCTACACCAAAGGGTTGTCGAGTAAGATGAAGAATCTTGTTCGAGTGTCTAAAGTCTCTACCCTCCGCGAAGCTATCGAAGAGGCTCAATTAGTGGAGGACTCCTATGGCCCAAGCAAAGTAGAAAGGAGTGGACCAGCTGAGAAGAGGAGGTGGGAAGGAAACTCCGCACATTCAAGAAGGACAAGGCCTTTCACCAACAACTACCGTGGGAGCGAATCGGGACGCGAAGCTAGGTGGTGCTCTAGGTGTCGGAGCAAACATGTTGGCCCGTGCAATCCGGGAGGGTCAATTTGTTTCAAGTGTGGAAAGACGGGTCATGAGCGTCGTGATTGCCCGGTCCGAGGGATTACATGCTTTGAGTGCAAGGAACCAGGTCACTTTCGAAGCGAGTGTCCGAATACGAAGACAGGGGGGAAGGATATGAAGATGGCGGATCCTCCAAGGGCGACGGGAAGAGCATTTCAAATGACCACCGAGGAAGCAAGGGCTTCGACAGATGTAGTGTCGGGTACGTTTCTTCTAAACTCCGTACCTACGCGTATATTGTTTGATTCCGGCGCGAGCTTTTCGTTTGTATCGTTTTCGTTTTGCCAAAAGTTATCTGTGCCCGCTAGTAGTTTAGAAAATGCTATAGTGGTAGAATTAGCGGACGACGGTCAAGTAGTGGTTCGGGAGGTTCTGAAAGGTTGTAAGTTGGAGATTGAAGGGAAGGAGTTTCCGGTCAACCTAATGCCGATGGTTATTGGGGGATTTGACGTGGTAATTGGGATGGATTGGTTAGCGGATAACCAGGCCGAAATCCTTTGTGCAAAGAAACTAATTCGGATTCCGATCTCGAATAAAGATTCGGTAACTGTGTACGGTGAAAGACGGAAGGGAGAAGTGGCAATCATTAACTTGGTAAAGGCGCGAAAGTGCTTAGCGAAGGGATGCCCATCCTTTCTGGCATATGTGATAAATGCCAAACTCGAGAAGAAGAAGCTAGAGGATGTCGCAGTGGTAAAGGAGTTTTCCGATGTATTCCCGGACGACTTGCCTAGTTTACCGCCTGACCGTCAAGTGGAGTTCAAGATCGACCTAGCACCAGGAGCGGCTCCTATAGCCCGAGCTCCATATCGTTTGGCCCCATCAGAGATGAAGGAAATGATGAGTCAATTGCAAGACCTTTTAGAAAAGGGATTCGTAAGACCGAGTTCCTCGCCATGGGGAGCACCGGTCTTATTTGTAAAGAAGAAGGACGGTACCATGCGGATGTGCATCGATTATAGGGAACTGAATAAGGTAACAGTGAAGAACAAATACCCACTCCCTAGGATCGATGATCTTTTTGACCAACTGCAAGGAGCGGGTTGCTTTTCGAAGATCGATCTCCGTTCGGGTTATCATCAAGTGAAAGTCAAGGAAGAAGACATTCCTAAAACTGCTTTTAGGACGCATTATGGCCACTACGAGTTTCTAGTAATGCCATTCGGTTTGACGAACGCTCCAGCGGTGTTCATGGATTTGATGAATCGCGTGTGCCGACCATTTCTTGACAATTCGGTCATTTTGTTCATCGACGACATCCTTATCTACTCGAAGGGTGAGGCCGAGCATGCGCGTCACCTTCGAGAGGTGTTGGAAATCTTAAGAAAGGAGAAACTTTATGCCAAGTTTTCCAAATGCGAGTTTTGGTTGAAGGAAGTGCAGTTCTTGGGGCACGTAGTTTCAAAAGATGGAGTGAAGGTGGACCCGGCCAAGATTGAGGCTATGATGGATTGGGAATCTCCAAAAAGCCCCTCCGAAATTCGAAGTTTCCTAGGCTTGGCGGGGTATTACCGAAGATTCATACAAGATTTCTCCAAGATTGCTTCTTCGTTGACTATGTTGACCAAGAAGAATGTAAAGTTTGTGTGGACCGAAGATCAAGAGAAAGCATTTCGGACCTTGCAAAGGAAATTATGTGAAGCTCCGATCTTGTCCTTGCCGGAAGGATCGGAGGATTTTGTGGTCTTTAACGATGCATCCAAGTTGGGGCTTGGATGTGTACTAATGCAAAGGGGGAAGGTGATCGCGTACGCATCTAGGCAATTGAAGGTGCACGAGAAAAACTACCCCACTCATGACTTGGAGTTGGCGGCGGTAGTGTTCGCATTAAAGTTATGGCGACATTATCTGTATGGTACGAAGTGTACCTTGTATACGGATCACAAGAGCTTGAAGTATGTCTTCGATCAGAAAGAACTCAACATGAGGCAACGCCGGTGGCTAGAACTACTTAAGGATTACGATTGTGAATTACTCTACCACCCGGGTAAAGCAAACGTGGTGGCCGACGCCTTAAGTCGGAAAGAGTACAGCGGGAAGCTTCAAGCCAAACTCACTCGGATTGAGTTAGTCTCGAGCCTTATAGAAAGGATTAAAGGGGCGCAAGCCGAAGCCTTAAAGGAAGAAAATCTCAAGGAATAGGTGATGACCAAGCAACGGTTACTTTTGACCGAAGATAGTCGAGGGATCAAGTGCTTAAATGGGCGAGTTTGGGTACCGAAGTTTGGGGGTTGCCGGGAGCTTCTTTTGGAGGACGCGCATAAATCTAAGTATTCTATCCACCCGGGAAGCACCAAGATGTATCGGGATTTAAAGTTGCACTATTGGTGGCCGATTATGAAATTGGATGTAGCTCGTTTCATAGAACGATGTGTAACTTGTTCACAAGTGAAGGCCGAGCATCAACGACCCTACGGAAGCCTCCAATCGCTTGAAATACCCGAGTGGAAATGGGACAAGGTTACCATGGACTTCGTGACCAAACTACCCAAGACCTTGAGGGGGAACGACACTATTTGGGTTATTGTCGACCGTTTGACTAAGAGTGCTCACTTTCTAGCGATGCGGGAAACCTTGCCGATGGATAAGTTGGCAAAGCTCTATATAGACGAGGTAGTCTCTAGGCACGGTATACCATTGTCGATAGTATCCGATCGTGATAGTCGGTTCACGTCGAGGTTTTGGAGAGCTTTGCATCAAGAGTTGGGTACGCGAGTAAATTTAAGCACGGCATATCACCCACAAACGGACGGACAAAGTGAAAGGACCATTCAAACGCTTGAAGACATGCTTAGATCATGTGTGATCGATTTCGGCGGAAATTGGGATACCCACCTACCTTTGGTGGAATTTGCGTACAACAACAGTTATCATTCCAGTCTGGGAATGGCACCTTTTGAAGCTTTGTATGGACGGAAGTGTAGAACCCCCGTATGCTGGTTAGAAACGGGGGAGAAGCAGTTTGCTGGACCAGAGTTAGTACAAGAGACAGCTGACAAGGTTAAGTCGATTCGAGAACGGTTGAAAGCGGCGCAAGATCGTCAGAAAGTTTATGCCGACAATAAAAGAAGACCGGTGGAGTTCCAAGTGGGAGATCGTGTAATGTTGAAAGTATCTCCTTGGAAGGGTTTGATCCGTTTTGGGAAGCGTGGGAAGCTAAGTCCCCGTTTCCTCGGGCCATTCACTATCCTAGAGCGTATTGGACTTCAAGCTTATAAGCTAGACTTGCCACCTGAGATGGACGGAATCCACCCAACGTTTCATGTGTGTTATTTGCGGAAGTGCCTAGCGGAGGAAGAGAGCGTCATACCGCTATCCGAGATTCGTGTGGAGGACAACCGATGCGTGGAGGAACCCGAGGCTATTTTGGAAAGGGAAACTAAGAGACTTCGCCATAAGGAAGTCGTGATGATCAAGGTACAATGGAGACACCACCGAGGCACGAACGTGACATGGGAGTCGGAAGAGGACATGAAGCGTAGATATCCTCGCATGTTCGTATAGTGTAGATTTCGAGGGCGAAATCGTTTCCAAGTTGGGGAGGATTGTAACACCCCGGATTTTAGAACTTGGTATTTGAAATTATCATGTTATGAATTATCATGTTTTGGGATTTAAACGTATCGGGGGTCTCGATCAGTTTTGGTCCTCGCGAGTTAAAAATCAGAACTGGTAAATTTGGCTCAGTCGGGGCCTTCTCGGTGATAGTGCCCGCGATAGTGACGTGGTCACAATCGCGAGGGCACAATCGCTCAACTTGTACCGCGGGGTGGGGAGTCCTCGCGACTATGCCAGCGATAGTGACATAGGTCACAATCGCCGGGGCACAATCGCCCCATCTGTACCGCGGGGTGGAGAACCCTCGCGACATTGCCAGCGATAGTGACGGATGTCACAATCGCTGTGGCACAATCGCCGTCGGGCAGCAGGGGTATAAATACCTCATTTACGGGATTTCTTCATTTAGGGTTGATTTTGGGAGCTGATAGAGGGTTTCTCTCCAGCGATTTTGGTAAGGTTTCTACCCCAACTTCAACCATATCAATTAATGATCTTATGGTAGTTTTAATGGTGGAATAAATGCTTCCTTAGGTGTGATTTTGGAAGGATTTTAGCTTGCAACCACTTCTCAAGTCTCCAACTTCCCACCTACCACTTTAGGGTTTGATTTCTTGTGAGAGATCACCAAGGTGAGTGTTTCTTGACTCTTCCATTCTCATACATGTCTGATAATGTGTTGGTAATTACGTGTATTCTAGTTATTGCTTACTTGTTCATGTGGAGTTAACCTCAAACCCTATTTTGGGGGTAAAATGCAAATGGAGAGTATTAAATAGGCCATTTGGCCAAGCCATGTAGTAATGGCCAAGTAAGAGTATTGAGTTGTATGTTTGGTCATTAAATGGGAATTGATATTGATTTTAAGTCTCGACTTGAGTTGCCATTTATGGATAGACTAAAGACTCGGTTTGAGTTGAGGTCATGGATAGACTAGAGACTCGGTTTGAGTTGAGGTCATGGATAGACTAGAGACTCGGTTTGAGTTGAGGTCATGGATAGACTAGAGACTCGGTTTGAGTTGAGGTCATGGATAGACTAAAGACTCGGTTTGAGTTGAGGTCATGGATAGACTAAAGACTCGGTTTGAGTTGAGGTCATGGATAGACTAAAGACTCGGTTTGAGTTGAGGTCAGTAATAGACTAAAGATCCGATTTGGATTGAGGTCATAAGTAGGCCAAAGATCCGGTTTGGATTGAGTGCCAAATAGCTAAAGATCTTGTTTGGGTTGATGCTAGTCAAGATCCAATAACTTGGAAAAACATTATAAATTGCGTTGATGATATTGATTGTGGCATATTGATTAATGTCAGGTGAAGCACATTGGTAGAGCGCCGTGAAAATTATAATGATCTTGTATTGTGATCTCTTTTCATGATTTAATTTCCTTTATGTGTTCTCACTAGGCCTTAGCCTAACACTTGTTTCTCTGATTGTCGTGTATGACAGGAAACTCTAGTGGCGGGCATCTACGGGAATGAGTGGTCGATCGAGCGATCGAGAGCGGTCATTTTGAAAGATCTAGAGACCGGCATTTTTGGTCTATAGTCACTAGTTTGTGGAGGATAGCGACACCCGATTGTAATCTGATAGGGAAATCTAGATTATTTAGGTTGTCGTAACTTTATGCCTCGCATTAGTGAACTTGTATTTCTGATGTTTTATTCCCCTCTTTGGGTTGATACTTTGGGATGCCTTGACGGATCTTGTACTACAGGTTTCGCCAATTTACCGTCGTCTCATTGCCAAAATTTTAAGTTTTAAATCGCATCAATTTTTAGGGTGTTACATTGTTGCTGGGCATTGTTAAGTCCCATTCTTTTGATGAAATCCTTGTATAGAATTGTATAGTCTTAAGGACTGATCCCATTTATGGGAAGTTAATGAAATTGCTTTCGTCATATTGTCTGGTTTCCAGGTTTTAATTTACTCTGATTTTTGAGGTCGTTACATATATACAAAAACTGATTACAAGATAATTATTAAAATAAGATTGATCTTCAGTATCAATACCATAATTATCTTCATCTCCTATTCTTCCGCATCAATCCATCTTTATCTTCAGAAGCAGCATTAACATCCTCAACAGTATTAATCAATTGATCTTCAGCAGTACTAACTACTAGCAGTACTAACTATTCAAGCAGTATTAATTCTACTAGCAACATTAATACTCAGCAGTAGTAATCTTGATGGCCTAGCAGTAGTAATCACTTAGCAGCATGAATCATGAAGACTGAGCAGCATAAACCATACTTAGCACATTCAGACCCAACAAATCCCACCACGGCTTTGCAAGTGTCGAAATCCGTTTTTTCCGGCACTCTATCTATCTCCCGTCTAAAGTCTCTATCTACAAAAAAAAATATAAAATTTTTTAATATGCAAAAGTTTTATATAAATATACTCAACAATTTTATATAAAAAAATACCTTGAAGTTTGTACTTGATGAAAGTTTCTTTTAGCTCCACGGCGACTTTCAACATCTCATACGTCGAATTCCATCTTGTCGGACAATCCCCACACAAAAACTTCTTTGTTTCTAATCCACATTCTTTCTTACATTTCTTGAACCGGGTAATTCTTTGTGGCGAGTGTCTTATATACTTAACGGCTCTTTGTACACAATCCACACTATATGTGTGCTCCTTTAACCCGTCTTTCACGATTAAATTTAAGATATGTGCCATACACCTAACTTGAAAATTCTTACCACTTTCATACATGTTAGGTAATTCTTTTTTCAAAAACTCAACAGCCGTGTTGTTTGAAGTAGCGTTATGAAACGTCATGGTCATAACGTTCTTTATTCCCCACCGTGTATACAATCCAACAACAAAAGGCCAATGTCATCTCCCTTGTGACTATCAATTTGCCGAAAGTTTATAATCCTCTTGTGCATAACCCAACTATCGTCAATAAAGTGCGCCGTGACTACCATATATTTGATTCTCTGACACGAGGACGTCCAAGTGTCGGTAGTCAAATGTATACTATTATTTGGGTTACTTAAGTACGCATACAACTTGTTTCTTTCTTCAATATAATACTTCCCCACATTCCTACTAACCGTATACCGTGAAGGCAAAGTAACCCTTCCATTAAGCGCATTCGTGTATTCGACAAAAGCTTCGTTTTCAACAAATTTAAATGGTAGCTCTCCTACTACAAATAAGTTTAACAAAGCTTTTTTAATCCTAACATCATCGTGTTTCCATGTTCCCACACTACCCTCCCCGCAACTTTCTTTCTTGAATTGCAAAATATTTTGATTCTTTTTGTTTTCCGGATTTTCTTTGCATCTAGGGAAATGTGTTTTTAAACTAGATGTGCCGTTACGATTCGGATCGACTTTAAGATTAGTAGAGCAATACTTACATTTCCCATAGATTCTTTTTACCCCATCATTCTCTTCTACTAAGTTCTCTTCAAAATGATTCCAAACTTCGGACCGCTTCTTCCCGGATTTTGTCGGTCGTTTTCTTTTCCTTGTTTTTGCTACATTCTCTTTCTTTTCCTTGTCGGAAGCGTCATCAATATTCACCATAGGGGTATCATCAATATAATCTTCCTCACCCTAAAAGACAAGCAACAAAACTAGTTTTTTTAAAAATTATTCAAGTTTAGATTATAAAAACACAAAAGTTTCAAGACTTACTTGTGTTTCTTCCATGGAGGAGTTGACCCTATTATCCATTCACCTTTGAATCAATATATAAATAAACAAAGAAATCAATATATAAATAAATAAATAAATAAATGTTTCATTGAAGAAATTAATAAAGAAATCAATATAAAATAAAACAAATCAATATATAAATCAATATAAAATACAAACCCTTGATTTCAACTTGGAGTCCAAGTCTATGTACCCTTTTTGAACGTTGGAGCGCAATATTTCAAAATTGCTTCCAATGCTTAAAACACCCAGTAATGCTCAAAGTTTGAAGAATCAATTAATCAAAGCAGCAGCTAGCTTGATGGGAAAGGAATCGGTATTCAGTATTATCATTTAGAAGGGAAAGGAATCAATATGGGAAATGAATCAATATTATGATTTAGAAGAAGTCAAGAAGCCAAGAAGGAAAGTAATTAAAATGACCTTTGGTCTTACCGGGACGGTTTGGTATTAGTACCGAGTCCTGAATCCCGAATTTCCCGAATCCCGAATCAGCGACATTACAAGTACCGAGTACCGAACCGAAAAATATAATCGATACCGGTTCTGGTACGGTACCAGTACGGTTCGGTATTTTCGGTGCCGAAGCTCACCCCTACTCCACTATGTGAAAAACCTCACTCAAACTTTTTCATTACTTTTTAAAACTATTCAGGGTTCCACTATTTTAACTTTATATCATTTTTATTCTTATTTATAAAAATAAATACATTAAAAATCATACAAATACATATTTATTTATATCAAGAAAATATTATTAATTTAATTATGTATTTATTTTACATAATTTTTTTAAATATTTTAATACAATATATATTATATATAATTTTTTATTATTGTAAATAGGATTACTTTAAATATAATAATAAATATATTAATAAATAAAACTGGTTAATAAATAAAACTGATTAAATACGAAACATTTATAAAATTCTATAAAGTTAAAACTGATTAAATACGAAAAAGTTACGAAAAAGCAGGTCGTGCAGTTACGACCTATGACGAAAACCTCACGAAAAACCTCAATTGAAAAACCTCTCCACTATGTGAAAAACCTCAAAAGGAGGTTTTTTGCTTTTTGAAAAAGCTCCCAAAAACCTCTCAACGAGCACACTGTGGATGCTCTAAGCTGTTTAAAATGCGTTGGCAAAAATTCAATATAAGTCAAAGCAAAGAATCTATAGTCAGGAAACAGTTTGACTAGCCAACATCAAAAACAGATTAACATAACATGCACTTGATCTTTAAACCGATGATTATATTCTCAACAAAAAGATCACAATTAGTGTAGAAAACCCCAAGAGAATAGATTTGAAATTAACACTTGAAAATTCAATCAAATATAGTGAAGAAAATCTCCAGAGAAATTAATTACTGAAGATTCAATGGAATTACGATCTAGAACACAAAATCAGATTCGGTAACACTAATTAACAACAACAAAAAAACTAATTCCAATCATATACGTTGAGTCAATTGAAAAGCATCCCAAATGATCAGGCGACGAAGATCCTCCTCCAGCCGTCCCCCTTCGTCTGTTTCTTAAAACTCTCACCCTGGCCATCGATTTCATCGTTGTTATCTTGAAGAGCGTCATAAAATATTCCATTAGCTTCTTCCGCCTCATACAGTCACTGATGTTTAAGAATATCAAAACAAAATTGCTAACAAAATATATAAATCAAAATCAGTTAGAGTCATTACCATGTTTGAGAACAACAACAGATGGTCGATCTTAGTTTGGAGGCGAAGACGTGGGATAGGGGAGACATGGGAGGCGAGGGGAGGAGAGACACTCCGGTTAGATGGAGAGGCGAGAGAGACAACTATTTAAGGCTTCATTAAGGTTTTATCTGAAAATTTTGGGAGATAACAAGGGAAATTTAGGGGGAAATAAGAAGTGGGAAAATTTGGAGGAAATAATAAGGGGGAAATGTATATATCTAACTAAATATATGTATTTATTGATATAAAATGTAAAAAGATTTAAATAGAAGGATATATTATTTTAAATAATAAAAATTTTCAATTAATGTTTTAATTTAATGTATGAATTAAGTAGTTCGGTTTTTATTGAATTTCATATTACTATCCAAGAAATAGACCGATGTAACTATGTCTTTGATGAAAAAAAATATCATATAAAACCGATTAAAGACCAATAGAATCAATTAAGACCCCAATAAAACCGATTAAAACATAATAGAACTCATTAAAGCCAAATAAAATCGAATAGATCCATCCACCGGGAAAAAAGGGGGTAGGGGCGAATTTAGATGATTCAAGCTTTTTGGAGATTTTTAATTGTTTTTTAGATAATGTTGAAAAGATATAAATATTTGTTAAAAGTTTATTTAAGACAATATATTCTATATAATAGATATATTAGTTTAAATAATATGTTTTTTTTGTATGTGTTATATGTACACATGTGTATATGTTATGTACTACATATACACATTCACACACACACACACACACACATATATAGGGTTGAATTCTTTTGTTAACCATAGTTTTGTTGTTAACTTTGTAAACTGATCTAAACCCTTCATCTTAACATTGAATGGTTGAGATTAAAAGTAAATTTCTAATTAATAAAAGGGGCTTTATTTCTTAAATGGTCAAGTGAACAACAATGGTTATGGGTAATTTGGGAAATTAAATCTCCCATCGTTTTAAATGCTATTAAATGTCTCATTAATTGTTCCATTGAACAACAATAGTAACTGAAATGAACAATGAGGAATTAAATCTCCCATTGTTCAAATTCACATCATGAACATTCATGAACACCTACAAATAGGTTCATTGTTGTTGAACACACCTTCAAAACAGTTATATTACATCTAAATCAAAACAGTTAAAACTCCCATTGTTTCAAATGCACATGATGAACATTCATGAACACCTACAAATATATTCATTGTTGAACACACCTTCAAAACAATTACATTATAGCTAAATATGAACTTTTTTTTAGTTGAACGTATATGAACACCTACAAATATGTTCATTGTTGAACACACCTTCAAAACAGTTACATTACATCTGAATCAATCAGTAAAAGGTTAACCAAAAAAAGAATAACAACAAACTTAACACAATATTTATATGTTCAATTCAGTAAATGTTCATATGATTTTAACATTAGTTTGAAAATGGAAATTTTTTTGAAATCATAACCTACGCTTGAATATTTATTCTTGTAACCCCCAAATAAATAAATAAAATATTTGCTAATTAAAAAAATTGACCTTTCTACCATTTAGCATTAAATGTTAAAACAAACAAAACAACAATCAAAGATGGATTTCTATTGGTTGGAAATGGTTCATAAAGTTAACAACAAATTGTTGGTTGACAAATGATCCTTGCTATATATATATATAACACATATACATATACAGATCATATGTGGCTACCAAACAACACATAAACATTGTCTATACATTCACATAAACACATGCATATAAACAAATATACAACACATATATACACATGCATATAAACCTATATACAACACATAGACACAATAATATATACGTAGATTCAATTACCGTTATCAACAAACACACACATCATGTATACAAATATATAACACGGACCGAATGATACATAAAACACATACCCAACTATACATATAACACATACAAATGAAAAAACAAGAAAAAAAACCCAATCCCTCGCTAATTAGTGAGGGACACGAGGCATCCGTCGCTAATTAGCGAGGGATTAACGAGGGATTGAGTTTTTTTCTTGTTTTTTCATTTGTATGTGTTATGTGTTCACATGTGTATGTGTTATGTGTATGTGTTATGTACTATATATGTACATTCACACACACACACACACATACACACACACACATATACACATTGTTAACCCAGTTTAATCTAGTCGATAATTAACACACAAACACAATAATATCAAGAGATATAAAGATCAGAATAACATACCAATCCCTTGAATAAACAGTTAAAACCTTGTGTGTTCTTGATACCCTTGAATACAGAGAATACGTACGGCTACCTTTCTCTCTAAATTATGAATATGAAATTAAAGAGAGGATTAACCTAAAACTAAACTAATGAAAACATTAAATACCTAGGCCTAATGCCTAATGGGCTTTGCTAAATGCTAAGCGGGTTTGAGGCTCAATAACTAATAACTATTAGCTTATTACACAATAAACCCTCTAACTTTAACTATCAAACAAATACCGTTTAGACCCTTTAATCTTGAATACAATTATTTGATCCAACATTCTCCCCTTTTGGATTCAAGATTAAAAAAAGTTTGACAATAATCTTCAGGTCTTCACTTTTCTTCTCTTTTCTTCAGATATGACGTTGATAGCTTCAAAACTTCAAAACTTGATATCTTTGAAATCTTCAGTCAATAATTCTATTCTTCTTGTATCCTTCCTTGTTGATTATTCTCCCCCTTTTTGATGAGTGGTGAAAATCATCATCATCAAAACTTGTCAAAACAATCTTCCCCTTTGAGTATGATCACCAGTAAGCACTGTCTTCATGTAACGAGCCATGTGTGAAATAAGAGCAGTCTCTCCAAATGGAGAAAGTGATTATTTCAATCTTTTTAGATTAAAATAGAAAGTAGTAACCATTCGAATCTTTTCAAATTCAAACAGTTAATAGGTGTAACCCTGAATCAACAAATGACTCAGTTAGAATGTCTGTGAATGACACAAAGTCACTGAGTAACACAAAGTTACTATATAAGGAGCTGGTTTGATGTTGGCTCCCCAGGTCTTCCATTCAATCATCGAATAACACATGGTTACCTATGAACGTTCTGACAGAAAACAAATTTCTTTGTGCTCGTGCATGTGTATGAAAAAATTAAGCACATATGATTGCTTTTCATTTTAGGCTCAAAGTATGTAAACTTGTTGAGACAACAACAAATTATACAAAGACTCAATGTGCATGAGAAAGGGTTCGAAGGTGGGGTAACTTTCCTTCTTTTTCAATATTAGTATCTTCCAAATGAAGAACCAATAGCATATGTGCTGCTTCCCCAGAAAATGTGAAACATTTTCTTTTTGAGAAAAGAATGAGTAGCTGGTGGGGTTAATGCAAGAGATGGCATGGGCTAGTTGCCTATTTCAATGATGGTCGCCAAAGAATGTGAACCAATCAGTAGATGTGGCTTCCCGACTCAGAAAGAAGTTTGGTGCAGAGTTTATTATTCTTTTACTCTGTTCTCTCACCCTCTTTCTTTTAATGCTCACTTCTAACCAATCTTTATTTTCCATTTTATCTCTTCACACACCATCACTCAATTCTTTTGACTCCTCTCCCCTCAATCACTCTGGGAATACTTCCTGGGTAGGAGACACTGGTTAATGTGAATCCATGGAAGTTATGTTAAGCTCACACACTGAATCCCTTGTTTCCTAAAATAACATGTTGTTCAACAGTCTTTTGGACATGTAAGCACAAAGGAATACAGTTACACATGAAGAATAAAATATTGGAGAAGTCAAAACAGTTGTGTTTGACGATGCAATTCTCCCCCTCAAACTAAAAGAGTTTGACAATCAAGCGCTAAGGAGTTTTTCTATTAAGCTCTTTTGACATTTAAGCTCCCCCTCAACTGAAGATTTTTTTTTCAGAATAAAACAATATGAACAGAAAGCAAAAAGATAAAGCACTGAAGGGCGGGTTCTAATACGAAGTGATTAGAAGCCATACTCCGTTGAGGTACGGGTTCTAAGCTGATTTACTTAGAAGCCTTTGTTCTTTCTCCTCCTTAAACCTTGGGTGCCTGCAACACAGATTTAGCTTTTGGTACCCACTGGTATTTGGGTCCTAATGGGTTAGTTGCAGTTCTAATGGGAGATATGAAGTAAGAACCATACCAATTATTCACATAATCTTTTCTTACAAAATCATTTGAGCCACAGTAGGAACAACTAATTTTCTTTTGTGCTAACCTGATCAATTGATGGATTGTGTAAACCAGATCAGGTTTGCCAAAAGTTTTACCTTTTGTAGCATAGTTCCATTTAGCATTTGATGTATACACAAATGATTCTTCTTTCTTCTTCTCCTCCGAGGATCCTTTAACTCTCCAGATCCAGTTTCCTCTTTCTTTCTCATCATCCCTTCTCCAGAAGCTTTTCTTTTGAGACTTAGTCTTCTTGAAGTTACCTGAACCATCAACATTTTTGTCATAGAAAAGGTTAGAAGGACGAATCTGATCAGTAGATTTATAAGTAAGACAATCATCTAAATCATAGAAAGGATTATAGAAAACATTTGAAAAATGTGAACTTGAAGCTATTTTTAATGAACTATCTGAATCAGCTAGATCATCTCTTGGTGATTGAGCTATTGACTCTAGAGTCTTGTGCTCAGTCATCTTCACCTTGAATACGATCTCTTCAAGTTCCTTTATCTTTGAAGACAAACTGTTTCTTTCCTTTTCAATCAGATCAAACTTCTTATGCAACTCAGATTTTGCATTCTTCTCCTTCATGATGTTTGTTGACAATTCAGATAGCTTTCCTGTCAGCTTGGCTATCTCGGTCTCAAATATTTTCTTTTCTTCAGAAAAGTCTTTATTTATATCCTTCAGCTCAACTTTCTTCTTCTCATTCTCAGCCTTTTCTCTTTCAAGAATGATAACCTTCTCAAAGTCTGAAACTTGTTGAGAAAGCTTAACACATCTAAGCTCTAAAGATTTCTTCTCTTCAAAGGCTTTTCTGGAGAAATCAGAGAATTTCTTGGCAAAGTCTTTTCTTTTTTTCTCAATCTTCAGTATTTCATCTTGAGCTATTGTATTGTCTCTTTCTTGGGTTGCCTTTTCTTTCAGCTTATTAATCTCAACCTCAAGACTGAGAACTTTATCTTTAAGTTTATCTCTTTCCGCAAAGACTTGAGAATTTATCTGTCTTAGTCCTTTACTATTATCATTTGCAACACTTGTACTCCTTCTAAGCTCCTCAAGCTCTCTTTGCATTGCATCCTTCTTTGACCATGTAGAGCTGGATTCAGATCTTTTCAACTTTGCTTGAAGATCTAATATCTCTTTTTCTTTAGACTCAATTATTCCTGCAAAGTCAATTTTAGAATCAAAATCTTTTGAATTTTCTTTTAAAACATTGATCTGAGAAAGAAGAGATGAGTTCTGAATCTGTAAAGCCTTGTTTTCAGCTTTAAGAGGTGATATCTCGGATTTGAGCATTTTTTCCTCTTTGTCATACTCAGAAATCATGCATTCAGATATTGATAACTGTCCAGCAAGACATTTAGTCTTTGCTTTTACTTCAGAAAGAGTCATGTTGTTAAAATCAAGGCTGTAACCTTCAGACATCTTTAGCTGTATGGTTAGAAATCGAGCTAATCTGTACCAAAACAACCAACTAGATGAAATCGTTAGAATCAAGAAAAAAAAACCACACTAAAATTTTTTCAGAAAAATAAATTTCCAAAAATAATTAAATGCAGTCCTCTCAATCAGTAGATAAAATCAAACAGAGTAATATTGAAAATAAGAAAATTTTGATCACGAACAGAACTTTGTCCCCCTTCGCAGGCTTAGCACGGGGGTCCCGCTATTATGCTCGACCGGTAATGTAAAGACCGGTATTATGCTCGACCGGTAAAAGACTAAGACCGGAACCAAAATGGACCGATATTCCTTTCGATCGATAATGTGATAGGACTGATACTATGCTTTGACCGGTATTGGTCTTCGACCGATACAAAGGTATGGACCGATATAACTATTCAACCGGTATTCTATTAGACCGATAAACTATATTCGATCGGTAAGGTGAATTCAACCGATAGAGTGTGATAGACCGGTATAGGCTTTGACCGATAGGATGAACTGATCGAAAAACTTCTTAGACCGATAGAAAGATTTGACCGACAAAGGGTTTGACCGATAGACTATGTTAGACCGGTATGTTCTTGACCAACCCAGAAAGTCGATAAGCAACCCAGAAAAATTACCCAGAAATCACACAGAAACACAGAAATTGATGCAAAAACCAGACTTTTGTACTCAGAAACATGTATCGAACACAACCCAATCAATAACAAAGATTAAAACCAACGTTCATGCATTCAATATAAAGAACACAGTGTCGACTCCTCTTTGAACCCAGAAAACTCAAAATCACAAATTCAATCACTTGATACTTTCTAATGCAATTAATCAATCAGATAGTGTTCAATAACGCAAAACACACCTAATCAGATCAATCTTAAACATAAACTCACATAGATTCATGAAATCAGATGAACAGAGATTTTTTTTTTCGATGAACAGTAACTTCGATGAATAGTAAAATCAAAAACAATTTTGATTCTTTTGGCTCTGATACCACTTGTTAACCCAGTTTAATCTAGTCGATAATTAACACACAAACACAATAATATCAAGAGATATAAAGATCAGAATAACATACCAATCTTTTGAATAAACAGTTAAAACCTTGTGTGTTCTTGATACCCTTGAATATAGAGAATACGTACGGCTACCTTTCTCTCTAAATTATGAATATAAAATTAATGAGAGGATTAACCTAAAACTAAACTAATGAAAACATTAAATACCCAGGCCTAATGCCTAATGGGCTTTGCTAAATGCTAAGCGGGCTTGAGGCCCAATAACTAATAACTATTAGCTTATTACACAATAAACCCTCTAACTTTAACTATCAAACAAATACAGTTTAGACCCTTTAATCTTGAATACAATTATTTGATCCAACACACATCATATGTGGCTACCAAACAAAACATAAACATTGTCTATACATTCACATATACACATGCATATAAACCTATATATATACAACATATACACATGCATATAAACCTATACACAACACATATACACAATAATATATACGTAGATTCAATTGCCGTTATCAACACACATACACATCATGTATACATATATATAACACAGAAACGAAAGATACATAAAACACATACACAACTATACATATAACAGATACACATATATATGGCTATATACAACTCATACAAATGAGAAAACAAGAAAAAAAAAACCAATCCGTCGCTAATCCCTCACTAATTAGCGATGGATGCCAACAATCTCTCGCTAATCCCTCGCTAATTAGTGAAGGATTAGCGAGGGATTGTGTTTGTGGTCAATCCCTCGCTAATCCCTCACTAATTTAGCGAGAGATTAGTGAGGGATTGACCACAAACACAATCGCTCGCTAATACCTCACTAATTAGCAGGGGATTAGCGAGAGATTGACCACAAACTCATTCCATCGCTATTCCCTCACTAATTAGCGAGGGATTGACCACAAAACCAATCCCTCACTAATCCGTCGCTAATTAGCGAGGGATTAGTGACAAAATGAGTTTGTAG
The DNA here is from genome assembly GCA_023525745.1 of Arctium lappa. Lineage (NCBI taxonomy): Eukaryota > Viridiplantae > Streptophyta > Magnoliopsida > Asterales > Asteraceae > Arctium > Arctium lappa. The sequence goes on from CM042049.1 coordinate 3,833,031, forward strand.
TCAATCCGTCACTAATCCCTCGCTAATTAGTGAGGGATTTTTCCCTCCCTAATTTTCGTCGCTAATACCCAGTATTCTTGTATATGTTATAACCTAAACAAGAAAATGCACAAGGAATTCCAGTGCACATTGTAGCACATATTGGCAAAAAATAAATTGCATGGTGTTGAATGGATCAGAATCTTTTAGAAAATGTATTCCTATTTGAAGAGGCATGACTTTTTTTTAAGCTTAGGATAATGAATAGAAGTTAAGATAAGTTTGGAAGTTTGGATTTAAACTCTGGCTTATTTTTGCTTTATACGGTTTACCTGGAATTGGATAGAGAGGGCTCTAACTTTGATCATACAGGAAATATGTATTGCAAATTCATGGTTTGAATTACTCTCTATTGTCAAGTACGTTAAAGATTTCTCAATAGATCATTGCACATTATTTTCAACTTATAAATCACCCTTTAAATTTTATGATAATGTTAATTGTCTCAAGGTCTTCTGTGTACTACTTGTGCTTGTAGGATATTGTATTGGCAAAATGAGACTTCATTGTGTAGTTCATAAGGTGCTCAAAGTTTTCGGTGTTTTTCTGCTAATAACCTTTATACAGTTTCTCGTTCAATGGTTGCGTCCCTAATTAGTTTTGTAATTTAAATTTGAGAACCCTAGGAATATCGTGATAGAAAAAGAATGGAAAATGGAGGGATAGGATGACCTAATCGAAATGGTCCATTGCCATTCTGGCAATTGGTTAACTTATAGTGATCTACCATACTCTGAGCTACTGTTTATGTTCTTGAGCTTTTTTAAGGATGGAAAGAGAAAACATGTTTATACCTTTGGACAAGTTGTATATTGCATGATTATTAGAATGAAACCTTGGTCACAGGTCACCCCTTTTTATATTTGTTATTTGGTTCTAGCACTTGCACAGTTTTTTTATTGTAATTGTGTGTGTTTATAGTAGGTCATTTATCATATATGAGAACTTGGAACGGTTGTGGAGTTTATTTTGTTGTAGAGATATATGGTCTCTTTTTTGAATTGATTCTTCCCTTTTATAACTTAATTGCCAAAACTACCTTCTCTTTTATCTTGACATCACAAACACAGAGACCAAAAGCGATACTTGAAGCTCTGCTAAGCACCAACATTTCTTGATTTATATTTATATTTATTTTTGTTTTTTCAGTGAAGGGCTGTTGATTTTGTGAAGGAATTAGATGATGAAATCATGGGCTCACATATGAAGTATATGATGGCAAATGAGGACCAACCACCTAATCACTACCAATTGAGTACAACTCAGGTAACTACCAAATTACATTAGTTTCCAATTAGGTGCATATTTCTATTCGAAGCTATTCTTCCCCCGATAAAGATGGATATTTCTATGGTGCATATTTCTACTGCATATTTATAGGGGGTTATTATGGTTGTTAGATTGTTTTACACCAACAATTGTTTTTTTGGTGATTGATTTTCTATTGATATTCTCACGGATTGAATGTCAAACAAGTGTACATGCTTATCAGCAGGTAATCCTCTTATCTTTTGTGTGTCCTTACATGATTATTAAATTGTTAGTGACAAGGACCACATGGAGATTATAATCTTGTGTTCATTCTTTCTTCATCATGACTCAGGTTCACATGAGTGACGAAGGCGATCTTTCTGGAATTCTCGACTACAGAGCTTTGAGGAGATGATAGCTAGATTATCCCCCCCCCCTTCTAGTTAGTTATTGTTATGCACCAACATTGATTTTTTTGATTGAATATCAATTTTAGAAAATTGAACTCGTTATTTAATATGTATTTTATATATGTGATACAATGTGAAGGAACAATAAATATAAAATAAATATTAAAAAAAATCAAATATTAGCGATGTATTAGTGACGGAAATCTGTCGCTAAATAATGAATAAGGGCCCTCACTAATCCGTCGTTGATAAGAGCCCTCACTAATCCGTCGCTATAAGGGCCTTCGCTAATCCGTCGCTAATAAGGGCCCTCGCTAATAAGGGTCCTCGCTAATCCGTCACTGATACTCATCCTTCGTTAATCCATCGCTGATACAGGTCCCTCGGTAATTTGTCGTTGATGTCCGTCGCTGATCCGTCACTAATAGCATCAATTATGCCTATTTGAGCCACAAACTATCAGCAACGGATTCGAGCTTTAGCTAGGGATTAGCGACGAATTTTCCCTCGCTAATAGTGGTCATTTTTGTAGTGATAGTAAGCTCCCATATGATCATATTTGCACTTACTGATTTCATATGTAAGCTTGTTAATGTCTTTTTTTTTTACTAAAGAACAAACCGAAAACTCTTTCTTTTCTGCTATGATAGCAATCACAAAATCTTGATTTTGAATTTCAACGGGCTAGGAGATATACTATTTCGACAACACAAGACATAAAGTGATTTGATTAGGGTTGGAACAATAATAAGGAAGATAACTTAGCTACGATACTATGTTAGAACTAAGGTCGACCGTTAGGGAAACTAAAGCAGGAGGCTAAAACGAATGCTTTCAGTATGCTAGCGTTGGAGAAGATGATCATCGAAACTTGAATATTGAAGCCGAAATTTGGACACGATCATCAATGGTTCATTGTATATGAAAAGCCGAATATACAATGAAACAAACCTAGCACAATATTTACATAAAACACCTTGAATTAACGGAGAATACAAAATAGAGCCAAAGTGTATATTCTTACAAATTTCAATAGACTATAAACAAATATATGACAAGAAAGTAGAATGACTGTTTCGATCATCATGTATGTAAGAATTTAAAAAAAAAAAAAAATCATAAAGAAATCATTGGGTCATTTCAATTGAAAACGTATGTTTGTTACAACAAATCGATAGCCCATATAGCATGAACCTTATTTGCGTGCATTCAAATATAGTTTTAGTTTTTAATTCAAAACTTCATTATGATTTAAACTTTTAGATTAATTTAAAAATGAAGATTTAATTTACTTTAGTTTTAGTAATAAAAAGTTTTCCTGAAAATATAATGATGAAATATTCTGTATGACTCAATTATTATTTAGTATTTAAACGTATTTATCAATCGGTTGTAATTATTTTTATAAAGTTTAAAGAGCTCTCTCTCTCTATATATATAATAATTAATAACCTTTAAAGTTAACATATCATGAATTAATAAGTCATATCTTATGTTTCATAAGTTGTTCCCTAAACACTTTATAATATAATATATATAAGTAATATTTAATACTTAATAAGTTGTTTTAAAAAGTACCTAAACGCTTTATAATATAGTATAGATATAGATATAGATAACCGCAATGGCTTCACTTCATAGAATCATGGAGTTGGATCTTCATGGCCTGTGGAATGTGTAATGCATGCAACAACTTCATCATTTGGTAGATCTAGAGGACTTGGATCTAATGAAGCATATGCAAGAAGTTCTGGGTTGCTTTGTAGAATCTCCATCTCTTTTTCATCCAAATTCACCCATGCTTCTATTCCTTCACCACATTTTGTGTCCATTAGATTGATAATATTCAAGAACACTGGGCTACCAACGCCTATAACACCAGTCATCCAACTCGGTTTTCCCCAACCAAAATCAATATCGTAGAAACCCATCTTGCACCAACTTGTAAAATTGAAGACATCAATGGTCTCTTCGGAGCTAATTTCTCCAGTTTCTTTCATAGAGTCTTGCATTGCAATATACCCTTTATCACCTTGTGCTTTGTTCACAAACTCGATGTCAACTTTAGAAATACATTCGCGCACCCTTTTCGCCAAACCATCCAATGTAGTCTCGTTGTTAGCTCGACACTCTGCAGTTGCAAACCAAATCACGTTACCGATTAAGTCTTTTGATAAGGTAGATGCGAGTTTTCTACGAAGGTTCACTGTGTGGTTTATGCGAGAATGCTTCTGGAAACCACAAGTTTCTTTGGATGCTGCCATAGCACACTTCCATAACAAAGCAGTTACCACCTCAACACGTGTAGGGTTTTGCACTCCATTTCTGGTTGCTTCGGCTTTTAGTGTGGAGATGGCATCAGAATCAAATACAAATCTTTTTGTGCTACACGTCCCTTCCTTTAACCACGAGACACACACAGCCATTGATGCTTCTCTTAGCCACAAGTCTTTTGCAGGGAAGAAAGTAGGTGCATTTAAGTTTGGATACACGACTTCTTTAGCTCCACAAGCCATATTGGTCCATCCTTTTAGAAAAGTGTAGAGTGCAGCCGCATCAACAATCTTGTGTGACATACACAAACCTATAGCGATCCCACCACATTCGAAAATGTTAACTTGAACATTTGTTACACGAGCACCCACACCAGACGTCTCGAAAGTAGGTCTAAACGGCAACAAGGTATCGGTCAACTTGAGGTCAGGATGACGCAGAAACTCGTCGAGACGAAGACGGACCAAAGCTAAGGCATAATACGCACCAACATCGTTACAATCAATAGAAAGATCATCTTTGATCGTTCCAGCAAGTGGGTAAAACTGAGTCAGGGTTTTAGATAGAGATTCTTTTAAAGATAATGACTTTTCTTGGGCTTGGAGGATGTTATCTCCATTGCGATTTGGGTAGTAGAAGATGACTGGTAAATAAGGATTCAATACAAGCTGATCTAAAAGCGAAAGCTTGAATATTTTCAATTGGTGTGGTGTTGGTGAAGATGGCTTGATGCTCTCTTTGGAAATAACTTCAACTTCCATAGCATAAATTATGGTTCTAGCTAGTCTAGTATAGTAGGATATCGCAAAAGATATGTAACTCCAAAGGCCCTTTTATAAGATGAATTGGGGTTAAGGTTTGTTCATACAACAACCCTATATAATTATTTTAATATTCCCATTTAATAAGTTGGCGTTTGTAGAAGGTTAATTTGATGACACTTCCGAAACTTCTATTTTTCTATATATTCAATTTGTCATGCTTAATGTAGTTAACCATATCGTATAATAATTTAATAACATTTATTTTTCATAAAACATTTTTTGTCACACTCTATAATTCCCATGAAGTTATTAGGACATCGTCACATATATTACAGGCAGGGTCGTTCCTAAGGATTTTGATACCCTGTGCGAGATACTAAAAAAATGCCCCTAAGCGTTTTTAAGTAGATGAAACGACAAAATCATCAACTAATTCTTCAACTGAACTTTCAATATTGTCAACAAACTCATTGAGATTTTCAGGCACATTTTTGGGCACATTTTCAGACCTAACAAAATATCTATTTAATAATCCCTGTAAAGATTGAGCAATTTCTTGTTTTTTTTTTTTACTTTTTCTATTTTGTTCACCAAGGTGATCTAGGAAACATGTTTATTACTAGTCGAGTATAGAAGGATAAAACCTGGATTAATATCGTGCTTCGTTCCTTTCTAGTAACCACACAAGAGTTTCTAAAACTAGGGTTTAATTATCAATTATCAGTAAACCACACAAAAATTGGAAATTGGAAATTAATACAATGAATTTAGAGTTTAGAAACAAAAATTATACCTGGGACAGTGGGACTTGGGAAGAAAATCAAGAAGCAACTCAACAAGAAATAACAATCTTCTAGTGTTCCACAGAAGCACAACTGCACAGATTGGGAAGAACCGAAGAAGTGAAGAACCGACAATGAAATATTGAGAACTAAAGCACATAAGTCAGAACTAACAGAAGAAATCCACTTGAGATTTGAGAAACAACGAAAGATTGAGAGTTGCCTTTGCTAAATGCCTAAATTGGTCGCATAGGTGAGATTGTGATGTGAATCGGTAGTATATCTCGTATATATAGTCACCAACGGCCGACAACAAGCATCGGCCCATACATCGTCGGCCTAACGACCCTGATCCTGTGCCTCTGGAAGTGGAACGCCGTATTGAAAATCGGAAGAGTCGTTGTCGATCGACGCTAGAAGGCAAAAGTTTAAGAACGTTATTTACTTTTTTTTTCATTCTCTAATAAACAAATATGGGCTTTGATTTTTGATATGGGCTTTGAATTTTGATATTAAAAATACAAACCTACCAATAACCAAATATGGACTTTGATTTTTTTTTGAGCCCAAACCCAAATTATTAAACCTATACTACTGATATATTAAAATTTGATGCCCCTATCGGCTTTGCACGACCCTAGGGTCGGGCCTGATTACAGGACACAAATAGCGTAGGCAAATCTCAATCATATACATAGAAGATTAAATGAAATTATGTACCCAACCCTCAACAAATTAAGTAAACAACGTCGATTATGTTTGACATGCTCTAAGTTTCATTACATAATGGTACTCTATAAATGTAAACAACCATAATGTTCACAATGGCAATAACACAGTACAAACTATGGACTATGTCTGTATTCATCTAGACTTTCTCATTTCCTTTGTCGTTATCGACCTTGGTTTCCTTTGAGATATATGTCACTAGTCAGCTAATAAACTTAGTGAATCTCTTATTTTTCATATAGAAACATTTCGAAACATGACATGTAAAATTACGGCATCAACAATACCAAATTGTCTATCTTTCATTCAAAGCATGGCAACATACAAACCAACAATAATTACGAGAACCATTTTCATAAAGCAATTATCATAATCTATTACATCACTTGCATGCATGCCACATACTTTTTTTCATGAGATCTCACACTTGATTATGATATGGTGTTGGACACCTTACATACATTTGTGTTCAACTCATTCAACTTTTGACTTAGCTGACTTCCGATGTAACTTCCAAGTAGCTTTTAAAAAAAATGACTTATGCACTAATTTTTTTAAATAAAAAGGATAACATGCCCGAAATGTCTCTAAACTAACAGCACTCCAAGTAACGGTGTTAGGGCTATGGACCATTATTAAAGCAAAATGCATAGCATGGTGACTATTTCTAGACTTTTGCTAGTTGGCTTAGTATTGCATTGAAAAGTGGTAGTTGCTTCTTCACTCTTCAAGTAGCAGAAGAAGCTTTCGGTCAAGTTAGAAATAGGGTTTGAGAAAAGTTTTGTTAGTGTTCCATTTTTTAGGATGCTTTTTCGTTAAACAGAATTGCAAGAATGAGAGGGCAGATATGATAGAGTTGTAGTCTAAGACCACCACCCATATTATGGAGGATCTGTATCTACCTCATGAGCCAGATGATTGCCTTCGCAAAATGCTGGAGGATATAAAGGGGACCCTAGTTGTCTAAACGGGGCTATTGACCCATATCTAACCAAATGATAGCTACTTAGTTGAAAGCTATCTTAGAATAAGGAGAAAAATATTGAAAAAATTGTTCAAACCTATACCTAAATTTATGCATATGGACCACTTTCAAATTCTTTTTGTAAACCACAAGGACCAAAAATTGGAGATTATTTTTCATATATATAGTTTATAAAGTTGTATTACTATATTTATAATTTCAAAGAGTAAGTTATCAAATTTGGTCCCTGTGCTTTGACGATTATTACGAATTTGGCCCTGAACTTCATTTATCACATAAAAACCTTGAGGATGATTTTCTTTTTGTTTTGAAATTGGTTCTTGACCCTAACGCCCATCCACTCACTCTGTTAAATGAGCCTGCGTGCACATCAAACAAAGTATTTTCTGTTGTAGAACAAACAATATAGAGATAATCAAAAGGTCACCAATTCTCATTAACAATGAACTCTTTAAATAGGGATGAGTTTACAACGAAAAGGAAACATACAATATGGTAACTCTTAATACTTAGAAATTATTTCTTCAATCACTTCCTTTTTTGATGAGGCACAATATTCTTCAACACTCCCCCTTGTGCCGAGTCAAATAGGTGATGGTGCATAACTCTTGCCTCATTAAAACCTTACGTCGGGAAAACAAAACCCATTGGGAAAAATGAAAACTTTAGACGAAGGAAAGAGTACAAGGCACCACTAAACAAATTCATTAGTTTAGTATCATCCTTGATTCATACATTAATCAAAGAAGTTTAGGAAATGGGTTGGTTTAAGACTGTTGCCTCACTAAAACCTTACACCAAGGAACAAAACTCAGTGGGAAAAATAAAACCTTGGGCAAAGGAAATAGCACAACTCATCAATCGTACATGTGTAATAGACACCTTCTTTAGTCCATTACTCCCCCTGATTCATACATTAATCAAGGGAGTTTGGAAAGTCTCCGTAATCCAATATTTTCCACATGTTTCTCAAATGTGACCTTAGGTAGTGATTTGGTGAACAAATCAGCCACATTCTCCTCAGACCTCACTTGATTCACTTGAATCTTAAGGAGAGTCTGTTGTTGCTGGTTATAGAAAAACTTTGGCGATATATGCTTTGTATTGTCTCCCTTGATATATCCTACCTTCATTTGTTCAATACAAGCTGCATTATATTCATAAATGCATGTAGGATTTTTAGTGGTAGAACTTAAACCACTAGCCCCTCTGATATGTGTAATGATAGATCTTATCCATATACATTCTCGAACCGCCTCATGTAGTGTAATACTCTCAGAATGGTTCGATGAGGTAGCTACAAGGGTTTACTTGGTTGATTTCCAAGAAATCGCTGTGTTCCCAATTGTGAAAACGTATCCTATTTGGGAACGACCTTTGTGTGGGTCAGAAAGATATCTAGCGTCGGCAAAACCTACTAATATATCATTTGGGGTTTCATTATACGAGATAACATTTTCTTGGTTAATATCTTGAACAGATATGGTAACCCCAATTTTCTCTCTGTAAGGAAAGAATAAGCCCATGTCAATGGTTCCTTTTAGATATCAAAATATATTCTTGATACCATTCCAATGACGTTGCGTTGGCGTCGAGCTAAATCTAGCTAACAAGTTCACTGAGAATGAAATATCTGGTCGAGTACATTGTGCTAAGTACAATAATGCGCCTATTGCACTTAGATAGGGAATTTCAGCTCCCAACACCTCCTCGTCATCATCCTTTGGACGAAATGGATCTTTCCTTGTATCCAAGCTTCGACCGATCATGGGAGTGCTAGCCGGATGCGCTTTATCCATATTAAATCGCCTGAGCATTTTCTGGATATAAGCAGGTTGGTGGATAAGGATTCGACAAGCTCGATGTTCTAGTTCTATACCTAGACAAAATCGAGTTTTCCCAAGATCTTTCATCTCAAATTCAGATTTCAAATAGCTTGCAGTATCTCTTATTTCATCAAGAGTACCTATTATGTTCATATCATCAACATACACATCTATGATTGAAAATCCAGAACTCGTCTTCTTTATAAAAACGCACGGGCACAGTTCATCGTTCTTATATCCCTTTACAATCAAGTATTCACTCAAACGAGTATACCACATCCGTCCAGATTGTTTTAATCCGTAGAGTGAACACTTTAGTTTAATTGCAAACGCACTTCGTGGTTTACTAGAATCGGGAAGTGGAAGGCCATTGGGCACTTTCATGTATATCTTTGAATCTAGATCCTCGTAGAGATATGCAGTAACCACATCCATAAGCTGCATTTCCAGTCCTTCAGAAACTACTAGACTAATTAGATAGCGGAACGTTATTACGTCCATTACTGGGGAGTATGTCTCCTCATAGTCAATCCCAGGGCGTTGTGAGAAACCTTGCGCCACAAGGCGAGCCTTATATCTTATGACTTCATTATTCTCATTACGCTTTCTGACAAAGACCTATTTATGTCCTACAGGCTTTACACTTGGCGGGGTTAGCACTACCGGACCAAATACCTGTCTCTTTGCCAAAGAATCTAGTTCTGCCTGGATTGCTTCTTTCCATTTAGGCCAGTCTGCTCTTTGTTGACATTCTTCAACTGAGCGTGGTTCGATGTCATCGTGCTCTATGATCTCATGAGCAACAGTATATGCAAATATATCATCAATGAGTATGGATGATCTTTCCATTAACTCGCATGCATTCTCATAATTCATTGAGATTTCTTTGTTCTCTGGAATCAATATTGACTTTGGAGCGTCCTCCAGTGATGATTCATGGACATAACTATAATCAGAGACAATCTCATGAGAAAGGTTTTCGGTATTGATGATAAGTGGATCAGATTGTTCCTTACTCTCCTTTTTCTTCCGAGGATGAGTATCTATCGAACCAAGTGGCCTCCCCCTTTTCCTTTTGGGAGTCATGGCCTCAACCACACTTCCACTATGTGTGGTTGCAACACTCTTTCCAATGGTGTTGTGCCCCGATCGTTTGGGGACTTCTAACCTTGCGGGTACATTTGCAGCTGGTATATGTGATCTTGTCACTTTTGCAATATCAGTGAACGCATCAGGTATCGAGTTTGCTACGTTTTGAAGATTTAGTATTCGTTTCACTTCACTTTCACATTGTGAAGTGCGGGGATCGAAATGAGACTGAGTGAGAACATTCCATGACAATTCCTGTCGTTCCCTTGGAAAATCATTTTTCCTATCTCCCCCTAATGACGGGAAGACTGTCTCATCAAAGTGACAATCCGCAAGTCTTGCGGTAAATAGATCACCCATCAAGGGTTCTAAATAGCGGATAATTGTTGGAGATTCATATCCAACATATATACTTAATCGCCTTTAAGGACCCATTTTGGTGCGCTGTGGGGGTGCAATTGGCACATATATTGCACAACCAAATATGCGTAAATGTGAAATATCAGGCTCATATCCAGTTACCAACTAGTACGCAGAAAATGGTTAGCTAGAAGTGGGTCTAAAGCGAATAAGTAAAGTTGCATGTAATATTGCATAACCCCAGGCGGAAGTGGGTAAATTGGTACGCATAACCAATGCCCTAGCTATCATTTGTATCCTTTTGATGGTAGCTTATGCGAGACCATTTTGTGTATGCACATGGGGTACGAGATGCTCTACATCGATCCCAATAGACATGCAATAATCATCAAATGCTTGTGATGTAAATTCTCCAGCATTATCAAGTTGTATAGACTTGATGGGGTAATCAGGGTGGTGAGCCCTTAAACGTATAATTTATGCTAGAAGTTTTGCAAATGCAGCGTTTCGTGTGGACAATAGTGCGACATGCGTCCATCTTGTCGAAGCGTCAACCAGAACCATAAAATACTTGAATGGTCCGCATTCTGGATGTATAGGTCCACAAATATCACCTTGTATACGTTGTAAGAATGGAATGTTTTGCTTTGTGTCTTTAGCATAGGATGGTCTCGATCCTGTTTTAGCTAAGGAACAGGCTTTGCAAAAATTTAGGGCTTTCAAGAAGGCATATTGTGATGATGGCATTGCTTCTTTTTCTTTAGAAGTCAATGGTTGCAATTTGGTAGTTTCATGTAATCGCCCCATCTTACCTTTCATTCGAAAGAAAGGATGTCTGTGTGTATTCTTCAGCACATGTATCATCATGTCACGACCATGGTGCCCTAGGCGGTCATGCCAAAGCCTATATATGTCACTGTCCCAAATTTCATTATTGGTGACAGAATATGATTCAATAACTCGAATCGTGGTAAGATATAATCCACTAGTTTGACATGTTAATTTCTCTAATATACGTTTCCTTCCGTATTCATTAGAGGTGATATACATATATTCATTTCCATTCTCACAATGTGTTTCAATATGATAGTCGTTGGAGCGTATATCTTTGAAACTTAACAAGGTTCGGTTAGCTTTTGGAGCATAGAGTGCTTCTGTGACCATTATTTTTGTGCCATTAGGCAACAAGAAAGTGGCAATTCCTCGACCAAGTATTAAATTGGATGATCCAATCATTGTGGTCATTGAGGATTTATAAGCGGTTATTTCAGTAAATAATAGTCTATTTCTTAATATTGTGTGGGTGGTTCCACAGTCAACTAAGCACTCAAGTTCTCCTCGATACATTCCTACAAGGAACGGAGAACTTTTAATAATTTGGTTGTTTTGACGTGTTCCTTTACATCATTGGTTTGTGTAGTCAAAGATTATAAAAAAATTTCAAAACAAAATCAATAATCCACTAATTCAAACAGTAAATTAATAACCACCAATCCAAAAAGTAATCAATAATCCAAACAATAAATTAAGTTCATCAAACTTCCGGGGAAAAATAACTAGTAATGTGTAAATAACTATTGTCTTTGAAGAATATGCGAGGTAGATTAGTCAAAATCCGAGAGCTCTAGCGAAGGATCATTGTTGTTGATATGAGTGAAATCTCCAATTGTTAGGTTGACTTCTGGTTCATTATTTATTTCTTCAAGGTAGTGAGCTTCTTGTTCTTTAGACTCCATATATCTCTTGTAGGTGGTTGATACAGTGTTGCTTGCACGACAATTCTTGTACCAGTGCCCAATGATGCCACACCTGTAGCAAGGTTCAGTTCCATCTCGTGCTCTTTTGGTGGGGTCGGTCATTGGTGCTTTTCCTTTTGATTGTCCTTGATTACTTGGACCAACAGTTGTATCTTTGCGCCATGTGTTGGAAAATGCACCACGACCATTGCTGTGACCCTGACCACGACCCCGCCCATGACCCTGTCCACGACCCCGTTCACGTGATGAATAATTGCCATGTGTGTGTGATTCAGTATGTTTGGCTCCATGTACTTTGGAGTTCTTTCCACCTCTAACGCTTGCATGATTAGATTCGGGAATTTTCTTTGTCCCGACAGGTCTAGCGTTGTTATTCAAAAGAACCTCATTGTGTCTTTCAGCCACTTGCAGTAGGTTGATAAGTTTGTTAAAGGTTGTGATTCTTTTACTATCATACTCTAATCGATACTGATTCATTAGTATGATTGCAGATGTAGGAAAAGTGGAAAGTGTCTTTTGAATCATGTCGTCTTCCGTAAGTTCCTTGCCACAGAAGTTTAAACATGCTTTGAGACGCAACATTTCTTTGTTGAAATCATTTACCTTTTTGTAATTGAGTAAGCGGATTTCATTCCACTGTACGATTAGTTCAGGAAGTAAAGAGTCATGAATATTCCCGAATCTTCCTTTCAGTGCGTCCCACAGTTCTTTGGGGGTTTTCAGTTGAAGGTACGCCCACCGAAGGCTGGGATCGATATGTCGTCTCAAGAACATTAAGGCATTTGCTTGTACTTTCTTTGATGGTTTGTCTTTAGGGTCAGTAGGGGGGTTGATTGTGTAAGTGAAGTCCTTTCCAATAAAGGTAGTCTCTACATTAGATACCCATCTGTGGTATTCAAGCCCTTCTGAATCTAGGATATCAAATTCGGGACGAGTTGGTTCAGCCATCTACATAAACAAGAGATAAGGTATTTTATTTTATGGAGATTAAACTTATGAAGGTTCATTATTATGGCAATATAGGATTAAAAATTTGGTATTTTTAAACATCTCTTATGCTGATAATGTTATTTTAGTATTTCAATATCCAGATGAATCGTTAAACACTTTTGGATTTCCAGGTAGGAGGGGAATCACGATGATTACTTAAATCCTTACAAACCTTTAAGGCTATATATTTACACCCGTTTTGACAAAATCTTTTAGTGTCATGCGATCACTTTGTTTATGAAATACACTAATAACATTAAAAATTTTGTGGATTTGGCATGAGGCCAAATGTGAGATTTAATTAATACCATTATGGCACATGTATATTTGATATTTTTGGCTAGAGCCAAAAATATATGATGAATTGGAATTGTATCTTCCAAATATGATTATGATTATAATTTCGATATGTATTTTGGAAATTATAATTTAGAAAAAAACTTTTAGTAATAAAGTTTGATATTAGGAGTTATATAATTTAATGAGATTTTGGTAGGAGACCAAAATAAATTAGATATGAAGGAGTAACTCCCAAAAATAAATTTAATTATAAGTAATTGTGAGTTAAGAGGAATATATGAATATTTATGGAAGTAAATAAACTAACAAAACTTAAACAAAACCATTTAAAATAAAAGTAAATGAGTAATGTAAACCTATTACAAGAGCATGCTCAATATATTAAATGTAATAAATAATTGGAAAGAAAAGAAAAAAAAACATGAATGACAAAATTATAGAGTCCAAGGGCTAGAACTGTCAATTCAAGATTATTGTATTATTTTCTTTGAAAGGACGGAGATTGCATTTATATATATATATATTATCTATTTATTATTTTTAATAAAAAGCAACCTTTTTATTTATTTATTTTAAAATACCTGGTGACTTTATGAATATAAAAGATTATGACTAAATATGCACCATTTAAGAAACAAATTTACAATTTTAGCTTCAATGGGAAAAAAAAATACATAAATGATTTCAAAGAGTCCATCTTCTAACATATGTGTTAAATTGTATGTTTTTATCAAAATACAATTTTATAAAGATATTTTTTTTCATAGACAATGGACTGATCAACCCAGTTCGATTACAAAAGATCAATTTAAGGTACTTCAAAATTATTAGACTTGGGAGATTAAAAAACATTAATATATAAAAAAACATTAAAAAAAATAATTACTACAAAGTACAAAATAATGCGGCACAGTTAAATATTGATTTCATCATTCTCATATTATAAAAACATTAATATCAAAAACCATAAAATTTGAAGTTGATGGCTTTATGCATACATTCTTGCATATCATAAATTAATATTGACAATAAAAGCATTAACGTGTACTTAAGAACTACTTTCAGATATTTATACTAGCTTTATGTTCGATTATTTATATTCAGGAAAAAAAACTTTTCATGAACATGGCAGTGAAAAACATCATTAACATGGCAGCGAAAAACATCGATTATTATGATCATGGCAGCGGAAAAAAAAAATTTATCGTAGAGCCATAAATATGTAACAACATGAGTTTAGTCAATTACTTATGATACTAAACGAAAAAAGAAAACATCGTACCTGATTCAATTGACGCAACAATGGCGTAAACGAGCAACGTGCTGATAACGTGTTGTAGAACAAACAATATAGAGATAATCAAAAGGTCACCAATTCTCATTAACAATGAACCCTTTAAATAGGGATGAATTTACAACGAAAATGAAAGATACAATATGGTAACTCTTAATACTTAGAAATTATTTCTTCAATCACTCCATTTTTTGATGAGGCACAATATTCTTCAACATTTTCATCATTTTAGCCGGTAATTGAAACACTTATTTACAACACCAATTTGATGCCATGTATCCCATTCCCTCTCCCACACTTGAAACTTCCCTAGAGATGGAGATCAATGATTTGTTTTTCAATTTTTAGTCCCAACCTAATTTCCACCCACCAAGTCCAATAAATGTTTACACAAAGTATCACAATTACCAGGGTTAATTCTTCTTATCCCTGAATTCTGATTTTCAACTTGATTGTAAGCAAAACCAGGGTTAATTCTTCTTATTCCAGGGTTAATGATGCCCTGACCTATAAACTATCAAAATCAAGGTTGCGAGAAGGGGATCGATCGTAAGTCTAAGTCGCTTCTTCCACCTTGTCCAAATTTTGTAATTAAAAGTTGTCTTTAAAAATATTAATATAAAATCACAAAAGTAAAATACTTATCAATATTGTTCCATAAAGTTTACATCTACAAAAATTATTACAAATAATTTTGATAGCCGTCCAGATATTTTCCATATCTTTGCAATTGCTTGGTGACGATAAAAAAAAGTCTCTTTCTTGGAACTTGAGGCGCCACATCCCAAATAAAGGATGGTCCATTTTTAGTCTTCCCGATAGAGTTAGTCTCACACCTTGTCTAAGATATTGGAACATTTTCCCATAGAACGTCGTATAAATAATTCATACTTAAAAAGAAGTATTACACACACGTTTATCATATGTAAATAATTAAAAAAATAAATAAAATCATTAATTTTGTAAACAAAATAACGTACCATCCCAAAGAAGTAACTTTGATGTTATAAAAACAAGAACTTGAACTTATGATAGCTTAATGGTTTATTAGGAACCTAAATTGGAACGTAAATTTATTTTATAAAGTCTAACTTTTACAATAAAAATGCACAAAATATAAAGTTTAACTAAGGATAATTTAAGGTTGGTTTGTGGAGCTTTAACAATTAAAGATTAGTTTCTTCGAGATAGACACGACAAACAATAGAAAATAAAAGAAACAATAGAATTGGTGACGCAGAAAACCCCTTTGAAGGGAAAAAACCACGGACGATAGGAGATGTTGTCGATGCACAATAAACGTCAATAAGGGACAACGACCTTACTGATAACAATCGCTATTACAAGACGTGCATGGATAATGTAAAGCAAATGCAAATAAGCGGATGCATCGTAGATAATCGTAGCGAATGTTGTGAGAGATGTTGAGAATACTTCAGAGCAGGTTTCGTAGTGACTCCTTGTTGTAGCCTCTTCAGTCTTGCGCTTTGAATACAGTTCCGTTATATACTTATCTCTTGTAACGATTGTTTTAATGAGTTTTAATGATGGTAACTGTCAGTTTATTAATATGTCGCTTGGTCTTCGGTTATAATCTGTGTCATAAATGATCGAATCTGATGTTGATCCTGAAATAAAGAGCAAACATGACGAACGTCGGGGTTAGTAAAGGATGTCGAAAGTATAGTGTATCGTGAATAATGATGATCATAGATCGAAGATGTCACAATCGTGGATATCCTGATCGAGGATATCTTGGTCGTGGATATTATCCTCGTCAGTTGCCATTATGAAATTTTCACCAAAATAGTTTGCCCTCGAGATTTGGAATTTAAAATACTTATTTCAAATTTTAAATCTCGCTCCAAAAGTGAGGGTTATCCATAGAGTTTTGACACGTATTTTGGATTTGGGAATTGAACCGGTTACTCAGGAACCGAATCAATTACATGGTAACTGAATCGCCAAAAATTCATGATATGATGGATACGTCATGCGCGTGCTAACAACTGTTAGTGGCCACAAGCCTTTCATTCGATGGGTGAAGCGAAGAGTCATGGACAGGTGTCATCTATCGGACGGTCGACCTGACACGCCATATAAAATAACTATTCTATTTAAAATCTTTTCCTTTTTCACATCTGAGAGTTTCCACAGAGATTGAGCTTCTTGAATCCTTTCCTTTTTCTTCCAAACCTGCAAATCACATCGATTTTTCTTTAGAGGATTAGTATATATATGGTACAATTTTCTCCCCTACTTTCTGCATATGCGTCATAAGACCTTGGCTACAAAACCTAAGAATTAGGAGACCTTTAAAATCATGGTTGACTTTATGAAGTCAGACGTCCTAGAGAAGGAGGGGATTGTTAATGAACAACCTCGTTCTTCCTCAAAACAAGAGTTGTACCAGAACGCTCCTACCGATGATGTGGATGCCTAAGTTGTGGGGTCTCCTTTATGGTAAGTCTTTTTCATTTGTTTTTTTGAATAAACTCGAGTTTTTTACGTGCTAATCGCAAGTTCTGTTTAACGTTGTAGACTTTCCAGACCTCCTTGGCTTTACATGCTAAGCTAGACAAAGCTAATACCTTAGTATTCGGTGCCCTCTAGAGGACAAAAGATAAGGGAGGCGGCCAAGCAGGGGGTCGAGGTTAACACATGGAGACACCGTCTCTCGTCTGGAGGAAGAGGTGCGAGTGAAGGAGGAGCCGATGGGCCGTCTGAAGGAGGCCTTCTACAAGGTGTCCGTATCTGAGGTGGAGGTTTAGACGACTAATTCGTCCTTGGTTGTGAATGAAAAAGAGACCAAAATGCTTAACTCGGCCTTAGAGTAGTCTAACATGCGTTAACATATATTTAAATGTCTTACCATGAATAAGTTAACATGAGTTTGATAGAGATACTCACAATTAATACCTACACTAATTAAATATTCTCTCATAATGATTTGATTGTAATATCTTGTAAGTTATTGTAACACCCTAAATTTTTATCCCAATTGAAGAAGAGTGTTGAACTGGGTGAATCGGTAAAGGAAGAAACACATATGGACTACGACTATAGTGCCATGTGGTTGTGACATTTGTTACAATAGCACCAATGGTACTAAGAGTATGGTCGTCTTGGCTATAGTGACATGTAGTTGTGACATCTGTTACAATAGCACCAATGGTACTGAAAGTGTGTTAGTCCCGATTACAGTGTCATATAGTTGTCACATATGTCACGATAACACCGATGTTACCGAGTGTTCGGTCGTCTCAGCGAATGTGCCATGAAATTAGGACAATGGCACGATGACTGGTATAATAGCATCAATTGTTTTGATAGAACAGTCGAGGAACGAACGGGAAAACGATCGAGAAACAGCCGGGGAAGCAGTTAAGAAAGCGGTCGAAGAACGGCTGAAAAACTCGCGGTACGGACCAGTCTATAGTGCACGATGACTGTGCCAGTGGCACTATAGCATGTAAAGGTCGCCAAGGGGGTAAAATGACTTTTGGTACACTTGGGGAGACCTTTCCATGCGATTGTGACATGTCACAGTCGCATGTCACAATTGCGCCAAACCTACAGTGCGTAAAATCGAGATTTTCTTAATTTGGTCATAACTTTCTCATTTCAACTCCGTTTTTAGCGATTGAAGTTTCTATGGTTTCGTTTTTGAGAGGTTTTCAAGGTTAGATTGTTAGTTTTGGGAATATCCAAGAATATTTGGTGGTGTATTGGAAGCAAAGGTCAAGAGCTCATCATCATTACCTCCCTCTTCAAGAAATTTGGGGTTTTGTATGTTTTCACCAAAACCTAAGTGGTAAGTTGATCCTCCTAGTTTGAAATCTTTATTATGAGTCATAAATTATCTATTGATGACTTCCTAGTAGTTATGTTTCTTAAATTTCGGGTTGGGTGATTTTGGATAGATTAGGTCAAAATTAGGGTTTTGGCCAAATTGGGGATTTTGATGTAAAATGTTTGGGGATCGATTCTAAATGGTTGAATATGAATGTTTATGGTTGGAAACTTGTGAATCTAGGTTTTTGGAAGGATTTTCTTGTGGATTCAAGTTTCTTCAAGGAAGCTCAAGTTAGGGTAAAATCTAGATTTAGCCTAAATCTAGCAAGGTGAGTTCAAGTTGATTTGTGAAAACGTTGTATATGCCAAAATGTTCATTTTAAAGTGTATGTATTTTACATAAAATTATCACTTGTTGAGTTAGTTGGTGGGTTTTGATTATTTGAGGTGCTTGTCTTTATAAATTTTGTAAAACACCCACATTTGGGATTTTTGGGTATTTTGATAAATAAGTCATAAATGAAAGTGTTATAATGATTTATTGCATAAATGGAGATTATTTAGTCAAAATGCACTTTTAGTTTTTGTTGGAAATATGCATCGTTTATGTAATGAGACGTTTTGAAATACGAACGTATGAGTCAATTGATTTTAGCCATTCCCAACCTTGGAA
Organism: Arctium lappa; assembly: GCA_023525745.1. Taxonomy (NCBI): domain Eukaryota; kingdom Viridiplantae; phylum Streptophyta; class Magnoliopsida; order Asterales; family Asteraceae; genus Arctium; species Arctium lappa. Next base: position 3,852,349 of record CM042049.1, read on the forward strand.
ACATTCTATAAATTGAAAAAAAAATTGGTTTGGGCTGAAGTCCAATTGTGATTTCAGAGACAAATATTTTGGGAAAAGATGTATTTTGGATTATATGACCATATTGGCTCGCGTATTTTAGCCAAACGTTTATTATGCCTTTTGGGGCTTGATTTATACTCAAATGAGTCTTGGAACATTTGTTTAGTTTTGGTAGCTCGATAAGGAGCCTTTGACGTATGGTGTATTTAGTTGCATATTATTTGAGAGTTACATGTTTTGAATGCGTTAGTTCATTCGTTAGAGTCATGTAACGTTTTAGACTGTAATGCATTGGATCCATAGACATATGAGTCAGTCAGTTGGTTTAGTTGGGAACTTTATCCCCGTTTTGGGACTGGAAATTATTTATGGCTAGTGGGAGCTCGAGGTATAGATCGTGGGTGGCTGAACTCGATGCTCGTGTAATCCAGTATGGTTATTCATCGTGGAATTTAGTGTCCGCGTTTGAAGTCTAGTGAGTGGTCCCTAAGTCTTGTTTTTATGTAAACTTGCGGTGGTGCTCTACAGAGTCGTATACAAAGCTAAGTCTTGCGGCGGTACCCATGGTGAGCCGGATACGGGGACTTGTGGCTTTTGTGGTGACACTTATCTAGAGGGCGAGTAGACACTAGGGTCATTTGGGTATCTCGCGGTGGTTGCTCAGTAGGGAGCCGTATACGGGGATCCATGGCTCTATGTAAATCTCGAGAATATTGATAAGTGGCTTAACTTTGTGTGCCCGCCACATTCGATGGAATTTGGGTCTTCCCCGTCACCAAAAGGTTTTGTTTTGGGTATTGAGTTTTATTATCCATGTTTTCGGTGAAGTTTTGTATATATGGATTTTATCCATGATTTATGGGTTGAGTATTATGCCCCACCCGTGTTTTGGGTGTTTCGCGATATAAAGTTTTATCCACTTTTCACAAATTGGGAGTTCGCCTTCTATTCTCATTTTGAGTAAGTTTTGAGTCGAATTTAATTTACAAAAGAACGTTTTATATTGGAATCTTAGTCCTTAAAATAGTTTGGATTTAGAAAAAGTTTATATTGGTATTTCCTTTGCCTAAAACGCATATTGTTGGAAAACGAGTCGTTTTCATATTTGAAGCATATCATTTTGAAAGGTTATGATTTAAATTGCATTCTTCCTTTTAATGATATATTTATGTGTGTTGAAAACTCTTGAACTCACTAGGCGTTAGCCTAACCTTTTTATTTGTCGGCATGTGCATCAGGTTCAGACTGAGAATAGTTCTAGTGACACCGTGAAGAGAAGAATGCTAGTTATGTGCTTGAGAAGTGAATATCTTAGTGAAGCCTTCCGCATTTGTTTCGGGAAGAGCAACTTGTTTTTGGGTTAAGTAACACCTAACTTCGATTTAGTACTTGTGTATTTCTAGAGTTTATAATTTCGAGGTTAAAACATAGAATTTTATATTTGAGGTATATTGGGTTTTGATTTGTAGGATGAAGTTTTGTCCTTTATTTGATGGTATATCGAAATTTTTAGTTGATTGCTCTTACCAAATTTGAGGGTGTTACAGTTACGATTTAGTTTTGTAGGTTACGATTCTCATAAGATGTATATATCCACCTACAAGTAATAATACAAATCAAGTTTTCCCACTCAGTCATATTCTTTTTTCTATATGGTATCAAGAGCTTAAGATCCATATTTTTTATTTCTTACTACCCGCCCCCAATATGTTCCCTGCTTATGCCCCAAACCACCCTATTCAACCCTTCAAGGGACGTTGCCAATGGTATCGCATAATTGGACACTATGTCTTACAATGCCCTATCTTCCGCACTCAATTCCCAAATGCAACTCAACCATCACACTCCTCTTATCCTCCAATCTCATCTTCTTCTTTTCCACATGCTTATGCCGCTACTGCCTCAAAAACTTCATCCAATGGTTGACTTCTTGATAGTGGTGCAACACACCATGTCACTCATGATCTTGCCAACCTTAAACTTCACTCCCCTTACAATGGTAGGGAGGAACTCATTATTGGCGATGGTCCGGGCCTAGCCATCTCAAACACTGGTTCAACATCTCTTCTTACTCCTACTTCTAAACTTCATCTTAATCATATATTACATGTGCCTTCCGTTTCTCGTAATATTATCTCAATATCTAAATTTTGCTAAGATAATAATTCTTCGATTACATTCTCACCTACTTCTTATCTTGTGAAGGATCTTCGCATGGGGGCACCCCTTCTCCAAGGCCAAACTAAATTGGGAACTTATGAATGGAAACCCACTCGTCCCACCATCCACTCTATTAAAATCGCATCCACTACCGATTGGCATCATCGATTAGGTCATCCATCATATTCTATTTTATGTCATATTAGCAACTCTTTCAATTTAAATATTCCTAAGTCTGTTGCTTTTCATTGCAATTCTTGTGATTTCAATAAAAGTCATAAAGTACCGTTCTCTCATAACACCTTACAATCTACAGGCCCTCTTGATATTCTTTATAGTGATGTTTGGACTTCCCCCACCCTCTCTTATGATGGTTATAAATACTACATAATATTTGTTGATCATTATTCCAAATATGTGTGGTTTTATCCACTCAAACAGAAAAATGATGCCACTACCATTTTTATTAAATTCAAACTCAAAGTTGAAAATTTCTTGAAACGATCCATCGTTACTATCTTTAGTGATAATGGTGGTGAATATATTGGTTTAAATCATACTCTTGATTCTCATGGCATCACTCATCTAACTTCCCTGCCTCATATGCCCGAGCATAATGGCTACTCAGAGCACCGTCATCGTCACATTATTGAAACTGGTATTTCTCTTCTCACTCACTTTTCTATGCCTCGTACATATTGGTCTTTTGCTTTTGCTACTGCCTGTTACCTCATAAACAGTATGCCAACTCCTACACTTAATCTTCAATCTCCCTATCATAAACTTCATGGTCACACACCCAACAATTTTAAATGGCATAGTTTTGGGTGTTTTTGCTACCCTTGGCTCCGTCCCTATACCAAATAAACTTGATCCTCACTATTCTCCTTGTGTTTTTGTTGGTTATTTTGCCACTCAAAGTGCTTATTATTGTCTTGATCTTGCCTCTAACAAGATATATATCTCTCGTCATGTTATATTCATCAAACATGAGTTCCCCTTCTCCACCTCCTCCTTTACCGCATCTCCACACACATCTAATGATGCGGAAGAATGGTGTGCTATCTAAATTCCCATCTTACCTATTACATCACCCATGCAACCTCCACAAAATACAACTTCATCTTCTATTCCCCCGTCAAGTGAAACTAATTCTTCCTCCATGACACCTTCACTCTCTTCTACTCCCTCATTACCTCCTAATCCTCCATCTCCTCCCCGACCACGACCTCCCATCACAATACTTCAAAACAATATTTTTAAGCCTATTGATAAAATGAATCTCCATGTCTCTTTTCAACCCACTTCCACCGAGCCTACCAGTATAACACAAACATTGAAAAATCCGGTATGGCGTGAAACATGCAAGATTAGTACAATGCTTTACTTAAAAATCACACATGGGATCTTGTTCTATCTTCTCCATCTCAAAACCTTATTATATGCAAATGGGTATTTCATATCAAATATAATCCTGATGGCTTTATCAAGCGTTATAAAGCCCGTCTAGTTGCTAAAAGATTCCACCAAAGACCCGGTCTTGACTAAACTGAAACCATTAGCCCTGTGGTTAAGCCGGACACAATCCGAATGATTCTCTCTCTAGCTATCACACATAGTTGGTCTCTTCATCAAGTTGACATTAACAATGCCTTTATTCAAGGCGCTCTATATTTATGGTTCAACCACCTGGTTTAATTAGTCAAACTCATGTATGCAAACTCCGTCAAGCTCTCTATGGTCTCAAATAAGCTCCACGAGGTACAATGAACTTAAATCCTATCTACTCGATTATGGTTTCAAAAATTCCATTTCCGATGCCTCACTTTTTACGTTATGCCACAAAAATGATCACATCTTTCTTCTTGTTTATGTTGATGATATCATCATCACTGGATTAAATCCCACTCTTCTAAACTCCTTTATTTCTCAACTCTCCAATCGTTTCTCACTTAAGGATCTTGACACACTTTCTTATTTCCTTGGTGTGGAAGTCTTACCTCACCCTCATGACATTTTTCTTAGCCAACATAAATATATACAAGACCTCCTCACACATACTCACATGGCAACTGCCAAACCTGTTCCTACCCCCATGACTTCTCATCCTATCCTAACCCTACATAGCGGAACCCCCTTGGCCAACCCCACTGAATACAAAACAATTGTGGGTAGTTTATAATACTTATCACTAACCAGACTAGATGTTTCTTATGCTGTGAACAGGTTATCTCAATACATGCACAAGCCGATTGATGAACATTGGGCATCTCTCAAACGACTCTTACACTACCTAGTGGGAACATCTACACAAGGCCCAGTACTACGTCGTGATTCGCACACCACTCTCCATGCATTTACAGAGGCTTCTTGGGCCGGTGATAAAGATGACTACATTTCAACCACCGGTTATATTATTTACTTGGGTAGAAATCCAATTTTTTGGAGTTCACGTAAGCAACGCACTCTTACTCGTTCGTCAACAGTAGCCAATATCAAGTTGTTGCTTCAACTACAACAGAGCTATTATGGGTCCAAAACTTACTTCATGAGCTTGACCATCTACCTATCATAACACTAGCAATTTACCGTGATAATATGGGAGCTACATATGTTGCCGTCAATCCTAAGTTTCACTAAAAAAATGAAGCACCTAGCTCTTGACTACCATTTTGTTCGTGAGAATGTCCAAAGTCGAAAGTTGCGTGTTTCCTACATTTCCGTCAATGATCAACTAGCCGATGCTCTTACTAAGCCACTTGCAAGAACACGGTTGAAAGAACTCATGTCCAAGATTGGTCCACTACTCGATCGTCCATCTTGCGGGGGCATGATAAAGATACTCACAATTAATACGTACACTAATTAAATATTCTCTCATAATGATTTGATTGTAATATCTTGTAAGTTATGATTTAGTTTTGTAGGTTACGATTTACAATTGTAGGTTACAATTCTCATAAGATGTATATATCCACCTACAAGTAATAATACAAATCAAGTTTTCCCACTCAATCATATTCTTTCTTCTATTAAGTTAAACTTAATCGAACCCGATGACTTGGATGCGGAAAATGAAATAACCGAACTACCTTTCTCTCTGAGTGTATGTTCATATAATAAACAAAGTATATATACTTCATTAATTCGATATAGATCCCTTTTCTATGGGACGTGTTAGATCATGTAGCATTGACCTCTACACTAAAATAATATTCAAAGGGTGTTGATTGATAAATAAAATATTTAGAAAAAGCGACATATAACAACTAATTAAGAAGATATAAACTTAAAACCATATTGGTGACATTGATTAACTATCACAACTCACAAGGCTTCTAGAAATTAATGAAGCCAGACTTTAATTTCAAGGATTGAAGCTGTCAAGATAATATTGAGTTTAAAATTATTCATTGATTTAGAATTTTCAATCAAGATTTGTGTTATTGTAATAAACTTTTTCAAAGATACATCATAGTGGCAAGCTTTTATTTTGCCTAATGAAAAATAAAGTAAATTACATGTTTCGTCCATGTGGTTTATATGTTATAATGTATCAAGTTCCTTTTTTTAAATAATTATGAATTACAATCATGTGGTTTGTAATTTATATGTTTTGGGTCCTTTATGCTAACTCCATCCAAAAAATCATGTTAAGTGAGTTAAATGGTATTTTAGTTTTTTAGCAGTTTTTTTTTTATTTTTCTATAAAAAAATTTCTTCTTAATGTTTTATATTATATTATATATATCTAATTTCTATTATGTATTATATATATATAGGGGCATAATCAAATGAGAACTAGATAGTTTGTGGTAACTGTGAGATCCAATATGAGTCACACATTTAGAATAATTAATATTAATTTTTAAATAAATAGAAAATGATATTTTAGTAAATTTGTTTAATTCTTAAAATATAACATAATTCCTAAATTTTCTTATTTCCTTTTACAAAAGGGTATCATAGTATGCTATCACGTATTTTTTATGTTTACAAAAGGGTATCATAGTGTACTATCATGTATTTTCGATCTTTACAAAGTGTATCATGGTGTGCTATCACGTATTTTTGATGTTTTTTCGATATTTACAAAAGGGTATCATAGTGTGCTATCATGTATTTTCGATCTTTACATAGTGTATCACAATGTGCATCATGTATTTTCGATTTTTATAAAGTGTATCACAATGGGCATCATGTATTCGCCGGAATAATATTTGCTGGAGAGAGAAGAGAGAAGAGAAGAGAAGAGAGAGGAGATCTCAAAAATACCTAAAATTCCTTTAATTAAAATTTTTAATTAAAATTACCAAAATTATTGATTTCCTAATTTATCTTTTGATTTGTGGTTAAGATTGGATCTAACGGTTACCACAGATAACTGAGTTCTCCCTTGAATGACCCCCTATATATATTATGATACCCTAAAAATGGGGTAAGTAAATATTTATGATAAAAAAGAAAAAGAGATAATAAAAGGAAATTTGTGGATTTTTATTGAGCAAAAAGTAGAAATTAGAAAGTATAAGGGGAAATATTGTCAAGTACTGAAAGTGAGAAGTCATGGACATAATTGTAGGTGGACGCAATTATAGGGGTCTGTTTTGCCAAGTGGGGAAAATTTTGAGTTGGAATAAGTTGTAACCGACGTATTAATGAAGTAGACGGTTGGCTTTCCAACTTCTGACCGTTTCGCTTGAAAATTTTAGTATATAAACGTTGGTTTTTGAGGCACGATATTCTTTTGTTGAATCGAGTTGTAATCGTGGGAAGAGCAAGAACCAAACATCGAAGAAAATCTAGGGTTTCGGTGTTTGCGACGATTTGAAGTAATTTCTCTACCCATTCTTGTGATTGCTAGTAATATATGGTTTTTGTACATGTAGTACTTTTACGATATTAGTTCGGGACCGATTGGGAGGCAGGAAAGCCGTCAATTTGACAAATAAATTTTAATTTCGTTTTTTTAATAAAAATCAAGACTTTGAACTCAGAACTAAGATTCTTGTTGTTGGAGTTGGGGAATTGAGATAAAAGTATTTAGCAAAAAGAATTATTGAAATCGGTTAAGAAACAAGAGGAATCGAAAGAAAACATGAAAAATGGACAAAAAGCCGTTTTTCCGTCATCAGCGGCCGACGGCATGCTTTCCGGCGAGTCACCAGGCTGTTTTCCAGTTTGGACCTGGAGAGAATTTTTGTGCTGTTTATATATTCATATTGCAAAAGAAGCCCAAGACTACTGTTGGGCCTTGTATTGATTCTTTTCCGTTGTAAATAATTATTTAGTTATTTGGGTTTGACAGATGTTTTATTAGGGAAATAATTTAATATTTGGGGTTTTATTAATTATTTTCCAAGGGAGGTTGTATTAAATGATTTAGAGTAAACTATGATTTTCGACCTTGTGGCTTGTTGTTTATAACCATTTTGGTCCTGACTTTAAAAGTTGCTTTTTTGGTCATTGTGGTTTGCAATTCCTTTCTTTTTCCGTCCCTGAAACTAATATTCTTAGGGACTAAAAGCGAAAGGAGTTGCAAACCACAATGACCAAAAAAGCAATTTTTAAAGATCAGGGACGAAAATAGTTATAAACTATAAACCACAGGGACGAAAATAGTAGTTTACTTAATGACTTAATAATAATATTAAGTGTCGTAATATTAGATTTACGATTTATGGGGATGTTTAAAACTGGAACAATGGATTTGTCTAATTATAAAGATTAATTAGATGTTATGGGGTGTTATGAAGCTTGATGCTTTGAGGGTGACCGTAAGTTGACTTTTAGTTGACTTATGGGAGGTTAAACTATTAATTAAATATTATGGTATGAAAATTGTAGGTTATCGGTCGAGTGTTGACTTTAAACGACCTACGTGCACATGTGAGTTTTCATGAGACTTTAAACTGGGATGCATGCTTATGTACAAATTATTTGAGCATGATAAATATTTGGGATGCATGTGTTACAGAATATTATTTTTATGTACATGTTATGGGTTTGATGCATGTATGTAATTTATGTTATGATTTGCATGCTAATTGTTTATTGTTTTTCAAAACATCATTTAGCATGCCATAAAAAAAGGGTTTTAGTACAAGGTTGGTAAATCGGGTTGGGATTTGGTTTTACATGTCATAAGGGATGGCTCTTCCTTAGGGATGGGTGAACGAACAAGGGTGAGCCGTAAACCTGGGGGAAACGCCGATGATAATAAAACCTATACTGGATGGACAGTTTAAGAGATCTCGTAATTATTTAAAAGGGTTTTGAAACATATTATGCATATTATTTGAGAATTTTGTTTGTTGTTATGCATTATGGAAATGTATAATTGTGCACGAAAACCATGAACTTACCGAGCTTTACAAAGCTGACTATTAGTATGCATCTCAGGAGCTCGAGATTCAAGAATGGACAAGAGCAAGGATATTACTTAGTGAGTTATATTTCTATTGATTATGGGGTGGTTATACTTTATGTTTGAACATATTTTGTAACGTAAACCGGTATGGGACGGGTTAGCGTTGGGTTATTATTTGCATTTATATTTTGGTAAGTCTTCCGTTGTAACAGGGCTTTATTAGCCGTTATGTTTTGGGATATTCAATGTTATTTAATGAGAATGACATGACACAACTCATGGTGAAAATGAGGGTGTTACAAGTTGGTATCAAAGCCTTAGTTTATGATAACTAGGTTATGATGATAGCCTAAGCTTAAACTGGGAAGAATGTTAAGGGATGCAAAAAGGTGAGCTAGGTTACTATTACCTATAGTTGAACTTTGTAAATGGGTCAAAGGGTATTGAATATTGGTTCTTAATGAATAGTGGGAAAGTGGTTTAAGCAAAATAGAATATGTGGCAACCTAAGCTTAAATTACGAAAATAAGAATATGAATGTGATATAAGATTCTTATATGCGTTATCTTATATTATAATAACTCGCGATCGAGTTTTTGGTGATGATTGTATTTCTTGTTTAGGAAATGGGAGATCAATAGATGGTTCATGTAAGGTATGTCGGATGAGAGATTATCCCATGAACTAGTTAATAGTCAAAGTGATAGAGATTAAGTTAGTTGAGAAAATACTCAACAATATGGTTATAGAGATGGAAAAGCGGTGAGTTTAGGAAATGGAGCACCTGCAGGGTTGACAGGAAACATCCATAGTTGTAATGGTGTTCTTTGGGACAGACGCAAGTGATTTATATCATGTTAAACCTTGTCAGACAGGTGATTTAGAACATGAGGCCAGTGTCAGTTTGGGTATTAAGAGTGTTATGATTCTTGGAGACAATATATGTCAAGATGTTTAGTAAAATCAAGTGTATGAGGTGTTATAAGGGATGAGATTAAGATTGATTCGATTGGTGAATATTGTGATGATATTCTTACGCGTGGCAGTACTAATGACGATAATCAGACTTGAGTGTCATCTTGTTGATTTCTATAATCGAAAGATAAAAATAGAAATCAAAGTGTTTAATGAAGGCATTTTATGGGATAGATGCCACAAGATTTGATATCATATTCTACTATGATAAGAATGATAATAATTCAAGACTCACGAAGGGCGGTGGGATATTGAGAATTTATTTACGTTGAGGAGAAATTCAAGTGATAACGAGAAGTCATGGATTATATGTGAGGGCTAACGGTCATTGATTAAGTCACTTATCGAGCTGGACATTTCAATAGGGATCTGTATATTTCTACTAAACCTGGGATATGAGACCGTGGGATAAGAGAGAGTTCCATAAAAGCATAACATGTAAGTATTATGATTTAGGGAATAAAGTATTCAAAGATAGTGCATAAAGTGGTACCGAGAATGACCACATGTTTGTTAGATTATGTTCCATTGTTCAGATTCTATAATGACTAATTAGACGTCAGACACTATCATGATGGGAAGCGTTGATAAGATCAATAATGTAGCATAGAGAAGATGCATGGGCTAACAATTGAATAAATTAGTATTGATACTAATAACAATAATGTTCATAGTAAGTTCTATATTTAGAAACTTGCTGGGGGAAAAATATCGGGTATCCTTATTCTAGTACGAATATTAACGGATCGGTCAGAACAGCTCCGGGGAGCTAAGGGGACGTGTATATGGCAGTTTCGCCTAATGTGTCGGTAGGTAATGACAAAAAGGAAGTCCAGTACAGGGGGATATGTGTAGCTTGGTCTATACAAATTGGTTTTTGTAGCAGTTGCTAGAAGTCGCAGCAGGCCTTGTGGTATGGGTGAAAGCAGTATGACATTGCCAATAAAGATGTTAGATAAGAAAAAAAAAACAGTTGTGCAAGTATGCGAGGTGCATTTATGTCGGTGAAAAACACATTATTAGGGGCAAGACCACCAGAAGCGATAAGAGTACTTAATTGGAAGTAGACTAATAAGGATGAGATTATTCCATCAAATATTCCTAAAGGGAAGAGTTGCCTTCACCCATACAAACCTTAAAAATCCAAGTTAGAATAATGTATAATTTTCCCTAATGAATTAGACAACTGAGATGTAAAGTTGTTTCAATATTACGGGTATAATTGTTAACAAAAAGTGGCACAAGTCACTAAATAACATCAATATGATATATAGGGGAATGTAAGAAGTGAGATTGGGCTAATAGCCTTATTATGGGATCAGGGAAAACGGATGCGACAAACAAATGTTGTTCCAGATCTTGGACAATTATTCAGATGAGATAGAGAACTCAACTAGAAATTTCATATCATCTTCAAACTGGTAGTCAAATCGAGGGACGATACGAATTCTAGAGTATATGTTAAGATCTTGCACATTTGAGTTTAGAAGCAGTTGGGATAACCAAATCCTATCGGTAGATTATGGTCACTAATGTAGGACGTGAGTGTATGGGACTAACGTCAGAGAAATATCGATGATTAAGTTCAAGTTGGATCATTAATTATCAGATAAAATAGTGCAAGCAAGGGAAAGTTAAAAGGTCGCACGGTATAAACAACAAGGTTGTGCGAATAAAATTAAATGTATTTTAAAGTTTGAATTAAGAGATAAAGTGATGTTAGAAATATCAACATGGAATAGGAACCATAAGGTTCAGAAAGAGAGACAAGATAAGTCTGGGTATTTCGAACCATTTTGTAACATCCCGGGCCAACCGTATCAGATATTGTCCGCTTTGTCACACACTTGGACTCACGATTTTAAAACGCGTCTGGTAGAGGAGGTATCCAGCCCCTTATAAGGCAACTTTCGTTCCCCTTCCCAACCAATGTAGGATCTTACAATCCACCTCCATTGGGATCCCAGCGTCCTCGCTGGCACACTAGTTCGGCTCTCGGCTCTGATACTATTTGTAACATCCCGGGCAAACCGTACCAGATTTTGTCCGCTTTGTCCACACACTTGGAGTCACGATTTTAAAACGTGTCTGGTAGAGGAGGTATCCAGTCCCTTATAAGGCAAATTTCGTTCCCCTTCCCAACCAATGTAGGATCTTACACATTTGAGGTTATTACAAGGGGTGAGAGTGGTAGCTTACCGCTTAAGGCTACCATATGATCTAAGTGGTATAAATGGCATTTTTCAAATGTCAAAAAATGGGGAAATGTGTAACTATTGAATCGACAGTGGATAACTTAGAAGATATCAAACTTATTAATAAGCTAACTTATATGAAAGAACTGGTCCATGTGTTGGACAAGGAAAACCAAATGGTTAGGGAGTAACGTTATGCTCCATGTGCTAGTCATGATGTTACTTGTAAGTCAAATGGAATTTTACTTGTAAGGCAAATGTAAACTCTTTTAAATGTTCAGAAATCACATGTAAACATGGAATAGAAGAGGACTAAAAATCTTCAACTGTTTAACCAAGAGAATTATGAGGACGAAATTTCTTAAAGATGGGGATATTTGTGACACCCCAAAAATGGGGTAAGTAAATATTTATGATAAGAAAGAAAAAGAGATAATAAAAGAAAATTTGTGGATTTTTATTGAGCAAAAAGTAGAAATTAGAAAGTATAAGTTCATTGGTTAAGATCAAATTAGACTATCTCGTATGAATGTTGAAGTTCATTGGCCTGATATGCCTTAATTTGTTCTTCAAAATTCACAATGATCAAATTAGACTATCTCGTATGTTTCTCCAACGTTTTAAGATCATCACACATGCTCTTATTGTGATCCCTGTACTTTCTAACAGTTTCAAGACAGGCTTTAGAGCAAAGTTTAGATTTTACCTCTGTGGGGATTGCTGTGCTTGAAGAATCTGAAACCTCAACCATCAATGCTTGATTCTAGATTGCCTCATCTACTTGAGCACTCCAATCAAATCCCATTCCATCTTGTGAGACAAGTGCTTAAGATAAGTTCCTGTTGTTGTTGTAGTTTGTGGACTTTGATTGTTGATTGTTGCTCCCATGCTGTTGAGAGATTCCTCCTCTGCATTCTCTTGCAAAGTGCCCCAGTTTATGACACTTGTAGCATTCCACCTTGGATTTGTCAAATCCAACACCATCTTCTCTTCTCATGGCAAAGTTGTTTCTTCCTGTTCTTTTAATGAATCTTTTGATTCTCATGGTGAGCATTGCCATTTGCCATTTGATGTCCATCTCTTCAAGATCATCAACATTAATCTGCTCCAGATCATCATTGATAAGAGAAGATTTAGCATGACTAGCAAGGAAGACTTACAAAACAGAATCATTGGGTCCATCCTGTTTTGATCCATAACCAGCACTAACTGATTCTGTATTAGCAGAAGAATCAGTAGTAGATGATAGGAGAGCAACATTGTGAGAATGTCCAGATGGCTTATTCTTTGATTCAACCTCTGCTTCAAACACCCTGAGATAATTGTAGAGGTCATCAAGTTCCTTATCCTCCAGATTATCATTCTGCCTGAAGGATACTGTATACATTATCCATTTTCACCAAGAGATCTTAGAAACTTTCTGTTGACATCGTGCTGGTCCAATCTCTCCTACATTGGAGGGACCATTCTCAATGATGTCCCAACATTGAGTAGTCTATAAGAAGTATATACTTCCTGATCCTGATTTTCCACATGTCAAACTCATTAGGTTTGAGCATGGGAACCTTTGAAACAAGAACACTGTCGTGTGATCCGTCCATGATGATTATTGATTTCTGAGTTCTAATTGCTCTGATACCACTTGTCAGGATCGAAATTCAAAACAAGAATTTAAATAAACACTCAGAAACTTTGTTAAAGAAGTTGTGGATTAACACTTTAACACGAAATCAATGAAACAGTATATGAAATCAAATCACAAGTTATATTGAATTAACTTAATGATTACAACCAAAGCCTCAATCTGTTGAACAGACTCAACAGACGTTCAAAACTTCTCTAATGAAAGGATCACTAAGAATCTTGAGGCTAATTCTCTCTAAAACAAAAATACGTCTATATACTATAATCTAATACTTCTAGACTATATATACAAAAAATATTACAAGATAATCATGAAAGTATCGTTGATCTTCAACATCCATTCCATAATTATCTTCAGCTCCTTGTCTTTCGCTTCAAGTAACAAACCATCTTTATCAACATAAGCAGCATTAATTCCTTTAGCAGTATCTTCTTATCATCAGCAGTACTAATCATGCTAGCAGTAGTAACTTCCAACTAGCAGTATTAACTCTCCAAGCAGTACTAACTATTATTCTAGCAGTACTAACCCTTCAAGTAGCAGTACTAATGTCTTCAACAGTAGTAATCTTTAAGTCTCAGCAGCACTATCCAGACTTAGCATATTTCAGACCCAACAAAAACTGGTAACTATTTAAACAAATGGAACTTGTCTAATTAAAATCTTGTATGCAGATATGGATTAACTATCTAATAAATTCTATCTAAATCTTGTTCTTAAATCCACTTCGAATACGAATAGTATAGGATTATACACATGATCTTTATTTATCCTGAACAAGTCTGTAACTATTTGGACAAACAAAGTCTCTCTCTCTCTCTCTCTATATATATATATATATATATGTTTTGCTAGCGGCTTGCTAGCTTTTTTGAGATCGTTGGTTGCTGCTTCAAAAGAAAAATACATATATGTATTGAGAATCAAACGAGAATGCTAACTATTTAAGAGAATACGAAAACAGTCAAATCCCGTGCAAAGTTACAATGTGATTTTACATTAACGAACAAAAAAAGTTGTGCGAGCGACTTTGGCCGTGTGGCAAAGTCGCGTGAATCGCGTGTGGTTTTGTACGTGATTTTTTTTAACGACATAAATTTTATTAAAACTAGCAAGACCTTAGGGAAAGAAATTACATATCTGAAATGGCGAGAAGGGGGTTTTGTAACCACCCCACCCAATCAATCTTAACCTTATTACTCCTACTAGTAACCCAATAGTACTAATGAGTCACAATATTATCTCACAACACCGCCTTCCTGTGTCTTATAGGAGTTCTAATTAAACAACGTCTCATTCCTTTTGGACCAAATTCACCAAGGAGCTGTAAGTAAGACCACTTCTAGACAAGTTGACTCCACTTTCTTCAACCTCAACGAGCTCAACTAGTCCGTCCAGTCCGAATTAGAATTGAGAGCCGGAATATCTAAACTACACCACCGGCCAATTTTCTTCCAAATATCTCGGGCCATACGACATTCGGAAAACAAACTCGATATCCAAGTCACAAATCGGACATAGGATGAAATGCACATCAATACCTCTTTTAACAAGATTATCCCTGGTAGGGATCTTATTCAGACCCAAATGATCCACAGATTTGATTTTGTGCGTGATTTGTGTATATATATATCTTGTTTTTCTTGATCTTTGGATCCAATTCACATCATAAGATTAAGTTTATACTCATGATTTTTGTGTTATTTTTTTTAAGTACTTAGATAAACTGAATCAGTCTGTATCTAAATCCTGTTCTGATTTGTTCAATTTCAGATATGGATATTCTCAACTTTGATGCAAATCTATCTAAAATGGATATACCCATTGAAGAAATACAACATGATCCCAAAACACAGTTTCATAACAGAAGTTGCTTCATGTATGTTGCCTGTTTTACCCCCTACCTTCTATAAAAGAGTTGAAGAAGGAAGCATAGTTTTGAAGAATTCACAAAACTTTCATTTCTCTCAAAATGGCATCATTCTTGACGACGACCCAACACCTATAGAAACCGATATCGTCATCTTTGCTACGGGTTTTAGAACCGATGAAAAGCTTGCTAATATCTTCAAATCGACGTTCTTTCAAGATTGTATACTCGGATCCTCGGCACCCTTTTACAGGTACATTTTTATTCCATTTAGTCGGGAATTTGTTTGATGTTACTGTTTTTAAATTACTCTGCTTGTTGTGATAATTTAACAAATATATTGTCAAATTTTGTAAAAGTGATCACTGAACTTTAATGATTTTATCTTATTTTTATTAAAATAAAATGAAATAATGTAATTGGTTTGATTGTCAAAAAATAAACTAAGATTTATGTTTTGAATTTAAATGGCTAAATATGCTAATTGTTTTGAAACCATTTTTTTTATTGTTATTGTTTTTTTTTGAGAACGCGGTCACTAAAATGGAAAATTTGACATATGAAAAATCAATACAATCATACAAACTATTTTCTTAAGCCACCCCTTGATTCCACTCAAAAATACTGTAAACGTTACCTTCACAATGTTTGTTTTGCTGTGAAGTTTCAAGTGCAAAAATGTGGTCTCACGGGTCTCACGAAAACAGCCTGGTCTCACGTGATCCCAAGTGTCTCTCTCTCTATATATGTATGTAATTTACTAATATATTTATATACAGGGAATGCATACATCCTCGGATCCCACAAGTAGCAATGCTTGGATACTCAGAGAGTCGAGCAAACTTGTTCACAACCGAGATGAAAAGCAAATGGTTGGCTCATTTCATGGCTGGTAACATGAAGTTGCCCACCATAGCAGCCATGGAAGAAGACACCATTAAATGGGAGATGTCAATGAGAAAATATGCCTTCAAATCCTACAAGAGATCTTGCATCAGTTTCTTATTGCAAATCCATTCAAATGATTTGTTGTGCAACGACATGGGCATCAATCCAAGGAGGAAGTCATGGTTCCTACCTGAGCTCTTCGTACCTTATGTTCCATCCGACTATGCGAACCTTTGAGTATGACATCTAACCGTGGACCCTCAAGCTTATAACGACTTTGTTTTGAAATATTATTGTTTTTGTTACATTGTGTTGAACAAAAGGAGTTACTACAACTTTAGTTACATCTCATCTAGGCCAAATGAATGTTATAACATCTCAACAACATGCGGTGAAATAAAATTTTACCCTATCAGATTCGAAAATCAAAGCAACTTAATTAATCAGTGCAAGTCTTACAAACTGAAACAAATTCTAATCGTTTGAAAAGTAGTTCTTCTCATACTAAAATAGTACAGAAACTGAAAAAATGAATATGGTGTGAAATTATAAAATCATGCCTAGTACTTAACTAAGCCATCCATTTTCCTTTACTTGTACCTACATGACATTCTCTTGTGATACATAATTAATAAGCCTAGTAGAATTCTTTTAAGCACAATTTGCATGAGAAACAAAAACTTCATTTTGTATTAGTCATTGCATTTTAATGCATATCACTATCTTGGACACTTGTCAACTTAAGATAAGTTGACTGACAACACATGTATTGTACAAGTGTCCTATGATTATGGGGTGACCAATGAAATTAGGTAAGGACAAACATACTTTTCCTAACACATTTAGAGAATGCACATATAAAAAGGAGAATGGTGGTTGAAAGTTGGTGAGTGAAAACTTGATCGACAACTTTTCACAAATTGGTTTCAGCTAGAGAAGTTTTTGTCAGTAACTCTAAGCTTGGTGGAATTCACTCGCTACTCTTCAATTTGTTAGACATCTTGCTCAACCACTTTGACATCTTTCTAGCTTCTCTTCGGCTTGTCTTCTACTCACTTAAGACGATAGGCTTGTACTAGGATGAACTCTGAAAAATTTGTAAGACCAAGACTTAAACATTAGTTTGATCTTATCACAAAAGGACACTAAACAACGATTACAATCCCAAACGATGAGCTCAAATGTTTAGCGTCTTACAAATAACCTATTCTATGTACGGAGTGCTCGTTCGGATTGATGTCATCATCAAATCCGAAATCTAAGACCAACAATGATTTGTGTGGTATGGAACATCCAATACGCTCACACTCAACATAGTACAGAGACCCTTGTGACATATATCGGTCCTTGTTCATACTAGGGACCACTCCCCCTTTTTGGAACCGAGATGTTGTCTTGGTTTATGTTCCCACACATATACTAAAAACCTTCTCATACATAGTATAAGTGACACATTAAAATATATTAACATGATAAAACACATGTTACGTAATAAATTCTCAAATTATACCGGATATGTATCTCATTTTGGAATTGGTTAGACACAAACTTCATACAAGCACCTATACATGTATATATGAGACTAATCTACTAGGATCAAACACTAACAATTACATAAAGCCTTAGTGAATCAAAATACTAAACATATGTACAAAACCTTACATGGTCGTGACAAGTCTAGCTTAAGGTAAAATGGCGGACTATGTCATGATCTTACTCGATCGTGCCAAATCCTAGCGGAAATGCCACAAGACCGTACCAATTCATCGCTTACACGATTGTGCCGCTCACATACCAAGATATGCACGAGTGTGCCAAATGTAGAAGTCATTACTATGGGTTTGATAATCGTTTGATACTTTGATTGACATCCACCAACCCAAAATCATTCGATTCTACACCATGTGTGGACTCAAGATTTTTTGCCGAGTGGGTGCACCTTTAAATGCGATGTGTTTTTAGGCAAATTTCTTCTATGAGTGATTTTTTTTTATGTTTTTTGGTTGATTTCGAGAGATTTTTTAAGTTTTTTGTTTCATTTCGAGAGATTTTTTTAGTTTTAAGGGTGATTTTGAGGGACTTTTGTTGGAAAAGTTGGGTTATATACCCGATTTAGACCAAAAAATATACTTGAACCCATGCTCGAGATGGAGAGATATTTATGGGGTTGCATAGTCCTTAGTGAAAGCTTAGTTCAACATATTGCTCGTATAAAACGGAGTTGATATGCATGAGAAATTGATCATCATAGTATTGAGTAGATGATAGATATTGGGAATGAGATAATGCAAATAGGTTTGTCCCACGTTGGTGGTGGAAAAGTGAAACTTATATGGGTTTATAAGTGATTCCATGGTTGAATGGAGTAAGAATTACCGGAGGAAAGGTTCTCTCTACGTGTGCAGAGGGAGGGGGGGGGGGTGCAAAACTAGGTCGAATTAAGCTCAGACCATTAAACTTGTGTACGAGCACGTGTCCGCACGAATGCAGCCCGAGGTCGACCAGAAAAGTTCAATTTGAGTTTTGCCAAATTTCCTTTTTTTAAGTTATAGATATATGTGCACCTTTAACTTGAGCGGTTGCACGGGATCCCGCTCCCGTGGTTGTAGGTCCGCCCATGTTTTACACCAAGTCAAATATTTTTTTTTGGTATAATTACACCAATAACATGTAAATTTAACTATAAACTGGCAACAATTTAGTACACAATATATATGCACCATATCGTCCATTAATTTACTGATTTCACTCAACATGTGGTTGTATCTTTTCTAGTATACATGGCTTTAAAGCCTTACATTGACCATAAACACAACACTCAAATGTTTCATACACTACAAGAAAACTGGGTATTAACGACGAAAATTAGCGAGGGAAAAAATCTATCGCTAATTAGCCAGAGATTAGCGACGGATTAACCACAAACTCATTCTGTCGCTAATCCCTTGCTAATTAGCGACAAATTTTTTTTGTAGTCAATCCGTCGCTAATCCCTCACTAATTAGCGAGGGATTAGTGACGAATAGACCACAAACCCATCCAATCACTAAGTAGCAAGGGATTAGCGAGGGACATCTGGCATCTGTTGCTAATCCGTCACTAGTTAGTGAGGGATTAACAAGGGATTATTTTTTTTCTTATTTTCTCATTTGTATGGGTTATACGTAGACATGTATATATGTATATGTTATATGTATAGTCGTGTATGTGTTTTATGTATCCTTCGGTTCGTGTTATATATATGTATACATGATGTGTGTGTTGGTTGAATCTACGTATATATTATTGTGTCTATGTGTATATGTATTGTATATAGGTTTATATGCATGTGTATATGTGAATGTAGAGACAATGTTTATGCGTTGTTTGGTAGCCACACATGATGTGTATATGTGTTATATATATATATATGTGTGTGTGTGTGTGTGTGTGTGTGAATGTATGTATATAGTACATACTTGCGTACAAATACGTAATAACTTACCATTGTAATAAGTTAACATATATACAAAACATATACACATACATACGTAAATCCACTCGAGGTTAGCTAGCAACACACATACACTCATGTATGTATGTATATATATATATATGTGTATATATATAACAAGGACCGGCATATGTATATAATTAACACATACACATGTGTACATATAACATATACAAATACGAAAACAAGAAAAAGAAATCAATCCCTCGCTAATCCCTTGGTAATTAGTGAGGGATTAGCGAGGAACACATGGTATTCGTCACTAATCCCTCGCTAAGTACGTAGTGAGGGATTAGCAAGGGATTGTTTTTTTCTTTTGTTTTTCTCATTTTTATGTCTTATGTGCTATGTGTATAGGTGAAAGATCATGTAAGAGGTTGAGGTTAACGTGAAAAGCGTGAGAAGTGGATTTAAATCGTTGATGACTTTTAATCTAGTGTCCTCCCATGAATTGCGCCTTATAAGATAATTGATCCGGTGAATCTCATCCTAATGTGTGTTCATTTCTCATCCAACGGTTGATAACAACTAGACCATTATACACATGTGTACACATACAAATGAAAAAACAAGAAAAAAACCTAATCCTAGCGAGGGATTAGCGAGAGTTACGTGATATCCGTCGCTAATCATATGTTATGTATTGTGGGTCCGTGTGTGATTGAACATGATCGTTACCAGATAAATCAAACACAAACAGAAATGATAAACCAACCTGTTTGATTAATAAACAAAGGATTACAGTTGGATGTTTTCGTTGAAGCTCTCCCTGTTTTCTCTGTGAATAGTGTTAGTCGATTGATCAGATTTCTGGATTGTTAGATTGTTCTGATCTCACCTAACATAAACAAACTAATATCTAAACTAAGATATTATGAAAACATAATATCTAAAACTAATAATAATATATATCCTAAATAATATCTAGATATTTAGGAATAATAATAAAATACTAAAAACAAACTTTGACTTTTATTACAAAGTAACATTAGACTAATCTTGAGAGCGACTTTTCAGCGTTAGCTTCAGATTGCAAACTTCAGATTGGATGATCTTGAATCCAATAAATCTGTGATCTAACAATCTCCCCCTTTGGATCAAGATCATTACTAAAATGATTTAGCAATTTGGTCTTCTCTTTCAGCTCAGAAGATGCAATCTCTTTCTTAGTCTTCACTTTGTAATAGTCTCCAGGTTTAGCTCAGAATGTTTTAGCAAAGTATCTTCAATGAAAATTTCTCTCAGATCAGCATGTCTTTAGAATACTTTGAAGAATCTCTCATTTCTTGGTTAGCTCTTCTCCCATTTCTTCAAAAAAGTTGGAAGAATTCTCTAAACCTTTGATTTAGCTCCCATTTCTTGCTTAGCTTTCTTCCCCAATTTGATGAAAAGTGCAACGACTTCATCAAAACTTTAAGCAAGAAATGTCTTTCATCAGGAGCTTCTGATCCGTCAATTCAAAAGATATTCATCCAGATCTTTTCAAATCCAGACAAAATAATCGTGTAATACCTGAATCAACAAATGAATCAGTTAAAATGCCTGTCAGTAACACTAAGTCACTGTGTGTATCGAATACACATTGGAAAGGAGTTTTGTGATGTTCACTCCCCCAGGGCTTCCATTCAATCATCGAAACACCACAAAGGCAATTTCTATAAACGTTATGACAAAGAAACAAATTCCTTGTGTGTTCATGCATGTGATAGAAAGAATTAAGCACAGATGATTGCTTATAAGGCTCAAAATTGTGTAAACCACTGAGACAACAGTAAGTTAAACACATACTCAATGTGCATGAGTGAAGTGCGAAGGTGGGGCAGACTTCCTTCTTTTCAATATCCAGATTTTCCAAATGAAAATCAGATAGCAAATGTGTTGCATCCCCTTTGAAAATGTGAAACACTTTCTAATTGAGTAGAAAATGAGTAGTTGGTGAGGTTTGATCAAGAGTTGGCATTGGCTAGTTGCCTGTTTCAATAATGATCACCAAAGAATTTGTGAAACATTAGAATTGTGGCTGCCCGACTCAGAAAAATTTGGTGCAGAGTTCTGATTTTCTTTTAACTCTGTTCTCACACCCTCTTTCTTTTAAACATTAAGTTCACTCTAACCAAACTCTCTTTTTCTGAATAAATCATCACTCAATTCTTTTTCGACTACTCACACTCAATCACTATGGATTAACTTCAGAAATCACTGGTTAAGGTGATTCCATAGAAGTTATGTTAAGTCCTAGCACAATGAAATCATGTTTTCCTATGATGCATATGATGCTCAATTTGGTTTAACTATTTCAGTTAAAGCACAATGTAGATCTTGAAAACATTTAAAGTCACACTTCCAATTCATGAAATCGGTTTAAGATTCGGGAAGTGGTTTGAACTTTTAAGAATAATGTTTTCTATGATTGAAAGTTGTCCTTCTTTCAACCATATATGAGATGAAGATAAAGGATTATACCTTTACGTGTGATCTTACATCTCATGAAGCTAAGCTTAAAGTCATAAAGATATGATCTTGTAAGCATCTCTAAAAAATTTGCAAAAGTCTTATGTCATAGTCAAAGCAAATTTATTCACTTAAATTGAAAAGACAAAAAACAGTAAAACAACGAAAGTACGAGTTCTGATAAAAAATAATCAGAAGTCATCACCTTTTTACTCCCCCTGAAATTATGCATTTGAAAAATTATCATTGAAAAAACATGCATAAAATTTCAGACAAATATGTACTCCCCCTTGATGGTTGATTTCCTCATTCGAGTATTGGAGTACACTTTTCATATCAACACTGGAGTAAGGTCTTTTGATCACTGAAGTGCGAGTCCTAAACTGTTGTGTTTAGAAGTCATTCTTCGTTGAAGTATGGGTTTTGAACTGTTGTGTTCAAAAGCCATTTTCCTTCTTTGACATTGAAGAACGAGTTCTGATATGTACATAATTAGAAGTCGATAGTCTTTGAAGTTCGGGTTCTGAACTGAAGTATTCAAAAGCCATTTCTTCTCTTTTATGTCCGGGTCTTGAGCTGATTTACTCAAGAACCATTTCTTCTCCTACTCCCCCTTGACAGTAGGTTCCTGCAACATAGAATCATCCATTTTCTTTGGTATCCATTTCCACTTGGATCCAGCTGTGTTAGCACATGATTTTGGTACCCATTGAAATTTGGGTCCTCTTTCTTTTTGAGAATCAAATGAAGAATTTGAATTATAAGAGGGAACATGATATGTGCCAAACCAAACAGCATGATTTTTACGAGAAGCATGATCATATCTACCATAATTTGAAAATTTTCTAGTAGATTGAGATAACTGGAATAATTGTTGTACGGAATATTTCTTGCGAGAATCGACAAGTTTTGGTTTTATACAAGCAACATTCGAAAAAGATTTAGCAGTCTCGTTAATCTCCTGTTTTGGTTTCCATTCAGATTTAACTCCTAGCCTTTTCTTGCTCAGATCTGAAACAGTTGAAACTTGTGAGTTAGACTTTTGAGCAACAAATGAATGCTTCTTCATTGGCTTACCAGTATTGATCGGTTTCTGTGAATGCTGAGATTGATTCTTCTTACCTTTAGCATTCTTAGTGTTCACAGAGACTGATTTATCAACTTTCGTTGATTTTGCACCTTTTACAAGCATACTAGTTTTTCCCAAGGATTTCACAACAAAAGATGAATGGTGAGAAAGTTTCGCATTAAAGTCAAATTGATCAAAACAATCATCTAAAACACCATCAGAGTTTAGAAAATCATACCCTCCATCAGTTGAACCAAACATGTCATCAGATTTTGAAGCCTTTGATGATTTAGAAAGAACAGTACTCTTAAGCACAGTTGAAAAAACTTTTTGTTCAATATCAATCAAAAGTCCTTCATCCGTTAAAGATGTCTCAAGTTCAGAAATTTTACTTTCCAAAACGAGAGGAGGGACGTAAATTTTACCTTTAATAGGCTTCGCCTCTATTTATTTTACAGAATAACTTTGAAAGAAGTCATTTGAAAGAGATTTCTTTTGATATATTGGATCATCATTATAACTATTATTCAGCTTAACATAACGAAATGGAAGTTGAACATTAGATGTGTTCTTTCGTTTTTCTGTTTCCTTGGCTTCATCCTCTTTAGACAGTCCAGTCCAGAAAACTTCAAGCTCAGGGATTCTTCGAGCTAGTTTAAAAAATGTAAAATCATAAAGTGCAGACACTTCAGATTTACCCTTTTTAAGTTAGTGAATCATAACCAATTCCCCAATCCTCTTTACTCTCTTTGGGTTTGTTTAGATGAATGATTTGCTCAGTTTGACCCAGTGAGTATAACTTCACTTCCAGAGCTTTTAATTTTGCAAGTAAATATTTGTTTTCTTCAGAATACGAAGAATACTTTTTAGTAAGCTCTGTAAAATCAAACTCACTTTTTCTTAATTTAGACTTTGTTTTAGAATTCTCTTTAAGAATTATGGTCTGTTCTTTTGCACTGGTGTCATTGTTTCTATGAAAAACCTCAATCAATACTTTCTTCTTAGCAAGGTCATTGCTAAGTTTCTGTATTGACTGGTCTTTGTCTTTAATTCTTGGAGTTTTATCATCATGGCATGCATTTGATTTAAGAAATCTGATTCAGTTAAATCACATACCTCTTCATCAGAATTAGCTTCGCTTTTTATCTTCATCTGACTTATCAAGCACAAGTGTGCTGTCTCTTTCTTCTCTCTTTCTGCTTCCAAGACAGAAATCTTTCCTTTGTAAAGTACTGGTGTATTCGCATCCATACTGATTGAATTAGCTTCGCTGGAATTCATTCTGTTCTGATTATGCAATAAGAAACTTGTATTGAATATTAGTCCAGAAAAAATCAGATAAATACTGAACAAAACGACTAAGTCAGGAACTGGCGCAAAAAGCTGAATTTGTGCTACTTGAAGGTGGCGCAAAAGTAAAATTTGCGTTAGAAGAGGCTGGCGCAAAATGGACTTTGCGTGAGGAAAGGGTCGCGCGAACTGAAGTTTGCACGAGTTGAAGGTCGCGCGAAAGAACTTTTGCGTATGTAGTGAGTGGCGCGAACTAGAGGTTTGCGCGATGAACTGTTGGCGCAAAACGCATGACTGGAGTGATGTTCGACGACCGGTGCTTTGCGTCGACCGGGGTTATGCTTTGACCGAAGTTCTTCGACCGGATGAGCTGTCTTCTACCGGTGTTTAGATGTGACCGGTATTTCACCTTCGACCGGAGTCCTACGTCGACCGGAGTGTTGACCAGATTGATGTCGACCGGTGAAATGCGTCGACCGGTATTATGTGATCGACCGGTGCGATGTATTGATCGGATAGAACAGTGCTTCGACCGGTGTGGTCGACCGGATTGGAGTACGACCGGATTGTTGTATTCGACCGGTATGGAAATGTGAGTTTGACCGGTGTACGTGTAACCGGTGTCGACCGGTATGTGTTCTTCGTCGATAAAACGGCTCTGTAAATCCCAAATTGACCAACCTGGAAATCGATTTACAGCCCCAAACTTTGACAAGTTGATCGACTTGCCAACTGTTTCAACGCACAACCTTTTGATTTTAAAAACAACCACTGTTTTGAGATTTTGATCGTTGGAACAGAGTTGAAAAATGAAGAACACAAAGAGTTTCTAAAAGTTTAATTTTGATCTGGTATTTGCTCTGATACCAATTGTGGGTCCGTGTGTGATTTAACACGATCGTTACCAGATAAATCAAACACAAACAGAAATGATAAACCAACCTGTTTGATTAATAAACAAAGGATTACAGTTGGATGTTTTCGTTGAAGCTCTCCCTGTTTTCTCTGTGAATAGTGTTGGTCGATTGATCAGATTTCTGGATTGTTAGATTGTTCTGATCATCACCTAACATAAACAAACTAATATCTAAACTAAGATATTATGAAAACATAATATCTAAAACTAATAATAATATCCTAAATAATATCTAAACATAATATCTAGATATTTAGGAATAATAATAAAATACTAAAAACAAACTTTGACTTTTATTACAAAGTAACATTAGACTAATCTTGAGAGCGACTTTTCAGCGTTAGTTTCAGATTGCAAACTTCAGGTTGGATGATCTTGAATCCAATAAATCTGTGATCTAACAAGTATATATGTGTATACGAATTGTATATATATGCTTATATGCATGTGTATATGTGAATATATAGCACATACACATACACATGTGTACATACAACACATACAAATGAGAAAACAAGAAAACAAACCCAATCTCTCTCTAATCCATTGCTAATTAATTAGCGACAGATTAGTAAGGGATGGCGTTTATGATCAATCCATTAACATGCTATTTTTCGAGTATTTTTATATATGTATGTTTCGATGAACAACTATATATAATACTTATTCAAGAATTTTTTTATTTAAAAATTATTGTTTTATTAAATTTTAAATATCAAATAAAATTTGTTAATAAAACTAAATATTAATAAAATTATTATTTCACTTCATCGGAAGAAAATATTATTATTTCACATACAATCTTTTTCCTATTTAAAAGTTACAATTTTAAACTAAAGCTTAGTGAGAAAATAACTGAATGCCATTGAATAAAATAATAATAAAGTTTCCCCAAAACTATTCTCGATCTCGTCTCCCGCCCACTGGCACCGCATAAGTTGATAAACACTTTTCAAAATAAGCATAAGTTATTTTAAATAAGCAATCCCAAACATCCCCTTAAATCCCTAGACTCTCATTCGCTCTCAACCTAATCGTCGTCTTACCCATAGTCGCTCTCAATCCAATTGAAGACGAAGAAGAAGATTGATATTCAAGAGTGAAGCAAAGATGGTGTACATGGCAATGTTTTCAGGATGTCGCTTGATGCTTTCATCTGCCGGCTATCAATGTATAAAATTTATGTCTGAATTGCTCTTCACCAGGATGAGAAAGGTATGTCAATCTCTCCATAATTCTAAGTCTATATGCGTATTTAATCATACATACACATATCTAGTAGTCATGTAGTTTGCTTTTGATAATCGTTCGGTGTTGGCTTATTCTGGCATGATTTTTAAATTAGGGTTCAGATAATATGTCTTGCTAGATGATTTTAAAAGGAAAACTATTTCAACTAATTTTTTCCCATCAATTTCTAGTTATTGAAGTTTTTTTTATTAAAGAATGTGTATTTCTCCTAAAAGTGATTTAGGCTTCTTATCCAAAGTTAATAAATTGTTGTTAACTTATGCATTTCAACATTCACATGTATATTTCCATTTGTTCCTGAGGAGGAGGATATGCAAGCTCAACCAGTGTATGTTGCAACTCTTGATTTGGCATGTAAGAATTGATTCTAAATCTAATATCTTCATTATTCTCTTTATCACTTATCTTTTGTTTATGACCAACACATATTGTGTATCACTACAAAAATGACCACTATCAGCGAGGGAAAAATCCGTCGCTAATCCCTAGATAAAGCTTGAATTCGTCGTGTTAGGGCTATTTTGATTGTTAAATAGAAGTTCAGGGTAGTTTATGACAAGTTGTAATAGTTGTAAGCTTGTTGGGCCTTAAAGCCCATAAGCCCATTAGGCCTGCGAGCCTGCGTATTTAAAGTTATTTCTATTTCATTTGTTAGGTCAGAAAATCATAATTCAGTTTACTAGTCGTTAGGTTTACATATTATTATCAGAAATTCTCTCTGTAAACCTTAGCCCTTTGAAGTTTATATCAATCATATGACTAGTTGCTGTGGCCAATATTTTGTTCATCATTATTCATATTACTTGTGATTGCACTGCACTGGGATCTACAATTGGTATCAAAGCATATAGACAAAAAGGTTTGATCCAGTAAAAAGGTTTGTCTGAAACCCTAAGATCAATTTATTGTGTTAGTTGCTTTATTTGCTTGAATTGATTGTTAGTTTTTGCGTTATATGTTTATCTGATTAATCTGATTCTGCAAAGTTAAAGTTTTTTTTTTATGTTCGATCGATTTTATTCTGGTATATGAAAAGTTTTTGTGTCTTCTTCGATCGAATATGAGGAATTTTTTTTCTTTGTATGCTATCGGTCTTAG
Source organism: Arctium lappa (assembly GCA_023525745.1). Lineage (NCBI taxonomy): Eukaryota > Viridiplantae > Streptophyta > Magnoliopsida > Asterales > Asteraceae > Arctium > Arctium lappa. The sequence goes on from CM042049.1 coordinate 3,880,041, forward strand.
GGTTAGCCATTTTTTTATCGATCTTGTTGATAATATCGCATCCGGTTGAATCTTTTGGTTGTTTTTTCTGGGCTTTATTCGATCGAAGATCGAAGGTTCTGGGGTTGGCTTCGGTCGAATCCCAGAAATTCATCGAGTTCTTCGGTGGTTTCTTCGTGTTCTTCGGTCATTTGGTATCATCGATCTTATCTGTTTTTTTGTGTTTATCGTTTAATTTGTCTTTCGACCTGAGCCCTTCGACCGAATAACCTTCGACCGGATACGTGTTCCCCGGTCGTTTCATTAGACCGGATACTTGTTCCCCGGTCGTTTCATTTGACCGGATACGTGTTCCTCGGTCATATCATTCGACCGGATTCGTGTGCCCCGGTCGGTTCATTCGACCGGATAAGTGTATGACCGGACGTGTCCTTCGTCCGGATACTTGCTACCTCCGGGCATACCTTCGACCGGATATTGTTTGACCTGATTTTCTGTTTAGACCAAGTGTCTGTGTGTTACTTCTATTTTATTGTATTTGGATCATTCTGTTTGCCTAACGATCATTACAGTGCTCTTAAGTTAAGAAGTAAAGATGAACTCAAGGGATGCTCTAGCCATCGGTTCTGACCAAAAGCCCCCGGTGCTCTTTCGGGGAGAGTACCCTCAGTGGCATGACCGATTTATGAACTTCATAGAAGCAAAATCCAACTATGAAGATATATACAAATGCCTGACTGAGGGTCCACAAGATTGGCCAATGAAAGTGGTACCGGCAAACCCAGCTGAAGGTTGGCCAGAGTGACAGATTCGGAAATCTATTGGTGATTTTACTACGAAGGAAAAGGAAATGTACGAGGCAGAAAAGCTAGCAAAATCTTATCTTCTTCAAAGTCTACCTAATGACATCTATGCTTGTATAGATAGCTTCAAGGACTCATCGAAAAAAATGTGGGACCAAATAGAGAAGATGATGATGGGAAGCCACATTAATAATCAGCTGAAGGTGACCAACTGTATCACCAGATATGATGGGTTTAAAGCACGAAAGGGTGAAACGCTGACGGAAACCTACGAAAGGTTTAATATGCTTCTAAATGATCTTCAGAAAAATAAGATCACAAAGACGAACACGGAAAACAACATAAAGTTCATGAACAACTTACAGCCTGAGTGGAAACCGTTCGTCTCTCATATTCGCCACACTCAAACCTTGGAGAAGCTGTATCTTCACGAACTCTATGAAATGTTGCTCCAAGATGAAGAAGAAGTGATGGAACTTATTGGGAAAGCTGAGGAAAAGCCAGCAACAGATCAAATAGCTCTAGTATCTGAGAGAAGAGGCAAGTCCGTCAGCCGATCATCTGGAAAAGAGCCCGTACTGAGTGAGTCTGAACCTGAAGATCCCGATAGCGACTCGGATCCAGAACTTGCCAAGATGAAAGAAGCAATGGTGTTTCTCACTCAAGCATTTCAAAAGAGGAAGTTTTTCTCCAAGACTTCCAACAAGCAAAGAGTCTCTACTCGTCGTGATCATCGAGAAAAGTCTGAAGGTAACAGTCGCTTTGAAGCTGGTAAGAAGCCTGACAAGAGACATGAAGAAAAGCCGAAAGATGAACCGATCAAATGTTACAATTGTGGTCGGTTAGGTCATTTCACCAAAGATTGTCGCAAGCCAATTGTGCGCAACGCCGACTACTACCGAGCCAAGCTGCTTCTTGCCAAAGAAAAGGAAGCCGGTAAAGCTCTAATGGCTGAAGACGATTACTGGTTACAAGTGTCGGATGAAGAACCTGAGGATGCTGAAGCTCATCTGTGTTTCATGGGCAACCATTCATCACCATCCGATACTGATGAAGAAGATCACAATGCTCCTTGTCAGGTATGTACTCCTTTTCATGAAGCATTACTTGATCAGATGCAACTTTTAATGAACAAACTTGACTCTTACAAGCTTCTGTTAAAAGAAAAAGAACAACTTCTCTCTTCTCTGGAAAACCGTGTCACTAAGCAGTCTGACTTTATGGAAAATCAAAGCTTAGAAATTTCTAGCTACATGTGCACTATTTCTAATTTAAGAGAAGAAAATGTGAGGTGTTCAACAGAGTCACAAAATCTAATGACCAAAGTAGATGACCTGACCGATAAGCTCCGTATGTCTGAGACCGAGAAAATTGATCTGTTAAATCAAAACGCGGCTTACAAAAATGAGAACATAAGGTTATCCAATCAACTAGAAGAGCTTGAAAAGAAACTTTATAAATTTGGTCAATCTGATCAAACGCTAAAGCTAATCGCACCAAAAGAACCAAAGTACGGAAATGCGGGTATCGGGTACGATAACCCTAATTATTTAAACAAGGCTTTATCCAAAGTTCCTACTTTATATGCATCTGAATTTTTTGGATTAGACAAAATCTTTCCTGAATATAAGATACATTGGACCACACCCACTGAGGAAGAAGACTTGGAAGATAAGTTCAGAAGAGAAAACTCTGTTCTTTCTAAAAGAACATTTCCTTTTGTTTATGATTCTTTAAATGCTTCTTATAATACTGATAAACCCCGTTTCCTGTCATCCGATTTTTTCCATAGTTACTCTCAAGCTGAACTAGATACTAAAACCGTTAAAACTGAGGAGGAACCTCTAGCTCCCAAGGTTTATGTTCCAACTCTGCTTTTAGAAAAGAAACTTGTTCAGCTAGAAGAATCGTATGCACTAGAAAGGGAAAATTTTCAAAAGGAAAAGCAAAGTCTTTTATCTCAAATTGAGTGTCTCAGTTCCAACAAACGGGAGACTATGTCGGAAGAAGAAAAAGAATATTACCAGACAGAAATAAAGAAGTTGCACTCACAACTGGCTGCTATGGCACCAGATAATCTGGAAGTGAAACTTCACAAGGTTGACCCTCATGCTCAGCCTTTCATTCTCCAAAGAGAGGTATCGTCTCTGTCTGAAAACTCTTATCCTTCTTCTAACACATCTTCCTGCAAAGCTTTTATGGGTGACTCGTCACCGATCATTTCAAATAAAGGAAAAGAGCCTCAAAGTTTTGAATCAGATCAGTGTTCTGATTGTAAAAATGCTTCCGCATATGATATGCACTCAACAAACTCTTCCAATGCTCTGAAGTCCTCATGTGATAAGGTCCTTTCTGATGAGGAACTTGAATTTTCCGCATTCTTGAATTCTGAGGTGTGTTTAGATAGCAATTTGAGCCAATTTGATTTTAATCCTTCTCTACCTAGCCATGTTGATTTTTTAAATGAGTCATGTGAGCCTCAGGTTAAATTTTATAAGGGTGAATGTTCTACATCTGCCTCGCAAAAACCTTCTATGAACAAATCTTCAAAACCTTCCAAGTCTAATTCTAAAAGGTGTTCACAGAAGAAGAAAAAGACCGGTCGCTCTCAAATGTCACAATCGTCAATTTTCAAATCCTCTGACTATGGGTTTAACGGCATTTCAGATACGTATGGTCGGCGGAAAGAAGTGAAATATGCTTGGGTAGCTAAGAAGTCAAAAGAGAGCTCGGCAACATCAGAATTAGTTGATCCTGTGTTAAAGTCTAGAAAGAACAATCACAATCATGATGTTTTTATTTCTAAACCTATAGTTGATTGTAATGGAACTCTTCCGTTAAAAGTCTATTCAATTCCGCAATTACTTCAACTGTCTCATGATTGTTTGTGTTGTTCTCATTGTGGATCAAATGATTTTGTTCATAGTCGTTATGCATCTGATTGGTTTGGTTCATATCATATTGCTCATAATAATTCTCCTCGTAATGTTTCCCGTGAAAGACAAAGACCCAATTCTAAACGGGTCTCTAAGTCGGGTGTTAAATCTAACCCCAAAGGACCCATTTACGAATGGGTACCTAAAAAGAAATAACCTGTTTTGCAGGACGGTCATGTGTGGTATCTAGATTCAGGTTGCTCCAAGCACATGACCGGAAGAAGGGAGCTTCTCACAAACTTCACCGAGAGGTTTTGTGGAAATGTACGGTTCGGGAATGATCACTCCTCTCCTATCAGGGGTTACGGCGATATTGTCAAAGATAATATCACAATCAAGAAAGTCTCCTATGTCGAAGGTCTCGGTCACAATCTTTTTAGTATCGGTCAATTCTGCGACAAGAATCTCGAGGTTACTTTCAAGGCTAAAAGGTGTAGCGTTCGAACTGAGGATGGTAAAGAAATACTTGCTGGAACGCGACGCACCAACCTCTACACGATCGACCTCTAATACTTGAAACCCGATAAGGAAGTCTGTTTGTTGTCCAAAGCATCTGCTGAACAAAGCTGGCTATGGCATCGTCGTCTCTCGCACTTGAACTTCAAGAACATCAACAAGTTGGTGCTCGGGGGACATGTCAAAGGTATGCCAGATCTCAAGTTTGCAAAAGATCATCTGTGCGCTGCCTGCGAAAAGGGCAAGATGAAAAAGGCGTCTCACAAGCCTAAAGCCGTTCCGAGTACTTCTCGGTCCCTTGAGCTAATCCACATGGACTTATGTGGACCGATGCGCGTTCAAAGCATAAATCACAAGAAGTATGTCCTGGTGATGGTTGACGATTTCTCTCGTTACACTTGGGTCCGATTTCTCCGTTCTAAGGATGAAACTCCCGAGTTGATAATCTCTCTTCTGAAAAGCATTCAAGTCAGTCTCAACCAAGTAGTTCAGACCATCAGGACAGACAACGACACTGAGTTCAAGAATCAGTTACTCACCACTTATCTCACTTCAGTGGGTATCTCGCACACTTTCTCAGCTGCTCGTACTCCTCGGCAGAATGAAGTGGTAGAACGTCGAAACAGAACTTTAGTCGAAGCAGCTCGCACGATGTTATCTCATTCCAAGCTACCACTATTTCTTTGGGCAGAAGCTGTTGCTACCGCTTGCTATACTCAAAATCGGTCTATCATCAACAAGCGGTTCAACAAGACTCCGTACGAGATCATCAACAAACGTATTCCGAACATCAACTACTTTCATGCTTTCGGATGCACCTGCTTTGTCTTAAATGATAAGGATGATCTTGGCAAATTCAGTCCCAAAGCGGATGAAGGAGTGTTCATCGGCTACTCTCAGCACGCAAAAGCCTATCGTGTCTACAACAAACGGACGAAGACCGTCGTTGAAAGCGTAAACGTGTCTTTTGACGAGGCCCCTGAAATGGTTTCTGAACATCTCAGTTCAGAACCCGCGCTTACTGGTGTGTTAGCGTCTGGACAATTCCGTTCGGAAGCTACACAATCTCCAGTGGATCCACATCATGCGTCTACATCAAGAGCACATCTTTCTGATTTGGATTTACTGTTTGAATTCTTTTATAATGACTTATTTAATGTTCAATCTAATTCTAAGTCATGTGACAGGAATACTGCTCAAGCACCAGAAGTGACACAAGTCACTGGCCCTACCGACTCCGGAGGTCCATCCTCGCCTGGTGCTCCATCCTCTACTGCCAATGATCACGCTTCCCCAAACTCAAGTGATAGACATCCTCTTACTCAGGTTCTTGATGACGGTGCTCCTGAACCGACTCCTGTTTCCGTTCAACTTCCTGCACCGACTCCTGTTGAAGGTGCTCTCGAAGCTTCCTCTCCGATAATCCCGGAACCTCCCATCGTTTCCTCTCCAGCTGAGTCGTCCTCTACTCCTTGTTCGACTCCCACTAAGAAGCTTCCACCTCACAGGCCATCATCCCTCGAGGCAGTTCAGGATTTACCCCCAGGTGGTCATGTGGATTCCGATACCTCCCATCAGACATATCAACCTCATCCATACACCACCAAGTGGACTCGAGCACACCCCCTTCATCAGATCATCGGTGATCCCTCCACACCAGTTCAAACTAGATCCACCACCGCGAATGACTGTTTATTTTCCTCGTTCCTCAGCCGTATCGAACCTTCCACTGTCTCTGAAGCGCTGAATGATCCGGACTGGGTAATTGCTATGCAAGAGGAACTCAACCAATTTGAGACCCTCAAAGTATGGCGCCTAGTTCCCCGACCTAAGAACAAGACGGTAATAGGGACTAAATGGATTTTTGAGAACAAGAAGGACGAAAACGACATCATTGTTCGGAACAAAGCGCGTCTAGTGGCTAAAGGATATCGCCAGCAAGAAGGAATTGATTACGATGAGACGTTTGCACCGGTTGCTCGCATTGAAGCGATCCGCATGTTCCTCGCCTACGCCGCTCACAAGAATTTCATCGTCTTTCAAATGGACGGGAAATCCGCGTTCCTCAACGGCGTGCTCAAGGAGGAAGTCTATGTCTCGCAACCCGAAGGCTTCGTGAATACTGAAAATCCGCATTACGTCTACTTTCTTGACAAGGCCCTCTACGGTCTTAAGCAAGCGCCACGAGCCTGGTATGATGCACTCTCATCCTTCTTAGTCAAGTCTGGCTTCTCTAAAGGTAAAATTGATACTACTTTATTTATTAAAAGAGAGAAGGACGATATCATTCTTGTACAAATTTATGTTGATGATATGATCTTTGGCTCCACGAACCCCAAGTATTGTCAGAACTTTTCTGCCTTAATGAGTAAGCATTTTCAAATGAGCATGATGGGTCAAATGAATTTTTTCTTGGGTCTTCAAGTAAAACAATTACAAACAGGAATTTTCATTAATCAATCTAAGTACATCTCGGATATTCTTCGGAAATACCAGATGAAACAATCTTCATCTATGAAAACCCCCATGTCTACGACTCTAAAGCTTCACTCCGATCCTGACGGTAAGGATGTGAATGCTACTATTTATAGAGGTATGATTGGGTCTCTGATGTACTTGACGGCTAGTCGGCCTGACATTATGTTTTCGACATTCTTGTGTGCAAGATTTCAGTCGAAACCTAAAGAGTCTCACTTAGCTGCGGTTAAGCGATTTTTTCGATATTTAAAAGGTACTGCTGATCTTGGTTTGTGGTACCCAAAAGAGACAGGTTTTGAATTGACAGCATACTCGGACGCTGACCACGCTGGAAAAATGCTGGACCGGAAGAGCACATCGGGTCATGTTCAGTTCTTGGGCGATCGTCTTGTCAGCTGGGCTTCCAAGAAGCAAAACTGAGTGTCCACTTCCACCGCCGAGGCGGAGTATGTAGCAGCCGCCAGTTGCTGCTCGCAAGTCATCTGGATGCGCACCCAGCTCAAAGATTATGGCTTTAATTACTCCAGGATTCCCATCTACTGCGACTCGAAGAGCGCTATAGCCATATCAAGCAATCCCGTCCAGCACACGAAAACGAAGCACATTGATGTGCGCTATCACTTTATAAAAGATCACGTGGAAAAAGGTACTATCGAACTCTATTTTGTTAATTCAGAGCATCAGTTAGCAGACCTATTTACCAAAGCCTTGGACGAAAAACAATTTAATTACCTAGTGTCCAAGCTAGGTATGCTAAATTTGAAAGTTTGATCCGTTCGCAGCTCTCTACGAGTTTCATCCAATAACGAATGACTGTGACAACTGCCCCAGTGACTTGTCTCTGGTTGCTATTTTCCACACTCCTTGGTTATTGCATTTTACTCATTCAGCTCTGTGTCCGTTACGAACTTCTGTATCAACAAAGTAGATTTCGTGGTGTTCCCGCTTCTTTTGTGTTCGTGTGTCTGTTTTTGTGATTTTGTGTGCAGTTTATCTCTTGTTCTCTGAAAAATGCAAGTTGTTGTGGCGGATCTACACCCCGGTAATGTGTTTAGGGGGAGCACTAGTGTCAGAGGGTTGGTAAGTCACACGAGTCCTCCTTTCGAGGGGGAGCAGGTAAGTGGGTCCGGGGTTTGGACCTCCTCATGGTAATCATTCGAGGGGGAGCTAGGTCTCGTGTCTCCGTGTTTAAACTTTCTTTAATTCTTTCAAGTTTTATTCGTCTTCTCTCCTTAGGTTAATTTTTTTCCCCATTGGGATTTTTTTAAGTTGTTTTATATATCTCCGAAAACTCCAAAAATATGTTTTTTTTAAGGCTTGTTTTTTTTGTTTTTGTTTTGTTTGTTGGGTTTGTTTCGGCCCATAGTCTACCCGCCCCCCCCACGGCCCAAGCCCAACACCCTCCGGGGTATAAAAACCCCGGTCGAAGGGTATCTTCCTCATTCGATCAAACCTCAGAACACTCCTCGTCTTCGTCTCTCTCTCTCGCCCGGACTATTCGACCGAAAACATTATTCGACCGAACACCCTCGCCCCTTCACTCTTCCATCGATCAGGTAGCTGTTCTTTGGGTTATTTGTTGCTTAAATTTGTTTTTGGATCGTTTCTCCTATGGTTTATCAGTTTGGGTGTGTTTCGGCGTCGTCTCCGACGAATATAAGGTGTCCTTTCGACTCTCCGGGGGTTTACTCCGATCTAGGTTAGCCCCGGTCGAGGGCACCCCCGGTCGAAGGCACCCCCGGTCTTAACAGACCCCCGGTCTTCTTGCCCTCCGGTCTTAACATACCCCCGGTCTTAATGACCTCCGGTCGTAGACCATATCCGGTCGAAGACCCTATCCGGTCAAAGACCCTATCCGGTCTTAGTGACCTCCGGTCAAAGACCTTATCCGATCCAACATCTATCCGGTCTTATGAGACCTTCGGTCGAATGCCTTGTCCGGTCTTGCTTTTATCCGGTCGAATCCAAGATGTTGGTGCTTATAGTTATACTTGTTCTTATGTGTGTTTATGAGGAAGTTTGGTGATTCTATGTACTGGTGCAAGTCTGCGCGCCTTGGTGACTGACCCTAACTCACGAGTAGGGTTTGCTCTTCCAAATTTTTGGAGTTACTATCTGGCGTGAACTAAATCATGACGGTATAACTCCAACGGCGAGAATTGTGTTTCCAAACCTGCGTACTAATCGATTACTTCTTCACAGGTACAATGGCTCAAAATCAGCCACCAGCGATTGATCCAATCGCAGATGCAGAACTGATTCCCGAGGATCAGTTCCTTCCACTTACAGCAAATAACTACCATCTCGATGTGACCCAACCTGCAATTCAACATCAGGTCATCATCGAGATACTAAGGGGCCATCCACTCTCCTATGCTCTAACGGAAACAGCCACCGTTCCAATCATATACCTACAGCAATTCTGGCGTTCTCTACATGCGTTAGAAGCCGATGGCGGTTTCCATCTTGAAGGTCGGATAAATCACACACCAGTGCTTCTCACAAGTGATCTCTTCCGCCAATTTCTTCGGTTACCGACCGCCGGGTCCGTAGCAGGCCAAGAAGACTTCGACCCGCTTGTCACTGATGCTACATTGTGCACCGATCTTCTCTTGTTGGGATACGGCGCAGAACTCCGCATTCCATCAACCTTCAACCGCAAACATCTATCGACGTTATGGTACACGCTGTTCACATATATCAATCGGTGTCTTTCGTCTATAACGAAGGGCATTGATCAGACGAGCGCTTCGATTCTACGCATCTTTCACGCGGTGGCTTTCAATCGCCACGTGGACTTTGCCGATCTTCTCTGGTTTGAACTCATTCAAAGAGTTCGTTCTACTGCATCCCGCCGGTCAAACTTCATTCCATTCATGCGGTTCCTACAGATCATTATCCGAAACTACATGAACCTGTATCCCGAGATACAGCGCCGCTCTTCCCACCCGATGTGTCCACAACATCCAACCCGCAAGATTCCTTCCCGTGCTGATCCGGAAGGTGTTGTCGCCCAACAAATCCCAGTCGGGGTACTAGACCATGCTCGTCCCACGGCACTGAGTGTGATAGCTTATAGGCACACACACAACATCCCAGCTCCTATGGTCCGGCCAGGACCGGCAGGACCTGCCCAGGGAGCGAGACCTGAGCGACGTGAGGGTCCGCGTCCACGAGCGAGAGATGGGAGCGTCCGGATAGCTGGGGCTTCCGGAAAGGGTGTGTCGAGAGCTATTACTGTGAGGGGAACTGGAGTGGGCAGTGCCGTTGGAACGAGCCAGCCTAGTTCTTCAAGACAACCATCTCCGCCACCAACAACAGAGACTCCAATGACAGAAGAGGCAACAGATTCTGAAGCCTTTCAAGTTCAGTCCTCTTCTGTTGCTGCTACTGAAGAAACAACAGCCGCTTCCGACACAGAGGAAACCCAAACCGCAACATCGGCATCAAATGAAGAGTCTTCTAACTCTGATGGTGACGATAATCAGCCCCCATCCGAAGAGATAAGGAGAGCGGAGGGAGTATTAGTTGAACATCAAGAAGTGAGCTGTGTGAGGGAAAGGCGGAGTAAGTCACATTCGGAGAGTACACGAGTGACGGGACAACCATCTTCGGGTGTATCCCCTCTAGCCACGTCTAGCCAGGTAGCCACATCTGCTACCCAGTCTCATGTGTTGGGTCTGGGTATTGAAAATGCCGCCGTGGACCTAGCGGCGCACTTGCACGACCAACCAAGCCACTCCACCATCTCTCAACAGATGGTGGTTTCACATGATCACGGGGATTTAGCACATACGCTATCGGGCTCTCACTTGGAGGGTGCCGATATTGAAACAAGAGAACAGCTGCCCCCGTTCTCGCCTTCTTTGCATGCACGGAGTCTAGAGCCATTTGTAATACATGCCATTCATAGGACACAGATTCCGTTTTCGGCTATCGCCGGTAGCCTAAGTGGCCCGGCCGGAACATCCATAGTAAACCCACCTTCGGGTAGGTTACGAGGATTGGATGGAAGTCCTACCACGACTATCATCTCGCCAACCGTGAACGTAGGCGGCTTCGACTTCTACAGTCGTAGCTACAACGGGAAGTCTAAGTGACCCCGGCGTTACCCAAACTGAGTTTGTCTCAAGGGAATACATGGACGACGCCCTAAAGGCTGTCCAATCTATGATGAGGGAGGAGATGGACAACATCAAACGCATGGTCAAAGGTAAAGGTCCTGCGACTGAGCCGGAGACCACCCCTATTCCACCTCCTCTACAAGCCACGGATCTCTCAATACCTGAACTAAAATCTATCCTTCTCGCCAAACTTATAGCCCAATCTCAAACCGAACCCACCCAGGATGCTGATTTGTTATCACTACTTCGTTCTCAAACATCCACACCTACCTCAGCTACACCCCAGCCTATCGTCTCTGCCGAAGCCTTCCAGATTCAGCAAGCTATGCTTCAGTCACTTCAGCAAACTGTAGCTGTTTTGACTGAACGCCTTTCAGCAGTGGAAGATACCTGTCGTGTCCAGGCAGAACGGCTCAAGCGCCGCCATGATGATCAGGATGATCCTGATCACCATGAGGGGGAGAAGCGCCAACGTTTATCTGAGCCAGAGACACATGTAGTGGAGTCAGAACAGGGTGAACAGGGTATGGGTTCCGGTAATCAATCAGAAGGGCAGGGACAGGAACGGGAACAATGTATGGAGTTGGTGCTGTTTGACATTCCAAGGGTTGAAAAGCCTGAGGAGATTGATGAAGGTTCTCCGATAGTCCCTGAAGACTGGGCATTGATACTTGATCCGTATGAAGTTAATGAACCGACGGAAGAATGTGTTAACACTGAACGAGCGCTGGTAGTCATGCAAGCCGAGATAGATGAGATCATTCATTCGGACTATCAGCCAGACGATCAGACTTCTGTAGCGGTTCCTCTTTTGACCTTTTCTGTTGCTAATCCTGAACTTCCTGGAACAGATGTTCCATTCAGATCTCCTCCAGCATCTCCAGTTATGGGAACAGAAAGTACTACTCCAGTGCGTCCATCCAAGTGGGAAAGAGTCCGAATAAAAGTTCCTTTCCTTGAAGAAAGTCAAAAGAAGATCTTTGCCCACTGGATACGTAAGTATGATGAAGTCGTATTGCATGGTCTACAGTCAATGAAAAGCAAGGAACAGCAGCGTGAACTCATATTTGTGTACAAGAAGTTTCAAGTTAAAAACAACAAGACAAAGCTGAAGATTACATCGGTTGATCAGATACTATCTAGTTTCTTCATGAAAGTAAAGTATTCAGATTTCATGGTGACTAGAGAAGATGGTCAGAAGTATTGTTTCTCTGAAGCTGACTTTCCGTTTCTTGAACCACAAGATTTGCTGTTCATTCTTCGAGACTTAAAGACCAGAACTAACAGAACCGGGGAAATCATTGATGCACTTGAGACAGTAAAGAGATATATGAAGTGTGCAATGAAGTTTGCCTCGGTGGAAGATTTTCAGATCGGATTAGAAAGCAATCAGCCAAAGATTAATCTGCTCAAGCCTGATTTGAAGATTTCGTCTGATACCCAGAATGTACCTGAGTTTACTGTGATAAAGCTTCCAGAGTTTGGCATGACCTACGTGAATGACAAAGGAATTATGCGTTTCATTCGTTTCAATCAGATTGCCAGATTCTGCGATGGTACGTTGATGTTGCTGAAAGACAAGTTGAAGCGTGCACTTGGTAAAGATGAAAGAGGGGTTCAGCTTTTGGATCCTAAATACAAGCCACTTGTTCTTAAAGCACTGGGTGTAATTGAAGAGCGTCTGGAGTACAGGACTCAGATTCGATATTTCGAGATCAGCTTTGGTTTCCGAAAAATATATGTTCCTAACTGGCGTGACTGTCAACTTCTATTTAAAGGGGGAGATTGTTAGGGCTATTTTGATTGTTAAATAGAAGTTCAGGGTAGTTTATGACAAGTTGTAATAGTTGTAAGCTTGTTGGGCCTTAATGCCCATAAGCCCATTAGGCCTGCGAGCCTGCGTATTTAAAGTTATTTCTATTTCATTTGTTAGGTCAGAAAATCATAATTCAGTTTACTAGTCGTTAGGTTTACATATTATTATCAGAAATTCTCTCTGTAAACCTTAGCCCTTTGAAGTTTATATCAATCATATGACTAGTTGTTGTGGCCAATATTTTGTTCATCATTATTCATATTACTTGTGATTACACTGCACTGGGATCTACACGTCGCTGATCTGTCGCTGATAGTCCGTCGCTCAAACAGGCGTAGCTGATGCTATCAACCACGGACATCAGCGACGGATTAGCGAGGGACAAGTATCAGCGAGGGATTAGCGAGAGACTTGTATCAACGAGGGATTAGTAGGGACTAGTATCAGCGAGGAATTAGCGAGGGCCCTTATTAGCGAGGGCCTAGTATCAGCGACGAATTAGTGAGGGAAACTACTAGCGACTGATTAGCGAGGGTTCCTATTAGCGACGGATTAACGAGGGCTCCTATTAGCGACGGATTAGCGAGGGTTCCTATTAACGACGGATTTGCGACAAACCCACTAACTTTAGGGACGGAAATCAGTCACTGATCTCTCACTAATACTTTTAGTAATTAAAAAAATAATTATTTTTTTTAAAAATAATTAATTTTTTTATTCATATATATATATATATATATATATTATGTATATTACATTTACTCTCGTTAAACCACTATATAATAGTCGTGAACAAGTAAGATGCAATGGGATGCAAAACTTAATTGTAAATCAGTAATTAAAAATCAAAACAATTATTCTTAATTTAAAAACCACAATCTAATACATACATGAATCCAATAGAACCATACAAGAAAATAAGTGTAAAACTACAATGATATATTTTTCCTTCATTAATAGATCTGCTAATTCTTCTGTTGTTGTAAAACATCGGTACTGCACAGTCGCCATAACATAAAGTGCCCATATGGTGGGCTCACATTCATAAATCATACACTCTTGTTAGTTTCTACATCAAACAAGTAACATGTCAATCACCCTTAATTTTCAACTATCTTTTGCAATGAAGAAGTTCGCTTATATCGGGTAAGCATTAATAAACAGCCCCTAAGCCTACATTTTACCCTCTATACAAATGCAACATTTATATATGCATAATTAATATCTCAATGTAAACATGAACCATTTGTACCTTGGCTCAAATTCGTGAACTTCATAGCTCACCCCCAAATACATGTATCCATTGCACTTTCCTTCTTTTTGTATCACCAACAGAAGCAACAACACTTGCTGGTCTCTTCAAGCTGTTTTGTAAAGAACTCAAACAACATGATGAAAGTCAATAAAAAAGGTCAACAAACCTCATGCATAAATTTAAGCTTCAACCAAATTTGAATTTATGAAGTCTAAGGGACCGTTTACCCAAACACTTACCGGGTAAGCACCTACCGGTTGAATTCGACATTATTACTTACCTTATCGGGTAAGATTTTGGTCCATTAAAACGGTACCGTAGGCAAATATTTATCCGATAAGCGCTAATCGGGTAAAACCTGTCACCCTTACTTACCGGGTAAGACTCTGAACCATTACTTTCGCTCTTACCGGGTAAGATTATTGGTCATTGTCATATTAATTGGTTAATGTAATATAACTTTATAAGCTTCGTAAGTACTTACCGGGTAAACATTTGGTAAACGGACCCTAAGTGTAATCCAAATATAAGATTTCACTGGAATTCTTCAAAAGAATGATTGTTTCTATTTCTTTCCAAATGAACCCGAATAAAAGAGCATCCACAATGTACGTGTTTTTCACCAAGCATTTTCATAGTTTTTTTCTTACACATTATTGCCACCTCAACAACTTAAAAACCTTTATATACCTCCACTATAGGGGTGAGCATGGTATCGGACCGGTACCGATTTTCCCGAATCCCGAATGTGGTCTAAAGGCGGTACCGAATACCGAACCGAGTAATAATATACGGTACCGGTACCGGTACCGGGTATTCGGTATTCGTCCTGAATTTCCCGAACATTTCAATTCCATATAAAAAAACATTCATAAATACGAAAATCCATATAAAAAAAAGCATTCATAAATACGAAAATCCATATCTATTCCATATCAAAAAAAGCATTCATGAATACGAAAATCCATCCGTTCCAAAACAGCTATCAACTACTTATCATCCGTCGTCATCCTTGTTTTTCCGCAATCAACGCGTATTGCTTCACCGATCTCTATATGAAACAACAAATAGTAATATTATAATCTAATTTATCATTTTTTTATAAATAAAACAACAAACACTAAGATTAGTAATTACCAAACGCTATATCATCATCCTTTAAGATGTCGTCAACATCGTCTATAATTGGTTTTCTAGACTTTCTAACCCAGTCTTGGGTGCAAATCAACGCCTCAACGATTTGTGGTGACAAACTTGTTCGATAGGGATCCAATACACGACGGCTCGTGCTAAAAGCTGACTCGGATGCAACAGTTGATATTTGTATCGCCAAAATATCTTCAAAAAAAGATAAAAATTATACCTAATAATTTATATTAAATAAACACACAAAATATTAAAAAAGTAATTCATATTACCTTTGGACATCCAAGAAACTATCGGGTAACGAATGACGTTTTGATTCCACCACCTTAAAATATCAAAGTCTTTGGTGTATTTTTCATTTCGGTCACTCAAACACTTCTTTAACTCGGTTTCCGTTGAAGCCAAGTTGTTTTCTTCCACGTTGAGGTACGAACCTAAAATTCCATTCCCTACATCACAAGACGCCCCATCTTCATTATTTTTTTCTTGAGAAGATCCATTGCCATACAAATCCTTGTACTTCATAAAGAACATCTCTAACTTTTGTTCAACGCACCTAAGCATTTGTATCGCCTTGAGCTCAATAGCCGATTCTGTCATCTGAATGGCATCCGTTACGATTGACTTTATCATCATCTTAAAGGCGTGTTTAAGAAACCTAGATTTCATTTGTGGATCTAACACTACGGCAAAATACATGTAATCGTTAAGTTTCTCGAACGTTCCCCAATACTTATCATATTTCGACCTCATTTCATTACCCATTAAACAAAATTCCGGTCTCGTTTCCCACTCTCGAATATGTTTGTCAACTTCAAGAATTTCCCGAAAAAAAATGTGGGCCAAAGGTTTTGAAGTTGCCGACACAAGCTCCGTTGTTGTCTTAAAATTTTCAAGAAATCCTGTCAAGATCGAAAATTCTAAACAAGAATTTTAATACAAACTCAGAAACAATGTTAAAGAAGTCGCGGAATAACACTTTAACAATTAATCAAAACACAGAATATGAACTCAAATCATAAGTTTATATTGCATAAAACTTAATGATTACAAACACAACCTCAATCTGTTGAACAGGCTCAACAGACTTTCTATACTTCTCTATAGAAAGGATCAATACTAGTCTTGAGGTTAATTCTCTAAACAAAAACAACTCTATCAACGTATCTCTCTATCTAAACTCTGTCAATAATCTAAAACATCTAGACTATATATTGTAACACCCCGAATTTTCGTTTGGTTTTGCGAGGTTGTTAAAGAAGAAAAGAGGAGGATGCTTCTGTCTACAGGACGCACGGGTCGTGCGCCATCCTTCAGGAAATGCGTACGGGTCGTGCGCATGAAACAGTGCGCGAGTCAGTGGAAAACGCACGGGCCGTACGCCCTTCCCTTTGGAAAACGCACGGGCCGTGCGATGTGTTGAGTCTCGTGCAAAGACTTGGCTAAATATCTCATTTTGATGAGATTTTCTAAAAAATCTCAGAATCTTTCTCTCTCTCTCTTCTTTTCTCTCTTTTTCTTCTCCGATCTTCAAGGTCCATTTGGTTGCTAGTTTCCGGTGTTTCTAGCGAGGGGTCGGTGTTTTAAGCTTCACCTCTACGTCGTGGTCATTATCTGGTTTTTCCGGGTTTTATTCTGAAAACCTACCGGTGAGTTCCTACTACCATTTTACAAACTTTATACATGTCAAAACCCTTATTTGCGAAATCTGAAGTATTTCTACGGTATGATTTTATGATCTCTACATTTTGTTATAAATGAAGTTTTTGGTGAATCTCGGGGTTCCCGGTCAGTTTTGACCAAAATGACGGGTTCCGCCCTATTGAAGTAAAATGATGTTTTACTTGCACATTACGTGATTATGTAAAAAAAATGTTTATGAACTCATTTTAATGATTTTCATTCTTACCAGAAGTTGAACTGGAAGTAGCATTTTATTTATAAAATGTACTTGTAACCATATGTTTATTTATGGTTGGTCACATATGTTGTTGTGACGAGTCCTTACCATTTCTAGTGGATCCCTAGGTTTTGTAGTAGACTATTTTGATTGGGATGTTACATTCCCCAAATTTGTAGCTATGGATCACATGTTCCTCGGGGGCAACTTGGTACGGTTATGTGAGGCCGGATACTAGCCATGGTTCATGGTGATCCTAGCGAAGGAGTATACCTTGGTTTTGCGCTTGGGGCTTGATCTCACGTTGAAGCACGAACTTTGTGATTCGTATCCGCGGATTCCAATTAGTTTAGCTCGTAACTCGGTTTGTTGGCCTAACTTTGTGTTTCGCCACTCTCCTTGGTAAAATGGTCATTTTATCACCGTTTAAGAGTTTTGGACCGAAGAGGCCCGGTTGTGGCGAAATGTTATCTTTACGAATTAAACCTTTATGAAAAGATTTCTTTATGATACTGATGTTTATATCTTTCGAGCTTTATAAACTGTATGTTCTCACCAGGCTTTATAGTCTGACACTTTTTCTAAAATGATGTGTATAACAGGTTTCCATTAGCGGTGGGTGCCGGGGTTTTTGGAGAGACGAGTTTTGAGTCTCGGGGTTTTTTGAGATGTTTTAAGTATTGTTTGTAACACCCCGAATTTTAGAACTTGGTATTTGAAATTATCATGTTATGAATTATCATGTTTTGGGATTTAAACGTATCGGGGGTCTCGATCAGTTTTGATCCTCGCGAGTTAAAAATCAGAACTGGTAAATTTGGGTCAGTCGGGGCCTTCTCGGCGATAGTGCCCGCGATAGTGACGTGGTCACAATCGCGAGGGCACAATCGCTCAACTTGTACCGCGGGGTGGGGAGTCCTCGCGACTATGCCAGCGATAGTGACATAGGTCACAATCGCCGGGGCACAATCGCCCCATCTGTACCGCGGGGTGGAGAACCCTCGCGACATTGCCAGCGATAGTGACGGATGTCACAATCGCTGTGGCACAATCGCCGTCGGGCAGCAGGGGTATAAATACCTCATTTACGGGATTTCTTCATTTAGGGTTGATTTTGGGAGCTGATAGAGGGTTTCTCTCCAGCGATTTTGGTAAGGTTTCTACCCCAACTTCAACCATATCAATTAATGATCTTATGGTAGTTTTAATGGTGGAATAAATGCTTCCTTAGGTGTGATTTTGGAAGGATTTTAGCTTGCAACCACTTCTCAAGTCTCCAACTTCCCACCTACCACTTTAGGGTTTGATTTCTTGTGAGAGATCACCAAGGTGAGTGTTTCTTGACTCTTCCATTCTCATACATGTCTGATAATGTGTTGGTAATTACGTGTATTCTAGTTATTGCTTACTTGTTCATGTGGAGTTAACCTCAAACCCTATTTTGGGGGTAAAATGCAAATGGAGAGTATTAAATAGGCCATTTGGCCAAGCCATGTAGTAATGGCCAAGTAAGAGTATTGAGTTGTATGTTTGGTCATTAAATGGGAATTGATATTGATTTTAAGTCTCGACTTGAGTTGCCATTTATGGATAGACTAAAGACTCGGTTTGAGTTGAGGTCATGGATAGACTAAAGACTCGGTTTGAGTTGAGGTCATGGATAGACTAGAGACTCGGTTTGAGTTGAGGTCATGGATAGACTAGAGACTCGGTTTGAGTTGAGGTCATGGATAGACTAAAAACTCGGTTTGAGTTGAGGTCATGGATAGACTAAAGACTCGGTTTGAGTTGAGGTCATGGATAGACTAAAGACTCGGTTTGAGTTGAGGTCAGTAATAGACTAAAGATCCGATTTGGATTGAGGTCATAAGTAGGCCAAAGATCCGGTTTGGATTGAGTGCCAAATAGCTAAAGATCTTGTTTGGGTTGATGCTAGTCAAGATCCAATAACTTGGAAAAACATTATAAATTGCGTTGATGATATTGATTGTGGCATATTGATTAATGTCAGGTGAAGCACATTGGTAGAGCGCCGTGAAAATTATAATGATCTTGTATTGTGATCTCTTTTCATGATTTAATTTCCTTTATGTGTTCTCACTAGGCCTTAGCCTAACACTTGTTTCTCTGATTGTCGTGTATGACAGGAAACTCTAGTGGCGGGCATCTACGGGAATGAGTGGTCGATCGAGCGATCGAGAGCGGTCATTTTGAAAGATCTAGAGACCGGCATTTTTGGTCTATAGTCACTAGTTTGTGGAGGATAGCGACACCCGATTGTAATCTGATAGGGAAATCTAGATTATTTAGGTTGTCGTAACTTTATGCCTCGCATTAGTGAACTTGTATTTCTGATGTTTTATTCCCCTCTTTGGGTTGATACTTTGGGATGCCTTGACGGATCTTGTACTACAGGTTTCGCCAATTTACAGTCGTCTCATTGCCAAAATTTTAAGTTTTAAATCGCATCAATTTTTAGGGTGTTACAAGTTGGTATCAGAGCTCTAGTTTAAGTGAACTAGGCATGAATGTAAGATGTCTAGACTTAGACTGAGTATATTAGGCAAAGATTGTGAGATGGGTAGAACTCCTAAGATGGAATAGCCTTGAAGTTGTCGACGACTACACGAATTAAAAGTTATGGTGATGGAGATGAAAATTCTTGTGTATTGCATGTTCATAATTTCGCCTAGCTAACGTTATTATGAAGATGTTTTACGTGATTATGCTTGTTTCCGTTGTTATGATAATTAATGAATGTGGTAGTATGTTTCTTACTCATAAGTTGTATAGTCTTATCTTAGCTTTATTCTCGCGTGTGTGGCAGACTATGGTCAATACGCGTAATCGGCCAGAAGGGCAGGAGGCGACAGCATCTACGGCAGACCAATCGAGGATAACGACTAATGAATTGCCCCCACCTCCGGTAAACGCATTGGGTGGAGGACCGGAATTCATACCTCGTCGTAACATAGCTGCAACTCACCCGATCATGGAAGAAGTGACACCGGAGACAAGAATGATGGACAGAATGATGCAAGCCATGAACGCAGCCATGGCACAACAGCAAGAGATGTTCATGAAGTTACTAGAAGATCGGGACGCCAGTAACCGTAGACCTGAAACGGTTGCAGAGAATGTGATTGTGGCGGGATCCGGGGGTTCGGAACCCGTTGTCCCTTCTAATGAAATTCCTCCTCCCGGTCCGCCTAAGGCTTGCACTTTTAAGACATTCCTTGGATGCCGACCCCCAGAGTTCAAAGGTACCGATGATCCATTAGTGTGTATGAACTGGGTAAGAGAGATGGAGCAGGCCTTCAGATCAAGTGAATGCGGGGAGGGTCAGAAAGCAATTTTTGGTTCTCAAATGTTGAGGGGAACAGCCCTAACGTGGTGGAACGTTTACTCCTCGTCGGTGGAGGCCACGGTGTTGGCCAAACTGAGTTGGTCAACCTTTAAGAAGAAACTGATGGAAGAGTTTTGCAACGAACGTGCCTTAGATCGATTGGAGGAAGAGTTCCGAAATCTGAGGAAAGGGAACCTGTCATTGAGAGAATATAACCGTCAGTTCATGGATAAGCTCGGTTTGGTGGGACATCTGGTCCCAACCGAAAAGGAAAAGATCAAGGCCTACACCAAAGGGTTGTCGAGTAAGATGAAGAATCTTGTTCGAGTGTCTAAAGTCTCTACCCTCCGCGAAGCTATCGAAGAGGCTCAATTAGTGGAGGACTCCTATGGCCCAAGCAAAGTAGAAAGGAGTGGACCAGCTGAGAAGAGGAGGTGGGAAGGAAACTCCGCACATTCAAGAAGGACAAGGCCTTTCACCAACAACTACCGTGGGAGCGAATCGGGACGCGAAGCTAGGTGGTGCTCTAGGTGTCGGAGCAAACATGTTGGCCCGTGCAATCCGGGAGGGTCAATTTGTTTCAAGTGTGGAAAGACGGGTCATGAGCGTCGTGATTGCCCGGTCCGAGGGATTACATGCTTTGAGTGCAAGGAACCAGGTCACTTTCGAAGCGAGTGTCCGAATACGAAGACAGGGGGGAAGGATATGAAGATGGCGGATCCTCCAAGGGCGACGGGAAGAGCATTTCAAATGACCACCGAGGAAGCAAGGGCTTCGACAGATGTAGTGTCGGGTACGTTTCTTCTAAACTCCGTACCTACGCGTATATTGTTTGATTCCGGCGCGAGCTTTTCGTTTGTATCGTTTTCGTTTTGCCAAAAGTTATCTGTGCCCGCTAGTAGTTTAGAAAATGCTATAGTGGTAGAATTAGCGGACGACGGTCAAGTAGTGGTTCGGGAGGTTCTGAAAGGTTGTAAGTTGGAGATTGAAGGGAAGGAGTTTCCGGTCAACCTAATGCCGATGGTTATTGGGGGATTTGACGTGGTAATTGGGATGGATTGGTTAGCGGATAACCAGGCCGAAATCCTTTGTGCAAAGAAACTAATTCGGATTCCGATCTCGAATAAAGATTCGGTAACTGTGTACGGTGAAAGACGGAAGGGAGAAGTGGCAATCATTAACTTGGTAAAGGCGCGAAAGTGCTTAGCGAAGGGATGCCCATCCTTTCTGGCATATGTGATAAATGCCAAACTCGAGAAGAAGAAGCTAGAGGATGTCGCAGTGGTAAAGGAGTTTTCCGATGTATTCCCGGACGACTTGCCTAGTTTACCGCCTGACCGTCAAGTGGAGTTCAAGATCGACCTAGCACCAGGAGCGGCTCCTATAGCCCGAGCTCCATATCGTTTGGCCCCATCAGAGATGAAGGAAATGATGAGTCAATTGCAAGACCTTTTAGAAAAGGGATTCGTAAGACCGAGTTCCTCGCCATGGGGAGCACCGGTCTTATTTGTAAAGAAGAAGGACGGTACCATGCGGATGTGCATCGATTATAGGGAACTGAATAAGGTAACAGTGAAGAACAAATACCCACTCCCTAGGATCGATGATCTTTTTGACCAACTGCAAGGAGCGGGTTGCTTTTCGAAGATCGATCTCCGTTCGGGTTATCATCAAGTGAAAGTCAAGGAAGAAGACATTCCTAAAACTGCTTTTAGGACGCATTATGGCCACTACGAGTTTCTAGTAATGCCATTCGGTTTGACGAACGCTCCAGCGGTGTTCATGGATTTGATGAATCGCGTGTGCCGACCATTTCTTGACAATTCGGTCATTTTGTTCATCGACGACATCCTTATCTACTCGAAGGGTGAGGCCGAGCATGCGCGTCACCTTCGAGAGGTGTTGGAAATCTTAAGAAAGGAGAAACTTTATGCCAAGTTTTCCAAATGCGAGTTTTGGTTGAAGGAAGTGCAGTTCTTGGGGCACGTAGTTTCAAAAGATGGAGTGAAGGTGGACCCGGCCAAGATTGAGGCTATGATGGATTGGGAATCTCCAAAAAGCCCCTCCGAAATTCGAAGTTTCCTAGGCTTGGCGGGGTATTACCGAAGATTCATACAAGATTTCTCCAAGATTGCTTCTTCGTTGACTATGTTGACCAAGAAGAATGTAAAGTTTGTGTGGACCGAAGATCAAGAGAAAGCATTTCGGACCTTGCAAAGGAAATTATGTGAAGCTCCGATCTTGTCCTTGCCGGAAGGATCGGAGGATTTTGTGGTCTTTAACGATGCATCCAAGTTGGGGCTTGGATGTGTACTAATGCAAAGGGGGAAGGTGATCGCGTACGCATCTAGGCAATTGAAGGTGCACGAGAAAAACTACCCCACTCATGACTTGGAGTTGGCGGCGGTAGTGTTCGCATTAAAGTTATGGCGACATTATCTGTATGGTACGAAGTGTACCTTGTATACGGATCACAAGAGCTTGAAGTATGTCTTCGATCAGAAAGAACTCAACATGAGGCAACGCCGGTGGCTAGAACTACTTAAGGATTACGATTGTGAATTACTCTACCACCCGGGTAAAGCAAACGTGGTGGCCGACGCCTTAAGTCGGAAAGAGTACAGCGGGAAGCTTCAAGCCAAACTCACTCGGATTGAGTTAGTCTCGAGCCTTATAGAAAGGATTAAAGGGGCGCAAGCCGAAGCCTTAAAGGAAGAAAATCTCAAGGAATAGGTGATGACCAAGCAACGGTTACTTTTGACCGAAGATAGTCGAGGGATCAAGTGCTTAAATGGGCGAGTTTGGGTACCGAAGTTTGGGGGTTGCCGGGAGCTTCTTTTGGAGGACGCGCATAAATCTAAGTATTCTATCCACCCGGGAAGCACCAAGATGTATCGGGATTTAAAGTTGCACTATTGGTGGCCGATTATGAAATTGGATGTAGCTCGTTTCATAGAACGATGTGTAACTTGTTCACAAGTGAAGGCCGAGCATCAACGACCCTACGGAAGCCTCCAATCGCTTGAAATACCCGAGTGGAAATGGGACAAGGTTACCATGGACTTCGTGACCAAACTACCCAAGACCTTGAGGGGGAACGACACTATTTGGGTTATTGTCGACCGTTTGACTAAGAGTGCTCACTTTCTAGCGATGCGGGAAACCTTGCCGATGGATAAGTTGGCAAAGCTCTATATAGACGAGGTAGTCTCTAGGCACGGTATACCATTGTCGATAGTATCCGATCGTGATAGTCGGTTCACGTCGAGGTTTTGGAGAGCTTTGCATCAAGAGTTGGGTACGCGAGTAAATTTAAGCACGGCATATCACCCACAAACGGACGGACAAAGTGAAAGGACCATTCAAACGCTTGAAGACATGCTTAGATCATGTGTGATCGATTTCGGCGGAAATTGGGATACCCACCTACCTTTGGTGGAATTTGCGTACAACAACAGTTATCATTCCAGTCTGGGAATGGCACCTTTTGAAGCTTTGTATGGACGGAAGTGTAGAACCCCCGTATGCTGGTTAGAAACGGGGGAGAAGCAGTTTGCTGGACCAGAGTTAGTACAAGAGACAGCTGACAAGGTTAAGTCGATTCGAGAACGGTTGAAAGCGGCGCAAGATCGTCAGAAAGTTTATGCCGACAATAAAAGAAGACCGGTGGAGTTCCAAGTGGGAGATCGTGTAATGTTGAAAGTATCTCCTTGGAAGGGTTTGATCCGTTTTGGGAAGCGTGGGAAGCTAAGTCCCCGTTTCCTCGGGCCATTCACTATCCTAGAGCGTATTGGACTTCAAGCTTATAAGCTAGACTTGCCACCTGAGATGGACGGAATCCACCCAACGTTTCATGTGTGTTATTTGCGGAAGTGCCTAGCGGAGGAAGAGAGCGTCATACCGCTATCCGAGATTCGTGTGGAGGACAACCGATGCGTGGAGGAACCCGAGGCTATTTTGGAAAGGGAAACTAAGAGACTTCGCCATAAGGAAGTCGTGATGATCAAGGTACAATGGAGACACCACCGAGGCACGAACGTGACATGGGAGTCGGAAGAGGACATGAAGCGTAGATATCCTCGCATGTTCGTATAGTGTAGATTTCGAGGGCGAAATCGTTTCCAAGTTGGGGAGGATTGTAACACCCCGGATTTTAGAACTTGGTATTTGAAATTATCATGTTATGAATTATCATGTTTTGGGATTTAAACGTATCGGGGGTCTCGATCAGTTTTGGTCCTCGCGA
Source organism: Arctium lappa (assembly GCA_023525745.1). NCBI lineage: Eukaryota > Viridiplantae > Streptophyta > Magnoliopsida > Asterales > Asteraceae > Arctium > Arctium lappa. The sequence goes on from CM042049.1 coordinate 3,904,526, forward strand.
GTTAAAAATCAGAACTGGTAAATTTGGCTCAGTCGGGGCCTTCTCGGTGATAGTGCCCGCGATAGTGACGTGGTCACAATCGCGAGGGCACAATCGCTCAACTTGTACCGCGGGGTGGGGAGTCCTCGCGACTATGCCAGCGATAGTGACATAGGTCACAATCGCCGGGGCACAATCGCCCCATCTGTACCGCGGGGTGGAGAACCCTCGCGACATTGCCAGCGATAGTGACGGATGTCACAATCGCTGTGGCACAATCGCCGTCGGGCAGCAGGGGTATAAATACCTCATTTACGGGATTTCTTCATTTAGGGTTGATTTTGGGAGCTGATAGAGGGTTTCTCTCCAGCGATTTTGGTAAGGTTTCTACCCCAACTTCAACCATATCAATTAATGATCTTATGGTAGTTTTAATGGTGGAATAAATGCTTCCTTAGGTGTGATTTTGGAAGGATTTTAGCTTGCAACCACTTCTCAAGTCTCCAACTTCCCACCTACCACTTTAGGGTTTGATTTCTTGTGAGAGATCACCAAGGTGAGTGTTTCTTGACTCTTCCATTCTCATACATGTCTGATAATGTGTTGGTAATTACGTGTATTCTAGTTATTGCTTACTTGTTCATGTGGAGTTAACCTCAAACCCTATTTTGGGGGTAAAATGCAAATGGAGAGTATTAAATAGGCCATTTGGCCAAGCCATGTAGTAATGGCCAAGTAAGAGTATTGAGTTGTATGTTTGGTCATTAAATGGGAATTGATATTGATTTTAAGTCTCGACTTGAGTTGCCATTTATGGATAGACTAAAGACTCGGTTTGAGTTGAGGTCATGGATAGACTAGAGACTCGGTTTGAGTTGAGGTCATGGATAGACTAGAGACTCGGTTTGAGTTGAGGTCATGGATAGACTAGAGACTCGGTTTGAGTTGAGGTCATGGATAGACTAAAGACTCGGTTTGAGTTGAGGTCATGGATAGACTAAAGACTCGGTTTGAGTTGAGGTCATGGATAGACTAAAGACTCGGTTTGAGTTGAGGTCAGTAATAGACTAAAGATCCGATTTGGATTGAGGTCATAAGTAGGCCAAAGATCCGGTTTGGATTGAGTGCCAAATAGCTAAAGATCTTGTTTGGGTTGATGCTAGTCAAGATCCAATAACTTGGAAAAACATTATAAATTGCGTTGATGATATTGATTGTGGCATATTGATTAATGTCAGGTGAAGCACATTGGTAGAGCGCCGTGAAAATTATAATGATCTTGTATTGTGATCTCTTTTCATGATTTAATTTCCTTTATGTGTTCTCACTAGGCCTTAGCCTAACACTTGTTTCTCTGATTGTCGTGTATGACAGGAAACTCTAGTGGCGGGCATCTACGGGAATGAGTGGTCGATCGAGCGATCGAGAGCGGTCATTTTGAAAGATCTAGAGACCGGCATTTTTGGTCTATAGTCACTAGTTTGTGGAGGATAGCGACACCCGATTGTAATCTGATAGGGAAATCTAGATTATTTAGGTTGTCGTAACTTTATGCCTCGCATTAGTGAACTTGTATTTCTGATGTTTTATTCCCCTCTTTGGGTTGATACTTTGGGATGCCTTGACGGATCTTGTACTACAGGTTTCGCCAATTTACCGTCGTCTCATTGCCAAAATTTTAAGTTTTAAATCGCATCAATTTTTAGGGTGTTACATTGTTGCTGGGCATTGTTAAGTCCCATTCTTTTGATGAAATCCTTGTATAGAATTGTATAGTCTTAAGGACTGATCCCATTTATGGGAAGTTAATGAAATTGCTTTCGTCATATTGTCTGGTTTCCAGGTTTTAATTTACTCTGATTTTTGAGGTCGTTACATATATACAAAAACTGATTACAAGATAATTATTAAAATAAGATTGATCTTCAGTATCAATACCATAATTATCTTCATCTCCTATTCTTCCGCATCAATCCATCTTTATCTTCAGAAGCAGCATTAACATCCTCAACAGTATTAATCAATTGATCTTCAGCAGTACTAACTACTAGCAGTACTAACTATTCAAGCAGTATTAATTCTACTAGCAACATTAATACTCAGCAGTAGTAATCTTGATGGCCTAGCAGTAGTAATCACTTAGCAGCATGAATCATGAAGACTGAGCAGCATAAACCATACTTAGCACATTCAGACCCAACAAATCCCACCACGGCTTTGCAAGTGTCGAAATCCGTTTTTTCCGGCACTCTATCTATCTCCCGTCTAAAGTCTCTATCTACAAAAAAAAATATAAAATTTTTTAATATGCAAAAGTTTTATATAAATATACTCAACAATTTTATATAAAAAAATACCTTGAAGTTTGTACTTGATGAAAGTTTCTTTTAGCTCCACGGCGACTTTCAACATCTCATACGTCGAATTCCATCTTGTCGGACAATCCCCACACAAAAACTTCTTTGTTTCTAATCCACATTCTTTCTTACATTTCTTGAACCGGGTAATTCTTTGTGGCGAGTGTCTTATATACTTAACGGCTCTTTGTACACAATCCACACTATATGTGTGCTCCTTTAACCCGTCTTTCACGATTAAATTTAAGATATGTGCCATACACCTAACTTGAAAATTCTTACCACTTTCATACATGTTAGGTAATTCTTTTTTCAAAAACTCAACAGCCGTGTTGTTTGAAGTAGCGTTATGAAACGTCATGGTCATAACGTTCTTTATTCCCCACCGTGTATACAATCCAACAACAAAAGGCCAATGTCATCTCCCTTGTGACTATCAATTTGCCGAAAGTTTATAATCCTCTTGTGCATAACCCAACTATCGTCAATAAAGTGCGCCGTGACTACCATATATTTGATTCTCTGACACGAGGACGTCCAAGTGTCGGTAGTCAAATGTATACTATTATTTGGGTTACTTAAGTACGCATACAACTTGTTTCTTTCTTCAATATAATACTTCCCCACATTCCTACTAACCGTATACCGTGAAGGCAAAGTAACCCTTCCATTAAGCGCATTCGTGTATTCGACAAAAGCTTCGTTTTCAACAAATTTAAATGGTAGCTCTCCTACTACAAATAAGTTTAACAAAGCTTTTTTAATCCTAACATCATCGTGTTTCCATGTTCCCACACTACCCTCCCCGCAACTTTCTTTCTTGAATTGCAAAATATTTTGATTCTTTTTGTTTTCCGGATTTTCTTTGCATCTAGGGAAATGTGTTTTTAAACTAGATGTGCCGTTACGATTCGGATCGACTTTAAGATTAGTAGAGCAATACTTACATTTCCCATAGATTCTTTTTACCCCATCATTCTCTTCTACTAAGTTCTCTTCAAAATGATTCCAAACTTCGGACCGCTTCTTCCCGGATTTTGTCGGTCGTTTTCTTTTCCTTGTTTTTGCTACATTCTCTTTCTTTTCCTTGTCGGAAGCGTCATCAATATTCACCATAGGGGTATCATCAATATAATCTTCCTCACCCTAAAAGACAAGCAACAAAACTAGTTTTTTTAAAAATTATTCAAGTTTAGATTATAAAAACACAAAAGTTTCAAGACTTACTTGTGTTTCTTCCATGGAGGAGTTGACCCTATTATCCATTCACCTTTGAATCAATATATAAATAAACAAAGAAATCAATATATAAATAAATAAATAAATAAATGTTTCATTGAAGAAATTAATAAAGAAATCAATATAAAATAAAACAAATCAATATATAAATCAATATAAAATACAAACCCTTGATTTCAACTTGGAGTCCAAGTCTATGTACCCTTTTTGAACGTTGGAGCGCAATATTTCAAAATTGCTTCCAATGCTTAAAACACCCAGTAATGCTCAAAGTTTGAAGAATCAATTAATCAAAGCAGCAGCTAGCTTGATGGGAAAGGAATCGGTATTCAGTATTATCATTTAGAAGGGAAAGGAATCAATATGGGAAATGAATCAATATTATGATTTAGAAGAAGTCAAGAAGCCAAGAAGGAAAGTAATTAAAATGACCTTTGGTCTTACCGGGACGGTTTGGTATTAGTACCGAGTCCTGAATCCCGAATTTCCCGAATCCCGAATCAGCGACATTACAAGTACCGAGTACCGAACCGAAAAATATAATCGATACCGGTTCTGGTACGGTACCAGTACGGTTCGGTATTTTCGGTGCCGAAGCTCACCCCTACTCCACTATGTGAAAAACCTCACTCAAACTTTTTCATTACTTTTTAAAACTATTCAGGGTTCCACTATTTTAACTTTATATCATTTTTATTCTTATTTATAAAAATAAATACATTAAAAATCATACAAATACATATTTATTTATATCAAGAAAATATTATTAATTTAATTATGTATTTATTTTACATAATTTTTTTAAATATTTTAATACAATATATATTATATATAATTTTTTATTATTGTAAATAGGATTACTTTAAATATAATAATAAATATATTAATAAATAAAACTGGTTAATAAATAAAACTGATTAAATACGAAACATTTATAAAATTCTATAAAGTTAAAACTGATTAAATACGAAAAAGTTACGAAAAAGCAGGTCGTGCAGTTACGACCTATGACGAAAACCTCACGAAAAACCTCAATTGAAAAACCTCTCCACTATGTGAAAAACCTCAAAAGGAGGTTTTTTGCTTTTTGAAAAAGCTCCCAAAAACCTCTCAACGAGCACACTGTGGATGCTCTAAGCTGTTTAAAATGCGTTGGCAAAAATTCAATATAAGTCAAAGCAAAGAATCTATAGTCAGGAAACAGTTTGACTAGCCAACATCAAAAACAGATTAACATAACATGCACTTGATCTTTAAACCGATGATTATATTCTCAACAAAAAGATCACAATTAGTGTAGAAAACCCCAAGAGAATAGATTTGAAATTAACACTTGAAAATTCAATCAAATATAGTGAAGAAAATCTCCAGAGAAATTAATTACTGAAGATTCAATGGAATTACGATCTAGAACACAAAATCAGATTCGGTAACACTAATTAACAACAACAAAAAAACTAATTCCAATCATATACGTTGAGTCAATTGAAAAGCATCCCAAATGATCAGGCGACGAAGATCCTCCTCCAGCCGTCCCCCTTCGTCTGTTTCTTAAAACTCTCACCCTGGCCATCGATTTCATCGTTGTTATCTTGAAGAGCGTCATAAAATATTCCATTAGCTTCTTCCGCCTCATACAGTCACTGATGTTTAAGAATATCAAAACAAAATTGCTAACAAAATATATAAATCAAAATCAGTTAGAGTCATTACCATGTTTGAGAACAACAACAGATGGTCGATCTTAGTTTGGAGGCGAAGACGTGGGATAGGGGAGACATGGGAGGCGAGGGGAGGAGAGACACTCCGGTTAGATGGAGAGGCGAGAGAGACAACTATTTAAGGCTTCATTAAGGTTTTATCTGAAAATTTTGGGAGATAACAAGGGAAATTTAGGGGGAAATAAGAAGTGGGAAAATTTGGAGGAAATAATAAGGGGGAAATGTATATATCTAACTAAATATATGTATTTATTGATATAAAATGTAAAAAGATTTAAATAGAAGGATATATTATTTTAAATAATAAAAATTTTCAATTAATGTTTTAATTTAATGTATGAATTAAGTAGTTCGGTTTTTATTGAATTTCATATTACTATCCAAGAAATAGACCGATGTAACTATGTCTTTGATGAAAAAAAATATCATATAAAACCGATTAAAGACCAATAGAATCAATTAAGACCCCAATAAAACCGATTAAAACATAATAGAACTCATTAAAGCCAAATAAAATCGAATAGATCCATCCACCGGGAAAAAAGGGGGTAGGGGCGAATTTAGATGATTCAAGCTTTTTGGAGATTTTTAATTGTTTTTTAGATAATGTTGAAAAGATATAAATATTTGTTAAAAGTTTATTTAAGACAATATATTCTATATAATAGATATATTAGTTTAAATAATATGTTTTTTTTGTATGTGTTATATGTACACATGTGTATATGTTATGTACTACATATACACATTCACACACACACACACACACACATATATAGGGTTGAATTCTTTTGTTAACCATAGTTTTGTTGTTAACTTTGTAAACTGATCTAAACCCTTCATCTTAACATTGAATGGTTGAGATTAAAAGTAAATTTCTAATTAATAAAAGGGGCTTTATTTCTTAAATGGTCAAGTGAACAACAATGGTTATGGGTAATTTGGGAAATTAAATCTCCCATCGTTTTAAATGCTATTAAATGTCTCATTAATTGTTCCATTGAACAACAATAGTAACTGAAATGAACAATGAGGAATTAAATCTCCCATTGTTCAAATTCACATCATGAACATTCATGAACACCTACAAATAGGTTCATTGTTGTTGAACACACCTTCAAAACAGTTATATTACATCTAAATCAAAACAGTTAAAACTCCCATTGTTTCAAATGCACATGATGAACATTCATGAACACCTACAAATATATTCATTGTTGAACACACCTTCAAAACAATTACATTATAGCTAAATATGAACTTTTTTTTAGTTGAACGTATATGAACACCTACAAATATGTTCATTGTTGAACACACCTTCAAAACAGTTACATTACATCTGAATCAATCAGTAAAAGGTTAACCAAAAAAAGAATAACAACAAACTTAACACAATATTTATATGTTCAATTCAGTAAATGTTCATATGATTTTAACATTAGTTTGAAAATGGAAATTTTTTTGAAATCATAACCTACGCTTGAATATTTATTCTTGTAACCCCCAAATAAATAAATAAAATATTTGCTAATTAAAAAAATTGACCTTTCTACCATTTAGCATTAAATGTTAAAACAAACAAAACAACAATCAAAGATGGATTTCTATTGGTTGGAAATGGTTCATAAAGTTAACAACAAATTGTTGGTTGACAAATGATCCTTGCTATATATATATATAACACATATACATATACAGATCATATGTGGCTACCAAACAACACATAAACATTGTCTATACATTCACATAAACACATGCATATAAACAAATATACAACACATATATACACATGCATATAAACCTATATACAACACATAGACACAATAATATATACGTAGATTCAATTACCGTTATCAACAAACACACACATCATGTATACAAATATATAACACGGACCGAATGATACATAAAACACATACCCAACTATACATATAACACATACAAATGAAAAAACAAGAAAAAAAACCCAATCCCTCGCTAATTAGTGAGGGACACGAGGCATCCGTCGCTAATTAGCGAGGGATTAACGAGGGATTGAGTTTTTTTCTTGTTTTTTCATTTGTATGTGTTATGTGTTCACATGTGTATGTGTTATGTGTATGTGTTATGTACTATATATGTACATTCACACACACACACACACATACACACACACACATATACACATTGTTAACCCAGTTTAATCTAGTCGATAATTAACACACAAACACAATAATATCAAGAGATATAAAGATCAGAATAACATACCAATCCCTTGAATAAACAGTTAAAACCTTGTGTGTTCTTGATACCCTTGAATACAGAGAATACGTACGGCTACCTTTCTCTCTAAATTATGAATATGAAATTAAAGAGAGGATTAACCTAAAACTAAACTAATGAAAACATTAAATACCTAGGCCTAATGCCTAATGGGCTTTGCTAAATGCTAAGCGGGTTTGAGGCTCAATAACTAATAACTATTAGCTTATTACACAATAAACCCTCTAACTTTAACTATCAAACAAATACCGTTTAGACCCTTTAATCTTGAATACAATTATTTGATCCAACATTCTCCCCTTTTGGATTCAAGATTAAAAAAAGTTTGACAATAATCTTCAGGTCTTCACTTTTCTTCTCTTTTCTTCAGATATGACGTTGATAGCTTCAAAACTTCAAAACTTGATATCTTTGAAATCTTCAGTCAATAATTCTATTCTTCTTGTATCCTTCCTTGTTGATTATTCTCCCCCTTTTTGATGAGTGGTGAAAATCATCATCATCAAAACTTGTCAAAACAATCTTCCCCTTTGAGTATGATCACCAGTAAGCACTGTCTTCATGTAACGAGCCATGTGTGAAATAAGAGCAGTCTCTCCAAATGGAGAAAGTGATTATTTCAATCTTTTTAGATTAAAATAGAAAGTAGTAACCATTCGAATCTTTTCAAATTCAAACAGTTAATAGGTGTAACCCTGAATCAACAAATGACTCAGTTAGAATGTCTGTGAATGACACAAAGTCACTGAGTAACACAAAGTTACTATATAAGGAGCTGGTTTGATGTTGGCTCCCCAGGTCTTCCATTCAATCATCGAATAACACATGGTTACCTATGAACGTTCTGACAGAAAACAAATTTCTTTGTGCTCGTGCATGTGTATGAAAAAATTAAGCACATATGATTGCTTTTCATTTTAGGCTCAAAGTATGTAAACTTGTTGAGACAACAACAAATTATACAAAGACTCAATGTGCATGAGAAAGGGTTCGAAGGTGGGGTAACTTTCCTTCTTTTTCAATATTAGTATCTTCCAAATGAAGAACCAATAGCATATGTGCTGCTTCCCCAGAAAATGTGAAACATTTTCTTTTTGAGAAAAGAATGAGTAGCTGGTGGGGTTAATGCAAGAGATGGCATGGGCTAGTTGCCTATTTCAATGATGGTCGCCAAAGAATGTGAACCAATCAGTAGATGTGGCTTCCCGACTCAGAAAGAAGTTTGGTGCAGAGTTTATTATTCTTTTACTCTGTTCTCTCACCCTCTTTCTTTTAATGCTCACTTCTAACCAATCTTTATTTTCCATTTTATCTCTTCACACACCATCACTCAATTCTTTTGACTCCTCTCCCCTCAATCACTCTGGGAATACTTCCTGGGTAGGAGACACTGGTTAATGTGAATCCATGGAAGTTATGTTAAGCTCACACACTGAATCCCTTGTTTCCTAAAATAACATGTTGTTCAACAGTCTTTTGGACATGTAAGCACAAAGGAATACAGTTACACATGAAGAATAAAATATTGGAGAAGTCAAAACAGTTGTGTTTGACGATGCAATTCTCCCCCTCAAACTAAAAGAGTTTGACAATCAAGCGCTAAGGAGTTTTTCTATTAAGCTCTTTTGACATTTAAGCTCCCCCTCAACTGAAGATTTTTTTTTCAGAATAAAACAATATGAACAGAAAGCAAAAAGATAAAGCACTGAAGGGCGGGTTCTAATACGAAGTGATTAGAAGCCATACTCCGTTGAGGTACGGGTTCTAAGCTGATTTACTTAGAAGCCTTTGTTCTTTCTCCTCCTTAAACCTTGGGTGCCTGCAACACAGATTTAGCTTTTGGTACCCACTGGTATTTGGGTCCTAATGGGTTAGTTGCAGTTCTAATGGGAGATATGAAGTAAGAACCATACCAATTATTCACATAATCTTTTCTTACAAAATCATTTGAGCCACAGTAGGAACAACTAATTTTCTTTTGTGCTAACCTGATCAATTGATGGATTGTGTAAACCAGATCAGGTTTGCCAAAAGTTTTACCTTTTGTAGCATAGTTCCATTTAGCATTTGATGTATACACAAATGATTCTTCTTTCTTCTTCTCCTCCGAGGATCCTTTAACTCTCCAGATCCAGTTTCCTCTTTCTTTCTCATCATCCCTTCTCCAGAAGCTTTTCTTTTGAGACTTAGTCTTCTTGAAGTTACCTGAACCATCAACATTTTTGTCATAGAAAAGGTTAGAAGGACGAATCTGATCAGTAGATTTATAAGTAAGACAATCATCTAAATCATAGAAAGGATTATAGAAAACATTTGAAAAATGTGAACTTGAAGCTATTTTTAATGAACTATCTGAATCAGCTAGATCATCTCTTGGTGATTGAGCTATTGACTCTAGAGTCTTGTGCTCAGTCATCTTCACCTTGAATACGATCTCTTCAAGTTCCTTTATCTTTGAAGACAAACTGTTTCTTTCCTTTTCAATCAGATCAAACTTCTTATGCAACTCAGATTTTGCATTCTTCTCCTTCATGATGTTTGTTGACAATTCAGATAGCTTTCCTGTCAGCTTGGCTATCTCGGTCTCAAATATTTTCTTTTCTTCAGAAAAGTCTTTATTTATATCCTTCAGCTCAACTTTCTTCTTCTCATTCTCAGCCTTTTCTCTTTCAAGAATGATAACCTTCTCAAAGTCTGAAACTTGTTGAGAAAGCTTAACACATCTAAGCTCTAAAGATTTCTTCTCTTCAAAGGCTTTTCTGGAGAAATCAGAGAATTTCTTGGCAAAGTCTTTTCTTTTTTTCTCAATCTTCAGTATTTCATCTTGAGCTATTGTATTGTCTCTTTCTTGGGTTGCCTTTTCTTTCAGCTTATTAATCTCAACCTCAAGACTGAGAACTTTATCTTTAAGTTTATCTCTTTCCGCAAAGACTTGAGAATTTATCTGTCTTAGTCCTTTACTATTATCATTTGCAACACTTGTACTCCTTCTAAGCTCCTCAAGCTCTCTTTGCATTGCATCCTTCTTTGACCATGTAGAGCTGGATTCAGATCTTTTCAACTTTGCTTGAAGATCTAATATCTCTTTTTCTTTAGACTCAATTATTCCTGCAAAGTCAATTTTAGAATCAAAATCTTTTGAATTTTCTTTTAAAACATTGATCTGAGAAAGAAGAGATGAGTTCTGAATCTGTAAAGCCTTGTTTTCAGCTTTAAGAGGTGATATCTCGGATTTGAGCATTTTTTCCTCTTTGTCATACTCAGAAATCATGCATTCAGATATTGATAACTGTCCAGCAAGACATTTAGTCTTTGCTTTTACTTCAGAAAGAGTCATGTTGTTAAAATCAAGGCTGTAACCTTCAGACATCTTTAGCTGTATGGTTAGAAATCGAGCTAATCTGTACCAAAACAACCAACTAGATGAAATCGTTAGAATCAAGAAAAAAAAACCACACTAAAATTTTTTCAGAAAAATAAATTTCCAAAAATAATTAAATGCAGTCCTCTCAATCAGTAGATAAAATCAAACAGAGTAATATTGAAAATAAGAAAATTTTGATCACGAACAGAACTTTGTCCCCCTTCGCAGGCTTAGCACGGGGGTCCCGCTATTATGCTCGACCGGTAATGTAAAGACCGGTATTATGCTCGACCGGTAAAAGACTAAGACCGGAACCAAAATGGACCGATATTCCTTTCGATCGATAATGTGATAGGACTGATACTATGCTTTGACCGGTATTGGTCTTCGACCGATACAAAGGTATGGACCGATATAACTATTCAACCGGTATTCTATTAGACCGATAAACTATATTCGATCGGTAAGGTGAATTCAACCGATAGAGTGTGATAGACCGGTATAGGCTTTGACCGATAGGATGAACTGATCGAAAAACTTCTTAGACCGATAGAAAGATTTGACCGACAAAGGGTTTGACCGATAGACTATGTTAGACCGGTATGTTCTTGACCAACCCAGAAAGTCGATAAGCAACCCAGAAAAATTACCCAGAAATCACACAGAAACACAGAAATTGATGCAAAAACCAGACTTTTGTACTCAGAAACATGTATCGAACACAACCCAATCAATAACAAAGATTAAAACCAACGTTCATGCATTCAATATAAAGAACACAGTGTCGACTCCTCTTTGAACCCAGAAAACTCAAAATCACAAATTCAATCACTTGATACTTTCTAATGCAATTAATCAATCAGATAGTGTTCAATAACGCAAAACACACCTAATCAGATCAATCTTAAACATAAACTCACATAGATTCATGAAATCAGATGAACAGAGATTTTTTTTTTCGATGAACAGTAACTTCGATGAATAGTAAAATCAAAAACAATTTTGATTCTTTTGGCTCTGATACCACTTGTTAACCCAGTTTAATCTAGTCGATAATTAACACACAAACACAATAATATCAAGAGATATAAAGATCAGAATAACATACCAATCTTTTGAATAAACAGTTAAAACCTTGTGTGTTCTTGATACCCTTGAATATAGAGAATACGTACGGCTACCTTTCTCTCTAAATTATGAATATAAAATTAATGAGAGGATTAACCTAAAACTAAACTAATGAAAACATTAAATACCCAGGCCTAATGCCTAATGGGCTTTGCTAAATGCTAAGCGGGCTTGAGGCCCAATAACTAATAACTATTAGCTTATTACACAATAAACCCTCTAACTTTAACTATCAAACAAATACAGTTTAGACCCTTTAATCTTGAATACAATTATTTGATCCAACACACATCATATGTGGCTACCAAACAAAACATAAACATTGTCTATACATTCACATATACACATGCATATAAACCTATATATATACAACATATACACATGCATATAAACCTATACACAACACATATACACAATAATATATACGTAGATTCAATTGCCGTTATCAACACACATACACATCATGTATACATATATATAACACAGAAACGAAAGATACATAAAACACATACACAACTATACATATAACAGATACACATATATATGGCTATATACAACTCATACAAATGAGAAAACAAGAAAAAAAAAACCAATCCGTCGCTAATCCCTCACTAATTAGCGATGGATGCCAACAATCTCTCGCTAATCCCTCGCTAATTAGTGAAGGATTAGCGAGGGATTGTGTTTGTGGTCAATCCCTCGCTAATCCCTCACTAATTTAGCGAGAGATTAGTGAGGGATTGACCACAAACACAATCGCTCGCTAATACCTCACTAATTAGCAGGGGATTAGCGAGAGATTGACCACAAACTCATTCCATCGCTATTCCCTCACTAATTAGCGAGGGATTGACCACAAAACCAATCCCTCACTAATCCGTCGCTAATTAGCGAGGGATTAGTGACAAAATGAGTTTGTAGTCAATCCGTCACTAATCCCTCGCTAATTAGTGAGGGATTTTTCCCTCCCTAATTTTCGTCGCTAATACCCAGTATTCTTGTATATGTTATAACCTAAACAAGAAAATGCACAAGGAATTCCAGTGCACATTGTAGCACATATTGGCAAAAAATAAATTGCATGGTGTTGAATGGATCAGAATCTTTTAGAAAATGTATTCCTATTTGAAGAGGCATGACTTTTTTTTAAGCTTAGGATAATGAATAGAAGTTAAGATAAGTTTGGAAGTTTGGATTTAAACTCTGGCTTATTTTTGCTTTATACGGTTTACCTGGAATTGGATAGAGAGGGCTCTAACTTTGATCATACAGGAAATATGTATTGCAAATTCATGGTTTGAATTACTCTCTATTGTCAAGTACGTTAAAGATTTCTCAATAGATCATTGCACATTATTTTCAACTTATAAATCACCCTTTAAATTTTATGATAATGTTAATTGTCTCAAGGTCTTCTGTGTACTACTTGTGCTTGTAGGATATTGTATTGGCAAAATGAGACTTCATTGTGTAGTTCATAAGGTGCTCAAAGTTTTCGGTGTTTTTCTGCTAATAACCTTTATACAGTTTCTCGTTCAATGGTTGCGTCCCTAATTAGTTTTGTAATTTAAATTTGAGAACCCTAGGAATATCGTGATAGAAAAAGAATGGAAAATGGAGGGATAGGATGACCTAATCGAAATGGTCCATTGCCATTCTGGCAATTGGTTAACTTATAGTGATCTACCATACTCTGAGCTACTGTTTATGTTCTTGAGCTTTTTTAAGGATGGAAAGAGAAAACATGTTTATACCTTTGGACAAGTTGTATATTGCATGATTATTAGAATGAAACCTTGGTCACAGGTCACCCCTTTTTATATTTGTTATTTGGTTCTAGCACTTGCACAGTTTTTTTATTGTAATTGTGTGTGTTTATAGTAGGTCATTTATCATATATGAGAACTTGGAACGGTTGTGGAGTTTATTTTGTTGTAGAGATATATGGTCTCTTTTTTGAATTGATTCTTCCCTTTTATAACTTAATTGCCAAAACTACCTTCTCTTTTATCTTGACATCACAAACACAGAGACCAAAAGCGATACTTGAAGCTCTGCTAAGCACCAACATTTCTTGATTTATATTTATATTTATTTTTGTTTTTTCAGTGAAGGGCTGTTGATTTTGTGAAGGAATTAGATGATGAAATCATGGGCTCACATATGAAGTATATGATGGCAAATGAGGACCAACCACCTAATCACTACCAATTGAGTACAACTCAGGTAACTACCAAATTACATTAGTTTCCAATTAGGTGCATATTTCTATTCGAAGCTATTCTTCCCCCGATAAAGATGGATATTTCTATGGTGCATATTTCTACTGCATATTTATAGGGGGTTATTATGGTTGTTAGATTGTTTTACACCAACAATTGTTTTTTTGGTGATTGATTTTCTATTGATATTCTCACGGATTGAATGTCAAACAAGTGTACATGCTTATCAGCAGGTAATCCTCTTATCTTTTGTGTGTCCTTACATGATTATTAAATTGTTAGTGACAAGGACCACATGGAGATTATAATCTTGTGTTCATTCTTTCTTCATCATGACTCAGGTTCACATGAGTGACGAAGGCGATCTTTCTGGAATTCTCGACTACAGAGCTTTGAGGAGATGATAGCTAGATTATCCCCCCCCCCTTCTAGTTAGTTATTGTTATGCACCAACATTGATTTTTTTGATTGAATATCAATTTTAGAAAATTGAACTCGTTATTTAATATGTATTTTATATATGTGATACAATGTGAAGGAACAATAAATATAAAATAAATATTAAAAAAAATCAAATATTAGCGATGTATTAGTGACGGAAATCTGTCGCTAAATAATGAATAAGGGCCCTCACTAATCCGTCGTTGATAAGAGCCCTCACTAATCCGTCGCTATAAGGGCCTTCGCTAATCCGTCGCTAATAAGGGCCCTCGCTAATAAGGGTCCTCGCTAATCCGTCACTGATACTCATCCTTCGTTAATCCATCGCTGATACAGGTCCCTCGGTAATTTGTCGTTGATGTCCGTCGCTGATCCGTCACTAATAGCATCAATTATGCCTATTTGAGCCACAAACTATCAGCAACGGATTCGAGCTTTAGCTAGGGATTAGCGACGAATTTTCCCTCGCTAATAGTGGTCATTTTTGTAGTGATAGTAAGCTCCCATATGATCATATTTGCACTTACTGATTTCATATGTAAGCTTGTTAATGTCTTTTTTTTTTACTAAAGAACAAACCGAAAACTCTTTCTTTTCTGCTATGATAGCAATCACAAAATCTTGATTTTGAATTTCAACGGGCTAGGAGATATACTATTTCGACAACACAAGACATAAAGTGATTTGATTAGGGTTGGAACAATAATAAGGAAGATAACTTAGCTACGATACTATGTTAGAACTAAGGTCGACCGTTAGGGAAACTAAAGCAGGAGGCTAAAACGAATGCTTTCAGTATGCTAGCGTTGGAGAAGATGATCATCGAAACTTGAATATTGAAGCCGAAATTTGGACACGATCATCAATGGTTCATTGTATATGAAAAGCCGAATATACAATGAAACAAACCTAGCACAATATTTACATAAAACACCTTGAATTAACGGAGAATACAAAATAGAGCCAAAGTGTATATTCTTACAAATTTCAATAGACTATAAACAAATATATGACAAGAAAGTAGAATGACTGTTTCGATCATCATGTATGTAAGAATTTAAAAAAAAAAAAAAATCATAAAGAAATCATTGGGTCATTTCAATTGAAAACGTATGTTTGTTACAACAAATCGATAGCCCATATAGCATGAACCTTATTTGCGTGCATTCAAATATAGTTTTAGTTTTTAATTCAAAACTTCATTATGATTTAAACTTTTAGATTAATTTAAAAATGAAGATTTAATTTACTTTAGTTTTAGTAATAAAAAGTTTTCCTGAAAATATAATGATGAAATATTCTGTATGACTCAATTATTATTTAGTATTTAAACGTATTTATCAATCGGTTGTAATTATTTTTATAAAGTTTAAAGAGCTCTCTCTCTCTATATATATAATAATTAATAACCTTTAAAGTTAACATATCATGAATTAATAAGTCATATCTTATGTTTCATAAGTTGTTCCCTAAACACTTTATAATATAATATATATAAGTAATATTTAATACTTAATAAGTTGTTTTAAAAAGTACCTAAACGCTTTATAATATAGTATAGATATAGATATAGATAACCGCAATGGCTTCACTTCATAGAATCATGGAGTTGGATCTTCATGGCCTGTGGAATGTGTAATGCATGCAACAACTTCATCATTTGGTAGATCTAGAGGACTTGGATCTAATGAAGCATATGCAAGAAGTTCTGGGTTGCTTTGTAGAATCTCCATCTCTTTTTCATCCAAATTCACCCATGCTTCTATTCCTTCACCACATTTTGTGTCCATTAGATTGATAATATTCAAGAACACTGGGCTACCAACGCCTATAACACCAGTCATCCAACTCGGTTTTCCCCAACCAAAATCAATATCGTAGAAACCCATCTTGCACCAACTTGTAAAATTGAAGACATCAATGGTCTCTTCGGAGCTAATTTCTCCAGTTTCTTTCATAGAGTCTTGCATTGCAATATACCCTTTATCACCTTGTGCTTTGTTCACAAACTCGATGTCAACTTTAGAAATACATTCGCGCACCCTTTTCGCCAAACCATCCAATGTAGTCTCGTTGTTAGCTCGACACTCTGCAGTTGCAAACCAAATCACGTTACCGATTAAGTCTTTTGATAAGGTAGATGCGAGTTTTCTACGAAGGTTCACTGTGTGGTTTATGCGAGAATGCTTCTGGAAACCACAAGTTTCTTTGGATGCTGCCATAGCACACTTCCATAACAAAGCAGTTACCACCTCAACACGTGTAGGGTTTTGCACTCCATTTCTGGTTGCTTCGGCTTTTAGTGTGGAGATGGCATCAGAATCAAATACAAATCTTTTTGTGCTACACGTCCCTTCCTTTAACCACGAGACACACACAGCCATTGATGCTTCTCTTAGCCACAAGTCTTTTGCAGGGAAGAAAGTAGGTGCATTTAAGTTTGGATACACGACTTCTTTAGCTCCACAAGCCATATTGGTCCATCCTTTTAGAAAAGTGTAGAGTGCAGCCGCATCAACAATCTTGTGTGACATACACAAACCTATAGCGATCCCACCACATTCGAAAATGTTAACTTGAACATTTGTTACACGAGCACCCACACCAGACGTCTCGAAAGTAGGTCTAAACGGCAACAAGGTATCGGTCAACTTGAGGTCAGGATGACGCAGAAACTCGTCGAGACGAAGACGGACCAAAGCTAAGGCATAATACGCACCAACATCGTTACAATCAATAGAAAGATCATCTTTGATCGTTCCAGCAAGTGGGTAAAACTGAGTCAGGGTTTTAGATAGAGATTCTTTTAAAGATAATGACTTTTCTTGGGCTTGGAGGATGTTATCTCCATTGCGATTTGGGTAGTAGAAGATGACTGGTAAATAAGGATTCAATACAAGCTGATCTAAAAGCGAAAGCTTGAATATTTTCAATTGGTGTGGTGTTGGTGAAGATGGCTTGATGCTCTCTTTGGAAATAACTTCAACTTCCATAGCATAAATTATGGTTCTAGCTAGTCTAGTATAGTAGGATATCGCAAAAGATATGTAACTCCAAAGGCCCTTTTATAAGATGAATTGGGGTTAAGGTTTGTTCATACAACAACCCTATATAATTATTTTAATATTCCCATTTAATAAGTTGGCGTTTGTAGAAGGTTAATTTGATGACACTTCCGAAACTTCTATTTTTCTATATATTCAATTTGTCATGCTTAATGTAGTTAACCATATCGTATAATAATTTAATAACATTTATTTTTCATAAAACATTTTTTGTCACACTCTATAATTCCCATGAAGTTATTAGGACATCGTCACATATATTACAGGCAGGGTCGTTCCTAAGGATTTTGATACCCTGTGCGAGATACTAAAAAAATGCCCCTAAGCGTTTTTAAGTAGATGAAACGACAAAATCATCAACTAATTCTTCAACTGAACTTTCAATATTGTCAACAAACTCATTGAGATTTTCAGGCACATTTTTGGGCACATTTTCAGACCTAACAAAATATCTATTTAATAATCCCTGTAAAGATTGAGCAATTTCTTGTTTTTTTTTTTTACTTTTTCTATTTTGTTCACCAAGGTGATCTAGGAAACATGTTTATTACTAGTCGAGTATAGAAGGATAAAACCTGGATTAATATCGTGCTTCGTTCCTTTCTAGTAACCACACAAGAGTTTCTAAAACTAGGGTTTAATTATCAATTATCAGTAAACCACACAAAAATTGGAAATTGGAAATTAATACAATGAATTTAGAGTTTAGAAACAAAAATTATACCTGGGACAGTGGGACTTGGGAAGAAAATCAAGAAGCAACTCAACAAGAAATAACAATCTTCTAGTGTTCCACAGAAGCACAACTGCACAGATTGGGAAGAACCGAAGAAGTGAAGAACCGACAATGAAATATTGAGAACTAAAGCACATAAGTCAGAACTAACAGAAGAAATCCACTTGAGATTTGAGAAACAACGAAAGATTGAGAGTTGCCTTTGCTAAATGCCTAAATTGGTCGCATAGGTGAGATTGTGATGTGAATCGGTAGTATATCTCGTATATATAGTCACCAACGGCCGACAACAAGCATCGGCCCATACATCGTCGGCCTAACGACCCTGATCCTGTGCCTCTGGAAGTGGAACGCCGTATTGAAAATCGGAAGAGTCGTTGTCGATCGACGCTAGAAGGCAAAAGTTTAAGAACGTTATTTACTTTTTTTTTCATTCTCTAATAAACAAATATGGGCTTTGATTTTTGATATGGGCTTTGAATTTTGATATTAAAAATACAAACCTACCAATAACCAAATATGGACTTTGATTTTTTTTTGAGCCCAAACCCAAATTATTAAACCTATACTACTGATATATTAAAATTTGATGCCCCTATCGGCTTTGCACGACCCTAGGGTCGGGCCTGATTACAGGACACAAATAGCGTAGGCAAATCTCAATCATATACATAGAAGATTAAATGAAATTATGTACCCAACCCTCAACAAATTAAGTAAACAACGTCGATTATGTTTGACATGCTCTAAGTTTCATTACATAATGGTACTCTATAAATGTAAACAACCATAATGTTCACAATGGCAATAACACAGTACAAACTATGGACTATGTCTGTATTCATCTAGACTTTCTCATTTCCTTTGTCGTTATCGACCTTGGTTTCCTTTGAGATATATGTCACTAGTCAGCTAATAAACTTAGTGAATCTCTTATTTTTCATATAGAAACATTTCGAAACATGACATGTAAAATTACGGCATCAACAATACCAAATTGTCTATCTTTCATTCAAAGCATGGCAACATACAAACCAACAATAATTACGAGAACCATTTTCATAAAGCAATTATCATAATCTATTACATCACTTGCATGCATGCCACATACTTTTTTTCATGAGATCTCACACTTGATTATGATATGGTGTTGGACACCTTACATACATTTGTGTTCAACTCATTCAACTTTTGACTTAGCTGACTTCCGATGTAACTTCCAAGTAGCTTTTAAAAAAAATGACTTATGCACTAATTTTTTTAAATAAAAAGGATAACATGCCCGAAATGTCTCTAAACTAACAGCACTCCAAGTAACGGTGTTAGGGCTATGGACCATTATTAAAGCAAAATGCATAGCATGGTGACTATTTCTAGACTTTTGCTAGTTGGCTTAGTATTGCATTGAAAAGTGGTAGTTGCTTCTTCACTCTTCAAGTAGCAGAAGAAGCTTTCGGTCAAGTTAGAAATAGGGTTTGAGAAAAGTTTTGTTAGTGTTCCATTTTTTAGGATGCTTTTTCGTTAAACAGAATTGCAAGAATGAGAGGGCAGATATGATAGAGTTGTAGTCTAAGACCACCACCCATATTATGGAGGATCTGTATCTACCTCATGAGCCAGATGATTGCCTTCGCAAAATGCTGGAGGATATAAAGGGGACCCTAGTTGTCTAAACGGGGCTATTGACCCATATCTAACCAAATGATAGCTACTTAGTTGAAAGCTATCTTAGAATAAGGAGAAAAATATTGAAAAAATTGTTCAAACCTATACCTAAATTTATGCATATGGACCACTTTCAAATTCTTTTTGTAAACCACAAGGACCAAAAATTGGAGATTATTTTTCATATATATAGTTTATAAAGTTGTATTACTATATTTATAATTTCAAAGAGTAAGTTATCAAATTTGGTCCCTGTGCTTTGACGATTATTACGAATTTGGCCCTGAACTTCATTTATCACATAAAAACCTTGAGGATGATTTTCTTTTTGTTTTGAAATTGGTTCTTGACCCTAACGCCCATCCACTCACTCTGTTAAATGAGCCTGCGTGCACATCAAACAAAGTATTTTCTGTTGTAGAACAAACAATATAGAGATAATCAAAAGGTCACCAATTCTCATTAACAATGAACTCTTTAAATAGGGATGAGTTTACAACGAAAAGGAAACATACAATATGGTAACTCTTAATACTTAGAAATTATTTCTTCAATCACTTCCTTTTTTGATGAGGCACAATATTCTTCAACACTCCCCCTTGTGCCGAGTCAAATAGGTGATGGTGCATAACTCTTGCCTCATTAAAACCTTACGTCGGGAAAACAAAACCCATTGGGAAAAATGAAAACTTTAGACGAAGGAAAGAGTACAAGGCACCACTAAACAAATTCATTAGTTTAGTATCATCCTTGATTCATACATTAATCAAAGAAGTTTAGGAAATGGGTTGGTTTAAGACTGTTGCCTCACTAAAACCTTACACCAAGGAACAAAACTCAGTGGGAAAAATAAAACCTTGGGCAAAGGAAATAGCACAACTCATCAATCGTACATGTGTAATAGACACCTTCTTTAGTCCATTACTCCCCCTGATTCATACATTAATCAAGGGAGTTTGGAAAGTCTCCGTAATCCAATATTTTCCACATGTTTCTCAAATGTGACCTTAGGTAGTGATTTGGTGAACAAATCAGCCACATTCTCCTCAGACCTCACTTGATTCACTTGAATCTTAAGGAGAGTCTGTTGTTGCTGGTTATAGAAAAACTTTGGCGATATATGCTTTGTATTGTCTCCCTTGATATATCCTACCTTCATTTGTTCAATACAAGCTGCATTATATTCATAAATGCATGTAGGATTTTTAGTGGTAGAACTTAAACCACTAGCCCCTCTGATATGTGTAATGATAGATCTTATCCATATACATTCTCGAACCGCCTCATGTAGTGTAATACTCTCAGAATGGTTCGATGAGGTAGCTACAAGGGTTTACTTGGTTGATTTCCAAGAAATCGCTGTGTTCCCAATTGTGAAAACGTATCCTATTTGGGAACGACCTTTGTGTGGGTCAGAAAGATATCTAGCGTCGGCAAAACCTACTAATATATCATTTGGGGTTTCATTATACGAGATAACATTTTCTTGGTTAATATCTTGAACAGATATGGTAACCCCAATTTTCTCTCTGTAAGGAAAGAATAAGCCCATGTCAATGGTTCCTTTTAGATATCAAAATATATTCTTGATACCATTCCAATGACGTTGCGTTGGCGTCGAGCTAAATCTAGCTAACAAGTTCACTGAGAATGAAATATCTGGTCGAGTACATTGTGCTAAGTACAATAATGCGCCTATTGCACTTAGATAGGGAATTTCAGCTCCCAACACCTCCTCGTCATCATCCTTTGGACGAAATGGATCTTTCCTTGTATCCAAGCTTCGACCGATCATGGGAGTGCTAGCCGGATGCGCTTTATCCATATTAAATCGCCTGAGCATTTTCTGGATATAAGCAGGTTGGTGGATAAGGATTCGACAAGCTCGATGTTCTAGTTCTATACCTAGACAAAATCGAGTTTTCCCAAGATCTTTCATCTCAAATTCAGATTTCAAATAGCTTGCAGTATCTCTTATTTCATCAAGAGTACCTATTATGTTCATATCATCAACATACACATCTATGATTGAAAATCCAGAACTCGTCTTCTTTATAAAAACGCACGGGCACAGTTCATCGTTCTTATATCCCTTTACAATCAAGTATTCACTCAAACGAGTATACCACATCCGTCCAGATTGTTTTAATCCGTAGAGTGAACACTTTAGTTTAATTGCAAACGCACTTCGTGGTTTACTAGAATCGGGAAGTGGAAGGCCATTGGGCACTTTCATGTATATCTTTGAATCTAGATCCTCGTAGAGATATGCAGTAACCACATCCATAAGCTGCATTTCCAGTCCTTCAGAAACTACTAGACTAATTAGATAGCGGAACGTTATTACGTCCATTACTGGGGAGTATGTCTCCTCATAGTCAATCCCAGGGCGTTGTGAGAAACCTTGCGCCACAAGGCGAGCCTTATATCTTATGACTTCATTATTCTCATTACGCTTTCTGACAAAGACCTATTTATGTCCTACAGGCTTTACACTTGGCGGGGTTAGCACTACCGGACCAAATACCTGTCTCTTTGCCAAAGAATCTAGTTCTGCCTGGATTGCTTCTTTCCATTTAGGCCAGTCTGCTCTTTGTTGACATTCTTCAACTGAGCGTGGTTCGATGTCATCGTGCTCTATGATCTCATGAGCAACAGTATATGCAAATATATCATCAATGAGTATGGATGATCTTTCCATTAACTCGCATGCATTCTCATAATTCATTGAGATTTCTTTGTTCTCTGGAATCAATATTGACTTTGGAGCGTCCTCCAGTGATGATTCATGGACATAACTATAATCAGAGACAATCTCATGAGAAAGGTTTTCGGTATTGATGATAAGTGGATCAGATTGTTCCTTACTCTCCTTTTTCTTCCGAGGATGAGTATCTATCGAACCAAGTGGCCTCCCCCTTTTCCTTTTGGGAGTCATGGCCTCAACCACACTTCCACTATGTGTGGTTGCAACACTCTTTCCAATGGTGTTGTGCCCCGATCGTTTGGGGACTTCTAACCTTGCGGGTACATTTGCAGCTGGTATATGTGATCTTGTCACTTTTGCAATATCAGTGAACGCATCAGGTATCGAGTTTGCTACGTTTTGAAGATTTAGTATTCGTTTCACTTCACTTTCACATTGTGAAGTGCGGGGATCGAAATGAGACTGAGTGAGAACATTCCATGACAATTCCTGTCGTTCCCTTGGAAAATCATTTTTCCTATCTCCCCCTAATGACGGGAAGACTGTCTCATCAAAGTGACAATCCGCAAGTCTTGCGGTAAATAGATCACCCATCAAGGGTTCTAAATAGCGGATAATTGTTGGAGATTCATATCCAACATATATACTTAATCGCCTTTAAGGACCCATTTTGGTGCGCTGTGGGGGTGCAATTGGCACATATATTGCACAACCAAATATGCGTAAATGTGAAATATCAGGCTCATATCCAGTTACCAACTAGTACGCAGAAAATGGTTAGCTAGAAGTGGGTCTAAAGCGAATAAGTAAAGTTGCATGTAATATTGCATAACCCCAGGCGGAAGTGGGTAAATTGGTACGCATAACCAATGCCCTAGCTATCATTTGTATCCTTTTGATGGTAGCTTATGCGAGACCATTTTGTGTATGCACATGGGGTACGAGATGCTCTACATCGATCCCAATAGACATGCAATAATCATCAAATGCTTGTGATGTAAATTCTCCAGCATTATCAAGTTGTATAGACTTGATGGGGTAATCAGGGTGGTGAGCCCTTAAACGTATAATTTATGCTAGAAGTTTTGCAAATGCAGCGTTTCGTGTGGACAATAGTGCGACATGCGTCCATCTTGTCGAAGCGTCAACCAGAACCATAAAATACTTGAATGGTCCGCATTCTGGATGTATAGGTCCACAAATATCACCTTGTATACGTTGTAAGAATGGAATGTTTTGCTTTGTGTCTTTAGCATAGGATGGTCTCGATCCTGTTTTAGCTAAGGAACAGGCTTTGCAAAAATTTAGGGCTTTCAAGAAGGCATATTGTGATGATGGCATTGCTTCTTTTTCTTTAGAAGTCAATGGTTGCAATTTGGTAGTTTCATGTAATCGCCCCATCTTACCTTTCATTCGAAAGAAAGGATGTCTGTGTGTATTCTTCAGCACATGTATCATCATGTCACGACCATGGTGCCCTAGGCGGTCATGCCAAAGCCTATATATGTCACTGTCCCAAATTTCATTATTGGTGACAGAATATGATTCAATAACTCGAATCGTGGTAAGATATAATCCACTAGTTTGACATGTTAATTTCTCTAATATACGTTTCCTTCCGTATTCATTAGAGGTGATATACATATATTCATTTCCATTCTCACAATGTGTTTCAATATGATAGTCGTTGGAGCGTATATCTTTGAAACTTAACAAGGTTCGGTTAGCTTTTGGAGCATAGAGTGCTTCTGTGACCATTATTTTTGTGCCATTAGGCAACAAGAAAGTGGCAATTCCTCGACCAAGTATTAAATTGGATGATCCAATCATTGTGGTCATTGAGGATTTATAAGCGGTTATTTCAGTAAATAATAGTCTATTTCTTAATATTGTGTGGGTGGTTCCACAGTCAACTAAGCACTCAAGTTCTCCTCGATACATTCCTACAAGGAACGGAGAACTTTTAATAATTTGGTTGTTTTGACGTGTTCCTTTACATCATTGGTTTGTGTAGTCAAAGATTATAAAAAAATTTCAAAACAAAATCAATAATCCACTAATTCAAACAGTAAATTAATAACCACCAATCCAAAAAGTAATCAATAATCCAAACAATAAATTAAGTTCATCAAACTTCCGGGGAAAAATAACTAGTAATGTGTAAATAACTATTGTCTTTGAAGAATATGCGAGGTAGATTAGTCAAAATCCGAGAGCTCTAGCGAAGGATCATTGTTGTTGATATGAGTGAAATCTCCAATTGTTAGGTTGACTTCTGGTTCATTATTTATTTCTTCAAGGTAGTGAGCTTCTTGTTCTTTAGACTCCATATATCTCTTGTAGGTGGTTGATACAGTGTTGCTTGCACGACAATTCTTGTACCAGTGCCCAATGATGCCACACCTGTAGCAAGGTTCAGTTCCATCTCGTGCTCTTTTGGTGGGGTCGGTCATTGGTGCTTTTCCTTTTGATTGTCCTTGATTACTTGGACCAACAGTTGTATCTTTGCGCCATGTGTTGGAAAATGCACCACGACCATTGCTGTGACCCTGACCACGACCCCGCCCATGACCCTGTCCACGACCCCGTTCACGTGATGAATAATTGCCATGTGTGTGTGATTCAGTATGTTTGGCTCCATGTACTTTGGAGTTCTTTCCACCTCTAACGCTTGCATGATTAGATTCGGGAATTTTCTTTGTCCCGACAGGTCTAGCGTTGTTATTCAAAAGAACCTCATTGTGTCTTTCAGCCACTTGCAGTAGGTTGATAAGTTTGTTAAAGGTTGTGATTCTTTTACTATCATACTCTAATCGATACTGATTCATTAGTATGATTGCAGATGTAGGAAAAGTGGAAAGTGTCTTTTGAATCATGTCGTCTTCCGTAAGTTCCTTGCCACAGAAGTTTAAACATGCTTTGAGACGCAACATTTCTTTGTTGAAATCATTTACCTTTTTGTAATTGAGTAAGCGGATTTCATTCCACTGTACGATTAGTTCAGGAAGTAAAGAGTCATGAATATTCCCGAATCTTCCTTTCAGTGCGTCCCACAGTTCTTTGGGGGTTTTCAGTTGAAGGTACGCCCACCGAAGGCTGGGATCGATATGTCGTCTCAAGAACATTAAGGCATTTGCTTGTACTTTCTTTGATGGTTTGTCTTTAGGGTCAGTAGGGGGGTTGATTGTGTAAGTGAAGTCCTTTCCAATAAAGGTAGTCTCTACATTAGATACCCATCTGTGGTATTCAAGCCCTTCTGAATCTAGGATATCAAATTCGGGACGAGTTGGTTCAGCCATCTACATAAACAAGAGATAAGGTATTTTATTTTATGGAGATTAAACTTATGAAGGTTCATTATTATGGCAATATAGGATTAAAAATTTGGTATTTTTAAACATCTCTTATGCTGATAATGTTATTTTAGTATTTCAATATCCAGATGAATCGTTAAACACTTTTGGATTTCCAGGTAGGAGGGGAATCACGATGATTACTTAAATCCTTACAAACCTTTAAGGCTATATATTTACACCCGTTTTGACAAAATCTTTTAGTGTCATGCGATCACTTTGTTTATGAAATACACTAATAACATTAAAAATTTTGTGGATTTGGCATGAGGCCAAATGTGAGATTTAATTAATACCATTATGGCACATGTATATTTGATATTTTTGGCTAGAGCCAAAAATATATGATGAATTGGAATTGTATCTTCCAAATATGATTATGATTATAATTTCGATATGTATTTTGGAAATTATAATTTAGAAAAAAACTTTTAGTAATAAAGTTTGATATTAGGAGTTATATAATTTAATGAGATTTTGGTAGGAGACCAAAATAAATTAGATATGAAGGAGTAACTCCCAAAAATAAATTTAATTATAAGTAATTGTGAGTTAAGAGGAATATATGAATATTTATGGAAGTAAATAAACTAACAAAACTTAAACAAAACCATTTAAAATAAAAGTAAATGAGTAATGTAAACCTATTACAAGAGCATGCTCAATATATTAAATGTAATAAATAATTGGAAAGAAAAGAAAAAAAAACATGAATGACAAAATTATAGAGTCCAAGGGCTAGAACTGTCAATTCAAGATTATTGTATTATTTTCTTTGAAAGGACGGAGATTGCATTTATATATATATATATTATCTATTTATTATTTTTAATAAAAAGCAACCTTTTTATTTATTTATTTTAAAATACCTGGTGACTTTATGAATATAAAAGATTATGACTAAATATGCACCATTTAAGAAACAAATTTACAATTTTAGCTTCAATGGGAAAAAAAAATACATAAATGATTTCAAAGAGTCCATCTTCTAACATATGTGTTAAATTGTATGTTTTTATCAAAATACAATTTTATAAAGATATTTTTTTTCATAGACAATGGACTGATCAACCCAGTTCGATTACAAAAGATCAATTTAAGGTACTTCAAAATTATTAGACTTGGGAGATTAAAAAACATTAATATATAAAAAAACATTAAAAAAAATAATTACTACAAAGTACAAAATAATGCGGCACAGTTAAATATTGATTTCATCATTCTCATATTATAAAAACATTAATATCAAAAACCATAAAATTTGAAGTTGATGGCTTTATGCATACATTCTTGCATATCATAAATTAATATTGACAATAAAAGCATTAACGTGTACTTAAGAACTACTTTCAGATATTTATACTAGCTTTATGTTCGATTATTTATATTCAGGAAAAAAAACTTTTCATGAACATGGCAGTGAAAAACATCATTAACATGGCAGCGAAAAACATCGATTATTATGATCATGGCAGCGGAAAAAAAAAATTTATCGTAGAGCCATAAATATGTAACAACATGAGTTTAGTCAATTACTTATGATACTAAACGAAAAAAGAAAACATCGTACCTGATTCAATTGACGCAACAATGGCGTAAACGAGCAACGTGCTGATAACGTGTTGTAGAACAAACAATATAGAGATAATCAAAAGGTCACCAATTCTCATTAACAATGAACCCTTTAAATAGGGATGAATTTACAACGAAAATGAAAGATACAATATGGTAACTCTTAATACTTAGAAATTATTTCTTCAATCACTCCATTTTTTGATGAGGCACAATATTCTTCAACATTTTCATCATTTTAGCCGGTAATTGAAACACTTATTTACAACACCAATTTGATGCCATGTATCCCATTCCCTCTCCCACACTTGAAACTTCCCTAGAGATGGAGATCAATGATTTGTTTTTCAATTTTTAGTCCCAACCTAATTTCCACCCACCAAGTCCAATAAATGTTTACACAAAGTATCACAATTACCAGGGTTAATTCTTCTTATCCCTGAATTCTGATTTTCAACTTGATTGTAAGCAAAACCAGGGTTAATTCTTCTTATTCCAGGGTTAATGATGCCCTGACCTATAAACTATCAAAATCAAGGTTGCGAGAAGGGGATCGATCGTAAGTCTAAGTCGCTTCTTCCACCTTGTCCAAATTTTGTAATTAAAAGTTGTCTTTAAAAATATTAATATAAAATCACAAAAGTAAAATACTTATCAATATTGTTCCATAAAGTTTACATCTACAAAAATTATTACAAATAATTTTGATAGCCGTCCAGATATTTTCCATATCTTTGCAATTGCTTGGTGACGATAAAAAAAAGTCTCTTTCTTGGAACTTGAGGCGCCACATCCCAAATAAAGGATGGTCCATTTTTAGTCTTCCCGATAGAGTTAGTCTCACACCTTGTCTAAGATATTGGAACATTTTCCCATAGAACGTCGTATAAATAATTCATACTTAAAAAGAAGTATTACACACACGTTTATCATATGTAAATAATTAAAAAAATAAATAAAATCATTAATTTTGTAAACAAAATAACGTACCATCCCAAAGAAGTAACTTTGATGTTATAAAAACAAGAACTTGAACTTATGATAGCTTAATGGTTTATTAGGAACCTAAATTGGAACGTAAATTTATTTTATAAAGTCTAACTTTTACAATAAAAATGCACAAAATATAAAGTTTAACTAAGGATAATTTAAGGTTGGTTTGTGGAGCTTTAACAATTAAAGATTAGTTTCTTCGAGATAGACACGACAAACAATAGAAAATAAAAGAAACAATAGAATTGGTGACGCAGAAAACCCCTTTGAAGGGAAAAAACCACGGACGATAGGAGATGTTGTCGATGCACAATAAACGTCAATAAGGGACAACGACCTTACTGATAACAATCGCTATTACAAGACGTGCATGGATAATGTAAAGCAAATGCAAATAAGCGGATGCATCGTAGATAATCGTAGCGAATGTTGTGAGAGATGTTGAGAATACTTCAGAGCAGGTTTCGTAGTGACTCCTTGTTGTAGCCTCTTCAGTCTTGCGCTTTGAATACAGTTCCGTTATATACTTATCTCTTGTAACGATTGTTTTAATGAGTTTTAATGATGGTAACTGTCAGTTTATTAATATGTCGCTTGGTCTTCGGTTATAATCTGTGTCATAAATGATCGAATCTGATGTTGATCCTGAAATAAAGAGCAAACATGACGAACGTCGGGGTTAGTAAAGGATGTCGAAAGTATAGTGTATCGTGAATAATGATGATCATAGATCGAAGATGTCACAATCGTGGATATCCTGATCGAGGATATCTTGGTCGTGGATATTATCCTCGTCAGTTGCCATTATGAAATTTTCACCAAAATAGTTTGCCCTCGAGATTTGGAATTTAAAATACTTATTTCAAATTTTAAATCTCGCTCCAAAAGTGAGGGTTATCCATAGAGTTTTGACACGTATTTTGGATTTGGGAATTGAACCGGTTACTCAGGAACCGAATCAATTACATGGTAACTGAATCGCCAAAAATTCATGATATGATGGATACGTCATGCGCGTGCTAACAACTGTTAGTGGCCACAAGCCTTTCATTCGATGGGTGAAGCGAAGAGTCATGGACAGGTGTCATCTATCGGACGGTCGACCTGACACGCCATATAAAATAACTATTCTATTTAAAATCTTTTCCTTTTTCACATCTGAGAGTTTCCACAGAGATTGAGCTTCTTGAATCCTTTCCTTTTTCTTCCAAACCTGCAAATCACATCGATTTTTCTTTAGAGGATTAGTATATATATGGTACAATTTTCTCCCCTACTTTCTGCATATGCGTCATAAGACCTTGGCTACAAAACCTAAGAATTAGGAGACCTTTAAAATCATGGTTGACTTTATGAAGTCAGACGTCCTAGAGAAGGAGGGGATTGTTAATGAACAACCTCGTTCTTCCTCAAAACAAGAGTTGTACCAGAACGCTCCTACCGATGATGTGGATGCCTAAGTTGTGGGGTCTCCTTTATGGTAAGTCTTTTTCATTTGTTTTTTTGAATAAACTCGAGTTTTTTACGTGCTAATCGCAAGTTCTGTTTAACGTTGTAGACTTTCCAGACCTCCTTGGCTTTACATGCTAAGCTAGACAAAGCTAATACCTTAGTATTCGGTGCCCTCTAGAGGACAAAAGATAAGGGAGGCGGCCAAGCAGGGGGTCGAGGTTAACACATGGAGACACCGTCTCTCGTCTGGAGGAAGAGGTGCGAGTGAAGGAGGAGCCGATGGGCCGTCTGAAGGAGGCCTTCTACAAGGTGTCCGTATCTGAGGTGGAGGTTTAGACGACTAATTCGTCCTTGGTTGTGAATGAAAAAGAGACCAAAATGCTTAACTCGGCCTTAGAGTAGTCTAACATGCGTTAACATATATTTAAATGTCTTACCATGAATAAGTTAACATGAGTTTGATAGAGATACTCACAATTAATACCTACACTAATTAAATATTCTCTCATAATGATTTGATTGTAATATCTTGTAAGTTATTGTAACACCCTAAATTTTTATCCCAATTGAAGAAGAGTGTTGAACTGGGTGAATCGGTAAAGGAAGAAACACATATGGACTACGACTATAGTGCCATGTGGTTGTGACATTTGTTACAATAGCACCAATGGTACTAAGAGTATGGTCGTCTTGGCTATAGTGACATGTAGTTGTGACATCTGTTACAATAGCACCAATGGTACTGAAAGTGTGTTAGTCCCGATTACAGTGTCATATAGTTGTCACATATGTCACGATAACACCGATGTTACCGAGTGTTCGGTCGTCTCAGCGAATGTGCCATGAAATTAGGACAATGGCACGATGACTGGTATAATAGCATCAATTGTTTTGATAGAACAGTCGAGGAACGAACGGGAAAACGATCGAGAAACAGCCGGGGAAGCAGTTAAGAAAGCGGTCGAAGAACGGCTGAAAAACTCGCGGTACGGACCAGTCTATAGTGCACGATGACTGTGCCAGTGGCACTATAGCATGTAAAGGTCGCCAAGGGGGTAAAATGACTTTTGGTACACTTGGGGAGACCTTTCCATGCGATTGTGACATGTCACAGTCGCATGTCACAATTGCGCCAAACCTACAGTGCGTAAAATCGAGATTTTCTTAATTTGGTCATAACTTTCTCATTTCAACTCCGTTTTTAGCGATTGAAGTTTCTATGGTTTCGTTTTTGAGAGGTTTTCAAGGTTAGATTGTTAGTTTTGGGAATATCCAAGAATATTTGGTGGTGTATTGGAAGCAAAGGTCAAGAGCTCATCATCATTACCTCCCTCTTCAAGAAATTTGGGGTTTTGTATGTTTTCACCAAAACCTAAGTGGTAAGTTGATCCTCCTAGTTTGAAATCTTTATTATGAGTCATAAATTATCTATTGATGACTTCCTAGTAGTTATGTTTCTTAAATTTCGGGTTGGGTGATTTTGGATAGATTAGGTCAAAATTAGGGTTTTGGCCAAATTGGGGATTTTGATGTAAAATGTTTGGGGATCGATTCTAAATGGTTGAATATGAATGTTTATGGTTGGAAACTTGTGAATCTAGGTTTTTGGAAGGATTTTCTTGTGGATTCAAGTTTCTTCAAGGAAGCTCAAGTTAGGGTAAAATCTAGATTTAGCCTAAATCTAGCAAGGTGAGTTCAAGTTGATTTGTGAAAACGTTGTATATGCCAAAATGTTCATTTTAAAGTGTATGTATTTTACATAAAATTATCACTTGTTGAGTTAGTTGGTGGGTTTTGATTATTTGAGGTGCTTGTCTTTATAAATTTTGTAAAACACCCACATTTGGGATTTTTGGGTATTTTGATAAATAAGTCATAAATGAAAGTGTTATAATGATTTATTGCATAAATGGAGATTATTTAGTCAAAATGCACTTTTAGTTTTTGTTGGAAATATGCATCGTTTATGTAATGAGACGTTTTGAAATACGAACGTATGAGTCAATTGATTTTAGCCATTCCCAACCTTGGAAACATTCTATAAATTGAAAAAAAAATTGGTTTGGGCTGAAGTCCAATTGTGATTTCAGAGACAAATATTTTGGGAAAAGATGTATTTTGGATTATATGACCATATTGGCTCGCGTATTTTAGCCAAACGTTTATTATGCCTTTTGGGGCTTGATTTATACTCAAATGAGTCTTGGAACATTTGTTTAGTTTTGGTAGCTCGATAAGGAGCCTTTGACGTATGGTGTATTTAGTTGCATATTATTTGAGAGTTACATGTTTTGAATGCGTTAGTTCATTCGTTAGAGTCATGTAACGTTTTAGACTGTAATGCATTGGATCCATAGACATATGAGTCAGTCAGTTGGTTTAGTTGGGAACTTTATCCCCGTTTTGGGACTGGAAATTATTTATGGCTAGTGGGAGCTCGAGGTATAGATCGTGGGTGGCTGAACTCGATGCTCGTGTAATCCAGTATGGTTATTCATCGTGGAATTTAGTGTCCGCGTTTGAAGTCTAGTGAGTGGTCCCTAAGTCTTGTTTTTATGTAAACTTGCGGTGGTGCTCTACAGAGTCGTATACAAAGCTAAGTCTTGCGGCGGTACCCATGGTGAGCCGGATACGGGGACTTGTGGCTTTTGTGGTGACACTTATCTAGAGGGCGAGTAGACACTAGGGTCATTTGGGTATCTCGCGGTGGTTGCTCAGTAGGGAGCCGTATACGGGGATCCATGGCTCTATGTAAATCTCGAGAATATTGATAAGTGGCTTAACTTTGTGTGCCCGCCACATTCGATGGAATTTGGGTCTTCCCCGTCACCAAAAGGTTTTGTTTTGGGTATTGAGTTTTATTATCCATGTTTTCGGTGAAGTTTTGTATATATGGATTTTATCCATGATTTATGGGTTGAGTATTATGCCCCACCCGTGTTTTGGGTGTTTCGCGATATAAAGTTTTATCCACTTTTCACAAATTGGGAGTTCGCCTTCTATTCTCATTTTGAGTAAGTTTTGAGTCGAATTTAATTTACAAAAGAACGTTTTATATTGGAATCTTAGTCCTTAAAATAGTTTGGATTTAGAAAAAGTTTATATTGGTATTTCCTTTGCCTAAAACGCATATTGTTGGAAAACGAGTCGTTTTCATATTTGAAGCATATCATTTTGAAAGGTTATGATTTAAATTGCATTCTTCCTTTTAATGATATATTTATGTGTGTTGAAAACTCTTGAACTCACTAGGCGTTAGCCTAACCTTTTTATTTGTCGGCATGTGCATCAGGTTCAGACTGAGAATAGTTCTAGTGACACCGTGAAGAGAAGAATGCTAGTTATGTGCTTGAGAAGTGAATATCTTAGTGAAGCCTTCCGCATTTGTTTCGGGAAGAGCAACTTGTTTTTGGGTTAAGTAACACCTAACTTCGATTTAGTACTTGTGTATTTCTAGAGTTTATAATTTCGAGGTTAAAACATAGAATTTTATATTTGAGGTATATTGGGTTTTGATTTGTAGGATGAAGTTTTGTCCTTTATTTGATGGTATATCGAAATTTTTAGTTGATTGCTCTTACCAAATTTGAGGGTGTTACAGTTACGATTTAGTTTTGTAGGTTACGATTCTCATAAGATGTATATATCCACCTACAAGTAATAATACAAATCAAGTTTTCCCACTCAGTCATATTCTTTTTTCTATATGGTATCAAGAGCTTAAGATCCATATTTTTTATTTCTTACTACCCGCCCCCAATATGTTCCCTGCTTATGCCCCAAACCACCCTATTCAACCCTTCAAGGGACGTTGCCAATGGTATCGCATAATTGGACACTATGTCTTACAATGCCCTATCTTCCGCACTCAATTCCCAAATGCAACTCAACCATCACACTCCTCTTATCCTCCAATCTCATCTTCTTCTTTTCCACATGCTTATGCCGCTACTGCCTCAAAAACTTCATCCAATGGTTGACTTCTTGATAGTGGTGCAACACACCATGTCACTCATGATCTTGCCAACCTTAAACTTCACTCCCCTTACAATGGTAGGGAGGAACTCATTATTGGCGATGGTCCGGGCCTAGCCATCTCAAACACTGGTTCAACATCTCTTCTTACTCCTACTTCTAAACTTCATCTTAATCATATATTACATGTGCCTTCCGTTTCTCGTAATATTATCTCAATATCTAAATTTTGCTAAGATAATAATTCTTCGATTACATTCTCACCTACTTCTTATCTTGTGAAGGATCTTCGCATGGGGGCACCCCTTCTCCAAGGCCAAACTAAATTGGGAACTTATGAATGGAAACCCACTCGTCCCACCATCCACTCTATTAAAATCGCATCCACTACCGATTGGCATCATCGATTAGGTCATCCATCATATTCTATTTTATGTCATATTAGCAACTCTTTCAATTTAAATATTCCTAAGTCTGTTGCTTTTCATTGCAATTCTTGTGATTTCAATAAAAGTCATAAAGTACCGTTCTCTCATAACACCTTACAATCTACAGGCCCTCTTGATATTCTTTATAGTGATGTTTGGACTTCCCCCACCCTCTCTTATGATGGTTATAAATACTACATAATATTTGTTGATCATTATTCCAAATATGTGTGGTTTTATCCACTCAAACAGAAAAATGATGCCACTACCATTTTTATTAAATTCAAACTCAAAGTTGAAAATTTCTTGAAACGATCCATCGTTACTATCTTTAGTGATAATGGTGGTGAATATATTGGTTTAAATCATACTCTTGATTCTCATGGCATCACTCATCTAACTTCCCTGCCTCATATGCCCGAGCATAATGGCTACTCAGAGCACCGTCATCGTCACATTATTGAAACTGGTATTTCTCTTCTCACTCACTTTTCTATGCCTCGTACATATTGGTCTTTTGCTTTTGCTACTGCCTGTTACCTCATAAACAGTATGCCAACTCCTACACTTAATCTTCAATCTCCCTATCATAAACTTCATGGTCACACACCCAACAATTTTAAATGGCATAGTTTTGGGTGTTTTTGCTACCCTTGGCTCCGTCCCTATACCAAATAAACTTGATCCTCACTATTCTCCTTGTGTTTTTGTTGGTTATTTTGCCACTCAAAGTGCTTATTATTGTCTTGATCTTGCCTCTAACAAGATATATATCTCTCGTCATGTTATATTCATCAAACATGAGTTCCCCTTCTCCACCTCCTCCTTTACCGCATCTCCACACACATCTAATGATGCGGAAGAATGGTGTGCTATCTAAATTCCCATCTTACCTATTACATCACCCATGCAACCTCCACAAAATACAACTTCATCTTCTATTCCCCCGTCAAGTGAAACTAATTCTTCCTCCATGACACCTTCACTCTCTTCTACTCCCTCATTACCTCCTAATCCTCCATCTCCTCCCCGACCACGACCTCCCATCACAATACTTCAAAACAATATTTTTAAGCCTATTGATAAAATGAATCTCCATGTCTCTTTTCAACCCACTTCCACCGAGCCTACCAGTATAACACAAACATTGAAAAATCCGGTATGGCGTGAAACATGCAAGATTAGTACAATGCTTTACTTAAAAATCACACATGGGATCTTGTTCTATCTTCTCCATCTCAAAACCTTATTATATGCAAATGGGTATTTCATATCAAATATAATCCTGATGGCTTTATCAAGCGTTATAAAGCCCGTCTAGTTGCTAAAAGATTCCACCAAAGACCCGGTCTTGACTAAACTGAAACCATTAGCCCTGTGGTTAAGCCGGACACAATCCGAATGATTCTCTCTCTAGCTATCACACATAGTTGGTCTCTTCATCAAGTTGACATTAACAATGCCTTTATTCAAGGCGCTCTATATTTATGGTTCAACCACCTGGTTTAATTAGTCAAACTCATGTATGCAAACTCCGTCAAGCTCTCTATGGTCTCAAATAAGCTCCACGAGGTACAATGAACTTAAATCCTATCTACTCGATTATGGTTTCAAAAATTCCATTTCCGATGCCTCACTTTTTACGTTATGCCACAAAAATGATCACATCTTTCTTCTTGTTTATGTTGATGATATCATCATCACTGGATTAAATCCCACTCTTCTAAACTCCTTTATTTCTCAACTCTCCAATCGTTTCTCACTTAAGGATCTTGACACACTTTCTTATTTCCTTGGTGTGGAAGTCTTACCTCACCCTCATGACATTTTTCTTAGCCAACATAAATATATACAAGACCTCCTCACACATACTCACATGGCAACTGCCAAACCTGTTCCTACCCCCATGACTTCTCATCCTATCCTAACCCTACATAGCGGAACCCCCTTGGCCAACCCCACTGAATACAAAACAATTGTGGGTAGTTTATAATACTTATCACTAACCAGACTAGATGTTTCTTATGCTGTGAACAGGTTATCTCAATACATGCACAAGCCGATTGATGAACATTGGGCATCTCTCAAACGACTCTTACACTACCTAGTGGGAACATCTACACAAGGCCCAGTACTACGTCGTGATTCGCACACCACTCTCCATGCATTTACAGAGGCTTCTTGGGCCGGTGATAAAGATGACTACATTTCAACCACCGGTTATATTATTTACTTGGGTAGAAATCCAATTTTTTGGAGTTCACGTAAGCAACGCACTCTTACTCGTTCGTCAACAGTAGCCAATATCAAGTTGTTGCTTCAACTACAACAGAGCTATTATGGGTCCAAAACTTACTTCATGAGCTTGACCATCTACCTATCATAACACTAGCAATTTACCGTGATAATATGGGAGCTACATATGTTGCCGTCAATCCTAAGTTTCACTAAAAAAATGAAGCACCTAGCTCTTGACTACCATTTTGTTCGTGAGAATGTCCAAAGTCGAAAGTTGCGTGTTTCCTACATTTCCGTCAATGATCAACTAGCCGATGCTCTTACTAAGCCACTTGCAAGAACACGGTTGAAAGAACTCATGTCCAAGATTGGTCCACTACTCGATCGTCCATCTTGCGGGGGCATGATAAAGATACTCACAATTAATACGTACACTAATTAAATATTCTCTCATAATGATTTGATTGTAATATCTTGTAAGTTATGATTTAGTTTTGTAGGTTACGATTTACAATTGTAGGTTACAATTCTCATAAGATGTATATATCCACCTACAAGTAATAATACAAATCAAGTTTTCCCACTCAATCATATTCTTTCTTCTATTAAGTTAAACTTAATCGAACCCGATGACTTGGATGCGGAAAATGAAATAACCGAACTACCTTTCTCTCTGAGTGTATGTTCATATAATAAACAAAGTATATATACTTCATTAATTCGATATAGATCCCTTTTCTATGGGACGTGTTAGATCATGTAGCATTGACCTCTACACTAAAATAATATTCAAAGGGTGTTGATTGATAAATAAAATATTTAGAAAAAGCGACATATAACAACTAATTAAGAAGATATAAACTTAAAACCATATTGGTGACATTGATTAACTATCACAACTCACAAGGCTTCTAGAAATTAATGAAGCCAGACTTTAATTTCAAGGATTGAAGCTGTCAAGATAATATTGAGTTTAAAATTATTCATTGATTTAGAATTTTCAATCAAGATTTGTGTTATTGTAATAAACTTTTTCAAAGATACATCATAGTGGCAAGCTTTTATTTTGCCTAATGAAAAATAAAGTAAATTACATGTTTCGTCCATGTGGTTTATATGTTATAATGTATCAAGTTCCTTTTTTTAAATAATTATGAATTACAATCATGTGGTTTGTAATTTATATGTTTTGGGTCCTTTATGCTAACTCCATCCAAAAAATCATGTTAAGTGAGTTAAATGGTATTTTAGTTTTTTAGCAGTTTTTTTTTTATTTTTCTATAAAAAAATTTCTTCTTAATGTTTTATATTATATTATATATATCTAATTTCTATTATGTATTATATATATATAGGGGCATAATCAAATGAGAACTAGATAGTTTGTGGTAACTGTGAGATCCAATATGAGTCACACATTTAGAATAATTAATATTAATTTTTAAATAAATAGAAAATGATATTTTAGTAAATTTGTTTAATTCTTAAAATATAACATAATTCCTAAATTTTCTTATTTCCTTTTACAAAAGGGTATCATAGTATGCTATCACGTATTTTTTATGTTTACAAAAGGGTATCATAGTGTACTATCATGTATTTTCGATCTTTACAAAGTGTATCATGGTGTGCTATCACGTATTTTTGATGTTTTTTCGATATTTACAAAAGGGTATCATAGTGTGCTATCATGTATTTTCGATCTTTACATAGTGTATCACAATGTGCATCATGTATTTTCGATTTTTATAAAGTGTATCACAATGGGCATCATGTATTCGCCGGAATAATATTTGCTGGAGAGAGAAGAGAGAAGAGAAGAGAAGAGAGAGGAGATCTCAAAAATACCTAAAATTCCTTTAATTAAAATTTTTAATTAAAATTACCAAAATTATTGATTTCCTAATTTATCTTTTGATTTGTGGTTAAGATTGGATCTAACGGTTACCACAGATAACTGAGTTCTCCCTTGAATGACCCCCTATATATATTATGATACCCTAAAAATGGGGTAAGTAAATATTTATGATAAAAAAGAAAAAGAGATAATAAAAGGAAATTTGTGGATTTTTATTGAGCAAAAAGTAGAAATTAGAAAGTATAAGGGGAAATATTGTCAAGTACTGAAAGTGAGAAGTCATGGACATAATTGTAGGTGGACGCAATTATAGGGGTCTGTTTTGCCAAGTGGGGAAAATTTTGAGTTGGAATAAGTTGTAACCGACGTATTAATGAAGTAGACGGTTGGCTTTCCAACTTCTGACCGTTTCGCTTGAAAATTTTAGTATATAAACGTTGGTTTTTGAGGCACGATATTCTTTTGTTGAATCGAGTTGTAATCGTGGGAAGAGCAAGAACCAAACATCGAAGAAAATCTAGGGTTTCGGTGTTTGCGACGATTTGAAGTAATTTCTCTACCCATTCTTGTGATTGCTAGTAATATATGGTTTTTGTACATGTAGTACTTTTACGATATTAGTTCGGGACCGATTGGGAGGCAGGAAAGCCGTCAATTTGACAAATAAATTTTAATTTCGTTTTTTTAATAAAAATCAAGACTTTGAACTCAGAACTAAGATTCTTGTTGTTGGAGTTGGGGAATTGAGATAAAAGTATTTAGCAAAAAGAATTATTGAAATCGGTTAAGAAACAAGAGGAATCGAAAGAAAACATGAAAAATGGACAAAAAGCCGTTTTTCCGTCATCAGCGGCCGACGGCATGCTTTCCGGCGAGTCACCAGGCTGTTTTCCAGTTTGGACCTGGAGAGAATTTTTGTGCTGTTTATATATTCATATTGCAAAAGAAGCCCAAGACTACTGTTGGGCCTTGTATTGATTCTTTTCCGTTGTAAATAATTATTTAGTTATTTGGGTTTGACAGATGTTTTATTAGGGAAATAATTTAATATTTGGGGTTTTATTAATTATTTTCCAAGGGAGGTTGTATTAAATGATTTAGAGTAAACTATGATTTTCGACCTTGTGGCTTGTTGTTTATAACCATTTTGGTCCTGACTTTAAAAGTTGCTTTTTTGGTCATTGTGGTTTGCAATTCCTTTCTTTTTCCGTCCCTGAAACTAATATTCTTAGGGACTAAAAGCGAAAGGAGTTGCAAACCACAATGACCAAAAAAGCAATTTTTAAAGATCAGGGACGAAAATAGTTATAAACTATAAACCACAGGGACGAAAATAGTAGTTTACTTAATGACTTAATAATAATATTAAGTGTCGTAATATTAGATTTACGATTTATGGGGATGTTTAAAACTGGAACAATGGATTTGTCTAATTATAAAGATTAATTAGATGTTATGGGGTGTTATGAAGCTTGATGCTTTGAGGGTGACCGTAAGTTGACTTTTAGTTGACTTATGGGAGGTTAAACTATTAATTAAATATTATGGTATGAAAATTGTAGGTTATCGGTCGAGTGTTGACTTTAAACGACCTACGTGCACATGTGAGTTTTCATGAGACTTTAAACTGGGATGCATGCTTATGTACAAATTATTTGAGCATGATAAATATTTGGGATGCATGTGTTACAGAATATTATTTTTATGTACATGTTATGGGTTTGATGCATGTATGTAATTTATGTTATGATTTGCATGCTAATTGTTTATTGTTTTTCAAAACATCATTTAGCATGCCATAAAAAAAGGGTTTTAGTACAAGGTTGGTAAATCGGGTTGGGATTTGGTTTTACATGTCATAAGGGATGGCTCTTCCTTAGGGATGGGTGAACGAACAAGGGTGAGCCGTAAACCTGGGGGAAACGCCGATGATAATAAAACCTATACTGGATGGACAGTTTAAGAGATCTCGTAATTATTTAAAAGGGTTTTGAAACATATTATGCATATTATTTGAGAATTTTGTTTGTTGTTATGCATTATGGAAATGTATAATTGTGCACGAAAACCATGAACTTACCGAGCTTTACAAAGCTGACTATTAGTATGCATCTCAGGAGCTCGAGATTCAAGAATGGACAAGAGCAAGGATATTACTTAGTGAGTTATATTTCTATTGATTATGGGGTGGTTATACTTTATGTTTGAACATATTTTGTAACGTAAACCGGTATGGGACGGGTTAGCGTTGGGTTATTATTTGCATTTATATTTTGGTAAGTCTTCCGTTGTAACAGGGCTTTATTAGCCGTTATGTTTTGGGATATTCAATGTTATTTAATGAGAATGACATGACACAACTCATGGTGAAAATGAGGGTGTTACAAGTTGGTATCAAAGCCTTAGTTTATGATAACTAGGTTATGATGATAGCCTAAGCTTAAACTGGGAAGAATGTTAAGGGATGCAAAAAGGTGAGCTAGGTTACTATTACCTATAGTTGAACTTTGTAAATGGGTCAAAGGGTATTGAATATTGGTTCTTAATGAATAGTGGGAAAGTGGTTTAAGCAAAATAGAATATGTGGCAACCTAAGCTTAAATTACGAAAATAAGAATATGAATGTGATATAAGATTCTTATATGCGTTATCTTATATTATAATAACTCGCGATCGAGTTTTTGGTGATGATTGTATTTCTTGTTTAGGAAATGGGAGATCAATAGATGGTTCATGTAAGGTATGTCGGATGAGAGATTATCCCATGAACTAGTTAATAGTCAAAGTGATAGAGATTAAGTTAGTTGAGAAAATACTCAACAATATGGTTATAGAGATGGAAAAGCGGTGAGTTTAGGAAATGGAGCACCTGCAGGGTTGACAGGAAACATCCATAGTTGTAATGGTGTTCTTTGGGACAGACGCAAGTGATTTATATCATGTTAAACCTTGTCAGACAGGTGATTTAGAACATGAGGCCAGTGTCAGTTTGGGTATTAAGAGTGTTATGATTCTTGGAGACAATATATGTCAAGATGTTTAGTAAAATCAAGTGTATGAGGTGTTATAAGGGATGAGATTAAGATTGATTCGATTGGTGAATATTGTGATGATATTCTTACGCGTGGCAGTACTAATGACGATAATCAGACTTGAGTGTCATCTTGTTGATTTCTATAATCGAAAGATAAAAATAGAAATCAAAGTGTTTAATGAAGGCATTTTATGGGATAGATGCCACAAGATTTGATATCATATTCTACTATGATAAGAATGATAATAATTCAAGACTCACGAAGGGCGGTGGGATATTGA
The DNA here is from genome assembly GCA_023525745.1 of Arctium lappa. NCBI lineage: Eukaryota > Viridiplantae > Streptophyta > Magnoliopsida > Asterales > Asteraceae > Arctium > Arctium lappa. The sequence goes on from CM042049.1 coordinate 3,946,596, forward strand.
GAATTTATTTACGTTGAGGAGAAATTCAAGTGATAACGAGAAGTCATGGATTATATGTGAGGGCTAACGGTCATTGATTAAGTCACTTATCGAGCTGGACATTTCAATAGGGATCTGTATATTTCTACTAAACCTGGGATATGAGACCGTGGGATAAGAGAGAGTTCCATAAAAGCATAACATGTAAGTATTATGATTTAGGGAATAAAGTATTCAAAGATAGTGCATAAAGTGGTACCGAGAATGACCACATGTTTGTTAGATTATGTTCCATTGTTCAGATTCTATAATGACTAATTAGACGTCAGACACTATCATGATGGGAAGCGTTGATAAGATCAATAATGTAGCATAGAGAAGATGCATGGGCTAACAATTGAATAAATTAGTATTGATACTAATAACAATAATGTTCATAGTAAGTTCTATATTTAGAAACTTGCTGGGGGAAAAATATCGGGTATCCTTATTCTAGTACGAATATTAACGGATCGGTCAGAACAGCTCCGGGGAGCTAAGGGGACGTGTATATGGCAGTTTCGCCTAATGTGTCGGTAGGTAATGACAAAAAGGAAGTCCAGTACAGGGGGATATGTGTAGCTTGGTCTATACAAATTGGTTTTTGTAGCAGTTGCTAGAAGTCGCAGCAGGCCTTGTGGTATGGGTGAAAGCAGTATGACATTGCCAATAAAGATGTTAGATAAGAAAAAAAAAACAGTTGTGCAAGTATGCGAGGTGCATTTATGTCGGTGAAAAACACATTATTAGGGGCAAGACCACCAGAAGCGATAAGAGTACTTAATTGGAAGTAGACTAATAAGGATGAGATTATTCCATCAAATATTCCTAAAGGGAAGAGTTGCCTTCACCCATACAAACCTTAAAAATCCAAGTTAGAATAATGTATAATTTTCCCTAATGAATTAGACAACTGAGATGTAAAGTTGTTTCAATATTACGGGTATAATTGTTAACAAAAAGTGGCACAAGTCACTAAATAACATCAATATGATATATAGGGGAATGTAAGAAGTGAGATTGGGCTAATAGCCTTATTATGGGATCAGGGAAAACGGATGCGACAAACAAATGTTGTTCCAGATCTTGGACAATTATTCAGATGAGATAGAGAACTCAACTAGAAATTTCATATCATCTTCAAACTGGTAGTCAAATCGAGGGACGATACGAATTCTAGAGTATATGTTAAGATCTTGCACATTTGAGTTTAGAAGCAGTTGGGATAACCAAATCCTATCGGTAGATTATGGTCACTAATGTAGGACGTGAGTGTATGGGACTAACGTCAGAGAAATATCGATGATTAAGTTCAAGTTGGATCATTAATTATCAGATAAAATAGTGCAAGCAAGGGAAAGTTAAAAGGTCGCACGGTATAAACAACAAGGTTGTGCGAATAAAATTAAATGTATTTTAAAGTTTGAATTAAGAGATAAAGTGATGTTAGAAATATCAACATGGAATAGGAACCATAAGGTTCAGAAAGAGAGACAAGATAAGTCTGGGTATTTCGAACCATTTTGTAACATCCCGGGCCAACCGTATCAGATATTGTCCGCTTTGTCACACACTTGGACTCACGATTTTAAAACGCGTCTGGTAGAGGAGGTATCCAGCCCCTTATAAGGCAACTTTCGTTCCCCTTCCCAACCAATGTAGGATCTTACAATCCACCTCCATTGGGATCCCAGCGTCCTCGCTGGCACACTAGTTCGGCTCTCGGCTCTGATACTATTTGTAACATCCCGGGCAAACCGTACCAGATTTTGTCCGCTTTGTCCACACACTTGGAGTCACGATTTTAAAACGTGTCTGGTAGAGGAGGTATCCAGTCCCTTATAAGGCAAATTTCGTTCCCCTTCCCAACCAATGTAGGATCTTACACATTTGAGGTTATTACAAGGGGTGAGAGTGGTAGCTTACCGCTTAAGGCTACCATATGATCTAAGTGGTATAAATGGCATTTTTCAAATGTCAAAAAATGGGGAAATGTGTAACTATTGAATCGACAGTGGATAACTTAGAAGATATCAAACTTATTAATAAGCTAACTTATATGAAAGAACTGGTCCATGTGTTGGACAAGGAAAACCAAATGGTTAGGGAGTAACGTTATGCTCCATGTGCTAGTCATGATGTTACTTGTAAGTCAAATGGAATTTTACTTGTAAGGCAAATGTAAACTCTTTTAAATGTTCAGAAATCACATGTAAACATGGAATAGAAGAGGACTAAAAATCTTCAACTGTTTAACCAAGAGAATTATGAGGACGAAATTTCTTAAAGATGGGGATATTTGTGACACCCCAAAAATGGGGTAAGTAAATATTTATGATAAGAAAGAAAAAGAGATAATAAAAGAAAATTTGTGGATTTTTATTGAGCAAAAAGTAGAAATTAGAAAGTATAAGGGGAAATACTGTCAAGTGTTGAAAGTGAGAAGTCATAGACTTAATTGTAGGTGGATGAAATTATAGGGGTCTGTTTTGCCAAGTGGGAAAACTTTTGAGTTGGAATAAGTTGTAACAGACGTACTAATGAAGTAGACGGTTGGCTTTCCAACTTCTGAATGTTTTGCTTGAAAAATCTAGTATATAAACGTTGGTTTGTGAGGCACGATATTCTTTTGTTGAATCGAGTTGTGATCGTGGGAAGAGCAAGAACCAAACATTGATGAAAAACTAGGGTTTCGGTGTTTGCAACGATTTGAGGTAATTCCTCTACCCATTCTTGTGATTGCTAGTAATATACGGTTTTTCTACATGTAGTACTTTTACGATATTAGTTCGGGACCGATTGGGAGGCTGGAAAGACGTCAATTTGACAAATAAGTTTTATTTTCGTTTTTTTATTTATAAAATTTGAGACTTCGATTTCAGAATTGGGAGTCCATGTTTTATGAAAATTTAAGATTCTTGTTGTTGGAGTTGGGGAATTGTGATAAGAGTACTTAGCAAAAAGAATTATTGAGATCGGTTAAGAAACAAGAGAAATCGAAAGAAAACATGAAAAAGGGACAAAAAGCCATATTTCCGGCATCGGCGGCCGACGGCATGCTTTCCGGCGAGTCACCGGGGCTGTGTTTTCCAGTTTGGACCCGGAGGGAATTTTTGGGCTGTTTATATATTTATATTGTAAAAGAAGCCCAAGACGACTATTGGGCCTTGTATTGATTCTTTTGCATTATGAATAATTATTTAGTTATTTGGGTTTGACAGGGCCGACCCAAGCGCTGGGCAACATGGGCCTTCGACTAGGGCATCACAGCCCAACAGGGCATCACAACCCAGGTCACATTTATCCTTTAGTAGGTTGTATTTTTAGGCTTTTTTATTGGTAATTAATCTGCAACGACCTCTTCTCCTCGATTACTCAAACGCCAATTCACGATTACAACCCAAGTTCTTAAATTTCGATTCGATTACTGATTACAGAAGGCCACAGTTCTTCAATTTCAAGTTCACTCAACCAGTCAATCATTTCTTCTGTAGTTCTGTTCTTCAATCGAGTGACCATCATCGTTCAACGGTTCAAGAATCAAGACTTCAATCGACACCATCACCACTACACTCACCTCACCAGTAACCTGTAAGCGACCATCATCATTCAAGAATCAAGGCTTCAATCGACAATCGTTCATCAAGCTTAATCGATTATCTGCTCTCTCTAATCGATTGTGAAACGGCTCTTCACTCACGCCTCATGCTTCCCTGTATCACACCCTCACATCGCTCTCAAACGACCGCACCACTACAACAGATGATCGCCGATTCACCGGCTTTAACCGATGTTTCCATGACCTATCGACCACCAGACCACACTAGTGGCCATCGTGCCTCTCGTCTAAGTCTGATTTTGTTCTCGATTGATACACTTATTTCCATCTGTTTTTTTGCTCCAATTCAGGTGTTTTCCTATTCTTACTTCTTAATTTCTTATCTAATCTATTATTATTTACTTATATAATATATAATCTGGAATTCTGGACATTTGCATATTTGGTGTCAATCTGCTTATTTGATTTGGATATCTGGGTATCTGGTTAAGTGTTAATATGTTATTGAATCTTGATCTTGCACTCTTGGTTTAGGTTATTTGCATATTTTCTTTTGGTTATTTGCATACTTGGTCTTGAATCTTGATTACATTTTGATTTCTTGAATTTTGATTGCTTGGTTGTTTGATACTTTGATCAGTTTGTGTCAAGAAAGGCCCAACGGATTAACAATTTTGAGCTTAGAAAGTAAGTCTTTAGCAAATGATGACTAACTACGATAGATTAATTGATGATTTAGCTTCACGACGACAACGTTCAGGGTTTTCATTTATGTCCTCCGTTATAACTTTTTATTTTCAATAATAATCAGCATGAAGATGAACCGCCTAGTTAGACTAGATTTCAAACCCTTTAAAAAATTGGGTGTTGTATGTTTACTGGATTAGGGGCATATTTTTGGCTCTTCGCCCGGGACAACCAAAACCATTGGGCCGCTCCTGGGGTTTGACAAATGTTTTATTGGGGAAATAATTTAATATTTAGGGTTCTATTAATTATTTCCTAAGGGAGGTTATTAAATTATTTAATTTGTATTAAATGATTTAATAATAATATTAAGTGTCGTAATATTAGATTTACGATTTATGGGGATGTTTAAAACTGGAACAATGGATTTGTCTAATTATAAAGATTAATTAGATGTTATGGGGTGTTATAAAGCTTGATGCTATGAAGGTGACCGTAAGTTGGCTTTTAGCTGACTTTTGGGAGGTTAAACTATTAATTAAATATTATGGTATGAAAATTGTAGGTTATCGGTCGGGTGTTGACTTTAAACGACCTACGTGCACATGTGAGTTTTCATGAGACTTTAAACTGGGATGCATGCTTATGTACAAATTATTTGAGCATGATAAATATTTGGAATGCATGTGTTACAAAATATTGCTTTTATGTACATGTTATGGGTTTGATGCATGCATGTAATTTATGTTATGATTTGCATGCTAATTATTTATTGTTTTCAAAACATCTATTAGCATGCCATAAAAAAAGGGTTTTAGTACAAGGTTGGTAAATCGGGTTGGGATTTGGTTTTATATGTCATAAGGGATGGCTCTTCCTTAGAGACGGGTGAACGGACAAGGGTGAGCCGTAAACCCGGGGGAAATGCTGATGACAATAAAACCTATACCCGTTGGACAGTTTAAGAGATCTCCTAATTCTTTAAAAGGGTTTTTGAAACAGATTATGCATATTATTTGAGAACTGTGTTTGTTGTTATGCTTTATGGGAAATGTATAATTGTGCATGAAAACCATGAACTAACTGAGCTTTACAAAGCTGACTATTAGTATGCATCTCAGGAGCTCGAGATTCAAAAATGGACAAGAGCAAGGATATTACTTAGTGAGTTATATTTCTATTGATTATGGGGTGGTTAGACTTTATGTTTGAACATATTTTGTAATGTAAATCGGTATGGGACGGGTTAGCGTTGGGTTATTATTTGCATTTATATTTTGGTAAGTCTTCCGTTGTAACAGGGATTTATTAGCCGTTATGTTTTGGGATATTCAATGTTATTTAATGAGAATGATGTGACACAACTCATGGTGAAAATGAGGGTGTTACATATATATATATATATATATATATATATATGATGCACACACACAATAGTTAGAGGTCCCCCAACTTCCAGCTTCCCCCATCACCTCCCCACCGTATCAGCACCATCTTCTTCGGTGAAACCACGAGAGTATTTCGGGCATGAGGTGAGCAGTGAAGGGGTATCAGCAGATAAAAGAGGGGAGGTTCGCAGCTTCGCTCAACAAAAGAGCCTGACCTTCTATTAGTTACAGGTTGTTCTCTCTTCAATTCTTAGGAGTGTTTCTCATTGTTCCCCCCTCATAGTCCATTAGTAGGTAGGGTGGTAAACTTAGAGGCTGCCGACCTCCATCTATCCAAGCCTAGTAAAAGGAGAATCAACTTATCAAATTCGCTAGTAAATACTGGACAAATGGGGCTTTCTACATATACATCATCTAAACCAACAATTTAAATTCCACTCACCAGTGAAACCCTCGGTATGCAATTCAACTGACAATTTTCCTCAACCTCACCAGCGCCAACTGCCTCATCCCTCCATTTTTCCGCCATTGTTCCTCAACCCCATCATAGTCATCCCTCGCAGGGATCCATGCACTAAATCGTCCCCCACTGAGAAACCCCATCATCGTGACCCTAAACCGCTACTCCTCACCCCCCCCCCGAGCAGATACAGATCCCATATCCATATCTTTTTCTCAGTCTAAATCTTGATATGAGATCCTGAAATCCAGATTTCATTGTCTTTCCTCTTCTCCTGTGGCTGCTCCACTGTCCTTCGTCTTCCACAACCACTGCTCCCACCATCCTTCGTCTTCCACTACCACTGCTTCCACCATGAAGTTTGTTGTTTGATCTTCTTAGAGAAGTTTTTTCTAGGGTTTCAGTCAACAAATTTAGTGTTCATAGGTTGATGTTTTGATGTTCATGTGTTCTTGAATCTTGATGTTCCAATTATATTAATGCAATTCTAGTGTACTTTTTTATGCTTGTGATCAACATGTTTTACACTTTGAATTTGATTTTTTTTTTCAATTTTAATTTTAGTTTTGAATTTTGCAAAGGGTTTCATCAGTCAAATTTATCGAAGAAGAGAGGAGGGGGATGTTTCGAAAGAAATAATTGTAGGGGTGGTGATGGTAATAATACAAGGAGCCATAGAGAGCGAAAAGGATAAAAGGAGACAAATACCCTTGAGTTAACAAAATAATGTTAACAGAGTTAGAAAAAGGACCCAATGCATTATAAATTGCACACCACACAACTATATTCCACAATTGTTTAAAAAAAAGGACTTGATACGTATATAAACCATAGAGACGGAAAATGTAATTTACTCTAAAAAATATCATCCGGTAAAATTTTTGCCTGATAATATTCAAGATTATTATAATTTTAATATTGTTTATTTAAGGGAAAAAAATTAAAAAACACAATGATTTTTTTTTTTGTTTAATATGTACATTAACGATTTTCTTTTTCAACCTATATAATAAAAATTCAAATTTTTTTATATCATACCCATTTTAACTGATAATTTATTGATTTTTGTAACATTTATGTCAAATAGTGATCAACGAATATAATTTTGAATGGTTATATGATAATCCACCATTACATTTTTTCAATCAATATAATTATTTTAATGAAATGAAATGAGCAAGTGTTTTGGTATCTATCCGGTTGTCATGGCTATCCATGTGGCTTGGATCGTATGATACTTCACGCGCAAGGAGGGAGATATGTAATATGTAATATTATTTTCAACATATTTTACTAAACAATATGTAATATTATTTACAATCATTGCAACCTTTTCTATAGCAGAATGCTAAACATCATGTATATTCATATCCTAGTTATAAAAGTGCCTTTTGAGAGACATCTTTTGTAGGAATCATCCATTCTAGACTTGCATCACATTTTGATGCGATGGAAGTTGAAGTCATTTCTAAAGAGGACGTCAAACCATCTTTCCCAACACCGCGCCACTTGAAAATATTCGAGCTTTCTCTTTTGGATCAACTTGCTTTTAACCCTTATATACCAATCATCTTCTACTACCTTAATCTCAATGGCGACAATATTCTCCAAGCCCAAGAAAAGTCATTAGCTCTAAAGGAATATCTATCTAAAACCCTGACTCAGTTTTTGTTGGGATTCAAGGGAGCTCATCACTTATTGGTTGATTTAGTCATGATTTGAATAACAATGTTCCTGAAATTAAGGAGCAGTAGCTGCTTTGATTTAGTAGTATTTAGTTCCTGTTTTCTAGCTTTTCAGTTTGTTTCCGTTGCTTGTATTTGGCTATAAAAAGCCTCTTTGCTATTCAATAAAGATCATTAAAAGATTTGGTATTTCTTATTGTCTTTTGATCTACCTGTGTTTTAACATCTGGTATCAGAGAAATTCAAGAGACCCAGATTGCAGATTGTTGGGAACTGAAGAATTTACCAAGTGTGGTTAATGCTGCCAATAGAAGTTAATGCTGCTGGAACAAAGTTAATGCTGCTCTTCAAGATTAGTACTGCTGAAGTTACTACTGCTAAGAGATTAATACTGCTGAGTATGGTTAGTGCTGCTGAACTTAGTACTGCTCAGAGTATTAATGCTACTTATGATTAGTACTGCTTATGAGATGGAGATCCGTATGGAAAGGATGACAGCTGGATAAACTGAAGATATTCAAGGAAGCTTATAGAGATAATGATGGAAGATATTCTGAAGATATTTATTGTAATTATCTTTTATTCAGTATATGTATAGAATTGATAGAATAGTTTAGAGATAATCAATTCATTCTAAGTTTTTGTTCTAGAGAGAATCAACCTCAAGACATAGTTCCTAATTCTAGAGAAGTAGAATTCGTCTTGAAAGAGCTTGTTCTTCAAGATTGAGGTTGAGTGTGTAATCTTGTGATTTAAAGCATTCAATACAAGTTTACAAATTATTCATCATATATACTATTTTGATTACTGTTACATTGAATATCAAAGTGTTATTCCGCAACTTCTTTGGTATTGTTTCTGAGTATTCATAATTCTTGTTGAGAATACGATCCTGACAAGTGGTATCGGAGCCTGTTCTCTCAGAAACATCTATTCATTCATCATGGAAAACTTTGCAGAATCAAACAGTACTCTGGTCTCAAAGGTTCCAATGCTCAGACCCAATGAATTCGATATGTGGAAGATCAGAATCAAGCAGTACATACTCCTCACTGACTATTCTATGTGGGACATCATAGAGAATGGTCCTTCTGAAGCAGCAAAGATTGGTGCAGATGGAAAGAGAACTCCACCAAAAACTGATACAGAAAGAAAGACTAGACAGACAGAGATGAAAGCCTTGAGCACCTTGCTCTTGGCTATTCCCATTGAATATCAACATCAGTTCTGCAACTGCACTGATGCAGAGATGCTCTGGAATGCTCTAGAGAAGAGATTCTCAGGTACCAAAAGTACCAAGAGAAATCAGAAAGCCATTCTGAAACAACAATATGAGAACTTTATGTCAACCAAGAATGAGTTTATGACTCAAACTTTTGACAGGTTCAACAAGCTTATTGGTGAACTAGCTACAGTGGGAGTACAAATTGATCAAGATGATCTGAACAGAAAGTTTCTAAGGTCCCTGAGTGATGAATGGACCATGTATACTGTGTCTTTTAGACAGAATGATCAACTGGAAGAAAAGGAACTTGATGATCTATATAATGATCTAAGAGTTTTTGAATCTGAGTTAGAGGCTAAGAAGAGGCCTTCTGGGTATGTTCACAATGCTGCACTCCTTTCAGCATCAATTGATTCTACTTCCAATCTTGAATCAGTTAGTGCTGCCAATGGAGCAAATCAAGAGAAAGGCACTGAAACTGTATTTGAAGCCTTTCTGGCCAGTCATGGAAACTCTTCTCTTATTAATGATGACTTGGAACAACTCCATCCAGATGATCTTGAAGAGATGGACATTAAATGGCAGATGGTCATGCTCTCTATGAGAGTTAAGAAGTTCATCAAAAGAACTGGGAGGAACAACTTCTCCCAAAGAAGAGAAGATGGAGCAGGATTTGACAAGTCAAAGGTGGAATGCTACAAATGCCATCAAAAGGGACACTTTGCTAGAGAATGCAGAAGTGGAATGTCTCAAAATAACAACCACCAACAAGCTCAATCTGGAAGCTTCAATAATAACAGAAACTCTGCACAAGCCCTAGTCTCTCAACAAGGTATGGGGTTTGATTGGAGTGATAAAGCTGAAGAGGCCATCCAAAACCAAGCTCTAATGGCAGAGGTGTCTGATCTCCCAACAGAGGTAACTTCCAATCTTTGCTCTCAAAATTGCATTAACACTGTTAAAAGGTATAGGGATCACAACCAGAACATGAGTGATGACCTTAAGAAATTGGAAAAGGACATAAAATATTATGTGAGGATTGTTGAGAGATTTGAAGAGCAGATTAAGGGTTTTGAAGCCAATGAGCTTCAACACTCTTATGACACAAACTACTGGAAGTGGGAGAAGAATGACTTATGTGACACCTGTCAAATTCTGAATCATAAGGTTAGCATACTTGAAATTATTAGAATATGTTATAGTGTTGTCACTCCTAGAATTTAATTAAAATTATTAAAATAAAAGTTTCCCGAAAAATTTAGAAGTTGTGTTAAAAACCCAGAACAGTTCCGCATCTGACCGTCACTGTCCAGAAATGCCAAAATAAGTGAGTAAAAGTCTAAAATCCATAAACTATAAAAAATTAGTATGTTAATTTGTCTTGCATCGCTAAATTTTCAAATTTGACATTTTATTAGCAAATATTGAGAATCGGGTATTTCGGTTCTCAATTATATCTGATATTTATAAACTAGACTAGTAATTTATTTTTAAAAAAAATATTAAACTAAATCTTTTGATAATGGTGAGTCATTAAGGACACTTGTCTTAATTTTACATATATTATAATTATTCTATTAATTAAAAACAAATTAAAAACAAGACTTACCCTCATTTTCAATTTTAACATTTCACCTCCTCTCCCTCTCTTCTCTTATGTTCGGCCGAAGAAGAAGCCACCACCACCACCACCACCATTTCCATTTTTTTTGTTGATTAAAAACCAAATCCAAGCTAGAAATCCTCAATATATTGAAGTCATAATCAAGTTTCCTTCTCAAATTTTCAAGGTAATCTCAAAAACTACATTTATTTTTATGCATGTTCTCATTTTCAAATTTTGGGTTTGAGGAGTAAAAGTTTGCATCTAAATGTGGTATAAATTAGGTTTTGTTGATAAAATAGCTTTCAAATTTATGTTCATATATTCAAAAATGAGTTTTTGATTCTTGTTTTTCAAAAGAAAACTTGTTTATCATCAAGTTTAGAGTTTATGATGAAAATGTTAAATTTTGGTATTATAAACCACTAAAATGTTGGTATTATTGAAATTATGATTATGTTATCATAATGAAATGTTAGTATAAAAATGTTCTTATGAAGGAATTTCCCAAATTCCACATGATTAAAAACTTAGTAATAATGTTAATGTCATTTATTTGGTGTTGTGTTCATGCATGCATTTGGATGAGCATTTTGATTGCAATGAATCCATGATACATAAGTTAGTTTATCATGTAATGAGGAGTGAAGACATGGTTTATAATCAAAAACTATGTCTAATGATCATCATTTTTTTTTGGTTTAAAATAGTATCTTCTTCATTTTAGAATCTGTCCAGAAAATGGACTTCACTTCTAGCTTGCACAACTCACAAACCACATGTCCAAATTTGGGGTTTTTGCTCCTAAACTTTAATTTAGAATGTTAGCTTTCTAAAAAGTCCGAAAACACTGAATTTGGAGTTGATTTGGGCACTCAAATGAAATTTATAAGAAAAGGGTGCAATCTGTCCAGTGAGGACAGAATCATACACCCAACTTGTAAAGACCATAACTCCCACACTACTCATCTGAAATAAGTGAATTTTTTTCCAAAAGATAGGATTTTGAGTTAGCTTTGCAATCATATATGGCTCATTGCATAATTCGGAGTCTTGATATCCCTAATGTAAGCTGCAAGTGAAGTGTGTCACTGATCTGAAAAAATTAGTGACCTTCTGTTTTGTGGAAATTATTTAGGGTATCAAAACATCTATATAAATTATGAAATTTTGCAGAATTGTTCACAACTCAGTATATTAATTCCTCAAAAATTTTGGTAAAGCAAGTCCTTTGGAAGATCAATTATCTTTATCATTTTGTAGACTCATTTTCTGGACAGCAAGTGCTGAAAATCCAGAAAGATAGTTCTATCAAATTTAAGCATTGTATTTAAGTATTCTAAATTCTATTTTAGCTTTAAGTTGAATTTGAACTAATACACATACTTATTGGCATTTCAATAAATCACTTGGACGGATTATTGGACTTAGGAACAAGTTTTGACGTATGGCATCTTTCGTTATAGGAAACTTAGGGAGTGACAACTACCGGTGAACTCTATCCCTAAAGCACCGCACTTTCTTTGAAAGGTGAGTATTCACAGCCCCACTTTTATCGTTTTAACTGATTTTGGGGTGAAAAGCATGCTTTAATTGCGTATTTAAAGATTCATGAGAATTGTTTGAAAGTATTGTGAATTGGCAATTTATAAGGCTTTGTTAAAAGCGTTTGGAATTATAAGCTATATGATAAGTATGCAATTGATGTGTTGAGTATTAAATGTTAAGACCCCGTGACACTACTATTAACTTGAAGAAAATCGGGCCTATAGTATTAGTGGATAACGCTATTTGGTGTGACAAACCCACCTTATGCTGACGAGCAGGGGTGCACTATACTAGAGAAGATGACTAAATATGTGGCTCGAACCACCGCTGAGTTAGTTCATCGGGGGCGTTGAAATTGGTCAGGGACGGCTTAGTAGTGGCTCAACGTAATATTATCTTTGTATACACTTATCATAAAGAAATTAAATTGTGGTACTCATGAATCAAAGAATTGAAGTTTGGTTTATACGTATGTTTTTCAAATGACAACTTGCATATAAAAATGATTTGTGCATATTTAAAACCTGTGAACTCACCAACTCTTTGTAGTTGACCTTGGTTTTCATTCATGCTTTTTAGGAATCAAGAAGGTAATTCCATGATGTATTAGCAGCGCACTTCATATTTTGAAGCAAGATTATTATGTTTTATGCGTATCGATATATTTTAAGTTGGGAATTGTAAACAATGTCAATACTATGTTCTTAAAAATGTAAGGTCTTTTGAAAGTTAAATGAATGTTGGTATGTTTATAATCTTGTGCTATGACATCGGAGTTGTTATGCCTCGTGTTTCCGCTTTAGCGGGGTGTGACAGATTTGGTATCAGAGCCATAGGTTATAGGGAATACCGGTTTTGTTTTAAAACCACACACTATAACCTTTAATAAATAAAGTTTTCAAATTTAGGTGCGCTGTTAGTATAACTAAGATGTGTCTCACATTATTATATTTTAACTTAAACAAGCTTGATCACCTTTGTTTAATTTAAGTGTGTATAAAGGGGACATGGATTGGCTATACTAGGAATTACTAAAAATAGAAACTTTTTGATACAAAAATGAAAAGCATGAATATTATGTGAGTTTGCATGGTATTTTTGGTTTTTAATAAAAATTATAGCATGATTGACAATTAAACTTTATTAATTATCGCAGTCAATATGTCACGATCACCATCTCACCAAGAACAGTCGTCTGACGAATCAGGTTACCTCACCTACATACCTAGAGGAAATACTCCGACGAGTGATGATTTTGACCCATATGAGCACGGTTACTCAGATTTCGATCGGTCACCGGAGAGATCGGTCACACCTACATCGGAGCCGACTCCACCTGCCACATTCGAGCGAGAGAATACACCTGTCCCACGTAGGGATGAGGCGGGGCCTTCTCGACTTAGGGGTCGGAGGGTATCACCACCACCATGTACTGGGATACCGGTGTCTCAACCAGCCGGTATGACAGCGTTAGAAAACTACTGGGTCTCGGGTATGGTTCGAGAGGTGGAGAGAGTTAGAATGGAGATAGATCATCATGAGCATTCCATCGATGCACTCATGATTATAATGAATTCAAGTGATCATATTTTAAATGGACTTATATCAATGGTAAGTACGGGTGATCAAACTATGAGTGGGATTATGAGGGAGCTGGTGGAAACTAGGGCGATGGTAGCATGGCTGCACACTTGTTTATCTGTGATGATGGGACTTTTGGTGATTGTGATAGCATGGGTGATGATGTTGTTTTTCAGGCATCAGTAGTGTGGCTCATTGATGGATATTTGGATGATTAACTTTCTTTTTGGAGTTATGTAACTCATCGTATTTAAACATTTATAATCAACATGATTATTACTTTTGGATGAATGTTGAATATTTGATGTAGTATTTTATTGACGATGGATATGTTTATGATATATTGATTATGTTGGTTTATAAATTGTGAATTTCAATAGTATGAGGTTGATTTATGATGTATTGGATGTATGAATAAACAAATACAATTTATATTGTATAAAGATTATATAATAGAAATAAGGGAAATAAGGATATGGAATTAAATATTGACGAGGCTTTAAAATAAATTGTTGCATTAGAATTATGCCGCCAAGAAGAGAAGATCCTGAGATTGCACGACTCGTATCCGAGCAAATCTTAGCCACACTCCCTAACATAGTCAGTCAGATAGCAGCAGGCCTAAATGCTAACCAACCTAATCAACCAAGAGCCGGTGCAAATATAGAAAAAGAATGTACATATAAGACTTTTAGGTCTTGTAACCCAAAAGAATTCCACGGTACCGAAGGAGTTGTTGGGTTATTATCTTGGATTGAAGGAATGGAATCCGTTCTCCACATAAGTAAATGCTCGGAAGCAAGCAAAGTGGAATTCACAGCTTGTTTATTACAAGGGAGAACACTGACGTGGTGGAACACTCAAGTGTAGACTCGAGGAAGAGAAGCAGCTAACAAACTCACTTGGGATGAGTTTAAAGAAATGCTTAAGGAAGAATATTGTTCAAGAAGCGAAATGCAGAAATTACAAGCAGAGTTATGGGAGCATGAAATGAAAGGAAACGACATTGATACGTACACGGCACGATTTCATGAACTGGCGAAAATGGTGCCACATCTGGTTACACCAGAAGAGAATCGAGTAGACAGATATGTCTGGGGTTTAGCTCCAGAAATCCGAGGGGATGTGACTTCGGGTAATCCAAAAACCATTCAGGAGGCGGTAAATCTGGCAACCAAGCTCACCAATAATGCCAATCGATCGGGACTTTTCACTCACGATAAAGTCAAAGGAAAAAGGAAGGTCGAGGAAATTTCAAGGAGATCGTTTGACAGAAGAAGAGGGAAGGAACAGAGAACAGTGGGTAATTATGGGATTCAGACTCAAACAGCCGATAAAGGAAAGGAAGTATATCCGAGATGCGGTAAGTGCAACAATCGTCATTTCGGAAACTGTGTTATTTGTCTCAAATGCAACAAAGGAGGTCATTATGTGAAAGATTGTAAGAATGGGGGAAAACGAGCTTGTTTTGAGTGTGGGAGTCAGGATCACTTCAGAATTGCCTGTCCCAAATTTATCAAAAGGATGAACGCAAATCAGACTCGACCGGTCAATCAGAGGAATCAAAAAGGTCAAGCACGAGGCCGAGTATTCGAAATTGGAGCGGAAGAAGCGAGACAAGATCCGGATGTGATCACAGGTACGTTTCTTTTAAATAATCATCGTGCATCTGTATTGTTTGATTCCGGAGCAGATAGAAGCTTTGTGTCATTAAGTTTTAGATCAAAAATTAAACAAATGCCCCAAAAGCTAAAAGAAACTTATGTCATTGAGTTTGCTAACGGACAAGAGATTAGGGTTGGATATGTATTTTCGAATTGTTCCCTAAGTCTAGCTGAAAAGGAATTTAAGATAGATCTAATTCCAATAAAGTTAGGAAGCTTTGACATAGTTGTGGGCATGGATTGGTTGTCTAATAACCAAGCGGAAATATGTTGCTCCGAAAAGACTCTTCGAATTCCGTTACCTAAAGGAGAAGTACTTATAGTACATGGAGAAAAATCCAAAAGGAAGTTAAGAATAGTGTCCTGCATGAAGATGCAGAAGTATTTAAGGAAAGAATATATTGCGTTTTTAGCTCATATAGTCAATAAAGAGACCAAGGAGAAGTGCTTACAAGATATTCCTGTAGTTCGAGACTTTCCCGAAGTATTTCCTGAAGATCTACCTGGGTTACCTCCACCGAGACAAGTCGAATTCCGCATTGATTTAATTTCGGGAGCTGCACCAGTGGCTAAGACACCATACCGTTTGGCGCCATCCGAAATGCAAGAACTGTCTGAACAACTTCAAGAGCTGCTTGACAAAGGATTTATCAGACCCAGTTCTTCGCCATGGGGAGCTCCAGTCCTTTTTGTTAAGAAGAAAGATGGAACATTCCGAATGTGTATCGATTACAGAGAACTCAATAAGTTAACCCTCAAGAATCGATACCCACTTCCTCGAATTGACGATCTGTTTGATCAACTGCAAGGCGCAACGTACTTCTCAAAGATTGACTTGCGATCTGGATATCATCAAATGAGAGTCCGTGAAGAGGATATTGATAAGACGACATTTAGAACTCGTTATGGACATTATGAGTTTCTAGTTATGCCCTTTGGATTGACGAACGCACCAGCAATTTTCATGGATTTGATGAATAGAGTCTGTCGACCGTATTTAGACAAGTTCGTAATTGTATTCATAGATGACATTTTGATTTATTCGCGAAGTAAGGAAGATCATAAGAAACATTTGAAGTTGATTTTAGAACTACTCAAAGATCAGAAGTTGTATGCTAAGTTTTCCAAATGTGAATTTTGGCTTCGAGAGGTACATTTTCTGGGTCATGTGATTAATGAAAAAGGAATTCATGTTGACCCGGCAAAAGTTGAAGCCATTAAGAAATGGGAAACTCCAAGGACACCAACGGAAATTCGTCAATTTCTTGGTCTGGCAGGTTATTACCGAAGGTTCATAGCGAATTTTTCAAAAATCACTCAACCGCTGACAGCACTAACTCAGAAAGATAAGAAATTTATCTGGGAAGAAAATCGGGCCTATAGTATTAGTGGATAGCGCTATTTGGTGTGACAAACCCACGTTATGCTGACGAGCAGGGGTGCACTATACTAGAGAAGATGACTAAACATGTGGCTCGAACCACCGCTGAGTTAGTTCATCGGGGGCGTTGAAATTGGTCAGGGACGGCTTAGTAGTGGCTCAACGTAATATTATCTTTGCATACACTTATCATAAAGAAATTAAATTGTGGTACTCATGAATCAAAGAATTGAAGTTTGGTTTATACGTATGTTTTTCAAATGACAACTTGCATATAAAAATGATTTGTGCATATTTAAAACCTGTGAACTCACCAACTCTTTGTAGTTGACCTTGGTTTTTATTCATGCTTTTCAGGAATCAAGAAGGTAATTCCATGATGTATTAGCAGCGCACTTCATATTTTGAAGCAAGATTATTATGTTTTATGCGTATCGATATATTTTAAGTTGGGAATGGTAAACAATGTCAATACTATGTTCTTAAAAATGTAAGGTCTTTTGATAGTTAAATGAATGTTGGTATGTTTATAATCTTGTGCTATGACATCGGAGCTGTTATGCCTCGTGTTTCCGCTTTAGCGGGGTGTGACAACTTAGAACTTCAACTGACCAGATCCAAAGAGGAAAGTGAAAAGTTAAGAGGAGAGCTAGCTAAAGTCAAACTAGATGTAGAAAAGTTTTCAAATGCTTCCAAAGCAATGGATTCTTTGCTACAAACTCAGATTCATGATAAACTGAGAAGAGGAATAGGGTACAATACCACACCACCACCCTATAACAACAACTACATCCCTCCTAGTTCAGATTTGTTAGAAACAAAGGATAGAAAGGACCTACCCAAGGGAGCCACTGAAATTGATCCCTTAGATGAACTAGTTGTTAAGGATAAATCTGAGAAAGAAGTTGTCAAGAATAAGAACAACACTGTGAGTGGAGAGATTCCTATAGAAAACCACATAATCACCAATGAGGGATGTGGAAAGCATTGGGTAAAGTCCAATGAGATAGAGAAGACTGAGGGAAAGAACAAGAAGGTTCACTATAAGCAGACCACTGTTGTGAATCCTATCCCTTGCAAGCAGTGTGCATGTAATAAATCTGAGCCCCAAAAACATGATAAACCAAGGGGAAATCAGAGAAACTGGAACAATCAATGGGCACAAAAACAAGGTATTGATCTGAGTAAAATCATTAGACCAAAACCTTGTTTCATATGTGGAAAGTTAAACCATTTGGCTAAGCACTGTTTCTTCAATCCTATTAACCAACAGATGAACTTTCAAAGATTTGTGCAAAAACCTGTTGGTTATAGGAAGGCTGGAAAGAAACATGTGGGGAAGAAATCTGTTGAAACCAAAGGCCCCATGAAGAAAAAGGTTTTAAAAGAAAGTATCAAAATATGGGTGCCTAGAAGCACTAAAACTGTTAGTACTGCTGACAGAGATAGTGCTGCTAGAAGCATTACTGCTGCTACCAGTGTTAGTACTGCTGAAAATTTTAATACTGCTAACACAGTTACTGCTGCTAACACAGTTACTACTTCTAACAAGGTTAGTACTGCTAAGCATGCAAGTGCTGCTAATGCAGTTAGTACTTCTAAAACCAGTACTGCTTCTAGCAAATGTGTTTCTAAACCCATCATTGTGACAAAGTACTCTAGAAATAAGGAGTCAAAGTTTAAAAATCTTGTCAAGAAAGAATGTAAGTATTTTGATGAGAAAGGGGTACCCAAGACCACTTTGGCTTGGGTTCCTAATTCATACTAACTGATTTATTATATGTGCAGGGCAACCAACAGCTCAAGGGAAAGAGCATATGGCATGTTGATAGTGGTTGCTCTAGGCACATGACAGGCAACATGTCATGCCTTCAGGATTTCAAGCATATCAATGGAGGACATGTTGCATTTGGAGATAATCTTACTGGTGGTAAAATAAGTGGAAAAGGTAATGTTACAAAAGGTAAGATGACATTTGAGGATGTCTACTATGTTGATCAATTGAAGTACAACCTGTTAAGTGTATCACAGGTTTGTGACAAACAACATAGCATATTATTTACTAATACAGAGTGTATGATCCTTGCTCCAGGGTTCAAGGTAGTTGATGAAAGCATGATACTACTTAGAACTCCAAGAAAGGACAATGTTTATTGTCTAGATATGGACAATGTTTCTAGTGATTCATCCCTGAACTGTCTTGTTTCTAAAGCTTCTGTGGATGAATCCTCTCTTTGGCACAGAAGGATGTGTCACATGAACTTCAAAACAATGAACAAACTTGTTAAAAACAACCTTGTAAGAGGTTTACCATCAAAAGTCTTTTCATGTGATGATCATTGTGTTGCTTGTCTTAAAGGCAAACAGCACAAAACTTTTCATAAGACCAAAGAGTTAAATACAATTTCTTCTTGTCTCCAGTTATTGCATATGGATCTGTTTGGTCCTACAAATGTTATGAGTATAGGCAAGAAATCTTACTGCTTGGTTATTGTTGATGATTACTCTAGATTTACCTGGGTATATTTTCTAAGGACTAAGGATGAGACAAGTGGACTGATCAAATCCTTTATCCTAAGAATTGAAAACCAAACTAATCAAAGAGTAAAAGTCATTAGATCAGACAATGGGACTGAATTTAAAAATCTTGATCTAAACACCTTTTGTGAAGAAAAAGGAATTGAGAGACAATATAGTGCCCCTAGGACTCCTCAACAGAATGGAGTTGCTGAGAGGAGAAATAGGACACTAATAGAGGCTGCTAGATCTCTGTTGGCTGATTCAAAACTGCCAATTACCTTCTGGGCTGAAGCAGTTAATACTGCCTGTTATGTCCAAAACAGAGTTCTAGTGGTCAAGCCAAAGAACAAGACCCCTTATGAGCTTTTAAATAAAAGAAAACCTTTCATTGGATTTTTCAAACTTTTTGGGTGTCCTTGTACAATTCTCAATACCAAATCTCACTTAGGTAAGTTTGATAGCAAGGCAGATGATGGATTTCTTGTTGGGTATTCATCTCAGAGTCAGGCTTACAGAGTTTTTAACTCTTCTTCTAGAATAATTGAAGAAAGTGACAATGTCAAATGCAATGAGAACACACCAAATCCTATTGGGTCTGGTCCTCAGTGGCTGTTTGACATTGATTCACTAACTAACTCTTTTGGTTTCAGTAGTGATGATTATGCAGGTTCAGGGTGTGGAGGATCAGGGACTACACAAGTTCAAGATAGTTTATCTCAATATGTGATATTTACCATACCTACAGTGGTTTCTACTGAAGACTGTGAAAAGGAATCATCTACTGGACCAAATCAGAGTGAAGAAGAAAGTAGAGATGAGGAGAGTCAAGAAGATAAAGACCCAGAAGTAGCTGCTGAAAACACCTCAGTTGAATTGAATGACTCTAATCTAGAGGTGGGACTTAATGAAGAACCTAGTCATCACACCAGAATTCAAAAGAATCATCCTCCACAGCTGGTAATAGGAGATATATCTTCTCCTATGATGACTAGAAATCAAAGCAGGCTGCAAGAAATGCAAGACCAACAGCATATAGTGCTCTCTTGCTTTTTATCCCAGCTTGAGCCTAAGAAAGCACATGATGCCATGAAAGAGTCCAGTTGGATAGAAGCCATGCAAGAATAGCTACTGCAATTCAAGCTGCAAGATGTTTGGGATCTGGTAGACTTTCCTAAAGGCCAAAGAGCAATAGGAACAAAATGGGTCTTCAGGAATAATAGAGATGAAAGAGGCATAGTAATAAGGAATAAAGCAAGGTTGGTGGCTCAAGGGTATACACAAGAAGAGGGAATAGATTATGAAGAAGTCTTTGCACCTGTAGCCAGGATAGAAGCAATTAGATTATTCCTGGCTTATGCTTCTTATATGAAATTCAAAGTCTATCAAATGGATGTCAAAAGTGCATTTCTATATGGCTCAATTGAAGAAGAAGTATATGTCTGTCAACCACCAGGGTTTGAAAACCCAAGCTATCCAGACAGGGTATACAAATTGAAGAAAGCACTTTATGGACTGCATCAAGCTCCAAAAGCATGGTATGACACTCTGTCATCCTATCTCTTGGAAAATGGCTTTGAGAGAGGAGTCATTGATAAGACTCTATTCATCAAGAGAAAGAAGAAGGATATCTTGCTGGTCCAAATCTATGTTGATGATATTATCTTTGGATCCACAAGAGACAATATGTGCAAGGAGTATGAGGAACTAATGCATCAAAGATTCAAAATGAGTTCCATGGGGGAACTTACCTTCTTCCTTGGACTCCAAGTTCAACAGAAGTCAGATGGTATTTTTATCAGTCAGTCCAAGTATGTGCAGGATATTCTAACCAAGTTTGGTTTCTCAGATTCAAAACCTGCCAGTACACCTATGGAGACACACAAGCAGATAACAGCAGATCTTGAGGGGGAGGATATGGATGTTCATCATTATAGATCCATGATTGGCTCTCTCATGTATCTCACAGCCTCTAGGCCAGATATAATGTTTCCAGTCTGTGTATGTGCAAGATTCCAAGTTAGGCCAAAGCAATCTCACTATCAAGCTGTTAAGAGGATATTCAGATATCTCAAAGGGCAACCCAGATTGGGACTTTGGTATCCTCATGACTCACCATTTGACCTACTTGCATACTTAGACAGTGATCTAGGTGGAGCAAACTTGGACAGAAAATCTACTTCTGGAGGATGTCAGTTTTTGGGTGCAAGACTAGTTTCATGGCAGTGCAAGAAACAAACCACAGTGTCCACATCTACAACAGAGGCAGAGTACATAGCAGCTGCAAGTTGCTGTTCTCAAGTCTTATGGATTCAGAATCAAATGCTGGACTATGGGGTAACCTTTCTACACACTCCAATTTTTATTGATAATAGCAGTGCTATTAGCATTGTGAATAATCCTGTCAAGCACTCAAAGACAAAGCACATTGAAATCAGGTATCACTTCATAAGAGACTGCAATGAAAAGAAACTTATTCAAGTTGTAAAAGTTCATACTGATAACCAGTTTGCTGATCTATTCACCAAAGCCTTTGATGTGGGTAGATTCACTTTCTTGGTAACAAGTGTGGGAATGATCAACTCTGAATAAGCACCTTCTAAAAAAAATGGTTACATACATGTATATTGTTTATTCGTGGTGTTCCTAATCTTCTTTTTCAGGATATGTATAGCAGTACTCAGTGTATCACAAGCTTAAAAGAATAAGTATGGTTAATACTGCCAGTACAATTTTAGTGCTGCCAGTACAGTTTTAATACTGCTAGTCAGTTAATACTGCTAGTGGTTAATACTGCTCTCAGTTAATACTGCTAGTGGTTAATACTGCTAGTTAGTTAATACTGCTAGTGGTTAATACTGCTCTCAGTTAATACTGCTAGTTAGTTAATACTGCTAGTGGTTAATACTGCTCTCAGTTAATACTGCTAGTTAGTTAATACTGCTAGTGGTTAATACTGCTCTCAGTTAATACTGTTAGTTAGTTAATACTGCTAGTGGTTAATACTGCTTTCAGTTAATATTGCTCTCAGTTAATACTGCTTGTTAGTTAATACTGCTCTAAGTTAATACTGCTTATGTCCCGAATACTATAAATACTCTTTGCCCGCCTAAAAAGTTCATAACGACTCTTTGCATACTGTTCACTTGCGGTCTAAACCCTTTCTCTCTCAAGTTCAAAGTTTTCAGGCAAGAACTTTCAAGATCAATGGCATTAATGGCATTCATAGACGAGCACAATGAAATCGTGATGCTACAGAAGCCCAAACAAGCCGCTGGTTTCCACCAGATTGTGGATTTCGTCAAGACAACCCATATTGCCCATGCTCTCACTGTATCGCCATCAATCTATATCGAGCATCAAAGGCAATTCTGGGCAAATGCCACCATTATTACTGAGAATGGTGTGCAAATGATCAAGACAAAGGTGTGTGGCAAGCCCTTGACAGTTACTAAAGAGGTAATTCGCATCAGTCTACGTCTAGACGATGCCTCTGGTATAACTTCTATCTCTAATGATGAACTGTTTTCTACTCTTACAAGAATGGGGTATGGAGGACCATTGGGTGTGTTCAAGTTCTTAAAAGCCAAATTTTCACCCCAATGGCGTTTCTTTGTCCATACCCTTATGCACTGTATCTCTAAAAAGACTATTGGATGGAGTGAGTTCAGTAGCACCATTGCTTATGCTTTGGTGTGCTTGGCCACTGCCAGAAAGTACAATTTTTCTAAAATGATTTTCAGTGATCTTGTCTCAAACTTGGGAAGCAAAAAGAACTTTTATATGTACCCCAGGTTTGTCCAAGAAGTTATCACTCACGAATTGACGGATATGCCTCATTTTGATGGGGTATATGTACCTAAACCCCCTAAAGGCAAGGTTTTCTCAAATATGAGAAGATCTGTTGGGGACTCGGAAGGAGTAGACACCCCATTGTTCTCTACAATGATGGTGGTGTCCCACACTGATGAAGGTATGGCAGCAGGGTCAAGGCCCCCATTAGACCATCCCACTGCTAGCCAATCCCAACCTTCCTACTCTAAATCAATTCCCCAGTCTCTTCTTGATAAACCAACTTCACCAATCACCCAAACATACAAAAGGAAACAGGTAAAGAAGGCTCCTTCCCTTCTTGTACCTTCCCCCACTAAGCCTTTAAGCCCTCTAAGGGAGGATTCTCCCTTAGAGAATATCTACAGGGAAACCACAGGGGTGTCTCCCAACCCCAAGGAGGTGCTCACTGAGGAGAGGGTTGAGTATATGGGTGCTGAGGCTGCCACTACTTCTGCTAGCACAGAGAAGGACAGTGGTAACATAACTAAGACCTCCCCCATGGCAACTTTGAATGAGCAATCATTCAAAGGTCCCAGGTGCCAAGAAACCACGGGGGTGGATAATGCTTCTACTAGGCAGAAGACTTCCACTACTAAAAGATCCCATGATCCTTCAATAGGGGGTAACACTCCTGGAGAAGGTGAGGACAAATATGACTATCTTGAATTGATGGACACAATGGCCAACATCAACAGGGATGTAATCAAACAGGGCCAAGATATAGAAGAATTGAAGCTGATAGTTCTGTCACAACAAGAGCAGATCCTCAACTTAAAGCAAATGGTCAGAAAATTGATTCTCCAAAAGAAGAAAAAGCAATTTGTTCTTAGAAGGAGGAACCCTTTGACTGATGCTTTCAACAAGGGGGAGAAGCAAGAGGGAGAACCAGAGAAAGAAAGTTCAGCTGAAAAGAGAGTTGAAGTTGAGAGGAAGACAGAGCATGGAATAGAAGAAGAAACTGTTAATGTTGCTACAACAAAAGAAACAGTTAATGTCGCTGAGGTAAATGAAGCAGCAGAAACAGGGCTCTCTGTAGAGGAAATGGAGATAGCAGAAACCTTGATTAAAGCCAAGAATGATACTCCTAAGCCTACTCAAAAGGCCAAGGGAGTAGTCATCAATGAAGGAGGGATCTCAAAGAAGGGAAAAGAGAAAGAAGTCTTGAAGGATATAAAGGGAAAAGGAAAGGAAAAGATGGCTGAAGCTGAAATGCCTGCAAAGAAGAAGACTCAAATTGAAATGGATGAGGCAATAGCAAAGCAGCTTCAAGATCAAATGGAAAAGGAGGAGCAGCTTCAAACAGAAACAGATAGAGAACTTGCAAAGCTCATGGCAAGAAAGTTAAATGCAGAATATTAGAAAAGTATAAAAGAAGCAGCTCAGGCCAAGAAACTTCAAGTCAAAAAGATGTCAATCCAAAAACAGAAACAGAAAAGACAACCCTCCAAGACATTTTTGGCCAATCAGGAAAGAAGAAAAATGATAAATTTCCTGAAAGGTGCAATTGGTGTCAAGGGGGAGATGTTCACCAACATGGCATACACTCAGGTTGAGGAGTTGTATCAGAAAGAGATGGCCAAGCTTCAAGTTGATTCAGCCCAAAGGGAAGAGGTTGAGAGAAGAATGAAGGAAAGGCATGACCTGAACATTCAAAGACCATTCCTTGAGGAGACCACACCCTCAAAAGACAAAGCTGAAGAGATGAAGGAAGAACATGAGGGTGTTGGTGAAGAAGCCAAATCTGGAAAGAGGGTGAAGTCAATTGCTTCCAAAAGGCAGTCTAAAAGGGCAAGAGTGGAAGAAAAGGCAGAAACTGCAGCAGAAACTGAAGCAGAATCAGTGCAAAGTCCAGAGCAGTCTAATAAGCAAACTGATGAGAGTATGGATCTGTACATGACCATAGTAGAACCTATGAAAGCTGTTCCAATCTCCATGAAAGCTCCATAGATCACCTTTTGGGACATTCTAAGAGATAATGGAAAGGATTTCTTTAGAATCAAAAGAGCTGATGGTTCATTTGAAGCATTTTCAACATGGGGGAGAGTTATCAGAAGCTGTTCAAGAGCAGATATAGAAGAAATGTACAAAGTGGGGATGAAACTCTATGAGCCTGTGTTGAAAGGTACTGAAGAAAATCTTCTCAAAGTGGCAATGGAATACTTATGTATGATGTTTGATCCAGAGAAGGTGATGCATAGGATTAAAGATCTTCATCATGAGTATGTGTTCAAAAAGATTGGTAATTGGATACTCTTTGAAAATTGTGGAGTGTACATGATTACCATTGACAAATGTTATCATGAATATTACCTGGTGGAAAAAATCTATGAGCATAGCAAGGAGAAGCTGGTAGGGATGTTAAAAGCCAAGCTAGTATGCACAAAGGATTCTGAAATGGCCAAGATTATGGTAAGAAGAACTGTAAATCAAAGTTTGGGCCTAGATCCAAATTTGGGTAACTGAACCTGAGGTGTTGAAAGCATCTTGAAGAAGATCTGAAGAACTTGACTTCTCTTTCTAAAAGTCAAGTTAGGGGAGATTATTGGGAACTGAAGAATTTACCAAGTGTGGTTAATGCTGCCAGTAGAAGTTAATGCTGCTCTTCAAGATTAGTACTGCTGAAGTTACTACAGTTAAGAGATTAATACTGTTGAGTATGGTTAGTGCTGCTGAACTTAGTACTGCTCAGAGTATTAATGCTGCTTATGATTAGTACTGCTTATGAGATGGAGATCCATATGGAAAGGATGACAGCTGGATAAACTGAAGATATTCAAGGAAGCTTATAGGGATAATGATGGAAGATATTCTGAAGATATTTATTGTAATTATCTTTTATTCAGTATATGTATAGAATTGATAGAATAGTTTAGAGATAATCAATTCATTCTAAGTTTTTGTTCTAGAGAGAATCAACCTCAAGACATAGTTCCTAATTCTAGAGAAGTAGAATTCGTCTTGAAAGAGCTTGTTCTTCAAGATTGAGGTTGAGTGTGTAATCTTGTGATTTAAAGCATTCAATACAAGTTTACAAATTATTCATCATATATACTGTTTTGATTACTGTTACATTGAATATCAAAGTGTTATTCCGCAACTTCTTTGGTATTGTTTCTGAGTATTCATAATTCTTGTTGAGAATATGATCCTGACACAGATCGTGGGTTGTGAGATATAGAAGTACGGTTCAAGGATAGCAGATCCTTATCTTGATTGAAAGGTGAGTCAGGTGATAGCAGATCACTGTGCAAGAAACAATGGCTTCTGCTTCTGGAGACAAATTAGAAAATTTTGTGCAACCAACCATTCCTAGATTTTATGGTTATTATGACCATTGGTCTATGCTAATGGAGAACTTCCTCAGAAGCAGGGAAATGTGGAGCATGATCGAGGACGGGATACCACCGACACCTGCACACACAGGCAAGTGATGCTCAGAAGAAAGTAATTGATGATGCCAGGTTAAAGGATATGAAGGTAAAAAACTTTCTATTTCAAGTTATTAACAGGGAGATCCTTGAGACCATCCTTGACAAGAGCACTTCAAAACTTATATGGGAATCCATGAAGAAGAAGTATGAAGGTTCCACCAAAGTCAAAAGAGCCCAGCTTCATGCATTGAGAAGGGAGTATGAACTACTCTCCATGAAATACGGAGAACGTGTTGATGCCTATTTAGCTAGGCTACTAGTCATTGTCAACAAAATGAAAGCTAATGGGGAAGTGATGGCGCAAGCTGCTGTGGTATCTAAGGTTCTAAGATCTCTCCCCCCCTAAGTTTAATTATGTAGTTTGTTCAATTGAGCAAACTGACAACACTGATACAATGACCATTGATGAGCTTCATAGCACACTTTTGGTTCAAGAACAGCGACTTCTTGGTCAACAAGAGGAGGAGCAAGCATTGAATAGTGGAGGAAAAGAGAGGACATTGGTCTGCTTTTAGAGGGAGACGAGAACCAAGGGGTGGTTATAGAGGAGGAAGAGGCAGGTCTATCGGAAGAGGAACTTCTAACAAAGCATTGGTTGAGTGCTATAATTGTCATCGCTTAGGGCGTTTCCAATATGAATGCCCTGACCATGAGAAAAAGGCCAACTATGCTGAAGGCGAAGATGATACCGAAGAGATGGTATTGATGTCTTGGTGTGACATTAAGGAGAAGACAATAGGTCAGACTTGTTTTAGTGTTGATGACGAGGCCTCACGAGATCAGATTTGGTTCATCGACTCCGGCTGCAGTAATCACATGAGTGGAAACAAGGCTTGGTTTTGTGATCTTGATGAGACGTTTAGGCACTCCGTAAAGCTTGGCAACAACACAAGGATGGAAGTGATGGGAAAAGGGAATGTGAGAATGCAGATCAAAGGTGTCACACAGGTAATGCTGATGTGTATTATATTCCTGTGTTAATGAATAACCTACTTAGTGCAGGTTGCAAGAAAAAGGAGTAGCAATTCTCATTCAAGAAGGAGTGTGCAAGGTATTTCATCCCGGGAGGGTCTTATTATGGAATCTAAAATGAGTACCAACCGCATGTTTATGCTTGCTGCCAATACTGTACTTGTTGAGCCTACATGTTTTAAGACCATTGATGAAGATATCACGCACCTGTGGCATTGTCGATATGGGCATCTAAGTTATAAAGGGTTGAGAACGCTACAACATAAAGGAATGGTGGAAGGCCTGCCTAGCATCAAACCTCCAGAAAAGTTGTGTCGAGATTGCGTGTCTGGAAAGCAACAACGTGATCCTTTTCCAAAACAGAGCATGTGGAGAGCCACTCGAAGGTTACAACTAGTTCATTCGGATCTATGTGGACCGATAACCCCGGAGTCCTGCAGCAAGAAAAGGTATATCGCAACTTTTATAGATGACTTTTCTAGAAAATGTTGGGTATATTTCCTTGTCGAAAAGTCACAGGTACTCAACACCTTCAAAAGATTTAAAGCATTGGTGGAAAAGGAAGCGGGTACAACCATTATGTGTCTCCGAACCGATCGAGGGGGAGAATACAATTCTATGGAGTTCAAGGAATATTGTAGCTCACATGGAATTAAACGACAGTTGACTGTTGCCTACTCTCCTCGGAAGAATGGCGTGGCGGAGAGGAAGAACAGGACCATTCTCAACATTGTACGGAGTATGTTGATGGCAAAGAATGCTCCCAAGAAGCATTGGCCTGAGGCTGCTGCCTGGACCACTTATCTCCTTAATAGAAGTCCCACTTTTTCAGTTAAGGATTCAACACCATAAGAGGTGTGGAGCAATAAAAGACCTGAAGTGCATCATATTAGGGTCTTTGGATGTGTTGCTCATGCTCACGTGCCCATGCAAAAGAGAACAAAACTTGATAAAAGAAGTGTCAAGTGTGTCATGTTCGGCGTTAGTGAAGAATCCAAAGCCTACCGACTCTATGATC
Organism: Arctium lappa; assembly: GCA_023525745.1. Classification (NCBI taxonomy): domain Eukaryota; kingdom Viridiplantae; phylum Streptophyta; class Magnoliopsida; order Asterales; family Asteraceae; genus Arctium; species Arctium lappa. The sequence continues at coordinate 3,975,167 of CM042049.1, forward strand.
CCGAAACCAAGCAAATCATCATTAGCCGAGATGTAATTTTCGAGGAAGATGAAGAATGGGATTGGAAGAACAAAGAAGCAACATATGGCAGGAGGTTGTTATGTGATGCTGATGAAATGAGTGAAGATGTTGAGCCAACTCTAGAAGGTAATAATGGACAAGGAGAAAGAGAAGAAATAGATGAAATGTGTGATAGAGAGCAAGAAAGAAAAGAGGTAGCAGATGAGAATTCTAATAAAGCCACAGACGATGCAGTCGTAAGCGAACCGCAAGGAAGAATGAGAAGGGCACCAACCTGGTTACGTGATTATGTGACCGGAGAAGAGGTTGCTGAATCTGATGAACATGTAAGTCAACTTGCTCTCTTTACTTCTTCTTCTTCTTCTGATCCTACCACATTTAATCAAGCTAACAAGGAAGAAAGGTGGAGAGTTTCCATGCGTCAAGAAATGGATGCCATAGTAAGAAATCAAACTTGGGAGCTGTGTAAATTACCTGAAGGAGTCAAACCGATTGGTGTGAAATGGTTATATAAGACAAATCATAATGAATCTGGTGAGGTCATTAAGTGCAAAGCACGCCTTGTAGCCAAAGGCTATGCACAAGAGTATGGAATAGATTACACTGAGGTGTTTGCTCCTGTGGCAAGGTGGGACACAATCAGGTGTATTCTCAGTCTAGCTGCTCAAAGGGGATACAGTGTGTTTCACCTCGATGTCAAGTCAGCCTTTTTGCATGGAGAGATCATGGAGAAAGTGTATGTTGAGCAACCTCCAGGCTACCTGAAACAAGGTAAGGAGGATCATGTCTATAAACTCAAAAAGGCGTTGTACGGACTTAAACAAGCTTTCCGAGCTTGGTACAGCAGAATTGAGGCGTACTTTAAGAAGGCTGGATTTGTCAAATGTCCACACGAACATACACTCTTCATAAAGTCAGACCTTGAAGGTAATATTCTCATTGTTTCATTGTATGTTGACGATCTTATAGTTACCGGGAGCAAGACTAATATGATCGAGGAGTTTAAGTTATACATGAAGTCAGAATTTGAAATGACAGACTTGGGGATGATGAAGTATTTTCTTGGGGTCGAGATCATTCAGAGAAGCTCGGGAATTTTTATATGTCAAAGAAAGTATGCAAGAGAAATATTGGAAAGGTTTAAGCTGGGAGCATGTAATGCAGTTCGCAATCCAATTGTTCCTGGAGTTAACTTGGTGAAAAGTGATACAGAAAGAAAAGGGAATGCAGTAGTGTATAAGCAAATGGTAGGGTGCCTGATGTTTCTGTCAGCTACTCGTCCTGGTTTAATGTATGTTCTCAGCTTGGTGTGCAGGTTTATGGAGAATCCATCTGATTCTCACTTTCAAGCAGTGAAGAGGGTGTTCCGATACGTGAAGGGGACTCTTGAGTTTGGTATCTGGTATAGGATAAATGGGAACAACAAGCTTGTAGCATTTTCCGACTCAGATTATGCAAGAGATGTGGGAGATCGACGAAGCAGATCTGGCTATGCTATGCTACTGTCTGATGTTGCTGTATCCTGGTCCTCAAAGAAGCAATCTGTAGTGACTCTGTCCACCACAGAAGTTGAATATGTGGCATCAGCAGCATGTGCTTGTCAAGTTATATGGCTGAGGAGAATTTTCGAAAATATTGGTCTAGTTCAGGAAGGTGCTACCATTATTTTTTGCGACAACTCTTCAACAGTAAAGCTGTCCAAAAATCCCGTGTTACACAAATGGAGCAAACATATTGATATTAGGTTTCATTTCCTTCGTGATCTAGTAAATGATGGAATTGTGAATCTGATTCATTGTAGCACCGATGTCCAAATCGCTGATATAATGACTAAGCCCCTGAAATTGGAAACTTTTGAGAAGATGAGAAAGATGCTAGGAGTTTCCTGCGTATCAGATGTAAACTGAAAGGATCTTCAGTTTAGGGGAGGACTTGTTGGGATTCAAGGGATTTCATCACTTACTGGTTGATTTAGTCAAGATTTGAATAACAATGTTCCTGAAATTAAGGAGTAGTAGTTGCTTTGATTTAGTAGTATTTAGTTCCTGTTTTCTAGCTTTTCAGTTTGTTTCCGTTGCTTGTATTTGGCTATAAAAAGCCTCTTTGCTTTTCAATAAAGATCATTAAAAGTTTTGGTATTTCTTATTGTCTTTTGATCTACCTGTGTTTTAACATCAGTTTTCACTTCTAGAAAATTGTGAAATACCGACGGCAATTACCGACGGCAAAAAACAGTCGGTATTTACCGACGGCAAACCAACGGCTCACCAACGATATCTTTTTAATTTTATTTTTTATTTATTTTTAATAAGTCGTTGGAAAACCGTCGGAAAAATTGGTGATATACCGACGGCTTACCGACGGTTGGTTTTTTCATTTTATTTTATATTTATTTTTAATAGGTAAATACCGTCGGTAACTGGAACCGTCGGTAAGTTGTCGGTAGTTGTCGTCGGAAAACCGTCGCTAAATATTACCGACCAGCTTTTTACCAACGGTCATTCCCGTCGAAAAACCGTCGCTAAAGCCTTTTTCCGACGGTTTACCGACTGTTTCAGCCGTCGGTAATACGATTAATTTTAGTAGTGTTTACCCACTTGCTGGAACAATCAAGGATCATCTTTCTATTGACTGTAACGATGTTGGTGCTTATTATGCCTTATCTTTAGTCCGTCTTCGGCTCGACGAGTTTCTGAGTCATCATGACCTCAAGTTGTCCTATAGGTTGTTGCCTTTTCGACCTACTTTCGAGGCGTCTGGTATAGGTGATCGTGTAACAAATATTCAAGTGAACATTTTCGAATGTGGTGGGATCGCTATCGGCTTTTGTATTTCATACAAGATTGTTGATGCAGCTTCACTTTACACTTTTTTAAAAGGATGGACCAACATGGTTGTGGAGCTAAAGAAGTCGTCCATCCAAACTTTACTGCACCTTCGCTCTTCCCTACAAAAGATTTGTGGCTTAAAGAAGCATCAATGGCTGGACGTGGGTTGTGGTTAAAGGAAGGGATGTGCATCACAAAAAGATTTGTTTTTTATGTTGATGCCATATCCAAACTAAAATCCCAGGCAACTAGAAATGGAGTGCAAAACCCTACACGTGTTGAGGTGGTAACTTCTTTGATATGGAAGTGTGTAATGGCAGCTTCCATATTTTTTAATTGGATTCTACCCTATTTTTTAATTGGCTCGTTAGAGGTATTTAAAATTGCAACTAAATATGGATTTTAGTAAATTCCATGATTAGCCCCTTATGTGTGTGTAAATTTGTTTAACTAAATACAAATTTTAGGAGAATTTTTTTTACAAGGCATATATCTTAATTAGTTGATAACTCTTCAAATAAGTAATAGTTGAATTATATTTTATTAAAATATGTATTGAAGTATTATTATTTATGAAACAATATTTTTATAATTGTTATATTTGATTATTTTGGTTGATTAAATATATTGAATAATAACAATTTAATATAATTTACAATTAATTTGATTAACCATAATTCAAAATGATTAGTATTAATAGTATGATATAATTATATTTTTAATAGTTAATTTCATTAGTAATTAATAACAGTTAATGCTAACCAGGGATATAACTAGAAGAAAGTGGCAAAAAACTCATAAAGCTTTATTCAAACATTACTCCAAGTAGCATTCAAAAGGTAGATTATAAACAACTTGTAATTTATCAGGTAGTTTTTGACCATCCAAACAAAATTTCTTTAAGAAGTTCAAAAGATAAGTTAACTTCAGAGAGTATCTATAGCATACGTTTTTTTAAGAACCTCATTATTCTACTTTTTTTGACAACTAAAAAAACTTTATAATAAAGGTTCTTAATAAGAACTTTATCTTTACAAATGTGGTGTATCAAAAAGTTTTACGCGATTAACAAGGTACAAACGACTACTTATTATTATACATTTGTTACAACTATATTTGGTTTGTATCTATTATAATCATATGACATTTCTTACACGACAAGTCTACAGATGGATGCTTCGAGTGATATCTTATCGTTTTCTATGTGTACAAATTTGTATTGTCGCAGATGATTATAATTCTATTTTGTTCAAACATACATATCGGGTTTTATTTGTTAATTATGAGTTACATTATGGGTTTTAGTTGTCAATCTCGAAATCAAGATGTATCCCACCGCTTTGTGCGGGTACACAACTAATATTGATTTATTGAATATTGAACGTTAAGAATAAATTAATTGTCACCATAATTTTAAAGTTGATATTTTATAAAATATCGTTTGTGATCAAACAAATATTGAAGGACGTTTATGATATAAACTACAACTACAGAAATTTATATAGTATTGTTGGAATAATGATTAAACTAAATAGAAAATAAACATTATTAAATTAAATTAAAACACTGAATCTTCACAAAAATATGTTGTGAATGTAAACGTTCATTATGTTTTGATGTGAATTACATTGAGTTTTTTTTTTTTTTTCAATCCCCACCCCCCATATATATATATATATATATATATATATATATATATATATAGGGGTTGTTTCATTTGCAACCCTTAAAAAAGTTGCAACCCTTGCAACCCACATCTTAACCGTCGGATTCATGATCGGCGGTTACAATAGATATGGGGCCCAATATTTTTAATTAAAAAAACAGAAAAATAAAAATAAAATAACCGTCGATCATGAATCCAACGGTTAAGATGTAGGTTGCAACCTTTTTCGGGGTTGCAAAATATCCCTCCCCTATATATATATATATATATATATATATATATATATATATATATATATATATATATATAGTTGGGTTAATAGAGTTGGTTTCCGGTAAGAGCAATAGTTATTGTGAGACAGATAATAAGGGATCTCCACCCTTGGATCAATCTTAATTGAAGATCAATTAAATATCCTTCTAAGCTAATTTCTTGGTTATTTTGAGATTTAATCTAAACCATTAGATTAACACTAATTAAAAGTGATCATGGGTTCAAATCTCTTATGACACTTCTCACTTTAAACTACTAGAAAAAACCTTATATCACCGACGAAAAATCACCGACGGAAAGTGGCCATCAGTAATACCGACGGATCACCGACCATTTTCCGACAGATGGAGACATTTGCGACGGACATCAAATCCGTTTGTAAATATATAAACTTTTCCGACTGATCATCGACGAATACAAAATTATTTTATTTTTGATTTTTATAAAAATATAAATTCGCCGGTAATCTGTCGGAACATTTACTGATTTAATAAGTATTTTTTTATTCCAAGAAATCCGTCGGTGATTCGTAGCCAATTACCGACGGCTATAATTATAGGTCATCCGTCGGTAATGTAATACCCAGTTTCGAAATTTGGTTAATTTTGGAAGTTGGGGGAAAAAGTGTAAAGTTAGTCAAAGTTCAAGGGGGTTTAATGAAAAGTTGGTTTTTACCAAATATATATCAGATTTTGAGATTTGAGATCTCATACTGATCATATGAGTCTTTGAAAAGAGTAAAAGAAAGAAAGAGAGAAAGAGAGAACGCAGAGAGAAAGAAGAGAAAGAAGAGAAAGAGATCGAGAAGGATTCGATTGTTTTGTCAAATAGAGGTATGTTTTTAGCTTCATACTTCTATCTGCATGTTATAGTCGGTAAATAGACGTGTTAATCAAGCTTTTAACCGTGTATTTGATCGATTTAATCGATCAAAAGAGTTATGGGTTTAGAACTGTGTAAACCGACTCTGTTCTTGAGTAAGACCGGAAGATGAGGTATCGGTCTTATGCATTAGACCGATGTGGTATTAGACCGGTTGAGGCATTCGACCGGTGTTATGTAAGACCGATTGATACCTTCGACCGGAGATAAGTAAGACCGGTGATAGGTAAGACCGATCGATGCATTTGACCGGATATATGTGTTCGACCGGTAGGAGAGTTCGACCGGACATGTGTTCGATCGGAGGTCTACTTGACCGGAAGGTCTGTTCGACCGGAGGTCTGCTCGACCGAAGGTTTGTTCGACCTGTGGTGTGATTCGACCGATAGTTTTATAATTGGTCTAAGAGGTTTTTAATCAGTTTGGTTCTGACCGGGTTAAAAACAGTAGATTTCAATTGATGAGTCTTTTGAAAGAAAGAGAGTTAGTTGCAAGCTAGCTTACCTTTGTTTTAATACCATCGTAGGTGGTGTTAATCGGTAAGAAGTCAGAGTTAATTCTGAAGAATTAAAGGTGAGTATTTTAAACTAAATCTTTTATGATTTGAGCAGTTAATTTATAAATGTGAGTTTTGATATATTGTGCATTTATAGGTTGAAAGTTAGTAGAATTATTTCAAATGATTTGATTTAATTAGTTGGGCATGTTTATGCTCAGGGTATATAAACTTGTTTTATATACTGGCAGGACCAAATGTATGCGTACATTTGAGTCAGAAGTTGACCTAAGTCGGGAAGTGTGACCCGCCTGCTCGTACTGGGGAGTGTGGCCCGTTTATGCCATTAGGGTGTGTCCCTAAAATAAGGCAGTGCGAGACAGACATACCGTCTTTGACGGGAATGTTGGTCAGTAGTTGAAAGTACGCTTGCGAGCGTAGAAAGTGATTAGTAATGGCCATTACATTAGATTTATTTATGTATGTGAAACATAAATGTTTTAAAGTGATTTTAAAGAGTAGGCATGTATTGAGATATATGCAGTTATGTTTAAATATTTTAATTAATATTTGAACTGTGTAGTAGTGATTGGAGGGGACTCACTAGACCTTTTGGTCTAACCCTCGCTGTTTCAAAACTTTAATCCTATTTCAGGTTATCGCAAGATAGCAGATAAAGGAAAAGATAAGGTGTGAGCTTAAGCAGGAGATAGAAGACTTCCTGCCATAGCTATTCTTTTGAGAAACTCAGTTGTGTAATAGTTGATAGTAAAGACATTGTAAGCTTGTGACAGTATTTAGTAATAAATGTTATTTTATTATGTAAATAAATGTTCAGGTTGTTACAATTGGTATCAGAGCACTAGTTTAAGGGATCTAGGTGACCGGATGGGCCTAGACTTAAACTGAGATAATAGAAGCACAACTGAGTAGTAAGAAGACCATAAGAATATGACATTAAGGTAGTAAGGACTAGCATGTAAGGTAAATTTGGAATTCCATTTGGCCAGTGTAATTATGAATTTACAAGTACATGCTTTTGCTTAAACTGCCGTAATGTGTAGTGTGTGAGATTGAATATCTTATGTTTATTCTTAGCAGAGTTACGTCTGAGCGTGTGACCAGGAGTAGATCTGTAGTAAATCCAGAAATGGATCCAGAGAATGAAATCATTGCTGAAGAGCAAATAGCTAATGTCAACCCGACTGCTATCCAAGGAAAGAGTCGAGGTCGATCTAAAGGTAAAGCAGTTCAGAAAACAACTACTCAGATAGGAGTTTCTAATGTGGGAACTCAAGGTAGGAAGACGAGTCGTGGTATTCGTCAGAATGAAAGTGTAGAGATAAGAGATGAGCAATAAGAGTCTCATCAAGAAAGTTCGGCTTCTGTGAGGGGTCGAAAACAGACGGGTAACCGTGGTAGAGGTAGAACGCAAGGTTTTGTTACACAAGAAACTTTTGCTACAGAAATGGGAAAGTTGCAAGAAACTTTGAACGCTTTGCTTGCTCAGCGTAATAATGAAGTTTCAGTAAGTAAAGAAAAGAGTGAAGATAAGGTAGCAACTGAAGTAGCAGAATCTCCAGTAACTGCAATGGGTAGTCATCTGCAGTCAGGACCCATGGTGTCAGTTAAAGCTGTAGCAGAAAAAGGATGTAGTTTTAAGGAGTTTGCTGCTTGCAAGCCTCCTTCGTATAAAGGGGAATGTGATCCCGTAGTAGCGTTAAGATGGTTAAAGAGTATGGAGTTAGCTTTCGACACAAGTAAATGTGCGGAAGATGATAAAGTAATGTACGCTTTGTCAATGCTAAAGGATGAAGCAGTAATGTGGTGGGATGTAGAATCTGGAGGTCAAGGTTCTGCAATAGCTAAAGAGATGGTTTGGCATGATTTTGTGAAAGTATTTAAAGCACAGTTCTGCCCTTTGGCAGCAGTTAAGAAGTTGGAAGAAGAATTTCTGGGCTTAGAACAGAAAGGAATGTCGGTCAGAGAATATACGACCAAGTTTATTGAAAAGTCTAGATTTGCAGGAATCTATGTTCCGAATGAAGAAAGACGAGTAGAACGTTTCGTCTTTGGATTAAGAAGTGATATTCGGGAATTTGTCTCGAATAAAGAACCGTTGACTTTTCAGATGGCTGTTAATGCAGCAGAGATGAGAGAGAAGGAAAAGAACATGCAAGCCACTGAGCGAAGTGGAGATAAGAGAAAGTGGGAAGGAACAGTTCGTGATTTCAAGCCAGTTAAGTCTATTAAGTTTGATCAACGTTCTGTTAGTAAGTTTGAAAATAAGCCCTGTAGTAAGTGCAATCGAATGCATAAGGGAGAATGCAAGATAAATCAAGAGGGTTGTTATAAGTGTGGGAAGGTTGGGCATTTGGCTTGGGACTGTCAGAATTTGAGGTCTTGTTACCAGTGTGGATCTTCTGATCATATTAGACCCAATTGTCCACAGTTGAAAAAGGGATCAGTTGGAGGAAGTGTAGAAAAGGGAAGTGAGAAAAAGGGAGAGCCAGCTAAATCTAGAGCTAGAGTGTTCAACATGTCAGCAGAAGAAGCGGCGGAGATACCTGATGTAGTTACAGGTACTTTCTTTATAGATTCAAGTTATGCAAAAGTGTTGTTTGATTCAGGAGCAAATCGTTCTTTTGTGTCTCCTAATTTTGTGCATAAATTGAATGTGAAACCTAAGAAACTTAAGAGTGAATTGAAAGTAGAAGTGGCTGATAATAGTCAAGTTTTGGTAGAAGAAGTATATGAGAGGAGTAGTATTGTCATTGATGGACAAGCATTTCCACTTCGACTGTACCCAATGGGTATGGGAGAATTTGATGTTATTGTGGGAATGGACTGGTTGGCGTCTAATGATGCTTATATAGTATGTAATAAGAAATTGATTCGTATAGCGCAACCAGGAAAGGAAGAGATAGTAGTATTTGGAGATCGAAGGGATAGAAATTCATGTTTGATTTCTATGATTAAGGCTAAGAAATGTTTGGAAAAAGGGTGTGAGGGATTCTTAGCTTATGTGATAGATGCTAAGAAAGAAAAGAAGGGATTGGAGTCAGTTCTGGTAGTCAGTGAATTTCCAGAAGTATTTCCGGAAGAGTTAACCACTTTGCCTCCTGATCGGCAAGTGGAGTTTCGGATTGATTTAGTTCCCGGAGCAGTGCCGATTGCAAGAGCACCGTACAGACTGGCACCGACAGAGATGAAAGAAATGATGACTCAGTTGCAGGAGTTGTTAGACAAGGGGTTTATTCGCCCTAGTACTTTACCTTGGGGAGCGCCAGTATTGTTTGTTAAGAAGAAAGACGGGTCTATGAGAATGTGCATAGATTACCGTGAGCTCAATAAGTTGACTGTTAAGAATAAGTATCCGCTTCCCAGGATTGACGATCTTTTTGATCAACTGCAAGGAGCGAGTTACTTTTCGAAGATAGATTTGCGCTCTGGTTATCACCAGTTGAAGGTGAGAGAGGAGGATGTGTTTAAGACTGCATTTCGTACGAGGTACGGACATTATGAGTTTTTAGTTATGCCATTTGGTTTGACTAATGCGCCAGCAGCTTTCATGGATCTGATGAATAGAGTGTGTAGTCCGTTTTTAGATAAATATGTCATTGTTTTTATAGATGATATATTGATCTATTCACGTTCTAAAGAAGATCATGAAACTCATTTAAGAGCAATTTTAGAATTGCTGAAGCGTGAAAAGTTGTATGCCAAGTTTTCAAAATGTGAATTTTGGCTGAAAGAAGTTCAGTTTTTAGGACACGTGGTGTCGAAAGATGGGATTCAGGTTGATCCAGCTAAGATTGAAACCATAAAAGGGTGGGAAGCACCGAAATCGCCATCTGAAGTAAGAAGTTTTCTGGGTTTGGCTGGTTATTATAGAAAGTTCATTCAGGACTTTTCTAGAATAGCTACGCCATTAACAGCTTTAACCAGAAAGAATGTTAAGTTTATTTGGGCAGAAGCTCAGAAAGAAGCGTTCAGTAAGTTGAAAGAAAGTTTAAGTAGTGCTCCTGTTTTGTCTCTACCCAATGGGTCGGAAGGATTTGTTATTTATAGCGATGCTTCAAAGTTGGGTTTGGGATGTGTGTTAATGCAAGAAGGCAAGGTGATTGCCTATGCATCTCGTCAGTTAAAAGAACATGAAAAGAATTATCCGACTCATGATTTAGAGTTGGCAGCTGTAGTATTTGCTTTGAAAATCTGGAGACATTATTTGTATGGGATCAAGTGTCAGATTTACACAGATCACAAGAGTCTTCAGTATCTGTTTAATCAGAAAGAGCTTAATATGAGGCAGCGTAGATGGATGGAGTTATTAAGTGATTATGACTGTGAAATTTTGTACCATCCAAGAAAGGCCAATGTGGTAGCAGATGCTCTAAGTCGTAAGGAGCGTGGAGAAATAGCAGAGGTTGTAGTGTTTAGAGTTGATGTTGTTTCCAATTTCTTGGAAGAAGTTATAAAGTTTCAAGAAGAAGCAGTGTTAGCAGAAAATTTGAAAAGTGAAAGGATAGTTGGGATTGTTAACTCGTTAGTAGTTGACAATCGAGGAGTAAAGTGTTTTAATAAGCGGGTATGGATCCCAAAAGTAGGAGATCTGAGGCAGAAAGTGTTGGAAGAAGCTCATAGATCTCGGTATTCAGTTCATCCTGGAAGTAATAAGATGTATAGAGATTTGAAGCAAAGTTATTGGTGGCCAGGGTTAAAGAAAGATATTGCTCATTTTGTTGAACGATGTCTTACATGTTTAAAGGTTAAAACTGAGCATCAGAGACCCTATAGGGAGCTTCAGCCGTTAGAAATTCCAGTGTGGAAGTGGGACGAGATTACGATGGATCTTGTTACGGGGTTACCACGATCACCTAAGGGGCATGATGCTATTTGGGTGATAGTGGATAGACTCACAAAGTCAGCTCATTTCTTACCGATCAAGGAGACGTACTCACTAGAAAAGTTGGCTCGATTGTATATCGACGAAATAGTGACCAGGCATGGAGTACCGTCGTCCATAGTATCAGACAGGGATGCTCGATTTACATCAGCGTTCTGGAGAAGTTTGCAAAGGGAATTAGGCTCTCAATTGAAGTTGAGTACGACCTATCATCCGCAAACAGATGGTCAGAGTGAGAGAACTATTCAGACATTAGAAGATATGTTTCGTGCATGTGTTATAGATTTTAAAGGTTCGTGGGAGGTTCATTTGTCGTTGATTGAATTTTTCTACAACAATAGTTATCATGCTAGCATACAAGCAGCTCCATTTGAAGCTTTGTATGGTCGTAAGTGTAGAACACCTCTATGTTGGAATGAGGTGGGTGAACGTCAGTTAGCAGGACCAGAAATTGTACAGTTAACAGCTGATAAGGTTGATCAGATTCGGGCAAGATTGAAGATTGCTCGAGATCGTCAGAAAGTGTATGCTGACAGACGAAGGAAACCGATAGAGTTTCAGATAGGAGATAAAGTAATGTTGAAAGTTTCACCTTGGAAAGGTGTGATCAGATTTGGAAAGAAAGGAAAGTTAAGACCAAGGTTTGTTGGACCATTTATCATCACTGATCATGTGGGTGAAGTGGCCTACGAACTTGATCTACCAGCAAGTTTGAGTGGGATTCATCCTACGTTTCATGTGTCAAACCTAAAGAAGTGTTTGGCAGAATCAGATATAGTTGTTCCTTTAGAAGATATTCAGATAGATGAGAAACTAAGTTATATTGAGGAGCTTGTAACAATTACAGACCTCAAGATAAAGAAGTTGAGGAACAAAGAGATTCGCTTAGTGAAAGTTCAGTGGAAATTTCACCAAGGGCAAGAGTCTACGTGGGAAGTAGAGGCAGATATGAAAATTCAGTATCCCCAGTTGTTTAGTGATAGAATTCCGGGGACGGAATTCTCTTAAGGGGGGAAGATTGTAATACCCAGTTTCGAAATTTGGTTAATTTTGGAAGTTAGGGGAAAAAGTGTAAAGTTAGTCAAAGTTCAAGGGGGTTTAATGAAAAGTTGGTTTTTACCAAATATATATATCAGATTTTGAGATTTGAGATCTCATACTGATCATATGAGTCTTTGAAAAGAGTAAAAGAGAGAAAGAGAGAACGCAGAGAGAAAGAAGAGAAAGAGATCGAGAAGGATTCGATTGTTTTGTCAAATAGAGGTATGTTTTTAGCTTCATACTTCTATCTGCATGTTATAGTCGGTAAATAGACGTGTTAATCAAGCTTTTAACCGTGTATTTGATCGATTTAATCGATCAAAAGAGTTATGGGTTTAGAACTGTGTAAACCGACTCTGTTCTTGAGTAAGACCGGAAGATGAGGTATCGGTCTTATGCATTAGACCGATGTGGTATTAGACCGGTTGAGGCATTCGACCGGTGTTATGTAAGACCGATTGATACCTTCGACCGGAGATAAGTAAGACCGGTGATAGGTAAGACCGATCGATGCATTTGACCGGATATATGTGTTCGACCGGTAGGAGAGTTCGACCGGACATGTGTTCGATCGGAGGTCTACTTGACCGGAAGGTCTGTTCGACCGGAGGTCTGCTCGACCGAAGGTTTGTTCGACCTGTGGTGTGATTCGACCGATAGTTTTATAATTGGTCTAAGAGGTTTTTAATCAGTTTGGTTCTGACCGGGTTAAAAACAGTAGATTTCAATTGATGAGTCTTTTGAAAGAAAGAGAGTTAGTTGCAAGCTAGCTTACCTTTGTTTTAATACCATCGTAGGTGGTGTTAATCGGTAAGAAGTCAGAGTTAATTCTGAAGAATTAAAGGTGAGTATTTTAAACTAAATCTTTTATGATTTGAGCAGTTAATTTATAAATGTGAGTTTTGATATACTGTGCATTTATAGGTTGAAAGTTAGTAGAATTATTTCAAATGATTTGATTTAATTAGTTGGGCATGTTTATGCTCAGGGTATATAAACTTGTTTTATATACTGGCAGGACCAAATGTATGCGTACATTTGAGTCAGAAGTTGACCTAAGTCGGGAAGTGTGACCCACCTGCTCGTACCGGGGAGTGTGGCCCGTTTATGCCATTAGGGTGTGTCCCTAAAATAAGGCAGTGCGAGACAGACATACCGTCTTTGACGGGAATGTTGGTCAGTAGTTGAAAGTACGCTTGCGAGCGTAGAAAGTGATTAGTAATGGCCATTACATTAGATTTATTTATGTATGTGAAACATAAATGTTTTAAAGTGATTTTAAAGAGTAGGCATGTATTGAGATATATGCAGTTATGTTTAAATATTTTAATTAATATTTGAACTGTGTAGTAGTGATTGGAGGGGACTCACTAGACCTTTTGGTCTAACCCTCGTTGTTTCAAAACTTTAATCCTGTTTCAGGTTATCGCAAGATAGCAGATAAAGGAAAAGATAAGGTGTGAGCTTAAGCAGGAGATAGAAGACTTCCTGCCATAGCTATTCTTTTGAGAAACTCAGTTGTGTAATAGTTGATAGTAAAGACATTGTAAGCTTGGGACAGTATTTAGTAATAAATGTTATTTTATTATGTAAATAAATGTTCAGATTGTTACAGGTAATCCGTCGGAATATTTACTGATTTAATAATTATTATTTTTATTTCAATCATTTATCTGGGTTAAAATATGATGTCAATGCAAAATCATATGATTTAATTAACCATTCTTGTTTAATTACTTAATCAAAACCATTTTCGTTTATTCTAAAAATTGAAAATATTTCATAAGTAGTTGATATTGGAAATAGACACTTCGGAGTTATTTGCTTACCTTTTAATCTATACTATATTATAAAGATAGCATAAAAAAACTCTTAATTATAACTCACTAAGCTTTATGTACTATCATTTAAAGCTATCTACTTAAAATCTCTTAAAAATAACTACTAAAGCCTAATGTACTACCTGTAAAGTTTTTAACCCTAATTAATATATTTCATCCTTATCCCCCAAAATTCTTATCTCTAATCCTCAAACCCTAAAATTATGAAATTTGAATTCTGATAAACATAATCAAAACAGGATAAACATATCAATTTAAATATAAAAAATTTTAAATATATAAGATAATTAATGAATTTTAACAAACTACTTAATTTTTTTTATATAAAAAACATTATATTGTTAAGCCTAAATTAAACAAATTTATATATAAAAAAATCATTATCACTCAATAAAAACCATCCAAAATCGTATTGTAAATCAATAAAAAAAACAAAAAATAAAAATAAACATTAAAATCGTGATGTATCTCGCTGCATTGCGCGAGTACGCTTCTAGTGGTTCTATTAAGAGAAAACATCTGAATCAATAAGATTTGAATCTTGTTTGCCAAAGAAAAAGTTTGTCTTTTAGTGGTTATAAAACCTCTTAATGATGTTGTATCTTGGCCTCTCTTAGCCATTCAACGGCTTAATTTCATTATGAACAATTACCAAACAACCAAAATTCATTTTGCACTATATCATAAGAGTTTCTTAATCATTCTAACTACTTAATCATCATGCAGTAAACCATTCAACAATTACCAAACAACCCGTATGCTCAACACCGCCTCAATGCAAACTTTTTTTTTCCTTTTCAAAACAGTGATAGTATTCCGTTCCAAATTAATCAATACTAGTGTGGGAACCGTGCGTTGCGCGGTAACGTGAGTAATTTGGATAGTAATTTGTACATTTTCTATATAAATAAATGTTAAAAAACTATTTTGTTAATTGACAACTAATTAATTGTAGCATAAATAAATAAATGGAAAATATTACTGACATTGAAAAAATAATATATTATAACAAAATGTTGTTTATAAATTATAAGTCATATTGTCACGATAATGATGAGAATAAGTGTAGTTAAATAGTAAAAGTCATATTATAATTAAACAACATGAATGAAATAAGAGTATATTATTAATTGTTTAACATAATGTATTATTCATTAAATATGAAGAAATATGATGCAATTATAAGCAATAACGTGTGATATATCAGGAGAAGAAGTATGGTTAAGCTTGCTTAGTAAACAATAACAAAAAATAATTACGCAACTAATTGTTATAAGCATAGACCACTAAATATTAAAGAAACAACCAATGAAATTTGATGTGATATCATGAGATTTGAATATTCTCAAACCTTTCATTGTAGTTAGTTATCTCACATTAATAAGAAACTGAAATAATGGAAGTTGTAGTACGGGTAAAAAGGGGAGGGGATATCTTTGAAAGACATCTCGTCTATTTTCATATACCTACACCCTTTTTCCAATCTATCGTCTTTGCACCGATGTGAGATAACCAAATAATATTATAATTCAAGATTTAAGAATACTTAAATATCATGTTAATCCCATCCTCTTTTTATATACTCGACCCTTATTTCATCTATCATTTTCCCTCAAATGTGGAATAACCAAATAACATCACAATTCAATATTTGGGAATACTCAAATCTAATGGTGTCACATTATATTTGTTGTGGTTGTTGATTTTATAATATAAAAGATATATTTTAACTCTGTCATTTATATCACACTTATACTCATCGTCTTCTTCTAATCTATCGTCTTTCCACCGGTGTGGTTGTGATTGTTTGTTCTTTTATGATATAAATATATAAAAGTTTACGTGTCAACTTTATGTCATTTATGTCAATTTTATATTAATATTCTATAAGGATTGATTTACTGTAAAATAGATCGTGTAAAAGAAGCCAACACAATAAGTTGCCATTCAGACATCACATCTTCCTTTTATATATTAAACCCTTCTTACAATCAATCGTCTATCCACCGATGTGGATAACCAAATAACACCACAATTAAATATTTATGAATACTCAAATCTAATCTTATGGTGCCACTTCATTGGTTGTGGTTGTGTCTTTTATAATTATAAAAAATATAAGATATAAGATGATTTATTGCAAAAGGATGTCAGCCAAAAAAAAGGCCAACGGCATATGTTGCTACATACTCTTTTAAACTTGTAAAACATCTCATACTTCTTTTATATACTCACCCCCTTCTTCCAAGCTAGCGTCTTTCTACCGATGTGGGATAATGTAATAACACCAAAATTATATATTTGAGAAACACTCAAATCTCATGGTGGAACATCATTGGTTTTGGTTGTTGCTTTTATAAAATAAAAGAAATTTTTTTATATACATTAGCTTTTTTTTTTTTTGAAAAAAAAGGTTAGACAAAATGAGTCAACCAATGAGTTCAAAGGATCGGCCAAAATGTGCCAACGACGTGGGTTTAGAAGATCAGTCAAGAGGAGCCAACCCCATGAGTTGTCACAAATACATCTCAACCTTCTTTCATACACCCACCATCCATTGTCACTCTTTCATCTCTCCATCAATGTGGGATAAACAAAACTCAACCAGAATTCAAGAAATGAATAATACACAATTCTTAGAGTGTCACATCATTGTTCTTAGTTGTTACTTTTATATATATAAAAATAAAGATAGATATAAAAATAATGAATTTTATATGGATTTTTTTTTGCAAAAAAGAGAGTTGGACAACATGAGCCAACCAATGAATTCGGATGACAAACCAAAATGAGCAAACGACGTGAGTTTAGAGGATCGGCCAAGAGGAGCCAACCCCATGACGGCCATGAGTTGCCACAAATACATCTCAACCTTCTTTTGATATACCTACTATCTATTGTCAATATTTCATATCTCCACCAATGTGGGATAGACATAACTCAAACACAATTTCTTAAATGAATAGTACACAATTCTTAAAGTGTCACATCATTCTTCTTGGTTGTTACTTTTACATATATAAAAATTTGTATAGAAAATAGTAGAAGATTGGATAATACTTAATTCTTAGTGTGACACGTCATTTGTTAGTTTTTTATCTCCCTATCAATATGGGGTAACCAAATCGAACACCAGTTCAAAATTGGGAATGTTAAATTATTAGGGTGACACATTATCGATTGTTTAGTTCGTTTTCTTTAAGTCTTATATGAATAAAGTTGTGCACTCATCCTTCTTTTATATACCCATCTTCCTCTATTAACGCATCAATTTATCATCAATATGGGATACCTAAATTTTAACGACAATGTAATAATTTAATAATACTTAATTTTAATGGTACCAACTCATTATCTTATAGTGATATATTGATTCTTTTATATAGGTTGATTATTTTGCAAAAAGAGGGTTGGCCAAAATGAAACCAACCCTATCAGTTGGAAGGTTAGTCAACATGAGTTTAGAGGATTAGCCAAGAGGATCAAATCCATGAGTTGAAACAAATACATCTCAACCTCCTTTTATATACCTACCATCAATTGTTAATCTTTCATCTCTCCATCAATGTGGGATAGACAAAGCTCAATCTCCGTTCAAGAAATATAGAATACTCAAGTTTTAGGATGTCATATCATTTATCGTGGATCTTACTTAAAGATATACAACTGTGGGGTAGTCAAGATTTCATCATGGTTCATCATTTGACAAATACATCATTTTTCATTGTACTGGTGTAATCAACCTTGATTTCTCCTTTAATATATATGTAGATTTTGATTATGTAAAAATTAAAGAAAAACATATGTTAAAATAATAAAATAAAAGTAATAGAGACAAATCGAGATTCAATTATATAAACATAGTTCATATAAAATGAAAATGAAATTTTTAACTATTACATGAAATGTTTTGTCATGTAAATTAGATAATTATTTAACCCAAAATTGGATCAACATTCTATGTTGTCATCTACTCCTTTATATAATCATTTTCTCTTCTAAACTTTTCACTTTCTCACCAATGTGGGACAATCAAGATTTCACCACAATTCACCATTTGACAAATATTTTATCCTTATTGTGCCACTTCATCAACTATGGATAAAGATATATATTTATATATCTAAAGATAAAGATATTGATGATTGATTGATTTTATATAATAAGATTTGTTTTGTAAAAATAGTGTTATTCAAATAAGATAACTTTATGACTCAAACCCATGAGTTGACACAATAACATCCTACCCTTCTTTTTTATACATGTCACTCTATTGCAATCTTTCAATCTCTCACCAATGTGGGATATCTCAAATCAACCACAATTCACCAAAACCCCAATACTCAATTCTCATGATGCCACATCATTCACCTTGGTTGTTGCTTTAATATGTAAAATTAATAATTAATAATTAATAATTAATAATTAATAATTAATAATTAATAAAGGTCGGCTAAAATGAACCAATCCATGAGTTTAGACGATCGGCCAAAAGGAGCCAAAAAATGAGTTTAGAGGATCGACCAAGAAGAGTCAACCCCATGAGTTACAACAATGTCATCTCAACCTCCATTTATATACCAACAATTCATAGTCAATCATTCATCGCTCTATCAATGTGGGATACACAAAACTCAACCACAATTCAAAAAATGGTAAATACTAATTTCTTAGGAGCCAAAAACATGAGTTTAGAGGATCGACCAAGAAGAGTCAACCCCATGAGTTACCACAATGGCATCTCAACCTCCATTTATATACTAACCATTCATAGTCAATCATTCATCGCTCTATCAATGTGGGATACACAAAACTCAACCACAATTCAAAAAATGGTAAATACTCATTTCTTAGGATGCCACCTCATTCTTTGTGGGACAACCAACTTAAACTCGCAATCCAAGGTTTGAGAAATTCTCAATCACATTATGCCAAATCATTCACCTTGGTTGTTGTTTTATCTTTTTTTGATATTGATTAATATATTTATTTCGGTTCATTATTTTCTCCTTTTATATACTCACTAACATTTGTCATTATAATAATAAATAATAATTTTTTTTACAAAAAACATTTAGCCAAAATGAGGCAACTATATATTTTTGAACAAACATTTTTTGGAAATATGATGGTGGTTAAAATTTACATTGAACCAACCTAAGCATTTCACATTTGGATTCATTATTTCCACCTTTTATATAATCATTAGCATTTGCCAAA
The DNA here is from genome assembly GCA_023525745.1 of Arctium lappa. NCBI lineage: Eukaryota > Viridiplantae > Streptophyta > Magnoliopsida > Asterales > Asteraceae > Arctium > Arctium lappa. Next base: position 3,994,341 of record CM042049.1, read on the forward strand.
CTTTGTTTCCTCCATCAACGTGTGGGACAACCAACTTAAACACAAATTTCAATATTTGATAAATTCTCAAACCACATGATGTCACATCAAACATCATTCACCTTGGTTGTTCCTTTAATATATATATATATATATATATATAAAGATAAAAAAATTGATGATTGATTGATTGATTTTATATAATAAGATTTATTTTGTGAAAATAGTGTCATCCAAATAAGATAACTTTATACCTCAAACCATTGAGTTGACACAATAACATCTTACCCTTCTTTTTTATACATGTCACTCTATTGCAATCTTTCAATCTCTCACCAATGTGGGATATCTCAAATCAACCACAATTCACCAAAACCCTAATACTCAATTCTCATGATGCCACATCATTCACCTTGGTTGTTTCTTTAATATATATATACATGATGCCACATCATTCACCTTGGTTGTTTCTTTAATATATATATAAAGATTATGTTCAATTTTACAAATTTTTTTGAATTTATATTATTGTTTATTTTGATATTTACTCGACTGTTATTTCGAAGAACGTACTTTGAATAGAAACTATTAGAGGTTTATAGGAATTTTCGATTAATAGTTTATAGTTCAGAAAAAGTCTACTTAAAATACCCGTATTTCAATTAATTAAAATACCCGTATTTCAATTAATTAAAATACCCGTATTTCGATCTCGTATTACCGAAATGCCCCAAATCTCTTTCATTTTGCCGAAATACCCCTTTTGTCCGGGATCCGTGGCCGGGATGCTTACCAATCCCGGGGTTACCTTCAAAGACGGCGTGAATAGTGAATTACCGGCGTTAGGCCGGGATGAATAGGGCAATCCCGACATTAGTCCGGGATGTGGGCCGGGATGAGGGCCGAAATTTTTGATTCGATTATATATGTTTTTAATATATATATTTACATTTTATACCCCTATAATTATTTAGTTAGTTACTTTATACCTTTTACTTTTCTATTTTTCATTTTACATTTTTATCATATTAACACGTATAATCGTATATTAACTAAAATGCGTTAAAAAGATACGTTTTAATTTTAACAAGTTACATCATTATAACCGTCTCTTCGATACCTTCGAAATGAGCCCAATATTGAATATTTTTGGATTTAATTATTTATTATATATTATATCTGGTTTAGTTTTAATATCATTATTATTGTAAAAAACTTTTAAGAATTATCGATTATACAGAGACGACAATTTCAATACATTTATTTTTAAAATGAGGATATTTGAATTTTATTTTTATTATATATTATATCTGTTTTAGTTTTAATATCATTATTATTGTAAAATCTTTTAATAATTATCGATTATACAGATACGACAATTTCAATTCATTTACTTTTAATAAATCTCATAGTCTCGACCGACGTGAGAAACTAGCGACCGATCGTATCCACATAATAGATATCATCGACCGAAGTCTTTACGACTTATATATGGTCGACGTCATTGACAATGGTCGCAAGTTATCCCTGACATATGACTTACGATCGATGAACTAACGATACACATTTATTACTACTAATCGCAAGTTATCCAATACATCGAAGCAATTAAAATGTTATTAAACTAACATGCTTCCTTCTTTGATTCCTGTTAATATTGATGGTCATGTTCGTCGCAATAACCCTTTTTATATAGTGCCATGCATGAATCATTTTAGTGGAAACCATGAGCTGATTTGAAATAACCAATGAATTACTCTCGGATTTCGCCACAACCTTCTAGATGGAGTTAAGGGGCGGAACTCCTTGGGGACAATTAGGGGCCGCACTGAATTAGCTTTCTGCATGTGATAAAAAAAAAATTAGACTTGGGCCCCTCACTCATTAAGTGCATTGTCCAATTGAGAGTTGAGTCCAACAAAATTGAAAATTCACCAATGGTTTTTGCACTAGTTCTCTAATATATATTTCTTTAATCTTACTAATAACTGATGGAATAGCCGAATAGGTACACTGATTTTTGACTTTTTGACTTATTTGAGTTTGAAGTTGTTTGATTAATTGATTAGCTAGGTTTAACTTTGTTTGAAGTTGTTTGATTATTTGATTAGCTAGGCTTAAGTTTATTTGAAATTGTTTGAAATTCTTTAGGTTGTTCACTTGTTTGAATTGTTGATAGAACACAGTCCATCAAAGTTTTTAGGATGAGTCTAATAAGGCTTTAGAAGGTGCAACCGTATTACTTTAGAATTGCAACCGTACCTCGTAATCAACCAAAAAAGCTTTTGAAATCAACCAAAAAACCGAAAAAATCTTTTGAAATCCACAAAAAAAATACCAAAATGGTCTCTCGAAATCGATAAAAAAAACTTAAAAATCTCAAAAAAAAAAAACCTTGAAACGGCGGAAATAGGCTGAAAACACAACGGTCGATATTGAACGTTGGTAAAAAAAATGAAGACACGTTAATAAAAACCGTACTTGAAAATATGGTGTCAACCTACCCTATGAAAGAAATTCTTGTGTCCGTCCGTGTTGGTAAGGACTAGAAATTATATAGTATATTAGGTCCAGTCCTTGCGGTTGGAAAGCTTGTGTTCCGCCAGGATCATTCAATGGACGTGTTTACATCACCAACTCATAAAAATTATAATATAATAATTCAACTAATTTTTGAAATTGTAAAAAGTATATTTTTTGATTCACGAATATACAAATTAAATTACCAGATAAAATAAAATCTGAGATCACATGGCGAATATCGATAGACAACAAGGTTTTTAAATTAAGGACATGGTTTTACGTGAAGGAACCTTAATGTCAATAATATTTTTGAAGATACAAGATATCAAACGTGATCAAATATATATATATATATATATATATATATATATATATATATATATATATATATCTGGTGATCATATATATATATATGACTTTAGTTTTTATTAGAATATTTTAATCTTTTATTTATCAATTGTTTTCGAAAAATGTGATAAAATATGTTAGAATGAGATCTATTAAATGGTTATAGGCTTGAGAAATTATAAGAATATTCAATATGGAGAAGATATTGTGAAGGGTCTGAAAATTCCTACGACCTTTTATATTTTGAATAAATTTGTTTTTGTACATTTTTTAATACATAAATTCATGTATTTAAAAAATAAAAAAAAATGGGTTTTCTCACCTTAAAAATGATTGGTAACCGGTTACAATGGTAAAATGACTTTTAAATTACCAACTTACTTTCATATTTCGAGCAGTTAAGTTTTTGGACTATTCTTTTTATTATCATATAAATCTCTACACTTATATTGAAATTGAACAAAATAGTCTTTTTTGAGCTTTGGAGGTAAAAACAGCTTTTAACATAAAAATGGGTTTTAACGTTAAAAAAGACCTAAACATTTATGTTGGTTAAAACGTGAAAGACCCAGATATTTACACTTCTCCCAACCATAGCCCCTATCGCCATTGCTCGAGGCCCCCATCGTCGTTGACCCTAGCACCATATATTTTGCAACCACAACCATATCCAGCACGCCGGTGGAGGTGACCATGCTAGCGCTCCAACCCCAACACCACCACATAAATCTAACACTATTAGAAAACTTTGAAATACCGACGGCAAGAGCAATCGGTATTTACCGACGGTTCATCGACGGTATCTGCTTTAATTCTATTTCTTATTTATTTTTAATAAGTCGTCGGTAAACCGTCGGAAACATTAGTGATATACCGACGGTAAGTTTTTTTAGTTTTTTTAGTTTATTTTTTATTTAATTTAAATGGGTCGTCGGAAAACCGTCGGAAAATTTATTAATATACCGACGGTTTACCGACTGTAGGTTCTTTTTATTTTATTTTTTTATTTAATTTATATGGGTCGTCGGAAAACCGTCGGAAAATGTATTAATATACCGACGGTTTACCGACTGTAGGTTCTTTTTATTTTATTTTTTATTTAATTTAAATGGTTCGTCTGAAAATCGTTGGAAAATGTATTAATATACCGACGGTTTACCGACTGTAGGTTCTTTTTATTTTATTTTTTATTTAATTTAAATGGGTCGTCGGAAAACCGTCGGAAAATTTATTAATATACCGACGGTATACCGACTGTAGGTTCTTTTTATTTTATTTTTTTATTTAATTTAAATGGGTCGTCGGAAAACCGTCGGAAAATTTATTAATATACCGACGGTTTACCGACTGTAGATTCTTTTTATTTTATTTTTTTATTTAATTTAAACGAGGTGATGGAAAACAGTCGGGAAATTTATTGATATACCGACGGTTTACCGACTGAAGATTCTTTTTATTTTATTTTTTTATTTAATTTAAACGAGGTGATGGAAAACAGTCGGGAAATTTATTGATATCACCGATATTAGGTTTTATTTTTTATTTAATTTAATCTAGAATCGTATTCGCGCAATGCATCGAGATACATAATGATTTTAATGTTTCATTTTATTTTTTTGTTGATTTGCCGTACGATTTTGGATGACTTTGAGAAAATGATAATGTTTTTTGTTATAAATTTGTTTAATTTAGACCTAATAATAAAATGTTTTTTATATAAAAAAATTAAGTATTTTGTTAGAATTCGATGATTAATTTATATATTTTAATAACATTTAAAAAAACAATCAAAATTTTTTTTAATAGTATAATTAAAACAAAATTATTTAAAAATAAAAATATTGCAAAACTGAAAACTAAAATTACAATTTTTTTTTTGATAAAAACTAAAATTTAAGAAAAAAATAAAAGTTGAGGTTTTAGGTTTTAAGACCTGCACGCTAAGCCCTTCACCAAAGTTGAGGTTTTAGGTTTTAAGCCCTTCACCCATCGCTACTCCGCCGAGGCCGCCGAGCCTACTCTCCAAGTCTCTGCCCTTCTCCCCTTGGTTCGTTCGCCTCCTGAAGACAGGACAGCCCATTGGAGATCGCTTCCTTCACCTTCAGAGCTTCAACAATCACTACCTACCTCTACTCTCCAACAGCTGCTTTTCTAGGTAAAATACACATATCATCTACTATCAACACTAGTAATCACAAGATTCAACAACTCTCTGATCGATTTGAACTATTTGAAGGTCCAAATTAGTTTATACAACTTCAATTGCCACTTCTGCACGAAACTATGATACCGATTTTGATCTATTTAGGAATAATTTAACAAGTCTCTTGAACAAATTGAGAATAAGTACTACAAGTAGAATAACTTTGTTATGCTTGGAACAAAATTCTATTATATCGGTCTTTGCATTGGGAATGTTCTTCGTTCAATTAACACTTGAAAATCTGTATTCTTCCCCTTTTGGTGTTTATAAGTTTTAATCGCTCTCTTTGAAATTTTGAAGAAAGTGAAGGGAAGTTGATCATGCTATGCTAGGATAAGATTGCGGTTTGAGTAGAAGGATTATCTTTCTTGAGCGTTTTTTGTGTTAAGTCTATCATCTATGATTTCCTTTTTTCTGACTTAAATTTCACTTGTGACAGCCCTAATTGAAAACATTCAAGAAGAAAAATGCCAAGGCTTTGGCTTCTGCTTTACTGAAAAGAAACTGCAAGCTGGTCACAGGAGGGACTGACAATCATTTGTTAGTTTGGGATCTTAGGAATCTTGGATTGACGGGTACAAATTCTTTTCTCCATCTTTCATTTTGTTTGAATTTTTCGACATGGTGTTGAATTTGTTTTCTTTAGGCTCCATTAATTTGTTATGCTGTTATGACTAATTTACTTTTTAACTAGAAAGATGATAAAAGATTAAACGGTTACAACTTGCACATGAAAAATGAAAATCCCAGCCACTAGGAATTTATACATGCTTCCGTCCTTTTATTAACTAATTTCAACTATAATTCCCATTCATGTCTTTTCCAACCATGTCAAAAAATCAATACTACTTCCATGATCAAAGGTCAAAATAGCCCTGGATTCACCAATCTAGTTTGTCATGTGCTACAACAGTAATCAATTGGGACAAACAAAATATTAAGTCTCAAAAAAACGAAGCTCGATCATGAACTCTTTCTGCCTTGGTGAGTACCATGCAACAGCTTTGGCAGAACCAAGAACTTGTAATGCATATTCAACTGCAAATACAGGATCCTTCATTTTCAGAAACATGTCATCCTTTTTGAAATCCAACTCTACTCCGTAATCCACCCTCAAGCTGAAAGGTCCGATGACTCTTTATTTTTTCAGAAACATATAGGCTACAAACATTGCAAGTAGAATAGGCAAATTATGAATCATTAGCGATATTTATTATTTATCCTGTCAAAAGTCCTAGTTTTGTTAGAATCTCCCATGGACATCAAAGAACCTTTACATATACCTATTTTAAAATCCAATATTTATGTATAAAAGCCTGAATTGAGTACCGAGAACAACAAATGAGGTCAAAATTTTTGACAACTTTTATGTATTAAAGTCACAGGTTTTCATGGAAACAACCGCTTTTACTCTTTAAACTCTTGAAACTCTTTAATAACTTCCATAGAGTTCGTGCATATAAGAGGGGTTTGTAGGAAGTCATCGGATCCAATTACAACCAACCGATCAAAATTGGCTATCAATTTGTAATTGGATTGGACCGGATCCAAAATTTCGATGAACACCGTAATATAAATCTTGTAGAAGATGCAGGAATTTCGACAATTTTAATGGATCGTATTCAACCAGGTGTTTTCAGTGAGAGTACACCCACACCCATGGAATGACCCTATCCTCCCTTGTACCCTGAACTTTGATTAATTAAGGAGAATCCTTGACGCAAATATCTATGAGCTTCATGAAGCTTGAATTATCACAAATCTGAGTAACCAAAATATATATCCTTATCTCAAGTACACACCTCTCTCTTTAGTATTCTTCATTTTTTTATTTTTTCTCTACACGGATAAAACTTGGACCAGGGAGCATTGAAGACAATTTTATAGCTTTTACAGAGCCTGCACTTGTGCTTTTTTAGTATGAGTGTCAACTGGTCAGGTTTAGAATTTAGCCGTTTTCTTTCTGGTTTGCATGCTTTCTTGGGTGTTCATGATTTGTTGGCTGTTGACAAGATACACTTTGGACTTGTGCAACTTCTTGCCACCGCTTACATGCAAAAGGCAGAAGTCACATGTAGTCTTTAACCTGCATTTTTGTTTCATATGGTTTAAGATTGAAGTCTGGTTATAGATCTCAACCTCCCTTCCTTGTGGGTACTGTATGTGCTTGTGTTGTTAGGGCACTTATAACATGTACAACAAGTAACCCTAAGCTGAAATGACCAAGAGTCCAATTTTGACTGTGACAGTACATATCTACAAGCAATATTATTATCAGCTCTGTTAATTATATAAATTTGGTAAATCAGGCCATAGATTGGTAAATTTGATAGGATACACAATAAATGAGAAGACATAATTATACTCTACTGAAATAGGGAACACACACATACACACAAACTCTCATGTCTACGTTAATTATATAAAATAAATTAACTTACTAATTAATTATATAAAATAAATTAACTTACTAATTAATTAAAAAAAGTAAGCTAGCTAGCTAGCTTTAAAAGAATTAATGAGAGAGAGAAGGGATTGAAGATATTACTGGATTGGTTTAATTTGTTTGTCTTAATTGCTGCTAGTTAAAAACCAGACTTACTGTAACACGAATTTCTTCTCAATTTACATTTGAATTTGTGTATTGTTGTATCTTGTTTTTATATTTTGAGAAATAATTCATTATTGTATTTGAAATTGAGTCTTAGACAAGTAAATTGAGCCTTTGTTTATTTTTGGTTTTATTGAAGCATGTCGAGTCGTTCGGATAGAGGATGGATGTATAAAAGGAATGATAGTCAGGGTTATCTTAGTGAAGAATATTGCCACAACCTCGATAGTTTTTTGGACTTCGCCTTTTCTAGCGTAGTGGGTGGATGTGTTGAAAGGAAGATTGTGGGTCGTGAAATAGTACTTCGTATCAAATGTCCTTGTGTCAAATGTAAAAATATTCACTACACAGCAAGAGATGATGTTAAGTTGCACTTGATGAGACACGGGTTCATGCGGGATTATACAACTTGGTGGGCACATGGTGAAACAAACGTCCCATCTCAACACGTGGGACAATGTTCTAATGCTATGGAAGATGATATTGTTGATGGTTGCACTCAGATGGTAATGGATAACTTCTCTCCAACGCGTTTTGCCAATCCAACAATGCCTATGCGTTTAAATTGGGAAGAACAAGACCCAAATCCATCTGCACAAGGATTTTATAATATGTTACAAGCTGCTGACGAGCCCTTGTGGGATGGGTGTCAGAAATATTCCAAATTACAAGCTGCGACAAGGTTGTTGACTTGGAAGTCAGATTGTAACGTACCCGAGTCAACCTTCAATCGACTACTTCCCATCATTAAAGATATGCTACCTGATGGACATCAGCTAGTTCCAAACTTCTATGAGACGAAGAAGATGTTGAAGAAACTTGGTTTCCCACAAGAAAAGATTGATGCATGCAAAAATCATTGCATGTTATTCTACAAGGGTGATTCTGACTTGACCAACTGTCGAGTATGCGGAGAATATCGCTACAAAAACAGTGGAGGAAACAAAGTCCCTAATTTGGTCTTGACATACATGCCGATTGCTCCTAGACTTCAAAGGTTGTTTATGTCAAGAAAGACGGCCAAGGAGATGACATGGCACTATGATCATAAAAAAGAATCAGGGTTGATGGTACATCCAAGTGATGGCGAGGCTTGGAAGCATTTCGACTTGAAAGACCCTAGATTTGCAGAAGAGATCCGTAATGTTCGTCTTGGGCTTTGTACCGATGGTTTCAGTCCAAAAAACTCCAACTCTAGTCCGTATTCTTTGTGGCCTGTTTTTCTTACCATCTATAATTTACCTCCTTGGATGTGTTTGAAAGAGTCATACGTTAAACTTGCCTTGGTCATTCCGGGAAGAAAGAGCCCTGGTCAGAATCTAGATGTATTTCTTAGGCCATTAATAGACGAGCTTAAGATGTTGTATGAGGAGGGAGTTGTTACCTATGATGCTTATCGTAGGAATAATTTCACCATGAGGGCCATACTACTATGGACAGTCAGTGACTTTCCTGCGTATGCAATGTTGTCAGGTTGGAGCACACATGGCAAGTTAGCTTGCCCATATTGCAGGGATAAGGCAGGTTCATTTCAGTTGCAAAATGGAGGGAAATCATGTTGGTTTGACTGTCATCGAAGGCATTTACCTAGTTCACATCCCTTCCGCCGTGATAAAAAGGGCTTTCGAATTAGAACTGCTGTTTTCTCGGGACCACCAACGAATTTAGATGGCGATGAAATATGGGATCAAGTTCGTCACTTTCCGACTGTTTATGATGGCGCTCCGTACAGATCGAAGAACAAAAAGATTAATGGTTTTGGGGTAACCCATAATTGGGTAAAGAGAAGCATCTTTTGGGAGCTACCATATTGGCGCACTCTGTTAATCCGACACAACCTAGATATCATGCATATTGAGAAAAATGTTTTCGAGAATCTCTTTAACACTGTCATGGACACGACAAAGACGAAAGACAATATCAAGGCGAGATTGGATGTGGCACTTTATTGCGATCGATGAGAGTTGCATATTAACAAGGTAGGAAACAAGGTTATGAAACCAAAAGCATCATATACCTTAACCAAAACGCAAGTGCGGAAAGTGTGTGAATGGTTGAAGAGATTAAAGTTTCCCGATGGTTATGCTGCAAACATAGGGGGTTGTGTCAACCTTGAAGACAATAGCTTTTATAGCTTCAAAAGTCATGATTGTCATGTGTTTATGCAACGATTGCTCCCTATTGCCTTAAGAGGGATGATACCAAATCCAATATGGGATGCGATTACAGAGTTGTGCACATTCTTTCGTGCCATATGTTCAACGGTGCTTCACATCGATGACTTGATCCCACTGCAAACACGTATTGTTGAAACCATTTGCAGGTTGGAAAAGGTGTTCCCACCGGGCTTCTTTGATTCAATGGAACACCTTTTAATTCATTTGACACATGAAGCCATTCTTGGTGATCCGGTTCAGTACAGATGGATGTATCTATACGAGAGAAAACTTGGCTCATTAAAAAGAACGGTTAGAAACAAAGCAAGGGTTGAAGGGTCTATTGTCGAGGCCCATCTTGTAAATGAACTTTCTACTTATTGCTCCCTATATTTTGAGCCAACAATAGAAACACGCCTAAATCGCGAGCCTCGTAATTTTGCCCCAGATATTCCAAGTTCTTCGAAGGTTGACTCTCGATTAAGCATCTTCAAAGTTCCATCTCGAAGATTATTTGAAAAGGGTGGAAAACGAAGAGCCTTTACCGATGAGGAAATGCACAAGGCCCATACCTATATTTTGCTTAATTGTGTGGAAGTTTGCCCTTTTGTAAAGTTGTTTGATGAGTGGATCAGACATGAAGAACCCCATATTGAAGATGGAGAACTTGAGAGGCGTAGGGAGTTGTTCTTTGCTAAGTGGTTTGAAACACATATGCTAGGGTCAGGCGATAGTAATGCACACTTGAAGGTTTTAGCACGAGGACCAATACGTTATGTTTGGTCTCATAAGAGATATTTTGTTAACGGTTACAAGTTTCATACAACAAAACACGGTGATGGGCGGGTTACACATAACAATGGAGTATGTGTGAAAGGGTCGTGTTATAACGAGTATGAGTCCGACTATTATGGGTTATTGGATGACATTCTAGAGGTCGAATATCTTGGAGAAGGGCGATGCGTTGTTGTGTTATTCAATTGTACTTGGTTTGATACTGTCAATGGTGTTAGAGTTTCCGCTAAACATAACCTGGTAGATATCAAATACAAGTCTAGATTAAGAACGGACGACCCATTTGTTTTAGCATCACAAGCAGTACAAGTTTATTATTCACCGTATCCTTCGAACACCAAAGACTTGAAAGATTGGTGGGCTGTTGTGAAGACGAAGGAAAGGGGGATATATGATGTGGGAGAACGTGTTACAAAAGTAGGTAATGATGAAAATCTAGACGGGGAACATTTCTTTCAAGAGAACGAAAGGTTTAACTGTACTGCATCTACAAGTATAGATGCATATGTGGAACCCGTTAGTCTTGTCACACCAGGATCAGTAATCGAACTTGATGCCGATATGACTATTCATGATGATGAAAATCATGATGAGGATGATGATGCATATGACGAGGAATAAGAGTTTGAAGATACAGATGATTCAGATGAAGATGATGAAGAACTTATTTTATCTGACCACTCTTCTGACGATTAGTTTGTTCAAATTGGTGTATGTTTATTTGATGTATGTTTATATATGTGTTATTTTAAAAGTATGTTTGTAGTTAATTCATCATTATTTTGTAAGAGACAATTTTATATGGGTCGTAGTTTAATGTCTACCGGTGGTCGAGGTAGTGGTTGTAGTGGAGGCCGAGATACTGCTTCTAGTCGAGGCAGGGGTAGAGGTACTTACGTTTCTTCATCTGTTGGCGGTGCGGGTACCAACAGTTCTACCGAGTACGTTGACACCCTAGAGACCCACGAGGATGTTGTTGCAGAGTCATCTCACATCCATCAGGGACCCAATGCCGACACACGAGTACCTGATAGACCTTCACAGAAGCCGAGGATTGTGATGTCGGGACTTGAGTACGTATATTAGTTAAGTTTGTCAATATCACATATCAAACTTTTTTGACTAATACTAATGTTAAATGTAATAGTTTTGCTGAAGATCAAGTTGGCCGTAAAATCATCAAAATATTGAAGGAAATGTTTATGGGGCCTTGGACATCCTGGAGAGATGTTGACAGCGAGTCACGCGCTCTTTTGTTCCAACGTTTTAAGGTTTGTACTTATGATATTTAAATTCATAAACTATTCACCGATATCTTAAATTAATTGATCATGTGATGTATGTATAGAGCAACTACATATGGGATGACGATATTGATGAACTCGTTCGCACAGCATGGGCTCACGTGTTGGATAGGCGTTGGAGTGATATGTTGCATGATGTCAGGGAAGAGGCCATTAAGAAGGCCCATGATGCACATGTAGTATTTAACGGGTCTAATTATGAGGCTTTGATCCCATTTGGCCCGTCATGGATTAACCAGGACTATTGGCGTGTCATGATCACACAGGTATGTAATATTTATGAGTTACATTATGTATACACACTTCTATTGGGTTTTTATAATTAATTTGTTTTATATAGAAATGAAACACAGACAAATGGAAGAAGTCGTCACATGTTGCAAAAAAGAATAGGAAGTCACAACATGATTCAGTGATGTCCAAGTCTACCGGGGGTTCCATTTCTATGTCACGACGTAGATGGCGTTTTGTAAGTCAACATAATTTTGATCATGTTTTATAACTTATTTTGTTTTATTAGTGACTAAATTAATAAATCTATCGAACTTTGTAGGTGCAAAAGGAGGGCCGTGAACCAACAGCTTTGGAGATGTTTCAAATGACCCATAAGACCAAAAGGAGGGAGTCGTCAGAGTCGAGCACCGGACAATCTGTTATCTCAAGGGATGAAAAATTTGTGGTTAGTAATTGCTCTTTCATTAGTTTACAAGATGAATAAGTCATTTTGAATACTTGTATAGTTTTAGGTTAGCACGTCTTATATGAGATTCAAATTAGTTTATGGGATGGAGTTATCAAGTTCATTTATTATATGTTAAATGTTTAAAACAGGTTGTGCATGGATGGAAATGTTTAATTTACAGTTGTTATGCTGTCGAAATTAAAAAAAAAATGCTAAACGATTTTTAATTTGTAATTATGTATCGTAGGATGACTATCAACATGAAATGATTAAGAAGTACGGACCTGACACGAGCACCCATCCACTTGGAGATATTGAAATTTGGGAGCGTTGTGCCGGAGGAAGGAAAAGAGGTCGGATGTTTGGCGTTGGCACGAGTATGGACCCAAGCTACATGGTAACTGGTTTGTCAAGTGGGTTGAGTACCGGTAGATCATATGCTGGTTCCAGTTCAAGCGAGGTTAAGTTTTTGTTCATTTTTTTTTGTTTAATTCAAACATGTCAATTTACTCATTGTGCTTTTTATTTCCGTAGGTGCAAGAACTGAAAGAGAAACTTCAGAAAATAGAAGAGGAGCGAATAGTTGAGAGAGAGGAGAATGCTCGACGTGAGGAGGAGAATATACGAATGGCAAACAGACTAAAAGTTATCGAGGCAATGTTAGCTCGACAATATCCACCACCGCCTTCCGATGTACCCACTTCTCGTGATCCCCCCTTTTCCGGTAGGATTTGAGGATGATATGGATTTGATATATGTATCACTTGTGATTCCCTCTTTTCCCGATAGTATAGACGATGACTAGATTTGATATATGTAGGATTTTTATGGATATATTGTATGGATTTTTATGTGAATTTTTGGAATATGTATGGATTTTGACAATTTCTATGCAATATTATAATATTATATATATTATAATATATTATAATATATATTAAAATGCAACAAATATATATTTACTAAATGTAATAAAAATTCAAAATACCGACGGCTTACTGACGGGAAAACCGTCGGTAATTTTTTTTCAAAACAGTCGGTAAGCAGTCGGTAATATTAGCCGTCGGAAATTGAACCGTCGGAATGCCGTCGCTAATGTCCACCGTCGGAAAACCGTCGGTAACCATGACAGTCGGAAAGCCGTCGCTAATGCCAACCGTCGGAAAACCGTCGGTAAGGTTAACCGTCGGTAAACCGTCGATAGTTTTCATCGGAAAACCGTCGGTAAATATTACCGACCAAGTTTTTTCCAACAGCCATTTCCCGTCGGAAAACCGTCGCTAAAACCCTTTTCCGACGGTTTACCGACGGTTTTAGCCGTCGGTAATACAACTTATTTTAGTAGTGTAAGATATGTCTCTTATACTATGATAGATTCTTAGTCACACCCTTAATCTGGTTCGAGTTCTTGCTAAATGTTTATGCTTTTGTTAAATTTCAATTTCAATTTCTTAGACTCTTTATTGTCTACTATTTGATTTATACATAAATGTTGATTTTTTTTACAGCTCTTGCTCTGTTTGTGATGAACTTGGCTATTTTGATTTGGGTTTTCGTAATTGGGATGAACTTTTGTGGTGATTTAATTATTTGTTGGGTTCTAGGAATTTAAGAGGCTTCTTGTTACATGTAGAAATAAAGGTTGTCATTGTAGATTATGAGCATCATGAATGTATGAAGAGACGTCATTTCATATCCATGTAGTAGGAATTATAGTTTGGAATCCAGGATATAGTATATTCTTTCCATTTCATAGGTGTGAGCATTTATTCGTCTAAAAAATGTCTAGCTAGTTACTCACTCAAGATACGAACGCCTGTTGAATTCTTTTAAAAATTTCCACAAATTTACCACATTAACCGGGTTTTATTGGTTAGAAGGATGAAAGTGTTCGGTTTCATACATGATTGGACGGGACTAGACAAGACAGAACTGGACAGGACTGGATATAACAAGAGGCTAGGACAGAACTGGACGGGACTAGACAAGACAAGACAAATGTTTGTCTTTTGTTTGGTACGGCTAGGACCGGATAGGATAGGACTGGACAAATTTCCCTAAAAGTTATTTGATGATTTTATATGTCATATAATATTTATAAATACCACAAATAAAGTATATCTTAAAATAATTTAATTAAAAACCATTTTTATTTTTTAAACGATTATCATACATATAAATACATACAAAAACAATGGTAGAAAGTTTGAATAAAGAATCTGAAATAATTGATGGTAGTTCGAAAAAATCTGATTCATATAAATAAAATATAATTTGATTCAATTTGGAAGATCTTAATGAATTGACGGATGCATAGTTGTAGCTGTTACAACCCACACAAGACAATAATAAAAATAATCCATGCCAAACGGCCCTAAGTCTACAATTTAATTTCAAGGTTTGCAATAACAACCTATTACACAACTGAGTAAAAAGGAAATAACTAAAGGAGTCCTCTAGCTTCCAGCATAAGCTCATATCTTCTCCTTACCCTTACCGGTACCCGCTACTTGGTGATAACCTGAAAATAATTTTGGTTTTGAAAGAGTGAGGGTTAGACCAAAGGTCTAGTGAGTCCCCTTTAAAAAGTTTATGCAACAATACAAACATCCATCTTTAAACCAAAACAGATTTACAAACATCCCAAGAGTAGTTCACACTTCCGACCAACAGTACCGTCGAAGACGATGTGTTTGACTCGCACTGCCTTATTTTGGGACACACCCCCAGTGGCATAAACAGGCCACACTCCCCGGTACGAGCAGGCGGGCCACACTCCCCGACTTAGGTCGCAACTTCCGCAAGCAATGTATGCATACATTTAAATATCAACAATTTACAAAACACGCTTAAATAAACTTCACATGAACATGTCAACATAATAAAAATCCAAGCTTTAATTAAACCTTCATAAACTTTTTATAATAAAAAGCATGTAGTTCAGAAAAACTCACCTGATGTCCTTTGCTTAAGTCTTTGCGTCTACTTTTACGGTCCAAAAACGAAAACCTAAAAGAAAAGATATTGACCGGTAAACTCCCGATACATTCTAAATTTTTAACAGAACTGACCTTACCACCCTATAACCTCGAGTGGCTGGACCAATTTAATCTAATAGAACCCGACCCACTAAAACTTGTCAGCCTAAAACATGCTAACAGAAGTACAACTGGGCCTGCTAAATAATTGTCCAAAGCCCACAAGGAAAAATATAGACCATGGTTTGCGGCCCAACATCGCATCGCCCGGACCGCCTTCGACCGGAACTTGAGTCGACCGGGACCCACTCCCCGGGGTCGACCGGGACTTCACTCCCCCCCGGTGTCGACCGGGGTCTCAACCCCCCTTGTCGACCAGTATCACCCCTCTCGGGATTGCCCGACACTTCGGTGCCCGGGGTCACCCGATCCCCTACTCCCGGGGTCATCCGCTTCTTCAACGCCCGGGGTCCCCGCCCGGGGTCTGCGACAACCAAACATCAAAACTTCCAGACTCGCCTTCTGCGGTCCTCGAAACCCAAAAATTCCCTCTAAAGATAGATTACTTAAACACCGAAGATTGATTACTTAAAACCTTCAACCCTATCGGTCATTTCCACACAGATAATAATAAAATCCCCAAAACATACCAATCATCAGGTTAATCCAACATTTCCAAACTCACAGACTAAAACTACTACTACACATCTAGAAATGAAGATTTTGATTACAAGAACACTTACCTTAAAGAGGAATCAAAGAAAACTTGAAATCTCAGATGGATCGCCTTCCCTCTCGATCTCCCAAAAATCGCCCACAGTCGCCCTTTTCTAAAATCAACCGCTAGACTGCTAAAACAAATGTGCCTCTAGGGTTATAACCCCTCTTTTCCAACTTTTACTTTTGACCCCCAATCTTTGACCTTTTTACACTTTCACCCAAACTTCTTAAATCTTTGCTTCTAGCTCGGTTATTATAGTAGCGACAGGTAAAGATAAATTCGATGGGTGGCCCGTGAAGGACGGTAGTTATGAATAATGTGAAAGATAGCGGATGGTGGTGGTGTAGGAGGTTGTTATGGTTGATGTGGTGGAGGTATAGGTGGACGACGATGGTAGTGGTGGTGGCGGTGGATAGGGGTAATAGAGGTTATTATAGTGGAGGAAGAGGCGGAGATCATCGACGGTGGTTGGCGGTGAGCGTCTGTGGTGGCGGTGATAATGAATGATGGTGATCGGTGGAGGTGGAGATAGACGGTGGTTGTGGATGTGGTGGAGGAAGTTGTTGTAGTAGTGGAGGAACAGGTGAAAATGGTCGACGATGGTTGGTGGTGGCTACCGGTGGCCGTTGATGGTGGTGGCGGCCAAAGGTGGTGGTGATCGGTATTAGTGGAGTTAGTCGACGATGGTAGTGGTGGTGGCGATGGCCGATGGTTGTGGAGGAGGTTGTTATGGTGGAGAAATAGGTAGAGATGGCCGACGGTGGTTGGCGGTGGCTACTGGTGGCCACTTGTAACACCCGCTATTTTGGGGTTGGGTGAAAAGTTGACTATTACCCAAAGTTCAAGGGGGTAAAATGTAACTTGGGTTATATAAATATAAATCAGATTTTAGATATTTTGAAAATATCACAAATCAGATCTTGAGAATCAGAGAGAGAAAGAGAGAAGAAGCAGTGAAGTGGTTGTTCGGTTTTCTCCAAATCAAGGTACGAATCTAGCTTAATGCTTTGATCTGAATGCTTTTAGCCGCGTAGAATCTCGTTGTGAAGGTTTTAAACCGTTCCATTGTGAGATCTGAGTATTTTCTCATTTTGGATCTGGGTTCTGTATTCGATCTGTTCTTGATGTTCTTGATGAACAAGACGATCGTCGTTCGATCGAACCGTTGTTCGATCGGACCGTTGTTCGACCGAAGGGTCGTTCGACCGGTGGGGTCGTTCGACCGGGGGGTTGTTCGACCGGGAAGTTCTTTCGACCGGACCCTGTTCGACCGGGTTGGTTGTTCGACCGGGGCTGTGTTCGACCGTAGCTATGTTTGGCAGTTGTTGTATTCGTATTCTAGAGTTGTAAGTCAGCATGTTGTCTGTATCTTTGGGCTTACCGATTTAACGGTGTTGTCATAGGTAGCAATCGTCAGAAGCAGGCTATAATCAGGAAGAAATCTGAGGTGAGTCCTTTAAGCTAAATCGGTCTGTATTACGAATGTTATGTGATAAATGTATTATTTGGAAAGTGGAAAACCTGGTTTCAAAGTGACTTATTGTCGTTGGGAAATACCTTCTAAAGATCTCACATTTTCAAGAATCACGATTTATAGAATTGAACCGTTGTTCATATGAATTGCCTGCATATCTGATTTAATATGAGTATGCTCTGAAATGACATGTTTTGGCTTTAAGTCTTAGTGCAATAGATCCCTAGGCACTGTGTTCCTATGTCCCCTGTTTTGGGCATTTGGTTCACGTTTTAGCACGGGATAGGCATCGGGTTGCCATGATAAGTAAGGTGTGGGCCTATACGGTCGGGCAACGTCTCATGGTGCAGTAAGGTGTAATCCCATTATGTGCTTGAGTTCCCCCTGTTTTGGGAACTCTCAAGGATAGATCCAGAGGGTTGACTTGAATGTTTTGAGCAACAGATCTAGAGGGGTTGAGCTCGTTATGTGATTTTTGGGTATTACTTATACCATGTTTGATCACTAATGGTTTATTTGATTTCTTGACTTAGCTCATGGATATACTACCGCGTGGCACCAATTGGGTTTAGTACTCTCTTTTATTTGGCTTGTTCTCACTAGGCGTTAGCCTAACGCTTGCTCTTGGTTGTCATGTTGGCAGGTTATCTTAGCAGTGGGGCTCGTCGGGACTGAGGGAGCAACCTTGGGGTCGTGAGAGATTCTTTTGAAGATTCATTTTGGAAGTATAGCGACACCCGTCCCTAATCTAGATATTTTGTAGATTAATAGGATGTCATTTTATACTTCAGTTATCTACCTCAATATTGGCTACTCTATACCCGTTGGGTTGATTGTGTAATTAAATTGTCACACCTTATTCCGCAAGTTAGTCTATTGCCGAATTGTTTCTTCGAAACTTTATTTCCGCAGTTTCTAGGGTGTTACAAGTTGGTATCAGATCCTTGGTTTAAGTGAACTAGGTATGACTGTAAGATGCCTAGACTTAAGCTGAGACTATTAAGTTACGACTCGTGAGATGGGGTAGATCTTGTAAGATAGGATGGTCTTAGGGTCAACGGAAAATTGCACAAGTTGAAAGTTGTAACGATGGTAATAAGCACTCTTGCGTATTATACGTTCATAATTTCACTTAGCTAACGTTATTATGAAAATGTCTTACGTGAGCATACTTAAATTACTGTTGTTATAACGATTGATAAGTGTAGAAGTACGTTCTCTGTGTTTTCCGTAATCCTTATCCCGTTCTTTTGCATGATTGCGTTCAGCAGAACCATGGTTAATACCAGGAGTCATCCGGAAGGCCAAGAGGCCGACATACCTACGGCCGACCATCCGCTGGCGACCGTAGTGGGGGAAACTGTACGTGTGAGTAATGTGCTGGGTGGAGGACCCGAGCATATTCCTCGACGAAATTTGGAGGCTGATGAACCTATCATCGAAGAAGTGACGGCCGAGACGAGAATGATGGACCGTATGATGTTGGTTATGAATAGGGCCATGGCGCAGCAACAGGAGGTATTCTTGAAACTTCTTGAGGACCGAGACGCTAACAACCGTAGGCACGAAACGGTTGGCGAGAATGTGATTGTTGCAGGATCCGGGGGTACCGGACCTATAATTTCCCCTGTGGTGACTGCAACCCTAGGCGTCAATCGAACGGCACGGACTTGCAAGTTCAAGGATTTTCTGGGTTGCCGACCACCAGAATTTAAAGGCTCGGACAATCCCCTAGATTGTATGGCCTGGGTCCGAGAGATGGAGCAAGCTTTTCGCTCAAGCGAATGTGGGGAGGAACAGAGGGTGATATTTGGTTCCCGAATGCTGCGGGGAATAGCTCTCACTTGGTGGGATGTGTACTCCGCTTCGCTGGAGCCGACCGTGCTGGACCAATTGTCTTGGTCTACTTTTAAGGAGAAATTGCTAGAGGAATACTGTAACGAGCGGTCATTGGACCGAATCAAGGATGAATTCCAGAACTTGAAGAAGGGAAGTATGTCTGTGAGGGAATACAACCGTCTCTTCATGGACAAGCTGGGCTTTGTGGGACATCTGGTCCCGACAGAGAAAGATAAGATCAAGGCTTACATCAAGGGTCTTCCATCGGACATGATGTCGATGGTTCGTGTGACGAAGACCTCCACCCTTCGGGAGGCAATGGAAGAAGCTCAACTCATGGAGGATGTTTACAGTCTCGGTAGGGATCATGGTGGTCGCCAAGTCGAGAAGAGGAAGTGGGAGGGAAGTTCAATGCCCTCAAAGAAACCCTTTTATGCCAACAACAGCGCTCAGCGAGGAGCTGATCCTAGACGCGAAGCCAAGTGGTACTCCAAGTGCCGAAGTAAGCACTTCGGTCCTTGCAACTTTGTTCCCGGGACGTTCTACAAATGTGGGAAGACGGGTCACACGTTCCGAGATTGCCCTCTCAAGGGACAGGTATGTTTTGAGTGTAGGGAACCGGGGCACGTAAGGGCGGAATGCCTGAAGCTCAAGACTGGGGGAGTTAGCGGGAAGAAGATGGAACCGCTGCGGTCGACTGGAAGGGCTTTCCAGATGTCGTCAGAGGAAGCTAAAGCATCGACCGATGTGGTGTCGGGTACGTTTCTTCTAAATTCCGTACCTACGCGTGTGCTATTTGATTCTGGTGCTAGCTACTCGTTCATATCTGATTTGTTCTATCAAAGGCTTGCTATGTCTAAGAGTATGCTAGAAATTGCTGTTGTGGTAGAAATAGCAAATGGAGGTCAAGTTCTAATTCATAATATCCTCAAGGATTGCATCTTAGAGCTTAAGGGGAAGAAATTTCCCATTAACCTATTACCAGGTATGGACTGGTTATCTAAGAACCAGGCCGAAATTGTATGTTCCAAGAAAATGATCCGGTTACCGGTGGCAAACGGAGAAGCGACTATAATCTACGGCGAAGGAAGGAAAGGCGACGTGGCGATTATTTCAGTAATAAAAGCTAGGAAATGTTTGGTGAAAGAATGTGTATCTTTCTTGGCTTATGCCATCGATACCAAACTCGACCAACGGAAGTTGGAAGAGGTTAGGGTGGTACGCGAGTTTCCAGATGTGTTTCCGGAAGACTTGCCCGGGTTGCCGCCCGATCGAGTTGTGGACTTTCGTATTGACCTCATTCCTGGAGCGGCTTCGATTGATCGAGCTCCTTATCGTTTGGCTCTTACCGAAATGCAAGAGATGGTGGTTCAACTTCAAGACCTTCTCGAGAAAGGTTTCATCCGACCGAGCTCGTCACCTTGGGGAGCTCCGGTTCTATTTGTCAAGAAAAAGGACGGTGCATTGAGAATGTGTATCGACTACAGGGAACTGAACAAAGCGACGGTGAAGAACAGTTATCCACTTCCAAGAATCGACGACCTGTTCGATCAACTTCAAGGAGCAGGTTGTTTTTCAAAGATCGATCTTCGATCGGGGTATCATCAAGTGAAGGTAGCAAAGAGAGACATCCCAAAGACGGCATTTATAACTCGTTATGGACACTACGAGTTTCTGGTAATGCCATTCGGCCTAACCAACGCACCGGCAATATTTATGGACTTGATGAATCGAGTGTGCCGACCGTTCCTCGACAAATCGGTAATCGTGTTCATCGACGACATCCTAGTTTACTCCAAGGATGAAGAAGGGCACGAGCAACATCTCCGTGAAGTGTTGGATGTATTAAGGCGAGAAAGACTCTACGCAAAGTTTTCAAAGTGCGACTTTTGGCTTCCAGAGGTTCAATTTTTGGGGCATATAGTTTCAAAAGAAGGAGTAAAAGTGGATCCCGCGAAGATAGAGGCAATGACGAATTGGGAACCTCCCAAGAACCCGTCTGAAATCCAAAGTTTCCTAGGTTTGGCAGGGTACTACCGGAGATTCATTCAAGATTTCTCAAAGATAGCCTCGTCATTAACAATCTTGACCCGGAAGAACGTGAAATTTGTGTGGACCGAGAGGCAAGATGAGGCGTTCCGCACCTTACAGAAGAAGCTTTGTGAAGCTCCTATCCTATCCTTACCAGACGGGACGGAAGATTTTGTGGTGTACAGTGATGCGTCGAAGATGGGTTTGGGTTGCGTTCTGATGCAAAGAGGGAAGGTGATCGCTTACGCATCAAGGCAACTTAAAGTGCATGAAGTCAACTACCCTACTCATGACTTGGAATTGGCAGCTGTGGTGTTTGCACTAAAGTTGTGGCGGCACTACCTTTACGTTACGAAGTGCACTCTTTATACTGATCACAAGAGTCTGAAGCATATCTTTAATCAGAAAGAGCTAAACATGAGGCAGCGAAGATGGTTGGAGTTGTTGAAGGATTATGACTGCGAGTTGCTCTACCATCCGGGTAAAGCAAACGTGGTTGCCGACGCCTTGAGTCGGAAAGTCTGCGGAGGAAATTCTCGTGCTACCTTTGCACGGATTGAAGTAACTTCAATGCTTATTGATAGAATCAAGGAATCGCAAGCCGAAGCCCTGCTAGAGGAAAACCTCAAAGGAGAAGTCATGGCGAAACAACATCTTTTGTTGACTGAAAATAGTCGAGGGGTGAAGCTTTTCAATGGGCGAGTCTGGGTGCCCAAGATTGGGGGTAATAGAGAACTTCTTCTCGAAGATGCCCACAAGTCAAAATACTCCATTCACCCGGGAAGCACGAAAATGTATAGAGATTTGAAATTGCTTTATTGGTGGCCAGTCATGAAGCTCGATGTGGCGCACTATGTGGAGTAGTGTGTGACTTGTTTGCAAGTGAAGGCTGAGCACCAAAGACCCTACGGAAGTTTACAATCCTTGGAAATTCCGGAATGGAAATGGGAACACATCACGATGGATTTCGTGACAAAGCTACCAAAGACCTTGAAAGGTCACGACGCCATTTGGGTTATAGTGGACCGCTTGACCAAAAGCGCTCACTTCTTGGCCATGCGGGAGACCTTGCCAATGGATAAATTGGCGAAGTTGTACATCGATGAAGTAATTTCTCGGCACGGCGTGCCACTATCTATAGTCTCTGATCGGGATAGTCGGTTCACGTCGCATTTTTGGGATGGCTTACAAAAGGAATTGGGTACACGTGTGAAGTTGAGCACAACCTACCATCCTCAAACTGACGGACAAAGCGAGAGGACAATCCAGACGCTAGAAGATATGTTAATATCATGCGTAATCGACTTTGGGGGTAGTTGGGATACGCACCTGCCTTTGGTAGAGTTCGCGTACAATAATAGCTACCACTTAAGTATAGGGATGGCACCGTTTGAAGCGTTATACGGTCGCAAGTGTCGAACCCCCGTATGTTGGCTCGAGGCGGGGGAAAAGCAGTTCGCTGGACCAGAAGTTGTACAAGAAACGGCGGACAAGGTCAAGGGCATCCGCGAACGTTTGAAGGCGGCCCAAGATCGACAGAAAAGTTACGCCGATAAGAAAAGACGGCCAATGGAATTCCAAGTAGGAGACCGGGTTATGTTGAAGGTGTCCCCTTGGAAGGGAATTATTAGATTTGGGAAGCGTGGGAAGTTGAGCCCCCGTTTCCTTGGACCATTCACTGTGACTAAGCGGGTAGGACTTCAAGCTTATCAGCTGGAACTTCCTCCGGAGATGAAGGGCATCCATAACACGTTTCACGTGTGCTATCTACGAAAGTGTCTAGCAAAGGAGTAGAGTGTTATTCCACTCTTCGAGATCAGAGTGGATGAGGGGAATCGTTGTGTTGAAGAACCTGAGGCGATTTTGGAAAGGAAGATGAAGAAGCTTCGTCACCGGGAAGTCACAATGGTCAAAGTTCAGTGGAAGCACCATCGAGGTGCTAATGTGACTTGGGAAGCGGAAGAGGACTTGAGGCGGAGATACCCTCACCTCTTCCCATAGCCGAGATTTCGAGGACGAAATCTTCTCCAAGTTGGGGAGGATTGTAACACCCGCTATTTTGGGGTTGGGTGAAAAGTTGACTATTACCCAAAGTTCAAGGGGGTAAAATGTAACTTGGGTTATATAAATATAAATCAGATTTTAGATATTTTGAAAATATCACAAATCAGATCTTGAGAATCAGAGAGAGAAAGAGAGAAGAAGAGTGAAGTGGTTGTTCGGTTTTCTCCAAATCAAGGTACGAATCTAGCTTAATGCTTTGATCTGAATGCTTTTAGCCGCGTAGAATCTCGTTGTGAAGGTTTTAAACCGTTCCATTGTGAGATCTGAGTATTTTATCATTTTGGATCTGGGTTCTGTATTCGATCTGTTCTTGATGTTCTTGATGAACAAGACGATCGTCGTTCGATCGGACCGTTGTTCGACCGAAGGGTCGTTCGACCGGTGGGGTCGTTCGACCGGGGGGTTGTTCGACTGGGAAGTTCTTTCGACCGGACCCTGTTCGACCGGGTTGGTTGTTCGACCGGGGCTGTGTTCGACCGTAGCTATGTTTGGCAGTTGTTGTATTCGTATTCTAGAGTTGTAAGTCAGCATGTTGTCTGTATCTTTGGGCTTACCGATTTAACGGTGTTGTCATAGGTAGCAATCGTCAGAAGCAGGCTATAATCAGGAAGAAATCTGAGGTGAGTCTTTTAAGCTAAATCGGTCTGTATTACGAATGTTATGTGATAAATGTATTATTTGGAAAGTGGAAAACCTGGTTTCAAAGTGACTTATTGTCGTTGGGAAATACCTTCTAAAGATCTCACATTTTCAAGAATCACGATTTATAGAATTGAACCGTTGTTCATATGAATTGCCTGCATATCTGATTTAATATGAGTATGCTCTGAAATGACATGTTTTGGCTTTAAGTCTTAGTGCAATGGATCCCTAGGCACTGTGTTCCTATGTCCCCTGTTTTGGGCATTTGGTTCACGTTTTAGCACGGGATAGGCATCGGGTTGCCATGATAAGTAAGGTGTGGGCCTATACGGTCGGGCAGCGTCTCATGGTGCAGTAAGGTGTAATCCCATTATGTGCTTGAGTTCCCCCTGTTTTGGGAACTCTCAAGGATAGATCCAGAGGGGTTGACTTGAATGTTTTGAGCAACAGATCTAGAGGGGTTGAGCTCGTTATGTGATTTTTGGGTATTACTTATACCATGTTTGATCACTAATGGTTTATTTGATTTCTTGACTTAGCTCATGGATATACTACCGCGTGGCACCAATTGGGTTTAGTACTCTCTTTTATTTGGCTTGTTCTCACTAGGCGTTAGCCTAACGCTTGCTCTTGGTTGTCATGTTGGCAGGTTATCTTAGCAGTGGGGCTCGTCGGGACTGAGGGAGCGACCTTGGGGTCGTGAGAGATTCTTTTGAAGATTCATTTTGGAAGTATAGCGACACCCGTCCCTAATCTAGATATTTTGTAGATTAATAGGATGTCGTTTTATACTTCAGTTATCTACCTCAATATTGGCTACTCTATACCCGTTGGGTTGATTGTGTAATTAAATTGTCACACCTTATTCCGCAAGTTAGTCTATTGCCGAATTGTTTCTTCGAAATTTTATTTCCGCAGTTTCTAGGGTGTTACACCACTGATGGTGGTAGTGGCGGCGATGGGTAGTGGTGACTCTTAAAACTAATACCATATTAGGATTATACATCAAATGACGGTAGATTAATGATTTTTAGTTTTTGTCTCACTTTTGCCCCATGTTGTTCCACCTATTTTGGTGGAACAAGAAAATATCATTTTTTGTCCCGTTTTGTCCCACCTTGTCCAGTCTTTGTCTCTGTCCTATGTCGCGCCAAACGTGCGACATTGAATTTTTGTCCTGTCCCATGTCATGCCTGACATGGGACAGTGAGTTTTTGTCCCGTCCCATCCAGTCTGCAAACCAAACGCACCCTAAGTGAATAAATTTATTTGTTAAAAAAAAAGAGATTTAATCGTTAAAAATATGAAACTGGTTTTTGTCTTGGATTTAATTCTTACAATAATGTTTTCATTCCCCAAAAAACCCATATGACATTGGTTTTTTGACATAGGAGGAATTTTGTTGAAACCACATAGCGTATGCGTGCGGCGGAAAAGGTCGAAATAGAGTTTCAAGCAAAGCTGTTTGACAGTTGCTAAATGGTTTGGTACAGAATGATTAAAAGACTCTGATGATATAGAGCGAAATGAAATATGATTGTTTGTTAATTGTTCAGAATGAAATCAGAGCTCTGAATGGTTAAGGCAGGGTCAAGATACAAAATCATTCAAAGGGTTTTGGAACCATTAAGAGACAAATTTTTTTTATCAAACAAGATTTACCTATTAATGATTCAGATGTTACCTATTAATAGAGGATAAATAAACAACCCCTAACATGTATTATAAAATTATATAAATCGTTCACTACTGGTAAAGTAATTAATGTACAAATTACACATGAGTTGGTTGAATTTGATGCTTGGACTTTTATATTAATATATTATATTGGATACCTATCTTTTAAACATTCTATTATCAGGTAACTGTTGTATACAAACGGGATAATTTTATGAATTATCAGGTACAATAAGATACAATCATCAACTATTATGTTTTCTATATAATATTTTATACATATATTTTTTATATCTTTTTATTTTTTAATATGAATTGGAAATTTTGTTTAGCTTTATAGTTCATATAGATACAGGATTAAAATGCAGAAAATACAAGTTTTAATTTGATTTCTTAGTCGATGGCTTATCGATGGCAAAAGCAAAACTATTAACACGGAATTCGTAGATAATCTATCGAATAAAAAAACCATGAATTTAACATCGTCGGTAACCATATGTCCCTATCCGTCGAGAACCATTGGTAACTTGCCGTCGGTAATCGGAAGGCTATTTATCAAAAAAAAAACATGGGGTATAATTTTTATACTATGATCAAATACGACGGTTTACCGACAAATGGGTCGTCCGTAATTAATTCCATTACAAATGGTCGATTATTTCCATCGGTATGCCGTCAATGTGTTGTCGACATATGTACCATGTTTTTCGAATTGATTTCACAAGTACGGTAAATGTTTACCAACAGTTGACTGCTATGTCCATCTATGAAAGTTTAATATCCGCCATTAATTAATGACCGTCGTTTTTTTTCTTGTAAAGCATATTTTTTAGTTACGGATCTTTTTCATCTAAAACCCATCGGTAAGACTTATTAGCAACAACTTACCCACTGTTATGTCCCTCGATGTTTCGTTTTTTGTAGTGGTAGATGGGAAAAAAATGAGGTAGGTAACCGTTTTGGTAAAAAATTCCATAGTCTCGACCGACGTAAGTTAAATACGACCAATCATATCTGCAGATTAGGTATCAACAACCAAAACTATTTTAATTAATGATTGTTGTTATTAATGACACTCGTAAGTTATTTTCGACATACCTGATAATCCCAAAATCTACCAAATCATAGAGAGAGAAAGTATATACGTGAAAAGCTCTCAATGTATTGATTATGTGATCAAAGTGTTCTCCCAGTTCCATGCTTACAAGAGCCATATCCTATTTATACCACAGGGAGCATGGACACAGACAAGATAAACATAATACAGACTAACCATATACAGACCTTGTTGACTTTACATGTTTGACTTTCTACATTAAATCTTGGATACAATATTTAGACTTAAAAATCTCCCCCTTTGTATCAAGATTTAATAAAAAATTGACACTAGTCTTCAGTACTTGATTATTCAGCTTATGTTTCTGACAACTTTGAACATTGAAAATCTTTCAGCCTTTGAAGAACCTTGAAAAGTCTTTTTCACTTTGAAGCTTTGAAAGTCAACAAGTCATGGGCGCGAAACTTGAAATCTTTGAAACATTAACATTGAAATAGCTTTGAGGGAACCTCTGATTTTGTATCTCCATCTCTTGTGAACTCTGGATCATCTTTGGAAAAACAAACTTTCTTGAAACTTGATTTAACTATGAAGAATCTTTCATCAGAATCTTTTGTCTTTGAAACAGCGGAAACAACTTGAATTACACTTGAGCTCTCAGAACTTCTTCACAAGACTTTTTCAAATGAACTTTCTTTGAAATCTTCTTGACGGCATTTTGAATCAACCAAATAATTTCTTTCACAAGTCTTTCTTCACTTTGATATCTTCTTGACGGCTTTGAAATTGAATCTTTGTAAATTCTCCCCCTTTTTGATGATTGTGAGCATCAAGATCATCAAAACGTCTTTAATTTCAACACAGTCTTTGTTCACCCCTTTTGTATGAACATATCAATCTCCCCATTATCTGAAAATTTGACTGTCTCCGCCCTTTGATCTGAACATCTGAATCAAGAACTGTATATATCCGAATCTTTTCAAATTCAGACATAATGAACGTGGTAACCCTGATTCAACACAATGAAATAGTTAGAATTGTCTGTCAGTAATACAAAGTTACTGTGTACAACGAATGTACAATGTAAGGAGCTGGTTTGATGATGACTCCCTAGGACTTCCATTCAATCATTGAAAAACACAAGGTAATTCTATGAATGTTCTGACAGAAAAACAACTTCTCTGTGTGCTCGTGCTTGTGTTTGAAATAATTAGCACAATGATTGTGTTTCATAAGGCTCGAGGTATGTAAATCACTGAGATAACAATGATTGTACATGGACTCAATGTGCATGAGAAAGGGTCGAAGGTGGGGCAACTTTCCTTCTTTTTCAATATCAGTATCTTCCAAGAGAAGAACCAATAGATTATGTGCTGCTTCCCCAGAAAATGTGAAACATTCTCTTTTTAAGAAAAGAATGAGTAGCTAGTGGGGTTAATGCAAGAGATGGCATGAGCTATTTGCCTATTTCAATGATGGTCATCAAAGAAATGTGAACCAATCAGTAATGTGTCTGCCCAGCTCAGAAAGATGTTTGGTTCAGAGTTCTGATATTCTTTTAACTCTGTTCTCACACCCTCTTTCTTTTAAACATATAAGCTCACAACTAACCAATCTCTCATTTCCATTTTACCTCATCTCACACCCACACTCAATTCTTTTAGACCCCTCTCCCCTCAATCACTCAAAGGATTTCTTCCGGGGTAGGAAACACTGGTTATCGTGAATCCATGGAAGATCTATTAAGCATTCACACTGAATCCCATGTTCCTAAAAGTACATGCTGGTCAATGATTTTCTTGATATGAAAAGCACAAGAGATCATATGTCAGTGTATGTATGCTCATCAAAAATCAGAAATGAAATATGAGCATTTTTTAAACATTTAAGATTTCTCAAAACTTTATATGAATGAATAATCAAGAAAGAATAGAAATGTTTTTGAGAATCTGATAATGATTAAAATAAGATAATATGAAATGGGTAGGGTATCAAAGAATTGGATATTTTGTTTATATGAACAAATATAAACAATTTAGCAATGAACTCTCAATGAGTAGAAATGAAGATTGTTGCTCAACAACAGTGAATTGCAAACGGGGGTATTACCATCAAAAAATTGTTTCTTTATGAGACATGGTAATAACAATTTCAAAATGAAGTACTGAACCTGTGTGTGTGAATACTTTACAATATATAGACAAGATAATACGCGAGTATTGATCTTTTGAAACACACGGTCAGTTAAACTTTAACGCTCAGAATTGAAAAACATTTAAAATCTCACTTCTAAATTCATGAAAACTTTTGAGAATAGAGAAGTGGTTTGAACATTTAAGAAAGTGTTTTTCATGCTTGAAAGTTGTTCCTCTTCCAAATAATCAGAGATCTCGGATCAGAAGATACTTACCTTTAAGCTCCCCCTCAAATCATGAAAGAATGATTTAGATCTTTTAAGCTCCCCCTGGATATTAGCACAATATCCTTCTCTGATCATTGAAAAACGGGTCCTGATCTGTTATGTGATCAAAAGCCATCACCTGTACTCCCCCTATAATTTATGCATTAGTAGATATATCAATTAAAACAAGATAGAGATCCACAACTCCTTCTGGAATGCGGTCCGTCATATCAGGAAAATCTATCAATGAAAAGTCTACGATAGAGATCCACAATTCCTTCTGGAATGTAGTCTATCATATTTCTCTATTGCAGAAAGAGTGTACTCCCCCTTGAAGGTTGATGTCCTCATTTGAGTGTTAGAATACGATCTCTTATGATATCACTGGAGTAGAGGGCTTTAACCCTTTGAAGTCCGGGTCCTAAGCTGAGTTACTTAGAAGCCATAATCTTAACATTTAGGTGCGGGTCTTGAACTATGTTATTCAAGAGCCATAATTTTGACATTGAAGTCCGGGTTTTGAACTGCTATGTTCAAAAGACATAGTCTTTCTTACTCCCCCTTTACTTGTGGTGCCTGTAACACATAATCAATTTTCTTCTTTGGTACCCACTGGTATTTGGGTCCAGAAATGTTAGTTGCAGTTCTTGTAGGGGAAATATAATAAGAACCATACCAGTAATTACTAAAATTTTTACTTACAAAATCATGTGCTCCACAGTAAGAACAACAGATTTTCTTCTGAGCAATCCTGATAAGATGATTAGTAGAATAAAATGTATCAGAATTACCAAAAGTTTTACCTGTGCATGCACTGTTCTTTTTGACATTGGATGTGAATGCAGATGCTTTGCCTTTCTTCTTCTCATCACCTGAAGACCCCTTTTCTCTCCAGACAATCTGATCTTTCCTTGAATTCTTTCCAAGATATTTAACATAAAAACGCGCTGAACCATCAACAGACTTGTCATAAAATAGGTTGGAAGGTCTAATCTGACTTGATTTGACAGTTTGAGATTTGACACTTTTGTTTTTCAAAACATTTTTTTCATTAATAGAACTAGAAGTTGTTTTGAAAGAACAGACTGATTTTGTTGAATTATTAACAGGTGATTGATCAATCACATCAGCTGTTATCTTTTCTGACATTTCAATGTTCACAGCTTCTAAGTCTTTTATCTGTTTGGTCAAAATGTTTCTTTCATTTGAAAGAGTGTCAAATTTCTGTTTCAAATCAGACTTGGCCTTTGTTTCTTTTTGGATATCTGAAGATAGAACAGTAATTTTGGATTGGAGCATAGATATTTCAGACTCAAAATGTATGCGTTCTTGCTTAAAATCTTTTTCCAAGTTCTTGGTCTTTTCAGATATTTCTTTAAAAATCCCAACATTTCTCTTTTCGTAATTTTTCTTTTCAAGATCAAAAGACTTTTCTGCTCTTTGAAAAGTTTTCTTTCTTTTTCGAGCAAGTCTTGTAAAGTAGAGACCTGTGAGGGAAGACCAGATATTTTTCCTTCAAGAACTTGTCTTTCTTTTGAAAAAATGTCTCTTTCAGTTATAAGAATTTTCTCAAAATCAGACACTTGCTTAGAAAGTTTCCTGCATCTATGCTCCAAGTCCTTTTTCTCTTGGAGAGTTTTCTTAGAAATCTCAGACATCTGAAGAAAAGAAGATGTCTCCTGTTTTGATTTTGCTTTATCTGCTTAGATGCTTTTAATCATCTCAGCATTCTCTAACACCAAGGCAAATATCTTCTTTTTAAGATCAGTATTTGAACTTTCCAATTCAGATATATTTTCTTCGAAAGCCTTAAACTTGGTTTGAAGCTCAACTGATTCTGCTTGCAGCTCCGGTGATTTCTGTTCAGTTGTCTTCAGTTGGCTTTGAAGATTCATAATCTCTCTTTCTTTCTCTTTTATCTCTTTCTCCTTTTCATAAAGAATACCCGCAAAATTAGATCTAGTTTTAGTACAGTTTATACATTCAGGAGTTTTAACACAGTTGAACAATTTAAGTTCCAACTCCTGAATCCTTCTGAGATACTTTGAATTTTTAATTTGCAGATTCCTTTGTTCAGCTTCTATTACAGATATATCAGGCTTGTACAGTATCGACATCTTCAACCACCAACACTTAGACTGGCGCAAAGTAGGATTTCACGTGAGCAAGCATTGGCGCAAACTTGGAGGTTTGTGTGTTCAACGTGTGGCGCACAATGAGAATTGCGCGAGCAAGGGGTGGCGCAAACCTTGGTTTGCGCGATGGACGTGAGGCGCAAAGGAGCTTTGCGTTACCTTTGAGAGGCGCAAACCTGGTTTGTGTGAGTAACGAGAGACGCAAACTCTGGTTTGCGTTAGACGTTGAAGGCGCAAAGTTGGGTTCTCTTTAGCATAAGGAAGCACAAAGAACACTTTGTGTTAGCAGATGGTGACGCAAAGCTGATGAAGAACTGGCGCAAACATGATGAACTCGCGCAAAGTTTAGATCTGGCGCAAAGTTCACGATCACTCGAAAAACATCCAAATTTGATCTTTATAAATCGAACTTGAAGAACATTCTTGTGCAGTTGTGATTGAAAACAGATTTATAACATCTTTTAAACACAAACTTTGAACAAATTTCGCAGAAATCGATTTCCAATCGATCGAACAGACAGTTCGTTCGTGTTTTTCAAAAACTCAAAATTCTTCAAATTGATGATCAAAACTTGGAAATCTTGAAAAAAAATATGAATCAAATATGTTCCATAACCAAAAACGAATCCAAAAACTCCATTTTACAATCAAATCGACCACAAATCAAATCAAATTTGATAAAATTCAGAAGAACGAGTTTTTCTTGAAAAACCAAGAAAAACGATCAAGATTTTGATTTAAAACACAAATTCATATTCGAAATTCATTTCTCTCAATCCTCTATCTGTTTTGGATCAGCTCTGATACCAATTGATAATCCCAAAATCTACCAAATCATAGAGAGAGAAAGTAGAGAGAGAAAGTATATACGTGAAAAGCTCTCAATGTATTGATTATGTGATCAAAGTGTTCTCCCAATTCCATGCTTACAAGAGCCATATCCCTATTTATACCACAGGGAACATGGACACAGACAAGATAAATATAATACAGACTAACCATATATAGACCTTGTTGACTTTACATGTTTGACTTTCTACATTAAATCTTGGATACAATATTTAGACTCAACAATACCACATGCGACCGATGAACTAACGATACACATTTATTACTACTAGTTACGATAAACGTTATGTTTTGCTATTTTAATGTAGGACTCAACTCATAAATGCTAAAATCATAACTGAAGGCACAAATTCAGGAGCATTTAATGACACGACCGTTGCTGCCATTAAAGATCAATAACACAACAGTTATGAAGACAATTCCTATATAAATCAATGCTCTAGATTCTCTAGGAGACGAATTCATTCGAAGATTCATACAAGACATACAAAAAATTTCATCAATTTACAAGTTCTTTTACTTATGATCACAATTGTAACCTTTTTTGCTTTATGTAACATCCTCCCTAGACCCCGGAAGGTATTACGGAAAAGAATTAAATCGTTACATAACTAAACATGCAAAACCAAGACTTGAATTCAATATTATTAAATAGCGACTATCTAACAGCTGAAGTCTTTACACTGAATAACAAATTGTTCTCTATAAGCCCGTCCCATACCAGGCTATTTATTACACCACAAAAAAAAAAAAGATGCGATCTAATAATCCATGAATTATGACGATTACAGTTCCTTGCTAGTTCCCGCAAGATTTCCTCCTAAGACACACGACATGGGTTAGCTTTACGAAGCTAAGTGAGTTCATGATATATGTATTGTTTTGATATATTGTTTAAATGAAATGAATTATCTCACTAGACCATTTGGTCTAACCCTCATTTTGATTTCAAATTATGCATTTCAGGGCAAGCGCCTGTAACTGATAAAGGGAAAGGAAAGTTGTGAGCTTATTTGTTTGCATAATTGTATGTGCAGCTGGCAGAAGTTATCTGAAAGTTGCTTTTGATCATTGTATATGTTATGTATTGTTTGGGTAAAAATTCGCAAGTCTCGACCGACGACAGAAAACCAAACGTCTCCAATCTTAAGACAACTCTTGTATTACGATAAGGTCCTGACGACCACACACACCGAGGATTATGGTCGCCACTTATGGCGATAATCGTAAGTTTCTTACGACCTACGACCAAAATCTCTCGTCGACAAGTATCTTACGATTTTCACAAGATATATAACAATCATAACACATTAACTATCAATGAACGTTTTCTCTATGTCTATTTATTTCAGGTTAATACACATTTATGGACAATGGTCATAACGGAACAACATCATCAAGACCATTTAATGTAAATACCGTTTTAGCATTTAAAGCACAATTAAGATGACACAAACTATATATACAAGCTACGAAGAACATCAAAGGACACACAGTATCAAAACACTCATAATGCATTCAAGCTATTCTCTCTCAAAGAAACTCTCGGCCAAACTACAATTATCTTATGACAAACAAAACAATCTTATGATTTGTTTGCTTTTTACTTGTATTGTTACTGATTGTACTCTCGACTGCTCCTTCTATAGGACTACGTCCTTGTTTGTTGTCCATATTGAGTTGACGATCCCTGCCATCGTCCGCGGTTTTTACCCTCGACGGGGATTTCCGGGTCACCAATTTTTGTGTCTCTCCTTTTATTTATTCCTTGTTTCGAAATTTTCTTTACTTTAGTTGTTAAAATCTCCACACTGGCCATAACTTATCTTTTGGGTAATTTTTGGGGCATTAATAGTTTGGCGCCCACCGTGGGGCCTCAGCTAGAGAAAGTCTTCGACAAATTAAGAGTGCGTCTTACTAACAATTTCTCTGAAGTTTCTGTGACTGATAGGATCATTTCAAGACAAAGAGCTCATCTCAATGTTATTGCTCAAATGCACATGGAACTTGATGTTGCTCGCAGTCGCATCAATGCATTAGATGAGCAAAATCGCAAGGCAGCTGAGGAAATTGCACTTTTAAGGAATCAGAACATCGGGAATCTCTTTGGATCTCAAAATGGTCCAAGACCACCCTTTAACGCATCTTTTGCAGGTTTCCAACCTCCCTTGTCTCTATAACCAAGGCTGACGCAGAACGCAAGTGCTGCAACTATCCTATCCCGACAATGTCAGTCTCGACGTTGCCAATACCATCCATGGTGTTCCCTACGATGCCTCTCCCGATGATACCCGTGACAACCAATGGCTTATATATGACAATTGGTATAACGTCTCAGGATTCAGGATTCATTTCAACACCGCCTTTAGCGATTAAGGGTTTCAATCTCGATGATCAAGTCGCTCGACGATTAAAGCTGTTAGAGGAGCAAAACGAAAAGATGTCACTACTTTCCAAGCTGTCTGCAACCGCTGTACCAGTCGACATCGAAACACGCACTTGGTTTTAATTCTTTCTTTTTTCCTTACAATTATCTTTTCATAAAAATTACTGAATTAAGCATCGGAGAGTCGTTGGTTCAGCCAACGCCCACCTCTAATGCTATTTCATCGCAAGTTCACACGAACATACGAATCGGTCAAACATTCGACCTTACTTATGGTTATACGATCATGTCGCGACCGGATAGCATGATCTATAATCTATTATCTAAAAACCTTGCCCTGATTGCAAGTCCTTCGATCCAAGTTTGATCTAAACATTCAACAGGTCTATTACTTTCCCTAATCGCAAGTTCCATGGTTTGATTCATGAACAAGCTATTTACTTGCCCAAATCTCAAGTTCCTTAAATTTAAGTTTTAATGCTTGTGATATTGTGAGTTACTTAACTTTCATCTTATTGTGTTTGTCGTGAATAACTTATACGATGTTATGCATGGAATTGTATGTTACGATGGCTAAAAGTTACGACAAGTCAATCGGTCCAAAAATCCTTGTATTAGAATAGAAAAGGATTACAAAAAGTAGGTGCGACCACCAATGGTCACCCGATTAGAAAAAACAAAAAAAATTACAAAAGCTAAATTAAGGAGTTGACTACTCCTGATCCTGCTCCTGCTGCTGGGTCGCGACCCCGACATCTCCACCTTGGGAGGCGTCCTCCCCCGACTCGAGCTGTTACTCGTATTTGGAGTCGAGGTCTCTCTCGACCCTGATGGACTCCAAGAAGAAGGCCAACTCTCCTTCTGCCCACGCCATAGGATTATTCGGCTTAAAGTGGCGCCTCATGAGCACCACCTTAATGGTCGCACGGACCTTGAGTGAATGCCTCGATGGACGCCACTTTCTCCTCAAGGGTCGGGACCTACTCTTTAGCCTCTCCTAGTTCCCACCTAAGGACCCCGACTTCTTTTTCATTCGCGGTCGAGGTTGCCCTAGTCGTAACGATCTCCTCCCTCGCCGCGGAAGCCCTGTCGAGAGCCTCCTTTAGGCGCCCCTGGAGCTCTGTCTTCTTATGGCCGGTGACCTCCAGCTTGTTGAGGTTGTCGTCAAGACGAATATAGTACTCCTCATTTTTCTCCTCAACCTCATTGGCTTTGGAGAAGGCTTTATTATCTCGGTCCAAGGCCTTAGGGAACATCCTCTTCATATCGTCAAGACGCGAGTTGAGGACCAAAGACGCTTGGAACGCCTGCAAAACGTACGACAAAATGTTATGTTTTGAAGATAATAAATGGTCGCAGATAATAAATGATATAATCGTTAGTTATGTTATGAAGATCGTAAGATATTCGATTGTCGAGAGACTCTCGGTCGTGGTCGTAAGAAACTTACGACCATCGCCCAAAGTAATGACCATGGTCGCCGATGTGTGTGGTCTTCAGGACCATATTGTTAGAGCATAAATCTATTGGATACAAGATCAAGCATACTGAAGGTCAAAGTTGAGAAAGTCAAAGCTGCAAAAGTCAAATCTCATTAAAAGTCAAAGTCTATTAATAAAAGTCAATGTATTTGTATTTGTTGTTTTCCTTGTTTTAGAGGGTAGTATAAAAATAGTTTTCTCTTTGTATTTTAATTAGAGAGATTTGAGTTAGAAAAGTTACAAGAGATAGAAGTTAGAGAGAAAGAATACGTAGAGAGAGAGAGAGAGTTCTAGAGAGAGAAAGTGTATTTGTGAATTGAAAGAGTAATCAAACAGGTAAATTTGATTGTTAAATCTTGTTTGTTTGATTAAACTTGTTTAGAAACTAGAATCTGGAACAAACAATTGGTATCAGAGCAGATTCAAAGTGAAATCAGATCAAGAAAGTTTGATTCGTTACTGTTCTTTCAAGAAATTTCGAAGTTTGGATTTTTGTGAGTTTTTGGAGCAGATTTTGATTAGGTTTTGATCGCAAAGTGTACTAGATCGAGTCTTTGTATTTTAATTTTCGTTTTGCACTGTAATTTCACTCGAATTTGTGAATTTTTGTTAAGTTTTTGTTCACGAGTTTACAGTTACTGTTTCATAGATCTTTTGGATTGTAATTGTTCAAATTGTGAAATTCATGTATTGTAATATGTTCTTTGATTGATTACAAAGGATTCTGCAAAGTTACAGATCGATTGGACAAGGTTAGATCGATTTTCAGATGAAAAAGTTAGTTTTTGGGTCGACAGAAGGAAGAACACGCTAGATCCCTCAAACGCGCTAGTTCATCTTGAAATGTGCAAAGTTCATCAGGGTAGAACACGCAAGTCGAAGTCTCAAACGCGCAAGGCTACTTGCGAGTTTCAAGAAACGAGCTAGTAGTGGCCAGCGAGTTCATCAAACTCGCTAATCAAAGCTAGCGAGTTTCAGAGGAATAGTAGGTTGCGTGTTCTTTGGCCTGCGAGTTTGAGGAGAAACAGTGATCAGCGAGTTTATCGACCTGCGAGTTTGAAAATTCAGAAAATAATTCTAAGTGTTGAAACGCGCAAGAGTGGCAAGCGAGTTTAGTTCAAACGCGCAAGCTTCGATCTGCGAGTTTGGGAAACGCGCACATCACGGTTAGCGAGTTCTAGTATGAACAGTGGTTAGCGAGTTCAGGCACTTGCGAGTTTCGTCGATCTGCGAGTTTCATCTGCGAGTTTGATCTGCGTATTTGCTTGCGAGTTTCTCAAAACGCGCAAATATCTGCGAGTTTTCTTGCGAGTTTGTCTGCGCGTTTGGTTGAGAATTTATAGAACGCGCAAGTCTTAGTCTGCGAGTTCTTCAGTCTGCGAGTTTTAGGGCTTGCGAGTTAAATAGTAACTTGCGAGTTCTGACACTTAGTCAATTTTTTCGATTTTTTTCAAAACTGTAATATGACCCCCGTGCTAAGTCTGCCTAGGGGGACATAGTTCTTTTTGTGATTAAAATTTCTGATTTTATATTTCAAGTTTTCTGTATTTTCTTGATTGTTTCATTTTGACTAACGATCAGTTCTAGTTTCTTATTGATATATTTTTCAAACAGGTTTATACAAGATGACTTCCAAAGATGCTCTTTCAATTGGAACCGATGTCAAACCTCCAGTTTTATTCAAAGGCGAATATGAGCAATGGAAAGACAGATTCTTGGATTTCGTGGATCGGCATTCAAATGGAGAGAATATTTTACTGTCTATCACTGAAGGTCCAATGGCTCCAATTACAGTTCAGATACCTGATGTTGACTCTTCTGATAGTGAAGATGGAACTGAAGAACGAGAGCAAAAGATGAAAACAATGACAGTGGATATTTCTCAATATTCTGAAGAGCAGAAAAGCCGATACAAAGCAGATAACACAAGCGAGATCTTTACTTCTTCAAAGCATCCCAAACGAGATCTACATCAAGATTGACAGTTATAAAGCCAATGCAAAGAAGATGTGGGATCAATTACAAAAGATGATGATGGGATCAAAGGTCGGAAACCAGATGAAAGTAGCAAACTGCATAAATAGCTATGAGGAGTTCAAAGCCAAGGAGAATGAGAGTCTGGAAGATACTTATGAGAGGTTTGTGTTGCTTCTGAACGAGTTAACAAAGAACAAAGTTAAGAAGAAGCAACTGGAAAACAATGTCAAATTCTTGAGTATCTTACGTTCGGAATGGAAGAAGCATACAAGAAGAATGAAGCAGATGAAGGATTTGAATGAAATTCCTTTACATGAGGTATTTGAAACCTTAAAGCAGAATGAAGAAGAGGTTGAAGAGAAAAGAGCTGAAAAGAAGAAAGCAGTACAAGCTTCTGATCCTATTGCCTTAGTAGCTGGAGAGAAGTTGAAAGAAAAGAAAGAGAAGAAAGAAAAGAAAAAGAAGATAGTTTTTACAACTTCTGAGTCAGATTCTGTTTCAGATAGTGATGATGGCGAGAGTCTGAAACAAGCTATGATTTTATTGACCCGTGCCTTTCAGAAGA
The DNA here is from genome assembly GCA_023525745.1 of Arctium lappa. NCBI lineage: Eukaryota > Viridiplantae > Streptophyta > Magnoliopsida > Asterales > Asteraceae > Arctium > Arctium lappa. The sequence continues at coordinate 4,033,219 of CM042049.1, forward strand.
AATTTTATAAGAAGCCGGGATCAAATTCTCAACGGTATTTTTCTTCGAGTTCAAAGAACCATGAACACCGGGAAAGGGTGGAAGGAAAAAGGTATGAAGAGCAAAGATATGTGGAAAAGAAACCGGATGAGAAGAAAAAGTTTGCGAATGACTACACCGCTGTTGAAAAGTCAACAACTGATTCAATCAAATGCTACAATTGCGGGAAGATGGGTCATTATGCCAAAGATTGTCGGAAGCCGAAAGTACGCAACTCTCAGTATTATCAAAACAAGTTGCTTTTGGCAAGACAACAAGAAGCTGGTGTAGCTTTGATGGCCGAGGATGAGTTTTGGTTGGATCATTCCGAGGATGAAGGAGAAGATAAAGAAGAAAATGCTCATATCTGTCTAATGGGCAAAGAGGACAAGAATGACGAGTCAGATGATGAAGAAGTGAATGAGGTATTAAACTTAACTCCAAAAGATTTTATTACCAAGTTGGAAACCATGGTGGTTGGGCTTCAAAATTTACAAAATAATCTGAAAAATGAAAAGGAAAAGGTTGCTAAAAAGAACAAGAAGATCTTTGAACTTAATACTTCTGTTATTTCAAACAAAGATCTGATTGATTCTTTACGCAAATCTGATTTTGATTCTAAATCTAAAGCAGATGATTTTGAAAAGAAGATTTCTGAGTTTGAAGGTAAAGTAAATAAATATGAGTTTGAAAAGAATGAATATGCACTAACTGTTTATAAATTGCAGGTTGAAAACAAGAATTTGAACAAGAAGGTAAATGACCTGGAAGTTAAACTTTATAAAATAGGTCAAACAGATCAAACCATTTTTCTTAATGCTCCTAATGAAGAGGTTGATGTTAAGCAAAGATGGGGACTTGGTTTTAACAACCCCCATTATCTTAAGAAAGCCATCAGAAAACAGTCGGCACTTTATAACTATGATTTTCTTGCATGTGCAGGTAAACATACTCATTTGAAACCCAAATTTGTTACCAAATTGTCAGATGAAGATGAGGCCAAAGAAACTGAAAACAGAAAGAATAAAAAGAAAATGCAACTATCATTTAACTATGTCAAGTTAAATGATAGTTATCTTTCAGAAACACTGAAAGTTCTTTCAAAAGACTATTTTGTTAGTTATTCCGCATCTGAGATGAAGGTAAAACCTGCGATTGCAAAGGTTTATGTTCCTACATCTATTCTTGAAAGCAAAATAGTTGAACTTGAAAATGTTTTATCTGATGAAAAACTTTTGGTTGATATAGAACAAAATATGTTATCTACAGTTATAAAGAACACTGTTTTTCAAGAAAAATCAACGAAGTGTTCTACAGTTTCAAAGGAACCTCAAATTTTCTCTGATAATTCTGATGACTTATTTGAGTTTGCAAATGATTCTTTTAATTCTGATGATGGGAGCATGGAAGAATCTGATATGTTTGACATTCATTTTAAACTTCCTGATCATTCTACTTGTCTTAAAAATGACAAAGTGTTACCAAGTGGTGTTAGTAATGACAAAGTTTCTGTAACTGCTGATTATTATGCTAATGGTAAGAAACATAAGAAGCAGCGATTACAGAAACAGAAATACACTGGTACACAAAAGAAACCTCAGTCACAGAAATCTATTTTTCCTAATAAATCTACATCTTATGTTTCAGATTTAAGGAAGAAAAAGCTGAAAGCTCAATCCAAATGGAGACCAAAACAGAAGGATGCTGAGATAGCTGAATCAGTTACTGATAATTCTTGTACTAAATCTGTTAGTAGTGATTCTGATGTAGTTGATCAATGTGCTTCTCATAAACAAAACCTTGTAACTTCTTACAAGCGTTATTCAATAAAGTAGTTGATTCAATTATCTCCTATTACTACTAAATTTCATAATGATTATCGGAAAACTGACTTTGCTTATTCTCATGATTCTTCTGATTGGTATGGATCTTATCATGTATATTCTTCTAGATCAAATAATTTTAAAGGTTTTCAAATGAATAGAGGATCCATTTTCAAGTGGATACCAAAATCTTGTGCTAATCCGTTAGGGCCCGTTCTTAAATGGGTACCTAAAATTGTTATTGCCTGATTTCTCTTGCAGACCCGGCATATGTGGTACTTGGATAGTGGATGTTCCAAGCATATGACTGGGCAAAAAGCTTTATTATCTAACTATACAGAGAAATTCAGTGGCAATGTTAGATTTGGAAACGATCAGCTTTCACCTATTCTAGGATATGGTGATATCATTCAAGACAAGATAACGATCAGTAAAGTGAGCTATGTCGAAGGTTTGGGGCACAATTTATTCAGCATAGGTCAATTCTGTGATAAAGGGTTAGAGGTTAACTTCAAGTCCAAGAGTTGCTCGGTTCGTACTGAAGATGGCACGAAACTCTTGGGTGGACATCGAAAGACAAACCTCTACACCATTAACTTGTCCAAAGTTCAGATTGACAATCAGGTATGCTTGATGACAAAAGCTTCATTGCAACAAAGTTGGCTCTGGCATAGACGGTTATCTCACTTGAACTTTCGTTACATCAACAAGCTGGTTCGTGGGAAGTTGGTAAAGGGACTTCCTGAGCTCAAATACGAAAGAGAACACTTATGCGCAACATGTGAGAAGGGTAAGATGAAGAGAGCCGCACACAAACCGAAGCCTGAACCAAGCACTAGTTCTCAGTTAGAACTGATACACATGGATTTATGTGGACCAATGAGAACTCAGAGTTTGGGTGGTAAGAAATACGTGTTGGTTATTGTGGATGATTACTCCAGATACACGTGGGTCAAATTTCTTCGTTCAAAAGATGAGACACCGGAAGTTCTCATTTCATTCTTAAAGATGACCCAGGTGAAACTGCAGCGACAAGTCAAGTTCCTTCGAACTGACAATGGCACAGAATTCAAGAATAAGATTGTTGATGAATATCTCGAATCAGTTGGGATTTCACATCAGTATTCTGCTGCTAGAACCCCTCAACAAAATGGAGTAGTAGAAAGACGCAATAGGACGCTAGTCGAGGCCGCTCGGACTATGCTTAGTCAATCGGATTTACCTCTATTCTTGTAGGCGGAAGCTGTGTCGACTGCATGCCATACGCAAAATCGTTCCATAATACACCGCCGTTTTCAGAAGACTCCATATGAGTTGATCAACAACAGAACACCGACTATCAAATATTTTCACGTATTTGGGTGTAAATGTTTTGTGCTTAACAACAGAGAGAGTTTGAATAAATTCAGTGCTAAGGCGGACGAAGGCATCTTTATCGGTTATTTTTCAACTTCTGCAGCATATCGTGTTTATATAAAGAAGTCAAAGACAGTTGTGGAGAGCGTCAATGTTACATTTGATGAAGAAATGGCTTCTGATCATTTCAGTTCAGAACCCGTTATCACTGGTGTATTGGCTTCTGGGCAGATCAGTCCAGAACCTGCATCTACAGCGACAAATTCGGATAACGCTTCTACATCTACTTCACATTTAACTGATTTAGATTTGTTATTTGAATTCTTTTATGATGAGTTTCTAGGATCTAATATACCTAAATCTGCTGTGACTGACAGGTCTGAAGTTACAAGCTGTCATCATCCAGTCACTTCAGAAGTTATTACTGAACAAGCATCTCCAGTTCAGACAGAAACTCATATTCCTATTATTGTTACTCCTACAGTTGAAGATGTTCAAACAAATGTTGAATAAGAAGTAACTATTTCAGTTGGGTGTACTATTTTGTCTACTCAACAGCCTGAATCTGCTGTTCCCACTGATACTTCTGCACATGAAACTTCAACTGACAAACCCCCTCCTGTAATTCAAACTGAAGATTTTGAAAGTGGATTTCAAGATGATGATTTTGACAAGCCTGTTCAGACAAGGTCAGCGACTCTTAATCAGTGTATGCATGACTCGTTCCTAAGCAAGATTGAGCCAACACGAGTATCCGAGGCTCTTGTTGATTCGGACTGGGTATCTGCAATGCAAGAAGAGCTCAATCAGTTTGAAGCCCTAAAGGTTTGGAGATTAGTTCCTAAGCCTGAAGGAAAGACAGTGATAGGCACTAAGTGGGTATTCAAGAATAAAAAGGATGAAGATGGTATCGTCATCAGAAACAAAGCTAGACTTGTTGCCAAAGGCTACCGGCAAGAGGAGGGCATCGATTATGACGAGACGTATGCTCCAGTAGAGCGTATAGAGGCAATCAGAATGTTTCTCGCCTACGCCGCTCATAAGAACTTCTCAGTCTTTCAGATGGATGTGAAAACAGCCTTTCTGAACGGCATTCTTAAAGAAGAAGTGTACGTATCTCAACCTGAAGGGTTCGTCAATCAAGACAAGCCAGATCATGTATATATCTTGGACAAAGCCCTTTATGGATTAAAACAAGCCCCTCGAGCCTGGTATGACGTCTTATCCAAATTCTTGGTCAAGTCTGGTTTCTCTAAAGGTAAGATCGATACCACTTTATTCATAAAGAAAGAAAAAGCTGATATTATTCTTATTCAGATTTATGTTGATGATATAATATTTGGTTCTACTAATCCAAAATATTGCAAAAACTTTTCTAACCTCATGGTGTCACGTTTTCAAATGAGTATGATGGGAGAGATGAATTTCTTTCTCGGATTACAAGTTAAACAACTTTCTACGGGGATTTTTATAAATCAATCTAAGTACATTTTGGACATTCTTCGGAAGTACAAAATGGAAGATTGCAAATCTATTGGCACCCCGATGGCACCAGGAACTAAGATTCACGCTGATCCTTCGGGTACAAGTGTTGATCTTAGAACTTATAGAGGTATGATTGGTTCTTTGATGTATCTTACATCGAGTAGACCAGATATTATGTTCTCAACATGTCTTTGTTCTAGATATCAAGCTGCTCCCAAAGAATCCCATTTGGCCGCTGTCAAATGGATCTTTAGATATCTGAAGGGGACTGCAGACCTTGGTCTGTGGTATCCTAAGGATACAGGGTTTCAACTGACTGCATATTCAGATGCAGATCATGCAGGTTGCATGTTGGACAGAAAGAGTACTTCTGGTCACGTACAATTCCTTGGAGACAAGCTAGTTAGCTGGGCTTCAAAGAAACAGTTATGTGTTTCCACATCGACTGCTGAAGCAGAGTATGTAGCTGCTGCCAGTTGCTGCTCTCAAGTCTTGTGGATGCGAACACAGCTACGAGACTACGGATTCAAGTATGACAAAATTCTAATCTATTGTGACTCGAAGAGTGCGATTGCCATATCTGCTAATCCTGTCCAGCATACGAAAACCAAACACATTGATGTAAGGTATCACTTTATCAAAGATAATGTAGAAAAAGGAACTATTGAACTTTATTTTGTAAAAACAGATTATCAACTTGCAGATTTATTTACCAAACCCTTAGATGAGAAGAGATTTAACTTTCTTATTTCTAAGCTTGGTATGTTAAATCTGAAGACATAATCAGTTATTACCTACTAAAGTTACGTATTGTTATTTTTCATCATTTCTTTATTTTTATATCTAAAGGATACTTGCACTTTAATGGTTTGCTCATGATCTCAGGGGGAGTTAGAGAAGATTTTAAATGATCTACATTCATTTGAGGGGGAGTAAAACTAATTTCTGCATTTTGCTTAACTGACAATTTTTTTGCAATGCATGATTTTAAGGGGAGTTTATAAGTAACAAGGAGTAAGACAATGATTTCTGATTACTTCTGATCAGAACTCGTTTTATAATTGTTTTACTGTTTTCCGTTGTTTATTTCCGAATAAATTTTGGGAATAAATTTTGACTAGACTTTGAGACTTATATAGGATGAGAGAAGTTGACACGATCATATCTACATGACTACAGCTGACTTTCTGAGATTTAAGATTGAGAGACAAGGTAAATTTCTTATCTTAATCTCACATATATCTGAAAGAAGGACAACTTTCAGGTATAGAAAACATGTTCTTAAATGTTCAAACCACTTCCCAATTCTTAAACAGATTTTATAATTTGGAAGTGTGATTTTAAATGTTTTCATTTTATTTTTGTGCTTTATTGATAAACAAACCGTGTGTTTTCAAAGATAAATACTTGCGTATTATCTTTTCTATATACTTTCAAGTATTCACACACACTGGTTTGAATTTTTCTTCAAAATGTTCTAAATTGGAACAAATTTTCTTCGATGGTAAGACACTTCGTTTGTATTTCAAAGAATTTTGAGCGATATTTCATTTCGAAACGTCATTTCAAGAATGTCTATATCTTGTTTCGTATAGACAAATATCAATTATTCTTGACCATAAGCTTTAATTGCTATATCCTTTATTTCTGATCATTTTATACAATGTCAGATTTTCAAACAAGTTTCTTGCATTCATGTTCATTCATTCAATTTCCTTGTTTGAAAATTCTTCAATGTTTTAAAATGCTCATATCTTCATGATTATATCATTGAGCATACTTATATCTGACATTTGTATATGAGTTTTAACTGATATAGTTAAACCATTTGAGCAACACGTTATTTTAGGATTACTGGGTTCTTTGTGCTAGGAATTAACTAAACTTCTATGGATTCACGTTAACCAGTGTTTCCTACCCAAGAAGTTAATTCTTTAGTGATTGAGTGTGAGGAGTCTAAAAGAAATGAGTGTGGGTGTGATGAGGTAAAATGGAAAAGAGAGTTTGGTTAGTAGTGAGCTTAATGTTTAAAAAGAAAGAGGGTGTGAGATCAGAGTAAAAGAATATCAAACTCTGCACTAACTACTTTCTGAGCCGGACAGCCATATTACTAGCATTTCACAATTCTTTGGTGAATGTTATTGAAACAGGCAAATAGCACATGCCAACTCTTGCTTAAACCCCACCAACCACTCATTTTCTTCTCAAAAAGAAAGTGTTTCACATTTTAAAGGGGACGCAACATATTATCTATCTGGTTTTCATTTGGAAAATCTGGATATTGAAAAAGAAGGAAGTCTGCCCCACCTTCGCACTTCAATCATGCACTTAGAGTCTGTGTTTATCTACTGTTGTCTCAGTGGTTTACACTATGCTGAGCCTTATAAAAGCAATATTCGTGCTTAATTCTTTCTACACATGCACGAGCACACAAAGAATTCGTTTCTTTGTCATAACATTCATAGAAATTGCCTTTGTGGTATTTCGATGATTGGATGGAAGCCCTGGGGGAGTGAACATCAAAAAGCTCCTTTATATTGTGTATTTGTTACACACAGTGACTTTGTGTTACTGACAGGCATATTAACTTATTCATCTGTTGATTCAGGAGTTACATGTTCTTATTTTGTCTGGATTTGTAAAGATCTAGATGAATATCTTGGAAAGTTGACAGAATCAGAGTCTTAGTATGACAGATCAGAATGGTAAATGACATTTCTTGGCGAAAAGTTTTGATGATATCAGATGCTCAAATCATCAAAAATGGGGAGATGGTATGAAGAAATGTATTGTGGAGATGATTTCAAAGAAATGATAAAGATTTGAAGATTTGAAAATGATCAAAGAGTTTCTGAAGATTTTAAGGAAATTTTCTTTGAAGATTATTTGCTAAAGCATTCGAGCTGATTCTGAAGATAATTTCTTTCCAAAGTCTGAAAGTGTTGTGTGAAAGTTTTGGGAAGATTGTTCATCATTTTGAAGATAGCTTTGGAAAGAAGATCATCAAAGGAAAAGGGGAGTTTGTTTTTGACAGAGCTTAAAGTGAAGACTGAATTGCTAGATCTTTCAATAATGATCTTGAATCCAAAGGGGGAGATTGTTAGAGCATAAATCTATTGGATACAAGATCAAGCATACTGAAGGTCAAAGTTGAGAAAGTCAAAGCTGCAAAAGTCAAATCTCATTAAAAGTCAAAGTCTATTAATAAAAGTCAATGTATTTGTATTTGTTGTTTTCCTTGTTTTAGAGGGTAGTATAAAAATAGTTTTCTCTTTGTATTTTAATTAGAGAGAATTGAGTTAGAAAAGTCACAAGAGATAGAAGTTAGAGAGAAAGAATACGTAGAGAGAGAGAGAGAGTTCTAGAGAGAGAAAGTGTATTTGTGAATTGAAAGAGTAATCAAACAGGTAAATTTGATTGTTAAATCTTGTTTGTTTGATTAAACTTGTTTAGAAACTAGAATCTGGAACAAACACATATCTTAATACAAGAGTGCTCTTAAGATTGGAGACGTTTGGTTTCTTGTGTCGGTCGTGACTTGAGAAATTTTACCCAAACAGTTTGCCCCCAAAAACTTGAAAATTAAGTGGCAAGTCGACTTTTTGAATTTTTGTAACTGGATTCGACACGTGTCGATTTTGAGTAACCGAATTGGTTCCTCGAAAACCGAAGTGATTAAGTGTGCAGCCGTTTAACGGCCATGACGTCATGGTGACGTGGGGCTCGTGGTGTCAGGTATAGGGACAGGTGTCGTTTATCCGACGGTAGCGCACGAAAGGTCGATGACAGGTGTCGACCATCTGTTGACTCGACCTAACATCGAATCGCGTATAAATAGTGATCTTCGCCGGATCCTTTCCTTTTTACGCGGTTTCTGAGTTTTCGAGAGAGAGACCTCCAAATCCTTACCAAAAACCTGCAACACCAAAAATCTTTTCCAAAAGTCGATCGTGGTTAGGGCAGTATTTAAGGTACTATCTCCCTACCCTTGTTTATGCGTTTTAAGACATTACTCCATAAGCCTAGGAGGGATTGGGAAGTTTTTGGCCTCCACGACGCGGTAGCCTCTGTCCCAGACTTTTTGATGACGATTGACCCTCCTATTACTGTTGTTGGGGAAGAAGAGATAAAGTCAATCCAGTTGTTGGCTAGGATTCTAGCCGATGTGAGGCTAAATGCTCTGGACCAACTGAGGCCGGAGCAGTGTCCGAATGGATACTTCGTTTTATACGAGTATCCATTTAAGATAGGGTTTACATGGACCTATTCTCCGTTGTCGAGGTCTTTTATTACAACCTTCGACCTGTCGCTGGGGCAAATGTTGCCCCAGTTTTGGCGGATCGTTCAAGTGATTGAACGATTGATAGCTGAGTGGGCATCGCCCTACACTGTCAATGATCTCCTTTTGGCCTATACGGTTAAGGCAGAGACGAACCATATGTACAACCTCTTCTCAAAGTATAGAGGAATTCGTACCTTGGTCTAGGCGACCGCGGTCAATGACCGTAAATAGAATATGCACTGTGTCTTCAGTCGCTTGTCGTCAATTGATGACGACATCCAATGGATCACTACCGGGTGGAATACCATGGGTAAGAGTTTTTCTCTTTATGTTGTTAGTCTTCTGGTTTTGATCGTTAGTTTTTAGTATCTAATGATTTTATGCCTTTTTGTCTTTTAAGCGATTGACTTTACTTGAGTCGCCCCTTTTTCAGATTCTATTGCAAAGGTTGAGAGATTTCTCGAGTACAGCGTCGATGATCGATCCTTATTCACTTGGTCGCTAGTGGATGAGGATGAGGATGACTAAGTGACCTTCGACGAGACTTCTGCCGCTCCCGTTGCTGAGGAGGATGAAGAAGAAGAGGAGTACGACGAAGAGGTCGTACCAGAAAAAATGACGGGTAAGTTTTTTTATCGCTTAACCTATAGGGTCTAGTCTTAGGACGTCACGTACCGGTTATTAGATCATATGGGGTCTAGTCGAAGACGTCACCCACAGGTCCCAAGATTTGGTGGGATCAAGTCACGACGTAAAACATCACCTACTGGTCGTAAGATTTGGTGGGATCTAGTCATAAAACGTCACACTGGTCATAAGATACTATAGGTTTTTTTAGTCGTGAGACGTTACCTATAGATCGTAAGATCTTGAAAGGTCTAGTCATTTGACATCACTTACTTGTATTTTTTGCAGGAGGCTCGACTCCAACAAAGCCAGCGACTGGTCTCTCGAAAAAGGAGGCGCTGGCCCAAATTGCCCGAAAGAGTCGAGAAATGAAGAGAAATGCTCCCCTGACATCTGGGTTAGGGGTTAAGAAGACCAGGATGCTTCCGAGGGAACCATCTTCGAAGAGTGACGACCATAAGGTCGTCGTTACAGAGGAGGCGATGCCGCCGCCGGTCATGGAAGCCACGCTGATTTCCATGGCTCCAATATCGGAGGTGGAGGCCCCTTCGTCGAAAGACAAGGGTAAGGGTCCTCAGATCGACGAGGACTCGAACATGATGTCGGTGAATTTCAAGTTGCCGACCGGCTTTATGTCGTTCAACCGTTTGGACAGGAAGGAGTTGTTCCCACATCTGAACAACTTCTATCTTCCGACCTTTCGTGACAGCTTTAGGGGCATCACGATTGAAGACATGGAGGCTAATGTTACTGGTCTTTCCTTTATGGTAAGAAACCGTAAGTTTCTTTCTGTGTTATTTTTGATCGTTCGATCTAATCTTCGCTCGTCGTATTTTTTCAGGTGTTCCAGGCATCCTTGGCCCTCAACTCACATCTCATTGAGGTGAAAAAGATGGTCCCAGGACTTGGATCGGGAGAAGAGGGCCTTTGCTAATGCCAAGGAGGTGGAGGCAAAAAGGGAGGAGTCTTCCTCTCTTCACGACACCCTCAGCAGGTTAGAGGTCCTGAACACGAGAAGGCAGAGCTTCAAGGACGTCTGAAGGAAGCTCTTGACCAAGTTGCCACGACTAAGGCGGAGCTGGATACGACTAGGGTGGTCTCGACTATGAATGCAGAAGAAGCCGAGACTTTTAAGTCGGAGCAGGATGTGACCCGAGAGCAAGTGGAGGCCCTTAAGGAAAGACTGGCGTCTAGTGAGACGTTCACTAGACTTAGGGTATGTGTTGCCTTAATAAGACGTCCCTTGAGGAGAGAAAATCCCTTGGAGGTAGCAGGAGGCGAGTTGGACTTCTTCTTAGAGTCCATCAGAGTCGAGAAAGATATCGATTCTGAGGATGAACAGGAACTTGAGGTGGGGGATGACGTCCCCGAGGGTGGAGATGTTGCGGTCGCACCCCAGCAGCAGCAGGAGCAGGATCAACCAGAGGCTCCTTAGTTTTTCTTTTTCTTTGTAATTTTCTAAGCGGGTGACTATTGGTGGTCGTGCCTTTGCCTTGTAATTTTTGGATTTTAATATAAGGAATCTTTAAATCAAGATGTCGCTACTTTTTGTTGGCATAATAATTATTAAGAGATAATGATTTGCACGAGTCATTCACGACAAATATAAATGATGAGAGATCATAGAAAACAATAAAAACTTCCTAAGTGACTCGTGACATCGCAAACAATTTAAGGAACTTGCGATCTGAGCAATCAAACAATCTGTCAAGGAACTTGCGACTAGGGCATGTTAGGAACCTTTCAAATAATTAAATTGGTCTTAAGTCGAAAGAACTAGCATATATGGCCAATAATAATAAGTATCAACCCAAAAAATGGATTTAAGGAACTTGCGACCAAGGCAAGATTTTTTATACTAGGTTATAGATCATACGACTCGATCGCGAAATGATCGTGCAACCATAGGCAAAGTTAAATGTTCGACTGATCCTGCAATATAACACCATTAGAGGGGATCGTTGGCTAGGCTAACGACTCTCTGATGCTTAAGTCAGTAATCGGTTGAGAAGAGATAATCTTAAGTAAAGAAATGAATTTAAAAGAAGTATTTCTTTAAATGTACCGCATTCCAGCTTCGAGGGATGTCACGACCGTCAAGGGCTTGCAGTCGGTAGGCTCCTTTTCTAACTACCTCAGTTATACAATACAAACCTTCCCACTTGGTGGATAGTTTGCCTGAATTTGGTTCTTAGGTACTTTGAAGCACACGTCGCAAGACATAATCGTCCACTTGGAAAATCTTGGCCTTGACATTCTTATTGAAATGTCGTTCGACCAATTGCTTTTGAGATGCCATCTTAATTACAGCAAATTATCTTAATTCCTCCAGTGCATCAAGGTCGTAATTTAGGTCGACTAAGTTGTGATCGACCGATGTGTGTCGTGAAGTTGGAAGTTGAGTCTCGACCGGCAAGACCGCTTCACAACCATAGACCAAGGAAAAAGGGGTTTGTCCTGTGGGCGTACGAGGCGTCGTACGATTTGCCCAGAGAACTGTTGGAAGCTCTTCGACCCACTTGCCTTTTGCTTTTTTGAGTCTTTTCTTGATTGAAGTGATGATCGTTTTATTGCTCAACTCGGCAAATCCGTTTGATTGAGGATAACGGGGCGTCGAAGTCGTAAGTTTGATGTTACGATCTTCGCAGAACTGCTGAGTCCTGTCACTTATGAATTGCGACCGGTTATCGCATACGATCTCATATGGGATTCCAAACCTGCATATGATGTTAGTCTGGATAAAAAAGATGACTTATTTGTCCTGAATTTGGGAGAAAGCAACCGCTTCTATCCATTTTGAAAAATAATCTGTAAGAACTAGTAGAAATACCTTTTGCTCGGGGACCGGAGTTAACTTGTCGATAATATCCATTCCCCATCGCATGAATAGCCATGGAGTTAGAGTCAATGCAATGGTTCAGAAGGTTTGTGGGACGTACCTGAGTGTCGCTGTAACACCCCAAATTTTGGATTATTGGTTAATTCGTATTTGTAATGTATTTAGTTTTACTCAGTTAATGTCATCAAAGATTGGCCGTGTTTGCGTATTTGGAAAACGTCACATTTTAATGGAAAGAATAGGTTTGGCAAGAGTGCCCGGCGAGAGTGCCAGGGTCACTCTCGCGGGAGGCACAATCGCGGGGGCTTGATTGCCCGCGGTACATATTCGGCAAGAGTGCCCGACGAGAGTGCCAGGGTCACTCTCGCGTGTCACAATCGCGGAAGAAGGGGAAGCCACGGTACATTCTCGGCGATAGTGACCGGCGATCGCGATGTCACAATCGTCGACGGGTTTTAGAGCATTAAAAGTCTGATTTCAAAAGGAACGCTCATTTATTACATTTGGGGTTTTGGAAGGCAACCGATTTTTCTCTCCTAGGTAAGGTTTCTTCACTTCAAAACTCCATCTCTTCAACATTAAATCCACTCTAGAATCTTGGTTGGATGTATTTAATGCTAACTAGGGTTCCTCTCATTTGGTGAACTAGCTCCATTTTTTTTAGGGTCAAGGTTCTCATCACCTACATTCTCAACTCCAACCTTCTAGGGTTTGTTCATTGAACCTCTAGGTAAGTTTTCTCAACTTATGTACATCCATACTTACACCATTATTGGTTTATATGACATTTATGAAATACATGCTATTTGTATGTCCCAATATGCAATCATTCAATCATGTAAACAAATAATCAACACAATAATGCAAACCTGATATTGATTAATCAAACGATTCAACGAGTTACAAGTTCTTGATATCAATCTCTCTCTCTGTTTCTCTCTTCACGGCGCACCACCACCAACACAGCCTCCTCTCAATAATATTAATTCTCAATTAAGCCTCCTCTCACTCTAACCTAATAATCACTAAACAAGATTAATTTATACTTAGGCTAATTAGGCCTAATGGGCTTGGTTTGCTTGGGCCCAACAACAAAACAAACTAAACCTATTTAACTAAAAATAAAACTAATAAATAAAATACGTAAACAGACTTTGACTATTTATTACAAAAGGACCCTAGACTATTTGTTGAGACGACTTTATCAGCTTTGACTTCAGATTTCCATCTTCAGATAATTATGATCTTGAATCCAATAAATATGTGCTTTAACAATCTCCCCCTTTTGATCAAGATCATTCTTTAAGCTCAGAAAATGTAATCTTCCTCTTTGTCTTCAGAATGTAGCAATCTCTCCAATCTATGAGAATATCTTTTGGAAAGAAATTATCTCCAGTTTCAGCTCGGAATGCTTCATCAAATCATCTTCAAAGAAAATTTCTTCATTTCGGCATATCTTCAGAATATCTTCCATTTCTTGATTAACGCTTCAGATTTCCATCTTCAGCTTTGACTTCAGATTTCCATCTTCAGATAATAATGATCTTGAATCCAATAAATATGTGCTTTAACACTATTAACCTAAAAACTAAGGTTTTGCTTATCTTCAATAAATGAGACTTTTGGGGTTGGTGGAAGTGTTTAACCATATTGTAAAGTTCTTATTTGCATGTCTCATAGGAAGGACAAATTATGGTGAAGGTCTACACCTCTACATATTGAAAGTCAAATACATAAATTCTTATCAGCAGTTGGAGTCATTTTACTATTTGGGGATTTATATGTGGCTAAATGAGTTGTAGTTTTTCATGGTGAATATGTAACAAGCATGATCATATTATTTGTGCCAATAATATACTTACATGAAGGTTGTCATCTATAGATGCTCATAATTCTTGTTGGAAGTCTTATATCTATTTCCTTGTGCACGAGGATTTAGATAGTATGCATTATATTGCATATTTATTTTGCCATTGGGCATTAGCGGATAGACAATAAGGGGCGCAAGTCCCTGAGTTGGAACTTAGCTAGATTGGATACACACTCTTGTCTTAAGTCCTTGAGGTGTAACCCGACGGGGTAAGCGCTAGAGGCATAAACGGTTTGAGGATTGTGATGTCTAGCGTGGCATGGGAACTAGAACCGGGATTTGTGGTGAAATCCAATCAACATCGCGGGTGACTCCATTCACGTGTTCTCGTCACCCAAGATGGTAACGAATCAATCCGTTTTATTTGGAAGCTTTCTTTGTTATATCTGTACAGGATGGAACAATGTCCTGCTTGGGAGGTTTTGGCATCGTTTGCAATGCATGGGTTCGGTAACATTTAATTATTGTTCATATCCACGTTATAAACTATCTTGGTACGTTAACCATTAGACTTCGTCCTAACACTTGTGTTCATGTTTAATGGTTCACAGGTTCCGCTAGCGGTGCGAGTAGGACACCTTGATTCGCAGGGATCGCACCTAGGATTCCTCCTTGGACTGGGCATTTTTGGGAAATCGAGATAGAGCGTTTTTGAAGTCATAGTGACACCCATCTTAATCTAGTTATTAATTGTTCTATATTGAATAGGTTGTCATGTATATGTCTTATTTATTTCCGCTACTTTAATTGAGGAACTATCCCGACTCTATTGGGTTTTATTCTTAATGTTCACAGGTTAATTCAGCTCATTTTTAGACGTCTTATTGCCGAAATTTTGAGTTTTATTTTACCCCAATTTTTAGGGTGTTACAAGTTGGTATCAGAGCTCTAGTTTAAGTGAACTAGGTACGTAAACTCGATGCCTAGACTTAAGCTGATACTATTAAGTTATAATTAGTGAGCTTTGTGGTAGAATTTCTAAGATGGGACGACCTTAGAGTTAACAGAAACTACGTTGTTGAGAATTGTAAAAGTGGTAGCGAGAATTTTTATGTAGTGTATGTTCATAATTTCAATTAGCTACTGTTATTATGAATATATGATTACGTGAATATACTTGAATTACTATGATTATGATAATAAATGAGTCGTATGAGTATGTTTCTTGTGTACTTCTTGCGCTGCTTATTCCTTTTCCTTCTAAATTGTGTGGCAGATCCGAAATGGTAAATACTCGGAGTCGACCACTGGTCGAAGGAGAAATGCATGAGGATAGTTCGTCTAACCCGAACCCTGTAGTCCGGGTGGCGACTGTAGTTCCTCCCAACATGCCGCCGATATTCACCGGAGAGGTGGAGCACATACCTAGAATGGAGTTAGCCTCCACGAATCCGGTCATTCAAGAAGCGAATCCTCAAGGGGATGTGATGGCCAGTGTTATGAAAATGGTGACCTCGGCCATGGAAAAACAGCAGAAAGTGTTTCTGAAAATGTTAGAAGAAAGTGATGCCAGCCTTCGGAGACCGGAGGTGGTTGCGGAGAATGCGGTAGCCGGTTCGGGTGGTACCGGATGTGGGATCCGAACAGAGGGGGTTATAGCTATTGAGACAAGACAAGCAGTGAAGGGTTGTTCTTATAAATCCTTCATGGGTTGCAAGCTGCCGGAGTTTGCCGGGGCCGATGATCCCGTGGCATGCATGAAATGGTTGAAGGAGATTGAGCAAGCCTTTAGGGCTTGTGGATGCGATGAGAGCTAGAAGGTGAATTTTGGTTCGCAAATGCTTCGGGGTGCAGCTTTGATTTGGTGGGATGTCCACACCGCAACTATAGGGGAGATCGTGTTAACAAAGATGTCTTGGGCTACGTTCAAAGAGAAAGTCATGGAGGAATATTGTAACGAACAGGAAATGGATTTGATCGAAGAAAAGTTCCGAGCTTTAACGAAAGGGGAACGGACGGTGAAAGATTATACTCGCCTCTTCATGGAGAAGTTAAATCTTGTGGGGCACGTGGCCCCAACCGAAAACGATAAGATAAAGGCCTATCTGAAGGGCCTACCCGCGGACATGGGGAATAGAGTCCGCAACTCTAAAGCCACAAATCTTTGAGAGTTTATAGAGGAGGCCAAGATAATGGAAAGGGTCTACGCAAAGGACAAAGAAGAGAAGGCAAAGGTCGCAGAAAAGAGGAAGGGAGAGACGCCGCCGAGTTCATTCAAGAAACCAAGGTTTCAACCGAACGTTAGAAGTTTTGAAAATCGTCGAGAATCGAAATGGTGCCCTAAGTGCAAGGGCAAGAACTTTGGTCCTTGCAACTCCAACTCCAACCAAGTCTCTTTTTTCAAGTGTGGCAAGCCGGGTCACACAAGCCCGAATTGTCCTATGCCGGGAACACTCTGTTATGAATGCAAGGAGTCGGGTCACGTGAAGAGAGATTGCCCCAAGCTAAGGGGTGGAGCAAGAGGAGGAAACCCACCAATTCAACCGAAGAAGGAAACCGTCCCTAAGGCTCAGGGGAGGGCCTTTCAAATGACGAGAGAAGAGGCAAAGAAGACCACCGACGTGGTGTCGGGTACATTCTTACTCAATTCCCTTGCCGCTAAGGTGCTATTTGATTCTGGTGCAAATTTCTCTTTTGTATCTCTCGCTTTTTGCAAAGAATTGAATGTGCCTACTAGTAATCTTAGAGATGCGTTAGTAGTAGAGGTAGCGAATGGGGAACAAGTGATCTTACGGGAAGTGTTGGACGAGTTCCATCTAGATATTAGTGGGGAATTGTTCGTTGTGAACCTACTCCTTATGGCAATTGAGAGTTTCGAAGTGGTGATTGGAATGGACCGGTTGTCGCGGCACAAAGCGGAAATCTTATGCTCAAAGAAGCTGATCAAATTGCCGACTTCAAGCGGAAGTTTTGTTTTCGTCTATGGGGAGAAGCGTAAGGGTGAAGTAGCTCTCATTTCATCCATCAAGGCACGTAAATGCCTCATGAAGAGTTGTCCGTCATTTCTTGCCTATGTGTTAGATGCCAAATCGGAGAAGAAGAGGATTGAAGATGTGTGGGTCGTTAGCGAATATCCAGACGTTTTTCCTGACGATCTTTCGGGCTTGCCGCCCGACCACCAGCTGGAATTCCGAATCGATTTAGTCCCGAGAGCAGCGCCGATTACCCGTGCACCGTACTGTCTTGTTCCGACCGAAATGCAAGAAATGATGTCGCAACTTCAAGAATTATTGGAGAAGGGATTTGTGAGACCGAGTTCTTCGCCTTGGGGAGCTCCGGTACTTTTCGTCAAGAAGAAGGACGGTTCGATGCGGATGTGCCTCGACTATCGAGAGTTTTGAGGGCCAAGGTTCTCATCACCTACATTCTCAACTCCAACCTTCTAGGGTTTGTTCATTGAACCTCTAGGTAAGTTTTCTCAACTTATGTACATCCATACTTGCACCATTATTGGTTTATATGACATTTATGAAATACATGCTATTAACCTAAAAACTAGGGTTTTGCTTATCTTCAATAAATGAGACTTTTGGGGTTGGTGGAAGTGTTTAACCATATTGTAAAGTTCTTATTTGCATGTCTCATATGAAGGACAAATTATGGTGAAGGTCTACACCTCTACATATTGAAAGTCAAATACATAAATTCTTATCAGCAGTTGGAGTCATTTTACTATTTGGGGATTTATATGTGGCTAAATGAGTAGTAGTTTCTCATGGTGAATATGTAACAAGCATGATCATATTATTTTTGCCAATAATATACTTACATGAAGGTTGTCATCTATAATTGCTCATAATTCTTGTTGGAAGTATTATATCTATTTCCTTGTGCACGAGGATTTAGATAGTATGAATTATATTGCATATTTATTTTGCCATTAGGCATTAGCGGGTAGACAATAAGGGGCGCAAGTCCCTGAGTTGGAACTTATCTATATTGGATAGGCACCCTTGTCTGTAAGTCCTTGAGGTGTAACCCGACGGGGTAAGCGTTAGAGGCATAAACGGCTTGAGGATTGTGATGTCCGGCGTGGCATGGGAACAAGAACCGGGATTTGTGGTGAAATCCAATCAACATCGCGGGTGACTCCATTCACGTGTTCTCGTCACCCAA
This sequence comes from Arctium lappa, assembly GCA_023525745.1. Lineage (NCBI taxonomy): Eukaryota > Viridiplantae > Streptophyta > Magnoliopsida > Asterales > Asteraceae > Arctium > Arctium lappa. Next base: position 4,051,635 of record CM042049.1, read on the forward strand.
GATGGTAACGGGTCACTCCGTTTTATTTGGAAGCTTTCTTTGTTATATCTGTACAGGATGGAACAATGTCCCGCTTGGGAGGTTTTGGCATTGTTTGCAATGCATGGGTTCGGTAACATTTAATTATTGTTCATATCCACATTATAAATATGTTAACCATTAGACTTCGTCCTAACACTTGTGTTCATGTTTAATGGTTCACAGGTTCCGCTAGCGGTGCGAGTAGGGCACCTTGATTCGCCGGGATCGCACCTAGGATACCTCCTTGGACCGGGCATTTTTGGGAAATCGAGATAGAGCGTTTTTGAAGTCATAGTGACACCCATCTTAATCTAGTTATTAATTGTTCTAGATTGAATAGGTTGTCATGTATATATCTTATTTATTTCCGCTACTTTAGTTGAGGAACTATCTCGACTCTATTGGGTTTTAGTCGTAATGTTCACAGGTTAATTTAGCTCATTTTTAGACGTCTTCGTTGGATCATTGTTTACTCGTTTGTAAAGTCACCTCATCGCGTTGGAATTGGATCTGGAATATCAACTATACTATACACTTTTCCGTCTCACAGTTTTTGATTTTCGATGGGGGGAGGCAAATTGTGGGGTCATTGAAGGTTGTGTGGCAATCAGTTCTTCGTGTAACACCCTCAAATTTGATAAGAGCAACTAATTTAAAATTTTGATATGACATCAATTAAAGGATAAAACTTCTTCCTACAAATCAAAACTTGATATACCTGCAATTAAAATTCTATAATTAACCTCAACAATTATCAACTGCAATATTATACAAAGACTAAACCGAAGTCGAGTGCTACTTAACCCCAATACAAGTTGCTCTTCGCAAACCAATGCGGAAGACTTCACCAAGTCACTCACTTCTCGAGCACACAACTAGCACTTCTCTATTCACAGTGTCACTAGAACTATTCTCAAACGAAGTCTGTTGCACATGCCGGCAAATAAAAAGGGTTAGGCTGACGCATAATGAGTTCAAGAGTTTTACATGAATAAATATATCTTTAAAAGGAATAAACTTCACTTAAAATCATAATCCTTCAAATGATTTACTTTAAACTTGGAGACGACTCTTTTCCAAAATCATGCATTTTCAAAGATGAACACTTCATTATAAAGGATTATTTATAAAATGATGCAACCCAACACTCACGCGCAACGAGAATGGGAATTGACCCCCAATTTAAGAAACGTAGATAAAACGTTGTATCCCAAAACACCCAAGCACGGGTGGGGCCGAATGCTCAACCCATAAATCATGGTCAATAACCCACAAATACAATACGCGTAACAACCCGGTTTCCAAAAATTCACCATCAAACGACAAATATAGGAAATCAACCAATATGCAATCTAAAAAGGATTAACTAAAATAATCATCCTAGAATCACCTCAAATACAACGACGGGAAGAAATAATTCTAACCGCAAAAATTCTAACCGGTGATTAGGTCCTTTCTGATCTATAATCACCCAACTGATAACAGAAAATAAACAACCCAATTAATGTTAACGAACCGGTAATTGAAGACAACCTTCATCAGAATAATTACTGCTTACCCTTTTTCCCATGCTAGCAATCCCAATATAAAATTCACCTAAAATGCATATTTTTGAAAACAAAATGAGAGTTAGACCATACGGTCTAGTGAGAAATCTCTGTCAAAGAATAGTTCAGTAAATAATTTAGCATGAAAATCTTTAAATCAGATAATCATAAAGTAGGCCCGCAAGCGCTACTTCCCTCCCAAGGCAAGTAATCACAACAGTCACTTTTCAAAATAACGCACACCCTGATCAGACCGAAGTCGATAACAATATGGTGGCTCACTACATGAAACATATTCGCTAGCAATAACACGCACACTTCGATAAGACCGCAATGAATATCGGCAGTGGCTCACCACACGAAACATATTCGTGGGCAAAAAATACATATAAATCACCCCCTGCCGAACCATTACAGTCTCACACACATGAGCTTCTGTTGTGTACGTTCCTTTAACCCACAAATCAGTAAGCACATACATGTAAAATAATAAATCACATGTAAAAAATATTGTTATCACGATTATCAATCGTAAACATATCGTACCAATACGATGCAACATTTAAATGATAAACATTTGTAAATATATGCATTTTAGTTCGAAACTTATTATAAGAAAACTCACCTCGATTACAAATATTCCACCTCGAATCTTAACATTAATATTGCTCTTTGAACACCATATTACTTAAGAGAGGAAAAATTCATAACCAAAATCTTCAATTTCTTACACCCTCCTCTTGACTGTGTTTCTCCAAGATCACTCACCAACATAATCATGAAGAAGAAACTAAAAAGAAGAAGAAAAAGAAAAAGTTGAAGTCGACCCAAAATCAAAGAGGATAACTCCTCTTTTAATATCCCAAAGAATCTTTCTTTTTCTCTTTCTAAACACACACTCCCGAGAATGGAGCATGAAGTCGGTATGTACAAATGAAATGGATGAGGTGTCAAACACCTTTTTGACACCTAAACTACCTATTGTATCCTCCAAGAAACATGACAAATACAAATCCACCCTTACACTTCTATTTATTTGCTAAACTATTTGGTTTGTTACAAACTCTCCTTCTTAACATAATTCCATCCCGGAATTCATTCTAAGAATAAGCAAGGTTAATTAATTAGTACAAAAAATCGCAACATAACAATACATTTAAAGGACTCCCAAATGACTTTTCACCCGACCAATCGCTTTGCTACTCAAAATACATATATTCTTTGTTCCCACTTAGAACACATTTCCACCAAAACACAAATACTATCAGACCATCATACTTTCGTTGCACCACTCTGATTAAACTCAAGAAATTTAAAATCACTTTAATTTTCCATCTTCAAGTAAAAAAATACACCAATCTAGAAATTCAAAACACGTCTAAACAACTGCAATTCTTTAAAAGGAAAAATTCTAATAAGGGTTATACCACAACAAGATAAGCCCCTGTTTCAACATAATCACCAATTAATTCACTATCTTAATACAAGGTCATCCTTCCATTTTTCAATTAAATTTACCAAAAAGAATTTCTTAACGAACAACGTGATATTCTCAATAACACCTAATCATGACAAAATAAAGTCTAGCACGAGAAGCAATGCACCCTAAATAAATAAGGGATAATAACTCATCAAAGCTAACAACTTAATCTGAACTTTACACATACATCATCCACAAATTCATCCGTACTTTTACATACATAAAAGAATACATTTCATAACTCAATTACCCACATAATCCACCAATCAAAGCCGATCCAAATCTTAAAACAATCGGAGTTTTTTCACCAAATGAACCAATAATCCACTTCTTTTTTTCAAATTAACTCGAAGATTCACTTACTTCATAAAAAGAAGCAACTCATGCTCACGCTGCATTACCCGAATAACATAACAATGATCACTATAATCATTCGGAACATTTTCCACACAAATTAAATTTAAACCCAATGACTTTTTACAACAAACACCATATTCTACACTGTTGCTAAGTCTTCTTTAAAGAAAAAAACATGTACTTCCAATATAAGACTTGCTAACATTCGATAAGCTTAAATCAATCACCTGAAAAATCTCTTACTTTCATTATACCCACTTACTCCAACATACGCATATTATTGTCTATAAATCTTGATACCTTAATTGATTTCACTTTTAAATATTGACTTCCCATCAAGAGCCTCCCAAATAAAACGCATATCATAAGACACCTTGCAATTTCAATCTAATGCCATCACTTAACATAAACGTAAAACTCGGTGACAAGTTAAAGGCTTACACGTCCACCTTGACCTAAAACGCCAATTTCTTAATTGCACAAATACCACAAAATCTTCATGACGTTCAAAAGACGAGACTTTTGCGACATCAAATAATACATCAACATCAAGTTCAACTAAGGTCTTACCGCAACTTTACAACAAACCCATTATCATAATCAATTTCTTACACTTCTGACTTAGCATAAAAATGCTAAACACTAAGTCTCAAATATCTACTTCACTTAAATCACTCCATGAGGAAACTCATCAACATCGGTTTCTCCTCAAGTGACCGACCAAATACAACTAATCACACACAATTAATATAAAGTCATTTCATGACTTCAATTCTTAACTCAAAGGAAAGTACTAGGTAAACACCATATCCCTTAAACCACTTTTCTAGACCAAGAAAATTCACAAATATCAAATTCTTATCACATTACTGATAAAATCATCAAATACTGCCCCTCAACTTAAGTCTAGGCTATCACCAACCTAGTTCACTTAAACTAATGCTTTAATACCATCTTTAACAACCCGGTTTCCAAAAATTCACCTTCAAACCGCAAATTTAGGAAATCAACCAATATGCGATCGAAAAAGGATCGACTAAAATAATCTTCCTAGAATCACCTCAAATACAACGACGGAAAAAAAATAACTCTAACCGCAAATATTCTAACCGGTGATTAGGTCCTTTCTGATGTATGATCACCCAATTGATAACAGAAAATAAACAACCCAATTAATGTTAGCGAACCGGTAATTGAAGACAACCTTCATCAGAGTAATTACTGCTTACCATTTTTACCATGCTAGCAATCCCAATATAAAATTCACCTGAAATGCATATTTTTGAAAACAAAATGAGAGTTAGACCATACGTACTAGTACAAAAAAGGTCTTTAGTGACAGTTAAAAACCGTTACCATAGGTATTCGGTAACGGTTTTCATGGACATAAAAATTGTCACCTTATCTGCCGTCACTTTTGGTACACTTTTGGTTACGTTTAAAAAACGTTACCAAATACCATAAAAAACCGTTACCAGAGGCTAAAACCGTCACCTTAAATGTACAAAAAATTGTTTTTTTTTCTAAAACCGTTACAATAGCATAACATACAGTGACATTTATTTTTAAAACCGTCATCGTACCATAACATATGGTGACACTATTTTGCGAAAATCATCATCGTAGAAAGACATGCTTTGACGTTTATATTCAAAAACCATCACCGTAGTAGGATATATGGTGACATTTATTTTTCAAAAATGTGACTATAGCATGAGATACAGTGGCGGTTATTTGTCATAACCGTTACCGTTGCATGACATACAGTGGCGGTTATTTGTCATAACTATTACCATAGCATCACATACAATGACCTTCATTATTCAAAATCACCACCATAACATAATATACGGTGATGTTTATTTCTCGAAATAGTCACATTAACATGACATACGTTGACATTTCTATTTAAAAACCGTGACCGTAACATGACGTACAATTACGTTTATTTTTTTAAACAATGACCATAGCAAGACCTATGTTGACGTTTACATTTAAAAAACATGACTGTAGCATTACATAAGGTGATGTTTATTTTTCAAAATAATCGCCATAACACAATATATAGTGACGTTTATTATTTAAAATCGTCACAATAGCATGACATATGGTGACATGTATTTTTTTGTAATGTTACAATAGCATGACACACGGTGACGTTAATTTTTCAAACCCGTCATTGTAGTAGAACGTATGGTGACGTTTATTTTGTAAAAATGTCACCATAGTCATACGTATGTTGACGGTTTTGAAAACCGCAGCATGCCACGAGATACTGTGATGTTTATTTTCCAAAAGTGTCACTGTACCATGACATACCGTGACGCTTATTTTTCAAAACCATCACAATAGAGTGACATACAATGACATCTATTATTCAAAATCGTCATCATAGTTGGACCTAAGATGATGTTTTTTTTAAAAGCGTCATCATAGCACAACGTACGGTGAGATTTATTTCTCAAAACTGTCACTGTAGAGTGACGTAAAGTGACTTTTATTTGTCAAACCCTTCATTATACAGTATGACCTATAGTGACATTTATTTTCCAAAAAAACCATCATTGTAAAGTGACGTATAGTGATGTTTATTTGTCAAAATCGTCACTGTAAAGTGACATATAGTGACGTTTATTTGCTAAATCGTAACTGTAGTATGACATAAACCGACCTTTATTATTCAAACTGTCACCATAACATGATGCACGATGACATTTATTTCTAAAACCCGTTGTCATAGACTACCTTTTGCGAACAATTTTAATAATATCGACAAAAATAAAAACTAAAAGTAGTTTAAAAGAATTATCAATATATAAAAAATCATTAAGCTAATATTGATAATTATATGAATAAAATATCCAAAGACAAATAATAAACAAATTCACTGTGTCAAAAAGATTGTTTCTAAACACCTATAATATCCTTACGCATCATCTAAATCAATGATTTTTCTTATTAAATGTACTCCTTGTATACTTTGGTGTCTTTAGCTGATTAACCATTGAGTAGCTATTTTTTGTCTTCTTATTTTGCTTCTCTTTGCACTCATCAAAAGTTGTTTGTGGTATCTGCAAAAAAAAAAAAAAATACAAGTTGAACCAACATATAAGTTGTATAAGATATAATGGTAATCAGGTCATTGTGGATAATGGTCATTTTAAAGGCTCAAACATTTGCAATGACTTCCCAACATATAAGTTGTATAAGATACAATGGTAATCAAATATTTAATATCTTAAGCAACAATCAAGTACACACGAATTTTAGCGTGAAAACCTCTCAAGGCGAGAGTAAAACCACGGGACCCTTAGGCCGCTTAAAGTCCACTACCACCAATAAACAATACAAAAAAATATTCTCTAGATAAAACTAGAGGCACACCATAATCATCATACTCTTGGAACAAATCATCAAGAAGTATGGAATCAAAACCAAAAGAAAAGAGGAAGAAATATCACCCATAAAACAGCAGAATGTCGAACAGCATAAGGGTGACCTCCGAATCTCTAAAACCGATCTCCACCGTTCAGAATGTAGATAAAGATGTCGTGAAGCTACTATCCAAAAATCACGACGATCCGACAGTTCAAACTCCGTAAAGAGGCAAGACGGTGCGGCTGCGCTTTGCTGAAAATTGTAGACGAAAATTCTCTCTTTTATCTCACTTTTATATTTGACGGACTTTCTTTTCTCTTGTTGTAAAACCCTAGGATACAAGGCAATATATAGCTTGTATCGGGCCACTCTTGTTGGGCTATTTTAACTATTCCTCATGGGCCAGAAATAATTAAAACATAAAACCCAACACCATGGACGATCGCGCGCAATCATGGACTAAACGATGCAACCTGGACAAAAACGAGACATATTAGCGGCGGTTGTGGCTAAGTCTCCGAACGAGGATTGATGATTTCAGGTTTTAAAATTTTCATGTGGCCAAATGAGACATAATTGTGCTGATGGAAACGAAGAGTGGAAAAATGGAGACGATTCTAAAAGTTTAGGGTTTCCAAAAGAGAGGGGGGGGGGATGAGTGAGGCAAGGTTAAGAAGGGAGGAAATTTTAAGGTCTTTAAATTTTAGAACATAGCGGCGGCGAGAATTGAATTAGAAAAGGGGTTATTTAAGCTTTTTGGGAATTATAAACTGTTTTTTAATAATAATTTTTTTGAACAACAGGTTTTTAAATAACAATGCTGGATTAAAGTAGTTTTTGTTTAAATTTTAATTAAAATGTTAAATAGTTAAAATTTTAAGATTTTAAGATTTTTAAAATCTAATATTTTTGTGAATTTTAAATAGTAGATATATTATTATAAATAATAAAAAATAATTAAATTTTTTGGAAATTATTATCTACTGTTATTAGTATTTCTATTAATTATATTATTATTACTACTACTATTAATATTATTATTAAATTTCAAATGGATCCATAAAGCCCAGTTTCTTCCATTAAAACTCGATTAGTCCCATTAAAGTCTAATTGGATCCATTAAAGTGCAAATGAATCCATTATAGCCTCAATTGGATCCATTAAAACCTAATCAATCCATTAAAACTCAACCGATCCATTAAAATCTGATTGGATCCATTAAAGCCCTATTGGATCATTGGGATCTATTAAAGCCAAATGGGTGCATTAAAACCCAATTGGATCCATTAAAGCCCTAATTGGATCCATTAAAACCCAATTGATCCATTAAACCCCAAGTGGATCTATTAAAACTCAATCGATCCATTAAATCTCGATTGGATCCATTAAAGCCTGATTAGTTTCATTAAAATTTGATTGTATCCATTAAAACCCTATTGGATCATTAGGATCTATTAGAGCCAAATGGGTGTATTAAAGCCCAATTAGATCCATTAAAGCCCTAATTGGATCCATTAAAGCCCCAATTGGATCCATTAAAACCGAATTGATCCATTAAAACCCAAGTGGATCCATTAAAACTCAATCGATCCATTAAAGCCCGATTAGTTTCATTAAAATCTGATTGGGTCCATTAAAGCCCGATTAGTTTCATTAAAATCTGATTGGATCCATTAAAGCCCTATTGGATCATTTGGATATATTAAAGCCAAATGGATGCATTAAAGGCCAATTTAATCCATTATAATCCAAATGGATCCATTAAAGCCCCAATTGGATCCATTAAAACCTAATCGATCCATTAAAGCCCAAATGGATCCACTAAAATCCAATCGATCCATTAAAGCCTGATTGGATCCATTAAAGCCCGATTAGTTTCATTAAAATCTGATTGGATCCATTAAAGCCCTATTAGATCATTTGGATCTATTAAAGCCAAATGGATCTATTAAAGCCCCAATTGGATCCAGTAAAACCCAATTGACCCATTAAAAGCCCAAGTGGATCCACTAAAACCCAAGTGGATCCATTAAAACCCAATCGATCCATTAAAGCCCGATTGGATCCATTAAAGGCAATAGGTGCATTAAGCCAAGTTGGATCCATTAAAGTCCAAATTGATCCATTAAAGCCCCAATTGGATTCATTAAAAGCCAATTGATCTATTAAAGCCCAAGTGGATCCATTAAAAACCAAGTTGATCCATTAAAACCCAATTGACCCATTAAAGCCCAAGTGGATCCTTTAAAACCCAAGTGGATCCATTAAAACCGAATCGATCCATTATAGCCCGATTGGATCTATCAAAGACCGATTAGTTCCATTAAAGCCTGATTGGATTAATAAAACCTTATTGGATCATTTGGATCTATTAAAGCCAAATATGTGCATTAAAGCCCAATTGAATCCATTAAAGTCCAAATCGATCCATTAAAGCCCCAATTGGATCAATTAAAACCCAATCGATCCACTAAAACCCAATCAATCCATTAAAGCCCGATTGGATCCATTAAAGCCCAATCGATCCATTAAAGCCCACGTGGATCATTTGAAGCCCAAATAGGTCCATTAAAACCCAATCGATTCATTAAAGCCCGATTTGATCTATTAAAGCCCGATTTGATCCATTAAAGCCCAAGTGGATCAATTGAAGCTCAAATGGGTCCATTAAAGATGAAATTCCATTGAAGCCAAAATGAGTCCATTAAAGTTCAAGTGGATTCATTAAAACCCAAGTATTTATTATTTTTATTTTGATTTCTCATAAGAACCTATACACATAATATTTATTAAAATTAAATACTCTCATATTATATCAATATAAAAATACGATAACAAGACAATGACCCAAGTTCTTAAATACATACCAATGTTATTATAAGAATTTTTGATTGAAAAAAAAAACTTTTTTATCGTTATCGTATATTCAAGCACGTCCTCTCTAACAACTTAAAGGAGCCAATCATTATGGATGCACTATGTTTTATGTATTTGCAATTTGACTAGATACTTTGAAAGTTCATAATTTTTATACGAATGAAAATTTTAGTGGATTTTGAATAATTTGTTAAACTTTTAAGAGAATTACATACTTTTTGTACATAAACATAGATACATCCATCAATATCCATTAAACACATATATATATATACATATATCATAAACACTTTTAATATATAAAATATATTTTTATTTTTATCATAATAATTAAATTGTTGAAACATGATAAATATAAATATAAATACAAATGTAATAAATTATTATATAATTTTCTTACAAATATATTTTAAAATATTGGCTAAAAATATGTAAAATATTTGATTTATATATTTGTTATGTTGTGTTAAAATAAACAAATTAAATACGTGTGATTTATGGTTTATATTAAAGTAGTTACTAAATTTAAAAAAGGATATCTCTAAACACATAAATGTAAAAAAGGATATTTCTTATAACTTATTATGTTTAATACTCTATCACATGCAATCCACCTAGGGACGGACCCATAATTTTTTTATTAGTGGCACCATGTAATATAGAAAAAGAATAATTACAAAAAACATTGTTTTTATCGACGTGTCTTCATTTTTTTTACCAACTTTAATATCGTCTAATGTGTTTATAGCCTAATTCCACCGCTTCGAGAGAGTTTTAAATTTTTTTGCTTGATATCGAGGGATTTTTCCCTTTTTTGGTAAAATTTAAGAGTTTTTTTTTCCTGGTTTTTTGATTGATTTCAAGAGTTTTCCCCCTTTTTTTGGTTAATTTCAAGAGTTTTTTTGGTTGGTTTTTTCGGTTTTTTCGTTTTTTTGGTTGATTAGAGATACGGTTGCACCTTTTTGAACTTTTAAATATCATACGGACCAGTCCAAGACCAGGATTTATCTGAACTAGGCGAAAATGAGGTTTGACATTTTGGTGGTCCGAGTCGGACCAAACTCGTTTTACGCTATGCTTTTTTTCTTTTTGATTTTGTTGTCGATAAAATATATCGTAAACATAAAGATTTTGTACCAAAAATAGAAGGTTGATAAATTGGTTTCTTAAGGAAAAATTGTCATAAATGACATATCAACCCGAGGATTGGACTAACGTTGACTAGACTACGATTAGATCAAGTTTTTCTGGACCTATCTCTGCCCATCTCTACTGCACATGACATACAGTGACCTAAATTTATCAAAACCGTCATTGTAGTATTACATAAGATAATGTCTATTTTTCAAAACTGTTACGATTGCATGATGTCCGATGATGTTTATTATTCAAAACTCTCACCGTATCAAGGTCTACGATGATGTTTATTATTCAAAACCATCACTATAAAAGACGTGTGATGATATTTATTTTTGAAACCGTCACCATAGCATGACATACAATGACATTTATTTTTAAAAACCATCGTCGTAGCATGATGTATGGTAACATTTATTTTTCAAAACTATCGTCGTAGACGTATGGTGACGTTTATTTTTCAAAAATTCCTCGTAACATCACATGCAATAATGTTTATTTAGTGACATTTATTTTTCAAAATGTAACCATAAAATACATACAGTGACATTTATTTTTCTAAATTGTTACCATAATATGATGTACAGTGATGCTTATTATTCAAAACCGTCACTGTATCATGACGTAGGATGATGCTTAATTTTCAAAATCGTCACCGTCATGATTACATACGGAGATGTTTACTTTCCAAGCCGTCACTGTAACATGATATACAGTGACGTTTATTTTCCAAACCATTTCCGTAATATGATGTATGGTGATGTTTCTTTTTTCTAACTCGATATCGTCATTGTAGTATGATGTATTGTGACATTTATTTTCTAAAACTGTCATCATAAAATGAAATACAATAACGTTTATTTTTCAAAACCGTCACCGTAGCACGATGTACGATGACGTATATTTTTCAAAACCGTTACCTTATAATGACGAAAATTTTCAAAATTGTCATCATAGCATAACGTACGGTGACGTGTATTTCCAAAACCGTCACTGTATCACGACGTATGGTATCATTTATTTTTCAAGACCCTCATTGTAACATGATACACGATGACATTTATTTTTAAAACCGTCTCCGTAATATGATGTACAATGATGTTTATTTTTCAAATTCGTCACCATAACATGACGTACGACACTGTTTGTTTTTCAAAACCGTCACCATAGCATGACATATCGTGACTTAGTTTTTCAAAACCGTCACCGTAGCATGATGTAAGATAACGTTTAATATTAAAAACTGTGAATAAAACATGTAATATGGTGACATAAATGTTTTAAAACCGTTATTATAGAATGATATACAGTGACATAAAACTTTCAAAACCGTTGCAACAAACTATCTTTTGGTGACACAAAATTTTGAAAACCGTAACCATGGAACCCCGATGACTTTTGGAAACGATTTTCCAACATATGTTGCTATATATATTTTAGTTTTCGTAACGATTTTCAAAACTGTTACAACATAAAGCATCGGTTTAGACAAAAACCATTACTAAATGGTTCCCTACGACAACGGTTTTTAAAAAGTTTCACAACATAAAACAACGAATTTTAAAACCCTTCAAAATCGTTACCATAGGGACTTTTTAGTAACATTTTTTGTTTAAATCGTTGCTTTATGTTTTTAGGCGTTTGATAGTGGTAACGTTTTTTATAAAAAAAACGTTACAAAAACTATCTCTAATTTTTTTTCCTGTGACTTTTAGTAATGATTTTTACCAATCCATTACAAACCTGTTTTTTCAAAACCGTCACAAAAAGTAACTTTTGTACTAGTGACGGTCTAGTGAGAAATCTCTGTCAAAGAATAGTTCAGTAAATAATTTAGCATGAAAATCTTAAAATCAGATAATCATACAGTAGGCCTGAAAGCGCTAGTTCCCTCCCAAGGCAAGTAATCACAACAGTCGCTTTTCAAAATAACGCACACCCTGATAAGACCGAAGTCGATAACAACGGTGGCTCACTACACTAAACATATTTGCTAGCAATAACACGCACACTCCGATAAGACCACAATGAATATCGGTAGTGGCTCACCACAAGAAACATATTCGTGGTCCAAAAATACATATAAATCACCCCCTGCACGGACCATTACAGTCTCACACACACATGAGCTTCTGTTGTGTAAGTTCCTTTAACCCACAAATCAGTAAGCACATACATGTAAAATAATAAATCACATGTAACAAATATCTGTTGGGTCATCTGAAGATTTGAAGATGACCTCCTGATCTTCCATCTTATATCATCCTACTTAGAATATGTTTAAGGTTCTTTTAGCAGCTTGGTTTCTATACAAATGTTCGGTGAAGTCGAAGATCAGCCGAATAAGACAAAGAAGGAGTACATCTCTCAAAGCGGATTGAAGATAGTCCCCTCAGCCCAAAGCCAAGTATGCCCAAGTGATCAACACCATCATCCAGGATGGTGTCAATCACATATCTCTCAGGAGTATGAAGGTGTCCTCACATCTTCAGGAGCCGAAGATCTCTCAGGTCTTCGGCAGCCGATGATCTCATCTCTCCTTAGAGTATGAAGGTGTTCTCACATCTTCAAGGAGCAGCCGAAGATCTCTCAAGTCTTCGGTAGCCAATGATCTCTCCTTAGAGTATGAAGGTGTTCTCACATCTTCAAGAGCCGAAGATCTTTCAAGTCTTCGGCAGCTATGCTTAAGGATTTCTTTCAAACACATTGTACTTTTCTGACAAAGTATATTGTGATATCTTGCATTGACGTGGACCTCATATGGATATCAGATAAAGTAAGTTTTGTCTACTACACCATTTTTAGGAAACGTCTCTACCATCCTTCTGCAGGTCAACACTTCAAGCCAAAACACCTCAAGACAAAAGGTACATCATGTACCTTGCTGAAGACCTGTGTCCATCCTTTGCTCAACAGGTGTCCCATGCATTTAATGCATGAGGCACTATAAATGTGGAGGATGGTTCAACATGCAAGATAACAAGCTCTCAAGCATTCAAGCTCTCTAAGTGCACTTGCATTCTCTTTCTAAGAAGTTCTTATTGTTTTCTAAGTGTTTTACAATTGTTCTTCATTTCTCTTTGTGTAAGATTGTTTGAACAGATTTCATCTATTCCCTTCCGCAACAATCAAAAGTTTTCTATGTGTAATTCTTGATTTCAAATCAATAAGAATTAAATTAAGTGAAAAACTGTGTGTATTGTATTCAACCCCCCTTCTACAATACTTCTTTTATTTACTTACTGCTATTTGGGACCAACAAGTGATATCAGAGCGGTTTAGTTTAACTCAATAAACTAGATCCGTGATGGCAGCCTCTTCTTCTTCTTTGAAAAATGATTCTTCTCAAAACTTCACTGCTGTTTCATACGACAATGGCTCTATAGCCAAACCACCAAGGTTTAACCCCAATAACTTCTTCTTGTGGAAAAGTCGTATGATACTCTTTCTAGAAGGAGTTGACAGCAGATATCCAACTATTTTACATGAAGGTCCTTTTATTCCTAGAGTTTGGGACCGATATAATGCAGACAAGGGAAAAGTTGATGAGGACTCTTCTGAAGAAGAAAGAACTCCAGCTACTGGGAGATACATTCTAAAGGACCCCAGTAAATACAATGATGAAGACAGACGTCTTATAGCTCTTGATACTAAAGTCAGAGCCATCATTGCCCTCTCTCTGCCTGATGAGGTCTATCATTCTCTCGTTAACCTCTCTACTGCAAAATAAATGTGGTCCACTCTGTGTGTTTGTTTATGAAGGTACGTCTGAGGTAAAAAAGAGCAAAAAGATTGCTCTTGTAAGAAAGTATGAAATCTTCTCTCATGAGAAGGGTGAGTTTCTCTCAGACTACTACAATTGCTTTAACAGTCTTCTCAATGATCTTAAACTTCTGGGTCGCATATATGATAATGAGGAAGTCTTGTGCAAGTTCATGGACTGTCTTCCTGAGTTTTGGGAAAACATTTGTACTTGTATCAAGTCTACCAAGGATCTTGACTCTATGCCTCTCACTGCCTTGTATGGCACCCTCTTCAACTATGAGCAGACTAAACTACTTAGGAAGTCATTCACAAAAGACATCAAAGGCTCTTCTCTAGCCCTTGTCGGTGAATCTTCCAAAAGTATTGTGTGTGTCCCTAGGATCACATATCCTTCTAACTCTGACAATGATAGTCAAGAGGACCCCAATGAACCTTCAGAAGCCTATCTCAGTGAGGCTGATGATGAAGGAGAGGAGACTTCTGTGGCTCAGCTGTCAGATGGTATTGCCATGCTGGCTGGATTTTCTAAAGGCAAACCTCACTTCTCTTCTGGAAAATCCAGGTTTTCTATAAAACCCTCCTCTTTCAAAAAATGCTTCCTCTAACAAATCAAATGAGGAATGTTACAGGTGTGGGAGGAAGGGACACTTTGCTTCTGAATGCAGAAGCAGGTCCTCTGATAAGTCTAGACTGCCCTCCTCTATCCGTACATCCTCTAGGTCTGTCAGAACCAAGTCTGACTCCTACCAACCCTCTTTTCAAAAGTCAAACTTGTCTGTTCCTTCAAAGTCTGACCGTGCTGAAAAGTACAAGGCCAAATACAAGAGAGAGAAGGAAAGGAATGTTCTTCTAGCAAACAAAGGAAAAGGTCTTCTTGCCGAATCTCATGATTGGGCAGATGAACCAACTTCCGAAAGTGACAAAGACATGGCCAATCTTTGCTTTATGGCTAAAATAGATGATGCTGATGACAGTGAAACCTCTTCCACTACCTTGGCTCTTGTGTCCACTGAGTGCTCTACCTCATCTACTCAGGTACATCCATTTTTCTCTCTTTCTGATGCTGAGAAAATTGAAGCCTTTGACTCTTTGACCATTGACTTCTATGAAGCCAAGGATGCAAAGAAGAAGGCAAATGCTCAGATAAAATCTCTTTCTTCTCAATTGCAAATATGTCTTTCTCAACTAAAACACTTTGACAAAATCAAGGCTGAGCTTGAAGATTTGAAAACTATAAATTTTACTCTTGCTAAAGAGAAAAATAAACTTCTTAAAAAGTTTAAAAAGGAACAAGAAACTGTGAAAAAGTGGACAAGCTCGTCCAAAAATCTAGAAAGGATTTTTCAGGATCAAATATCTTGTGATGACAAGTCTGGACTAGGCTTCGGGAAATATGACCTTGAACCTCCTTCTGACACTCATGCTCCTTTCTCTCTTCCCTCATTCTATGAATCCTCTGAAGAGAACTATGACGACTCTGAACCTCTGGACTCCTCTGATCTCCTTTAAGAACTCAAGTTTGGAAAGTTCATCAAAGCTGAGAGCATTGACTCACCTCATGAGAGTGAGGAAGCCCAAGACTCAAATGACCCTTCTAAACCCATTATTGAGTCTATGTGTTCCTTAAAAATAAACGAGCCTTCCTCTTCTAAACCCAAACCTTCCAAAGTTCCTCAGCCTTCTTCAAACAAATTCTCTTTCTCCAAAAAGAGAAAATCTGTTGCCAATCTTCCTCCCCAAAAGAAACTTCCCAAGAAAAACTCAAAGAAACCATCTTCTCTTCCAATCCCCAGAGTTGTGATGTTAAATAAGCTAAATTCCAAGACACCCTCTTCTATTCCTTCAACTGACTCTGGCAAAGGTATCTTGGGTCCTAAGCCTCTTGACTATCCTTTAACCTCTAAGGACATGAAAGTCAATGTGATCAGTCATCACAAGGAATCTGGTCAAAGCTCTAAAAAGGTTTTTACATATAGAAAATGTTATAACTGTGGTAATACCTTTCATCTTGCTAAAGATTGTCCTATGGAGAGAATTGATAAAAATGCTTCCAAGGATACTTCTTCTCCTTCTAACTCAAAAGGACCCATCTCCAAATGGGTACCAAAGAACTGATTTCTTTGTGATTGCAGGGTCTAGGGCACCAACAAATCTGGTTTCTTGACAGCGGGTGCTCAAGACATATGACCGGCAACAAATCTCTTCTTGTAGACTTCGTGCCATCCAAAGGTCCTTCTGTCACCTTTGGTGATAATTCCAGAGAAAGTACTAAAGGTTATGGAACACTCTCAAATGGTTCCATCACCTTTAACAAGGTAGCCTATGTTGAAGGCTTGATGCACAATCTTCTAAGCATATGCCAACTGTGTGATCTGGGCTACAAAGTGATGTTTGAATTATCTTCATGCATCATTTTCAACAAAAAGATGGAAACCGTACTCTCTGGATACCGCAAGGAAAATGTCTATGTCATAGACATGGGACATAGCTCATCCTTCGGAACAAACATTTGCTTTGTCTCTGAAAACACTGCCAAAAGATGTTGGCTCTGGCACAAGCATCTCTCTCACCTCAACTTCAAGACTTTGAATGTCCTTTCAAACCAGGAGCTTGTCACGGGCATGCCAAAGTTGTCCTTTGTGAAAGAAAAGTTGTGTGCTGCATGTGAGAAAGGGAAACTCACAAAATCTTCCTTCAAGTCCAAGCAATGCTTCTCCATCACTCATCCTCTTCAGATGCTCCACATGGATCTGTGTGGACCAGTCAGTACCCCAAGCCTTGGTGGTAGAAGGTACATTCTGGTTATTATTGATGAATTCACTCGTTACACTTGGGTATTTTTTCTCAGGTATAAAAGTGACACATCTGAAGAAATCATAAAGTTCATCAAAAAGTCTGAAGTGTTGAATGGGCAGCTGGTAAGATCTGTAAGAAGTGACAACGGAACAGAATTCAAGAACAATATGTTGGATGACTTTTTCAATGAAAAAGGCATCTCTCAGAACTTCTCTGCCGTCAGAACTCCACAACAGAACGGTGTAGTGGAGAGAAGTAACAGAACGCTATGTGAAGCTGCCCGATCCATGCTGAGTGAATCTTACCTCCCTATCTACTTTTGGGCCGAAGAAATCAACACTTCATGCTTTACCCAAAATAGGTCCATCATTGTAAAAAGACACAATAAGACTCCTTATGAAGTCTTTTATGGTAGAAAACCCAACATTGGTTTTCTACATGTCTTTGGGTGTGTCTGCTACATTCTCAATGATAGAGAAAATTTGGGAAAATTTGATCCCAAAGCTGATGAAGGAATCTTCGTGGGATATTCTCTCACTTCCAAAGCTTTCAGAGTCTACAACCTCCGAAGGAAGTGTATTGATGAATCCATCCATGTCAAGTTTGATGACCTCAAGATATCATCACTCTCTTGTGATGATGAAGAATTGAACATATGGATATCCTCCTGTGTTGGTGATGGTCCTCTTCCAACATCATCAGATATTCCCTACACAGTTCCCACTTCTCTCTACCAAAACAATGAACCCTCTACATCTCACAACCCCTCCTCTCATCAAGAAGATGATCCTCAGCCTACCCAACCTCAACATACACTCCAAATCATCCCAGTCTCTCCATCTGACATCCACTCCTCATCTATACAATCCGATCTTCCATCCATCTCTCCTCAAAACTGCCCTTCCAACTCTCCTCTACAAATCTATTACCCTCCTCCTTTACCTCCTGCCCTCAAGTGGACAAAAGATCACCCCATTGATCAAGTCATTGGTGATCAACAAGCTGGTGTACAGACTCGAAGAGGTGTTGGTAACATTTGTCTCTATGTGAACTTCCTTTCTCTCATTGAACCAAAGAAAGTTGACGAAGCTCTAGCTGATCCATGTTGGATCACTGCCATGCAAGAAGAACTTTCTCAGTTCGAAAGGAACAAAGTCTGGAGATTGGTTCCTCGTTCTTCCAGAAAAACCATCATAGGAACCAAGTGGGTCTTTCGAAACAAAATGGATGAAGAAGGCACGGTGATCAGAAACAAGGCCCGACTGGTTGCACAAGGCTATAGGCAAGAGGAAGGAATTGACTATGATGAAACATTTCCTCCTGTTGCAAGACTTGAAGCCATCAGAATCTTCCTTGCTCATGTTGCCTACAAGAACTTCAGAGTCTTCCAGATGGATGTCAAGAGTGCATTTCTAAATGGGGAGCTAGCTGAAGAAGTCTATGTGAAACAGCCCCCTGGCTTTGAAGATCCAGTCCATCCTGACTATGTGTACAGGTTAGACAAAGCTCTCTATGGTCTAAAGCAGGCTCCTCGTGCCTGGTATGACACTCTTGCTGACTTTCTCTTGAAGAACAAGTATATAAGAGGTAAAATTGACAACACTTTGTTCATCAAGCAAACCTCAGATAATCTTATTCTTGTTCAAATTTATGTGGATGATATCATTTTTGGTGCCACTGATGAGTCACTGTGTGATGAGTTTGCCTCTCTCATGAAAAGCCAATATGAGATGAGTATGATGGGGGAGCTTACCTTTTTCTTAGGACTTCAAATTAAACAATCTTCAGAAGGAATCTTTATAAATCAAAGTAAATACATTCGTGACCTTCTGAAGAAGTTCCATTTTGAAAACTCTTCCCCCATGAAAACTCCCATGGCACCACCTTTGAAACTCCATGCTGATCTGGATGGTGTATCTATGGATATCACCAGCTACCGAGGAATGATCGACTCTCTTCTTTATCTTACTGCGAGTAGACCAGACATTATGTTTGCTACTTGTCTATGTGCGCGGTACCAAGCCAATCCGAAAGAATCTCATTTGGCTGCCGTTAAACGCATTTTTCAGTATCTGAAAGGTACCATGAATCTGGGTCTTTGGTATCCCAAAGACTCAGGTTTTGATCTAATGGGGTATTCAGATTCTGATTTTGCAGGCTCTAAGATTGATAGGAAGAGCACCACTGGCAGCTGTCAACTCCTTGGTGGCAAGCTTGTTAGTTGGTCTAGCAAGAAGCAGAACTCAGTCTCCACCTCTACCGCTGAGGCTGAGTATGTCGCTGCTGGAAGTTGCTGTGCTCAAATCCTCTGGATGAAGAACCAACTTAGAGACTACAATCAGTTGTACTCTCACATCCCGATTTTGTGTGACAACTCAAGTGCGATAGCCATCGCAAACAATCCGGTGCTACACTCTCGTTCCAAGCACATCGACATCCGATATCACTTCATTCGGGATCACATTTCCAAAGGTGATATCGAGTTACATTTCATCCCTACCGACCTCCAACTGGCGGATCTTTTCACCAAGCCTCTTGACGAAGCTCGGTTCAAGTTCCTAATCGGAGAACTCGGTATGTTAAATGCCGATATTTAACATAAAAAAAAGAGAGAAAGAAAAGAAATCAAAAAAAAAAACAGTATTTTTTTTAACTCAGTATTTTTTTCCTTTTTCTTTATCTCACACACATCTCCCTCTCCCTCTCCCTTTCGGCTCTCTCTCTCCCTACCCTCTCTCCCACCTCCTCTAGCCGAAACCTACTCCCCCCCCCACTCCCCTCTTCTTCGGCTAACATCTCCCCCCTCCCCTCTCCTTTCCTGTCCTCTCCCTCGGTAGCCGACACCATCACCCACCCCCTCTCCTATTCGGCAACCGACCCATTACCCCATCCCCCTTATCACTCCACCGAAATACCAACCAACAACCCCTTAGCCGAACTACATTCCCCCTAGCCGAAACACCTTAGCCGAAGACCCCCTCCACCTACATTCCCCCACCCACCCCCCCTCTTCTTCGGCTACAAACTCCTCCCCCCCCCCTTTTTTTTCTCTTTTCGGTAACCGAACCAAACACCATCACCATTTATTTTTTTCTTGGCCACACACCCTTCCACCCGAACCACCCCTTTAGCCGAACTCCACCCCCCCTCTCTACCCCATTCGACCGACCCTACCACACCCTCCTTCCCCATTTTTTTTCTTTATCCTTTTCCTTTTATCCTTTTTCTTTTTATTTCCCTTTCCCAAGATCTCCTTTCCCATCCCTTCCTTCTTACACCACCTACTATCTCCTACCTTTCCCCTTCTTCCTTCCATATCTCCCTTTTTCTTACACTCCTCTCCTTTCCCCATACATATCCTCCTACTCTCTATTACCTTTCCCATCCTTACCATACTTACACATCTCTCCCTATTATCTTTTCCCTACTTAGCCTACCCATTTCAAATCCCTTCCTTTTCTATTTCCCCTCCTATTTTCACTATAAATATCACCCTCCCTTCTTCATTTTTCACCACCACCACAACAAACACCCATCTCCTCTTCCTCTCACTCACCACCTTTCTTCCTCCTTCTTTTTTTTTCATGGCTTCCTCCTCTTCCCCCAACCTTGTCAAGAAAAATGTGTTCACCTCCCCCACCTCTCATTCCGATCTCATTTTCAACCCATGCAATCATGTTGCACGGTTGGAAAGTGATCACAAGCATAGTGAGTTTGACCCGATTGCTTCCTTCCTCATGAAGTCTCCCCTTCACTATGCCTTGAAATACAATCCCCCAAAAATAAGCAAATTGCTCATTGGCAATTTTTGGCTTACTTGTGTCTATGACGCTACATCCGAGAAAGTGTCGGCTTCCATCCTCTCCGATCCCGCTTCGCCGGATCTCACTTTCGGGGTTGAAGATGTTCGTTCGGCACTTCATCTTCCTATTTATTCACCCTATGAGAAATTCCCCCTTGGAAATGAGCATGAGGAAGTTGTTGCGGCTCTGAACTACATCCGTGGAGAACATGACAGGAGTCCTGGCACACTGCTTCGCAAACACATAGGAGGTATCTGGCATTTCTTCTTCTCTCATGTTATTTTATGTCTTAGCAAGAAAACTACTGGACATGATCAATCTCCCTCTTCCATCACCCAACGGGCACATGCTCTTATCTTTCAAAGAAAGATTGATTTTGCGCGGTATTTCTTCCGTGAATTAGTCAGTGTCATCACCCCTCACAAGTGGCCCCATGTCGCTTTTCCTCGGTTTATATGGCTTATCATTTATCATAAATTTGCTACTGCCATTGATGCCTATCATAGCATCACTTTTGACTACAAAGCGTCGATTATGACCAAACCCCTTCTTCATAAGGGGCCTTTGGCAACTGACAACCCTCTGCTTACAGGTATGGTCTCTTTCCTTACTTCTCCCAATCTACAGTGGAGAGATGCCAAGGACACTCCGGTGTCCAAAGGTCCCTCCTCTGTAGTGGACCCTTCCCCCTCACCTCTTGTGATGTCGGCTAGCACTATCTCATCATCAGCTACCGACACCGCCGCACCTGCCCAAACGGCTATACCACTGAAAGGACCTTCGGTGGTTACCCAGGCCTCACCCACCACCTCAAAGCGGCGGCACTCTACCTCTTCCCCTCCCTCTTCTCCCAAAATAACGAGGAAGGTTTCTAGGGCCATCCCACATACTCCATCCTCCGATTCTTCACAATCGACGGATGTTGACATTGTCCCGTTCGGGCCCGGGGATTCTGACATAGCCACTGCCACCACCTTTGTATCCTCACAAAAGGATGCAACTGTAATATTTGGGGACCCTCAACTTCCCTCCTCCACTCTATCCTTAGTGGATGAGGATGACTTGGTCTTCTCCCCGGACCAAGGTTCTGCTTTCTCACTGCACGGCCTTTCACCCGACCAATTCTTGGTCGATGTTTATGCACCGCCCGGTGAAACACGGGTCTTACCCAAGGCCAGTGTGGAGGGTATTTCACAATATTTGGCTTATTTGCAACAGGGTCACAAGCAGGTGTCTACCTCCTCCATTCCTTCTACCTCTGATGTACGGGACACTCCTCCTTCTGCTCCCATCATCCCCCCTGCAATTCTGGAGGCCCTACAAGAAACAAACAGACAGCACCGCCTCTTGGGGGCTCAATTTCGTGATCATCAGACACTTCTGGGCTCTTTTGTCAAGGTCTCTTGTGACAAGCTAATGTCTCTTGAGTCCTCCAGTCATCACCTCACTACCTTAGTCACTGCTCTTCAGGCCGCCTCCAGTGCTCGTGATGAGGAGGTTCGTCGTCTGCGAGCGGCTTCCGAGTCTCATCAGGCCCTCACTACTCATATTATTGAGTCCTTGAAGTCTCTTCATCAGAAGGTTGATTCTATGAAGGTTGCTCCCCGGCCAGCCGCTGAGGGGGAGA
Organism: Arctium lappa; assembly: GCA_023525745.1. NCBI lineage: Eukaryota > Viridiplantae > Streptophyta > Magnoliopsida > Asterales > Asteraceae > Arctium > Arctium lappa. The sequence goes on from CM042049.1 coordinate 4,074,423, forward strand.
AACAGGCGGTTCCAATCTCTTCTGACAGCGGCCGTCAGGGTCCCACCCCCATTTCCACCGATGCTCCAACTGAGGGGGAGCTTTCAAGATAAGGAGGAGACAAAGGAAAGACAAAGCTATCTCCTGACAAAGAGGCCTTCTTATCCCATCAACAAAAGTCTGCTGCTCTAAAGACTTTTGTTTCTGAAGGTGATAGGCTCAAGATTCAACCTCCAAACAAGGTCACTTCTGGCTTTGGCTTTTCTAAAGCCAAGTTTGATTCTCATGACATCCTTTGGTACCAAAAGACTTTAATGGGAAGAAAGTTGAATTCTAAAATTGATGAGATAAAGCTTGGCACCACCAAAGGTTCAGATACAGAGGTTCGGATAGTTATCATCAGGGAAGACAAAACTCGTCAGTATATCAAATTCAGCGACCTTGAAGATTATGGTCTCTCTGAATGGTACGAAATATCTGAACTCTTATCTAAATCATTTAGTCGTCACAGGGCTTTGGCTAAAAAGACCATCAGTGGTCTACTTGAAAAAATGAAAGACTTTGCAAGAGATTACAAGCATTCCCCTGAAGAAGAAGCTCAAGTTCAGTATCTCAAAAAGATGTGCATATCCTCCTCTCCACAACTCTCCTCTTCTCTCCTCTTCTCTCAATCAAAATCTATTCAAAGATTTGGATGCCAAGGGATTAATCCCTGATATGAAGAATCTAAATCTGAAGACTCCAGGCGGTCCGTGTCCGACCCGTTCCTCAAATACTAGTACTGTAGTGTCTAGGCCAACCAGAGGAGTCTATTTCTTCGATGAAAAGGAAACTCTCAGGTTCTTCAGACATGAGGAGATCTCCATTGCTGACACCAAATTTCTGGTTGCTATCCTATCTCTCATCCCCGTAAGTTCTGAAGCCTCTCTCATTCGTAGTGATATTATTGCTGAGCTTCACACAAGACCGAAAAATGAAAGAGGTTCTTCTCTAAACCTCTCTATCTTTCTTATGTACTTGTAACCGTGTTTTGTTAAGACATCATGTTAAATACAAGTGCATTTTCTCTTACTTAGTTTGTACATATATACTTCATTCTTTTATTCTTTTGTAAATGTCGGATATACTTTATAAATCCTTATACAAAAAAAAACTATGTGAAAAGAACCCAAAAAGAGTAAAGATGGGTCAAAACGAATTTATTCAGTACACTCTTTGTTCAATTCTTTAGTATGGATGTCATCCTCAAATAGGGGGATATTGTTGGGTCATCTGAAGATTTAAAGATGACCTCCTGATCTTCCATCTTATATCATCCTACTTAGAATATGTTTAAGGTTCTTTTAGCAGCTTGGTTTCTATACAAATGTTCGGTGAAGTCGAAGATCAGCCGAAGAAGACAAAGAAGGAGTACATCTCTCAAACTGGATTGAAGATAGTCCCCTCAGCCCAAAGCCAAGTATGCCCAAGTGATCAAAACCATCAGACAGTATGGTGTCAATCACATATCTCTCAGGAGTATGAAGGTGTCCTCACATCTTCAGGAGCCGAAGATCTCTCAGGTCTTCGGCAGCCGATGATCTCATCTCTCCTTAGAGTATGAAGGTGTTCTCACATCTTCAAGGAGCAGCCGAAGATCTCTCAAGTCTTCGGTAGCCAATAATCTCTCCTTAGAGTATGAAGGTGTTCTCACATCTTCAAGAGCCGAAGATCTTTCAAGTCTTCGGCAGCTATGCTTAAGGATTTCTTTCAAACACATTGTACTTTTCTGACAAAGTATATTGTGATATCTTGCATTGACGTGGACCTCATCTGGAGATCAGATAAAGTAAGTTTTGTCTACTACACCATTTTAAGAAAAGGTCTCTACCATCCTTTTGCAGGTCAACACTTCAAGCCAAAACACCTCAAGACAAAAGGTACATCCTGTACCTTGCTGAAGACCTGTGTCCATCATTTGCTCAACAGGTGTCCCATGCATTTAATGCATGAGGCACTATAAATATGGAGGATGGTTCAACATGCAAGATAACAAGCTCTCAAGCATTCAATCTCTCTAAGTGCACTGGCATTCTCTCTCTAAGAAGTTCTTATTGTTTTCTAAGTGTTTTACAATTGTTCTTCATTTCTCTTTGTGTAAGATTGTTTGAATAGATTTCATCTATTCCCTTCCGCAACAATCAAAAATTTTCTATGTGTAATTCTTGATTTCAAATCAATAAGAATTAAATTAAGTGAAAAATTGTGTGTATTGTATTCAACCCCCCTTCTACAATACTTCTTTTATTTTCTTACTGCTATTTGGGACCAACAATATCGTTATCACGATTATCAATCGTAAACGTATCGTACCAATACGATGCAACATTTAAATGATAAACATTTGTAAATATATGCATTTCAGTTATAAGAAAACTCACCTCGTTTCCAAATATTCCACCCCGAATCTTAACGATTAATATTGCTCAAACTAAACACCATATTACTTAAGAGAGGAAGAATTCATAACCAAAATCTTCAATTTCTTACACCCTCCTCTTGATTGCATTTCTCCAAGATCACTCACCAACATAATCATGAAGAAGAAACTAAAAAGAAGAAGAAGAAAAAGTTGAAGTCGGCCCAAAATCAAAGAGAATAAGTCCTCTTTTAATATCCCAAAGAATCTTTCTTTTTCTCACTCTAAACACACACTCCCGAGAATGGAGCATGAAGTCAGTAGGTACAAATGAAATGAATGATGTGCCAAACACCTTTGTGACACCTAAACTACCTATTGTATCCTCCGGGATACATGACAAATACAAATCCACCCTTACACTTTTATTTATTTGCCAAACTATTTGGTTTGTTACAATACGTCACCGAAAACACGGACACTAGGCCCAATACTCACACGACCATAAAATGAAAGGAATCCAAACATCAAAACGTGGGAATGCCATGTTTCATTCAAAACTTAATATACGTGGAGCCAACCCAATATTAAGGTCATCATCTACATTCAACCACACAATCCAAATGATAATAAGGTAAGGCGTTAATAATTACAATGTTTTTGGCCGACAACGGGGGAGACCCGTATCGGTTGAGAGTGAACACAAAAGTATGCCACTATTGCAACGTTAATCGCATGACACCTCATGACATAAAATCCCAAGTGTCCCTACGATTTCTTAACAAAATTTCACCTCAAAAGTCGGTTGACCTCGGTGAATATTACAATGAATTTCACCCCGAAGGCCCGTCACACTTAAAGACTACCTCCAAGGCATTACTTCAAGCGGCGGAGTTCCTAGTGCCTACCTCCCTGGTAACACTTTCAGACTCAACCCTCATAGTGCCTACTTGAAAAGTTTTCGATCATAAAACATGGGTCCCGGAGTCCAACCCCGCAATACCCAATTGACCACCAAAACAAATTGACTTACGTGCCTATGGATCTAATGCAACACAGTCTAACATTAAATGACTACACAGGAATGACCAACGCACTCAAGCATATAATTAACATCAATATGGAACAAGGTGCATTAGTATGTAAATCATAACTAGGCTCTACACTGACCCATTAAAGCCGGACAATTGTCCCCAAGACTTTCAAGTCAACATCGAGCTAAAGTGCTCAAAACTCTTTTTGACCAACAAATAACGGTCCCCAAATAATAAAACGCAATCGATTCGCGTCATGCAAACACAGGCATCAAAATACATGAATAAACTCCAATACAGTTTAGATTGGGAGAAATTACTTTCCAAATGAATTTATACCATTTATTCCTTCAAAAACATCCCATAACACAAAATTAAGCATTTCTCCAAAACAAACGCTAAAAGTGCCTTTTAACCAAATAATCTCCATTTATGCAATAAATCATCAAAACCCTTTCATTTATGACTTATTTATCAAAATGCCTAAAAATCCCAAATATGGTGTTTCACAAGATTTATAAAATCTTATTTGTTCAATTAGCAAAACTCATCAAAGATTTCAACATTTTATAATAATCATGTAAAACACATAAATACTCTATAATAGACATTTTTGGGATGTACAACGATTTCACAAATCAACTTGAACTCACCTTGCTAGATTTATGCTAAATCTAGATTTTCCCCAACTTAAGCTCCATTGAAGAAACTTGGATCCTCAAGCCAAAAATCTCCAAAAACCTAGATCCATAAATTTCAACCATAAATATTTACATCCAACCATTTAGAATCATTCCCCAAACAATTACATGAAGATCTCAACTTATACCAAAACCCTAACTTTCATAGTTGCAGAAAATAGAGGATTACCTTAACCATAACTTGAATCCACCCACCAAAGTATCTCTAGGTCACCACAATGAGGCCCAAGCTTCCAATATTCAAAATGGAGAAAAAGGTTGAATGAAACTCAAGAAAACTTGGTGAAGAAAATAAAGATGAAAGGATTGTGGTTCTAGCTTTCCAAAACTTGCTAGATGAAGATAAAACACTTAGATTTAGGAGGAAAACCCCCCAAATATGAGCTAGGGTTTGAGATTTAAGTTAAAAATGGGGTTGAAGGCCGAATTTCCTCTTTTATCAGCGCACAGCGGTCGCGTGCGGGCCCTGGCGCGGATTGACTTGCGCGGAGGGTCGTGCGGACCTCTGGAGTCCAGATCCTCGTGCGGATTGATCCGTGCGAGGAGTCGCGTGGACCACTGTTGGCGTTTCTGTCTTTCCTTCGGCCACAGATTTCGGGGTATTACACTTCGGATTGCTGCTTATTTTCTTTGGAAACTCACGATTGCTTATATTTTCAAGGGAAGTAATTCTCGTGGTGATGTTTTTGGCGACATTCGGTTTAAATCCTTCGATTGGATAGCTCATAGGTTCAAAGGTCGGTCTATCTAAAAAACGGCTCAATTTACTACTCCGTGGGTACAAGATTGAAAAGAATGCATTGGATGGATGCATGAGAGTTGAGAAGGAAGGACGCTTTCAGAGGCGAAAGGCCATGGGGAGATACCGTCCGTGATCCATGGATAAATCTTAATTTGGACATCTATGGGAATCTCAACCTACCCTCTCGCTTTGACTTGCACGAAAAGGAAATCCGATATCGGTAAGACTTGATCTGAATCATATGTCGGTTCAGCGAGGGCGACTGCAAAAGTCACCGAAGGATTTAAGTCTCCGTCTTTTATTGTTTCTTGAGGTTTCGTTGTTTGTTTCCTTGTTGGTCCCATTTTTGGTCTTTTGTGTTGGAGGGTGTTTGTTTGTTTCTTGTGGGGTTATGTTTGTTTCCCTCTTTGTTAATTATCCGTCTCTTGCAGATCTCTTTGTAGGACTGTTGTTGTTGATTTTATAAAATTTTGCCTTTAAAAAAACATTTAATTAAATATAATATAATGGATATTACAAATCTCACAAATTAGAAGTATCTCAAATGAAAGGCATATATATAGGCGATGGTTAATGTGAGCATCACAAAAAAAATTGACAACCATGGGATGAGATTCTATATATTCATTCATACATATATACTAATAAATTTCGGTAAGTACATACATCAATATATATATTTATATATATATATATATCTTCGATACATACTAGACAAGTATTATTAAATATACCCATTGGTGATATATAAATATATTTTGATAGTTGCCAAGGGGAAATGGGTAGAAGAATTGCCTTCCGTTCTATGGGCTAATCGTACGACACCTCGTACGTCCATAGGACAAACTCCCTTTTCCTTATGTGAAGTTGTGTTACCTATTGAGGCACGACTACCGACTTTAAGACATACGTCCGTTGAGCATAACTTGGTCGACCTAAGTTATGACCTCGACGCTTTAGAAGAGCTTAGAGAAGCTGCGCACATTCGCATGGCGGCACAGAAACAAGTGGTCGAGCGACATTTTAACAAAAATGTCCAGATCAAAGTTTTTCAAAAAGGTGATTACGTTCTACATCGAGTATTTCAAAATACTCAAGAGGTCAATGCAGGTAAGCTTTCAATTAAATGGGAAGGTCCTTATCAAATCTCTAGCATCATGGGTAAGGGAGCTTATAAAATCCAAACCCTCGATGGTCGAGATATCCCACGAAGCTGTAATGCAGTTCATTTAAAGAGGTATTTCTCTTAAATTTCATATTTATTTCCTTCGATTATTTCTTAAGAAAGATTACTGACTTAAGCATCGGAGGGTCGTTGGTCAAACCAACGACCACTTCATTAATGTTGTTTTTCGCAGGGACGCACGACTTATTTAAAACTCATATGATCACACGTATATGATCGATCGTAATTAATGACAAAGGTTAATTTCTGCATTTGATGTTCAATACTTAGAATCGAAAATCATTATTACAAACTACCTTTGGTTGATATAGGACTTCAGTGGATTACTTTATAAATGATGATGTGATTGGATGTCTGATGGTCGCTGGTCAAACCAACGATCACCCCACTAATGTTGTTTTTCGCAGGAACGCACGACTTAGTTAAAACCTTTATGTCGAGTAATACTCACACGATCGCAAGTATACGGTCAGTCGTAACCATTGATAGAAGTCAATCTTTTGCATTTGACGTTCGATATTTAGATTGCATTTGGTTGATCATAAACTTCAATCAAAGTCATTACAATGGATGATGGTATGGCTAAACATATGATATGCTATGACTATTTATCTTCTTCGATTACTCGACGTACAATAAAGTATAAACTTAAAGCAAAAACAATAAGTGTCAATGGGCAAAATGAATTCTTTCATTAGTCGTTCAGAAGGTAATTATAAAAAGGAAACGACCATAGACGGCCGACCCCTAATAAAAGATTCAAAAGACAAAACTATTTCGAAGATCGATAACAGCGACACCCCTGACAAGGGAGCATCCTTCGTCGCCTTGGTCGAGACTCTAAGTTCGACCTCAGCAACGGTGTCCTTCGCTAATGTCACCCCTGAAAGGGACGACAGAGTGGCATCGCCCGTCTTCTTGGGCGAATACTAAGGCTGCTTGCCTCGGACACGTCTCGGATCTACCCCCGTGGAGGGGGCAGATCTTTTCCTCGCTTTTTCTCTTCCCTAACGAGCGAGCTCCAGTTGCTCGGCTCGCTTAGCGGCGGCCGACTTTACAGTTGCGTCTTCTGAAAAAAGAGAGCAAGTTAAAAATACAAAGACGTACGACATACTCAAAATAGGTATGGTCAAGCGACTTACCAGTCATGTTTTCTTCTCTCTCTTCTTCCCTCTCCTTCTCTGTCTCTCTAAGAGAACCCTCGACAGACGTCACCTCAGCTACAAAAATAGCCTCGTCTCCTTCGTCGTTCGATCAAGGGGAAAATGAGCGATCAGTAATACTTATATCTAAGATTCTTTGAATCTTATCGAGAGAATCTTTCTTTGGCTTCACTCTGCTGAAGTCGATCACTGTCAAACAAAAAAAAAACGCACGACAAACGCACGACAAAAACGCAGAAAGACGTCAAAACAAATGCACGACAAACGCACGACAAAGCAAGAAAACCTACCTGACTCATTCCATCCGGACGATAGCCATTGGCTATCCTCGTCACTCACAGATGCTACCTGGATGAAAACGTACTGGCGTTTCCAACCACGGTCGTTCACCGCAGTATTGTGCACCAGTACGGTATCCCCTTTCGTTCGAGGGAATAAACTATATCTGTGATAGTTATCCGCTCGAACGCTATAAGCAGTTAGGAGGTCGTTCAAGTTAAGCGGAGCCCCCCGGTCGGCTGTAAGACGATCGACTACCTGGACAATCCGCCAGAATTGAAGCATCAATTGTCCAGGCGTCAAGTCAAACGCATCCAAAAACTCCATGACTAAAGGACTGAATCGCCAGGAAATCAAATTGCCTATCGCCAAGTGACACGTGTCGTTCGTATCATACTTGAGTGCATCCCTCCAATGCGTGACACCTGTCCTTTATTAGCTGTAAAATTGCTAACTTTGCAGGAGATGACGTCATTATCTGGTCGAAGATGAACCGATTCGGTTCTATGCAAATTTCCCGATTTCTCTTTTGTGATACGTGTCTTAATTTAAAATTCAAAAAGTTGCCGTTTGAACTTTAAATTTGGGGGCAAACTGTTTGGGTAAAAATTCCAATAGTCTATTGTCGTACGACCAGAGACAACTGACGCCCTTCCTTTAAGGCGACCTCGACTAAGCAACCCAAAGACCCGCCTGGCAAGTTCTGTCGTACGACCTGGTTTCAGTTACTAATTTGCAACATACGTTATATTATGTTTTAATGCAGGATTCAAGGATATTTATGACTAAAGATTGTAACGGTAGACATCATCAATAACAAAAAGCATAACGGACGCCATCATCAATATCAGAAACGGTCATATGCATTCAAAGACTTGGAAAACGGAAAGATGGAGTATAAATATGGGGTTGATTCTCATACCTTGGGGGCTCACGAATTACAAGTTCACTCAGTTTCTCTCAAAGTCCACAAGGTTTATTGCTGTTTGTTACACGACGCATGACCAAAGTCTATTTACACACGACGCATGTCCGACTTTACTTTATCGTATTGTTTTATATTGTATTACACTTGTAACACTTGTTCTAAAGGACGACGTCCCTGATTGACGTCCATAGTGCACGACGACTCACACTCGTCCGCGGTTTTTACCCATTTTGGGGTTTTCTGCGTCACCAATTCTCTTGTCTCATTTACTTTATTTTTATTATAGTCGTACGATTATTGTTGTTACTTTCTTTGATTGGATCAAGCTCCACATTTACCTTAAATTTTCCGTGTGAGATTTTTGGCATAAACATGTATATAACGAGATATAAATATTTTATATTTACTAATTGTCATGGATCTCAAAGTATTTTTGGTTTCTTACAAAACGTGAGCCTAAATAGTATATTATATACCGTCGTCACCTATGAGCTGATTCGTCTTTCTAGAAAGAATCCCCTGATGGGAAAAACGTTCCAATTTTTAAACATAGTGTGAGCCTCTCTCTATATAAAATATATACTCACCGTCGGTGCCCAACATTATCTCAATTATTAAAGATAACCATCTTTATTTGGGATGTGTGGGCTCATGGTCCACAAGATTCATGCATTTCTTCTAACTTAGAGCAAACAATTGTGAAAATATAATAAATAATTAAGCGATCGACGGCATAAAAATCTTTTGAGACAGAAAAATATTTATGAAGCAAGGAAATATTTAATTTTGTGATTATATAAATTTGTTATATATTTATTAGTAATAAAAATCAGGGAAGATGGAAGAAACGATTTTTGAAATAAATAATATTTATATATTATAAACAAGGTTCTAAATAGTGCGATGCGAGACGTGATGACAAGGCCAAAATCTTGGAAGCCACGACAAAGTCATGACGTTTTTTAAACCTTGATTTATGGCAGAAAATCTCTACATTATATATAATATTATAAAAATAAACATATGTTTTTTCTACTATTACTCAATAAATCAATGATAATAAACAATTAAATGAAGTTATATATTAAAACAATTAAAATAAGACATACCAAATGATGTAACAGAAGAAGTTTATGTTGTTGTTTCTTCATCAGTATCAATATCAAATATATTCAAGTATATATATATATATAGGTGGGTTTATACAAGAACAATATCTATTTAAGAAAACATCAGAACAACCGAGTACATACAAAATCATATTTGATTAACGTACAAAATCATATATGATTCATGAGACTTTGCATGCGACTTAAGTCACGGCCAAAGTCGTCCGCGTCCATTTTTTTGGCCTTTGATATTGAATTATATATGATTTTACACATGATTTGTTGTTTTCTTAAATAGTTAGCGTTCTCGTTTGAATCTTCCCCCCCTCTCTCTCTCTCTCTCTATATATATATATATATATATATATATATATTAAATATAGGGGTACTTTCATTTGTAGACCACCCTAATTTTTTCAAACTCAACCCAATCAATCATAATTTTTTTTTTCACTTTTTCCTATTTAATAAGGGGTTATTAGTCAATAACATATGAAACAATTTCATTAAATTAACCAATGAAACTGACGGTTTGCAAGGTTTGCATAAATTAAGGTGGTTTGCATTTGATCACTCCCATATATATATATATATATATATATATATATATATATATATATATATATATATATATATATATAGGGTCAGATTCACGTGAGACCAAGCTGTTTCTGTGAGACCGCGTGAGACCAAGCTTTAAAACATGAAACTTCACACCGAAACACTGTGAAGGTAAAAAACATTCGAACCTTCATAATGTAATCACACTATGAAGGTAAAAAAAACCTAAACCAAGTTAAAAAAATCAAACCTTCATAGATAAAAGACTGTGAAGGTATATCCGAACCTTCACAGTGAAGACGCTGTGAAGGTAAAAAAAACGAACATTCACAGCGAAAAACACCGTGAACGTAACATTTACGGTGTTTTCCCTATGAAAAGTTCTATTTTTTTTACCTTCATAGTTTTTTGGTGTGAAGTTTCATACTTTAAAGTTTGGTCTCACCGGTCTCACGAAAACTGTTTGGTCTCACGCGAACTTAAGTCTCTCTCTCTCTCTCTATATATATATATATAGTGGTTGATCCAGAAATTTTGCTTATGGGGATCGGAATTAAGGTCATGGTCCTAGTCATGTAGTTGACAAGGTAATTTAAGTGTTTGTTTACGTGATACGCCATAACTTTTTTTTCTTCTTTCGGACGAATTCCAAGAGAGATCATTCAGATGAACTTTTTAAGGCATCCAATGACTAGAGCTAGTCCAAGGATATTATAACCACCACTATTTATTCCGGATATTGGTATTTAAAAAAATCTTTTTCGTAGTGAAATAATAAACAGTTAATAAATATATAATAATTAGGCACCAACTAATATATTCTAACCCTATAAATTAATAATTAAAAAAAAGTAACAATTAGGCATTAATTAATAATAAACTATAATCCTAACAATTAACAAAAAGAAGCAATAATTAGGCACCAACTAATAATAAACTCTAACTCTAACAATTAATAAAAAATTAACAATTAGTAATCAACTAATAATAAACTCTAATCATAACAAGTAACAAAAAATTAACAAAATTAGGCGTCAACTAGTAAACTCTAATCCTAACAATTAACACTTATATATCAACTAACAAATCATAACCCTAATAATTAATATTAAAAAATAAATTATATAAAAAAGTTGACAATGAAACTAGGTTTAGTTTTTTTGGGGACAAATCTTATTTTTATTGGGGGTTGAAACAATATATGTAGTTATAAAAATTAAAATTTATAATATAAAAACCAATTTTTTTAAAGTTTATGGGGTCAATTAACCCCTTCCATGCTATAGATCCGCTATTATATATATATATATATATATATATATATATATATATATAGAGAGAGAGAGAGAGAGAGAGAGAGAGAGAGTGAGTGAGTGAGAGGGGAAGATTCAACCAAGAACAATAACTATTTAAGAAAACAAGAAAACAACAAATCATACATTAACGGCAAAAATTAGACGCGGACGACGTTGGCCGCGACTGAAGTCGGGAACAAAATCGTGTGAATCATATATGATTTTGTAAGTGAATCATGTATGATTTTGTACATTAATGATTGTTCTCGTGTTTTCCTAAATAGTTAACGTTCTTGTTTGAACCCACTCGTATATATATATATATATATATATATATATATATATATATATATATATATATATATATATCTGTGTGTGTGTGTGTGTGTGTGTGTGTTTGTGTTCATTAAAAGAAGGTATTGTTCATGAATTCGATTAAGATCCCTTTGCTATGGAATATCGTGTTAGATGTAGCATTGATCTTTACGGTAAGATACACTACAAAACAGGGGGCCATTTTGGTGGAAAAATCCACTGGAAATCCGCTGGAAACTGTAGTTCATGAAGTTTAAAAACGGTTCATTAAAGGCCCAATTAGGTCCATTAAACCTGAACATGTCCATTAAAGCCCAAAGCGGTCCATTAAAGCCGGACATAATCCATCAAAGCCCAAAATGGATCCCTTAAAGACCAAGTGGATCAATCGAAGCCCAAACGATCCATTAAAGCCTAAATGGATCCCTTGAAGCCCAAATGGATCCCTTAATACCCAAATGGATCCCTTACAGCCCAAATGTATCCCTTACAGCCCAAATGGATCCCTTAAAGCCCAAATGGGTCCTGTAAAGCCCAAATGGGTCCAGTAAAGCCCAAATGATCCATTACAGCACAAGTGGACCCATTAAAGCCCAAATAGGTCCATTAAAGCCCAAGTGGATCCATTATAGCCCAAGTGGATCCATTACAGCACAAGTGGAACATCAAAGCCCAAGTGGATCCATTAAAGCCCATGTGGGTCTATTAAAGCCCAAATGGGTCCATTAAAGCCCAAATGGATTAATTAAAGCCCAAGTAGATCCATTAAAGCCCAACCGATCCATAAACACCCATGTGGATCCATTAAAGCCCAAGTGGACTAATTAAAGCCTAACCGATCCATTAAAGCCAAATTGGATCTCTTAAGGCCCAAATAGATCCATTAAAGCCCAAATGGATCCCTTACATCATGTTCTCGAAACTCATTTAACGAAGGAAATGAAGGAAAGGAAAGGGAAAGAAGAGGAAAGTAAAAAAAACTCATGTTCTCAAAACTCTTTTAGGAGAGAAAGGAAAGGAAACGGAAGGAAAGAATAGATAACTTTCCTCCCAAATGTGGAAGGAAAGGGAAGGAAAAGAAAGGAAAGAAATTAAAACCATTTAAAAAAATTACTGAAATTGTTAAAATTACAAAACTACCCAATCTTTCATTATACATAATATATTTTTATAAGGGCATATTTGTAAAAATAACATCTTTCCTTTCCTTTCTCTCCTGTTCAAGAACATGAAAAACTATTTTCTTTCCTTTCATTTCCTTCCTTTTCCTTCCATTTCGAGAACACAAATAAAAAACATGTAATTTTATTATGTTTATACGTACATGTTTATGGGTTTTTGATGCATGCATGTAATTTTATTATGTGGGTTGCATGCTATTTGTTTATTGAACATTACCTAGCATGCCATATGTAACACTCTAAATTTTCAGAGTAAATTAAAACCTGGAAATAAGGCAACGAGACATCCGTAATGATATTAACTTCCCATAAAGGGGATCAGTCCTTAAGACTATACAAAACTCATACGGATATATAATTTATCAACAATACCAATCTAAACGTAACCGTCTAGACTACAACACTTGACGAACCAGAATTCACTAAAGGATGGGACTTAAACAATGCCCAACACCAAAATACTAGACATCTCAAAATATGCCTCGAGTCCACGCTCGACTCTCAAAGACCCCGTGCAACCCACCGCTAATGGAAACCTGTTATACATATCATTTGAGAAAAAGTGTTAGGCTTAAAGCCTAGTGAGAACATACAGTTTATTCAAAATCAGAGATATAAACATCAGTATCATAAATAAATCTTTTCATAAAGGTTTAGTTTATAAAAGATAACATTTCGCCACAACCGGGCCTCTTCGGTCCAAAACTCTTAAACGGTGATAAAAGGACCATTTTACCAAGGAGAGTGGTGTAACACAAAGTAGACCACAAATCCGAGTTATGAGCTAAACACTTGGAGTCCTCAGCAATGAACCCAGAGTCCGTGCTACGAGGTGAGATCGCGCTCCCAAGGGAAACCAATGTATACTCCTTCACTAGGATCACCATGAACCATGGCTAGTAACCGGCCTCACATAACCATACCATAAACTCATCACGGAACATGTGATCCATAGCTACAATTTGGGGAATATAGCCTCCCAACAAAACAGTCTACTCCAAAACCTAGGGATCCACTAGAAATGGTAAGGACTCGTCACAACAACATATGTGACCAACCATAAATAAATATATGGTATAAACACATTTTATAACCAAAATGTCATTTCCAGTTCAACTTCTGGTAAGAACGAAAACCATTAAAATGAGTTCATAATCATCCTTTTCAAACGACCACATAATGTGCAAGTAAAACATCATTTTACTTCAATAAGGCGGAACCCGTCATTTTGGTCAAATCTGACCGGGAACCCCGAGAATCACCAAAAACTTCATTTATAACAAAATGTAGAGAACATAAAATCATACCGTAGAAATACTTTAGATTTCGCAAATAAGAGTTTTGATATGTATAAAGTTTGTAAAATGTAGTAGGAACTCACCAAACAGGTTTATACGAAAACCCGAAAACCAAATATCGACCACGACGAAGAGGTGAAGCTTTATACACCGAAACCCCGAGCAATGCCCTTAATACTAGCGGTTAACGAACCCTTGAATATCCAAATAAACTTTAGAGAGAGAGAGACTTGAAGAGAGAGAGAGAAACGATTTAGAGAGAGAGAATGAGATTCAGAAATGAGAGATATTTTGGGTGGAAACCCTTAAGTCGGCTAGGAGAGCTTCGCGGGTTATGCCGCGACTTCCACTCGCGGCATAACTCGCTCGTGTCCAAAAACCCTAAACCATCCAGTGGGTTTCGCGGGTTATACCGCGACCTCAACCCGCGACATAAATCGCGTAGTTCACTGTGGTTTGTCCAAAACCACCAAAGGCCAAACTCAACCTTGGTAACAAATGCGATGCTAACGACAAAAGCTTAACACTAGAATACCAAGGTTACATAACGGAATTCGGGGTGTTACAATCCTCCCAACCTTAGAATGATTTCGTCCTCGAAATCTACTCTTCTCAATGGAACACTGTCCGTAGAGAAGATCGTCACAACCCAAATGCCAGAATCATTAACGAGATCCTAATACTGACATCCACATGAGCTACCCTTCTTGAGCACAATTCACTCCTAACCGAACGAACACTAAACACTCTAAAGTAACATTTACTCATAAGGTTACGGTTGCCTCCCAACCTTAGGTGACAATTACTACTTCAGGAAATTCACAACCTCAACTTTCCATCTACCAATTTCTTTCAAACTGCACGGTTCCGAACTCAAAGCCATCGGTCGACGCTAGTCTTCCCAAAACTCTCAGATTTCACTGATCCATTCCTATTATCAATAAAGATATTCTTACAAGGCGCACTAATGCGTCTTTCCGGCGAACGGTTAACATAGATTCTGTTATCACTCAACTCCAATCCGACTCCAAATCTGGAAATAGCCCTTATTAGAATTTCTTAATACATCCCTAAATACTTTGTCTACAACTACTTTATAAAGATTTACCTCTAAACATACCACCAATCTACACATTCGGACTATAAAGGACGGGCGCTACAGAAACCCATGTGTAGACTAACTCCAACCTGTGGAAGACTTTACCAACAACTTACTCTAGCTCAAGGCTAAGGCCCAACTCCTTAAAGCACTACTAGAACCGAACCCCCGACAGGAAATGATGAACATGTAGATAAATAAATAAATAAAAGTTTAAGCTTAACGCCTAGAGAGCTCAAGAGTTTTACATAAGTAAAAGCATTTAAATTGATGAACTTCTCTTTCGATCAGAACTTTTCAAAATAATGAACCTTAAAACATAAAAACAACTCCTTTTCAAAGTCATGCACTTTCAAAGACGGATACTTCATTGCAAATACGTTTTATAAATTGACACAATTTGTATAACTCGAAGTATGAAATATTAGTAACACTATCCATATCGTACGTCCGAAAACATAGACACTAGGCCCAACACTCACACGACCAAAAACAAAAGAAAACTAAATATCAACATGCACGAATAACACATTTCATTCAAGCCTTAATATATGTGGGGGAAAACCCAATATTAAAGCCATCATTTACCGTCGACTCTACATAACCAAAGCCGATAAAAATATAACTTTTAGTGTTTAAAATACCCCGGGTCTACGACGGAGAGACCCGTACATAAAGAGAATAGAAGAACACGTAAGTAGGCCGCCCACACAGCTTTCTCGCATGACCTCTAAACGTTTCCATCTTGGGTGGCGAGAACACGTGAATGGAGCCACCCGTGATGTTATTGGATTTCACCACACATACCGGTCCTAGTTCCCATGCCATACAAGACATCACAATCCTCAGACCTATTATTGCCCCTTGCCATACTCCGTCGAGTTCCACTCCAGGGTCTTACGAACATGGGTGCCTATCCAATCTAAACGAGTTTCAACTCAGCGACTCGTGCCACCTATTGTCTACTCGCTAGCTAACCCGAGCGGTCACTAAGTGCAACCCAAGACCTCAAGCTTTACAAAATAGACAGACGGTCTAACATTACATGACTCCAACTGAAAAACCAAAGCTCCCAAAACATGTGATTCCTAATGGCATAGAATAATCGCCATCATACACCAAAATTCCACAACTGTTTTTAAACCGTACAAATGCCCTCAAGACTCCATTTAGTCAAAATTGAGCAAACGACCCAACGGTTTACGTAAATACCCAAATGAAAGCCGAAATAAATATTGAAACACGTTTGACTAACTATTATGCAAACACGACCAACAGTATTATTAACTCAATTCTCGTCGTTGGCTGAAACAAACCGTTTTCAAATTAAACTCACATCCTTATGTTTTCAAAAGGCCTCATAACACAATAATATGCATTTTCTGAAAAAGGTTTATAAGATCAAACACACCAAATGACACTTACGTCAATTGAATTCCAATTATATATGTAAAATCATTAAAGAAACACTTTAACATGATTTATTTACTAAAATAATCAAAGATCCCAAAATGAGTGTCTCGCATGCTTATAAAATTAAACATTTTGGCATGTACACTGTTTTCACAAATCAGCTTTGACTTACCAAAACACGAATAAACTCCATCATACGAAAATCTTTCATTGCGGTTATAAATCCGGACAAATGTCCACACGACTCATTCAGTCAAAACCCGAGCCAAAGGCCCGATACTTCACGAAAATTTCCAATGAAAGTCTCGTATACCTTAAAACACATTTTAACCGACATTTAACGGTTTTCCCAAATAATGCAATGTCTTTAAACAATGCTTATGAAAACACACACCACTAGGACATGATTTCTCAAAACTCAACACGTATTGAGACAAAAGATTTTCCAAAAGTTTATGAAAGCAATTATACTAAGATGCACAAAATCATCAAAGATGCATAAATCATAATGTAGATTTTACGTGTACAAAATCACCCAGAGCATGTAAACCACGCTATTTACTTGTTGAAATATTCTAGCTCGACATGAGCAATTTATGTTGTTAAAACAATCCAAATTACCGAATACGAAACTTATCAAAATACTTTCACCTTGAGAAATACCGAGTAAAACATACGCAATAACTTACGCTATAAATGTGAAAATAGATTCTTGCACTTTAACGTGTGCAACAATGGTTTGTACAACTCCAAAGGGAAAAATCACAGTTTTATTTTTAAAATTTCTCCTCTATAACCAAGAGGCGTTGCAGCAAAAGGATTTTCAACTCACCCCATATGCAACAATTTATTCCCCAAAGGGCGGTAAAATAACGGGGATGAAAATAAAATTTCAAATCGAGTTTGAAGCTTCACTTGAAAAGATAAACACATTTGACAGAATAGAAACTACAACGACAAAAATACCGCTAATTCGCTAAATGCTTTGCGGAATTTTAACAATAAGAGTTAATGATGGAATACGATCAGAACGAAAGTCCTGTTTTTAAAAATAACATAAATCGTTTATGCAATCATTCACACCAACGTTATACTTAAATCAAATGCACATAGTACACGACATATTATACTTGATAATAAAACCCCGAGATTAACACACATAATGATGCACACGCACATGCCTCTCAAAATTATTTACGCGACGCAAAAGTCGTAAGATGAGACACCATAATCCAACTGGATTTTATAAAACTCATTTACGCTAACAATCAAGTGGTGTCAAAATTTCTATTTTTCAATATAAGGTAAGGTGACCATTCAGACAAAATTCTGATGAGACACGATTTCCAAAGAACTCATAAATTGCACACAATTTAAAATTAACTTACGCATCTCAAAATATACGCACGCGTTAAAAGAATTCGTAAAACAATACTCCATGCAATTCAATAAGACTCACACAAACCAAAATTTCCAAGAACTCTGACTCAAAAGTATGGGGATAACTTTTCCTTTAAACCATTGACATACGTGGAAGAGCTCCAATGTCAAGGTCAAAATTCCACAGCTATTTGCCCATTAACTCCACAAGCGTTAAAACACAATTATTTTGACACCCAAAAATAGCATTTAAACACTAGACTTAAATAAGGAGAGTTTTGATAATAATTTGAAATCAGGTGCAACAAAACCAATGTAAGCATGCTTATGCTCATAGTTTAAAATATGATGAGTGCTAAATGTCTTGCCAGAACGTTATAATGTAATTTACTTCATGGTTGACGCTCATGAAAAGCAATTTAGGCAACCTTATTTTAGAAATAAATTAAATGCATGAATTCGGTCGGCACTCACATCTTAATACTACGCTTCACAATATCCCAACGTTCTATAATTTACCGGATGCCTCAGGCATCAAAGGGCAACCATCCTATTAAATTAACTTACAAATCTCCTCTATATGGAATCGATCTAACAAGATATAATCCTAACTCCACCAACGAATCTGGCTTAGGATGATTAACTTAATGCGTCCCACGCACTTACTATAATTCCAAAGAGACATTGCTTACCAACAACAATCATTCCTTAGCTTACTCGCTTATAAACCTTCGTACTACTCTAACGGTCAACATACTAAGGTAGAGCAGACAAACACAAGCACGAGAAAGGGTAAGGAAGAGTTTAACTGAAACACGCACGAAAGAAACGTACCGCTACGTCTATCAATTGTCATAACATTAGCAAACCAATTACACTTACGTAGAATATCCTCATAATCACATTAGCTAAGTGAGATTATGAACATATAGCACATAAGGGTTCTTGTTACCGTCATCATAACGCTTGATTAACACAACATCCGTCGATTCTAAGACTAACCCATCTTAGAAGTTCTACCCAGTCTCACAATCAATGCCTATCAAACTCAGTCTAAGTCTAGACATCTTATATTCATGCCTAGTTCGCTTAAACTAGAGCTCTGATACCAACTTGTAACACTCTAAATTTTCAGAGTAAATTAAAACCTGTAAATAAGGCAACGAGACATCCGTAATGATATTAACTTCCCATAAAGGGGATCAGTCCTTAAGACTATACAAAACTCATACGGATATATAATTTATCAACAATACCAATCTAAACGTAACCGTCTAGACTACAACACTTGACGAACCAGAATTCACTAAAGGATGGGACTTAAACAATGCCCAACACCAAAATACTAGACATCTCAAAATATGCCTCGAGTCCACGCTCGACTCTCAAAGACCCCGTGCAACCCACCGCTAAGGGAAACCTGTTATACATATCATTTGAGAAAAAGTGTTAGGCTTAAAGCCTAGTGAGAACATACAGTTTATTCAAAATCAGAGATATAAACATCAGTATCATAAAGAAACCTTTTCATAAAGGTTTAGTTTATAAAAGATAACATTTCGCCACAACCGGGCCTCTTCGGTCCAAAACTCTTAAACGGTGATAAAAGGACCATTTTACCAAGGAGAGTGGTGTAACACAAAGTAGACCACAAATCCGTGTTATGAGCTAAACACTTGGAGTCCTCAGCAATGAACCCAGAGTCCGTGCTACGAGGTGAGATCGCGCTCCCAAGGGAAACCAATGTATACTCCTTCACTAGGATCACCATGAACCATGGCTAGTAACCGACCTCACATAACCGTACCATAAACTCATCACGGAACATGTGATCCATAGCTACAATTTGGGGAATATAGCCTCCCAACAAAACAGTCTACTCCAAAACCTAGGGATCCACTAGAAATGGTAAGGACTCGTCACAACAACATATGTGACCAACCATAAATAAATATATGGTATAAACACATTTTATAACCAAAATGTCATTTCCAGTTCAACTTCTGGTAAGAACGAAAACCATTAAAATGAGTTCATAATCATCCTTTTCAAACGACCACATAATATGCAAGTAAAACATCATTTTACTTCAATAAGGCGGAACCCGTCATTTTGGTCAAATCTGACCGGGAACCCCGAGAATCACCAAAAACTTCATTTATAACAAAATGTAGAGAACATAAAATCATACCGTAGAAATACTTTAGATTTCGCAAATAAGAGTTTTGATATGTATAAAGTTTGTAAAATGTAGTAGGAACTCACCAAACAGGTTTATACGAAAACTCGAAAACCAGATATCGACCACGACGAAGAGGTGAAGCTTTATACACCGAAACCCCGAGCAATGCCCTTAATACTAGCGGTTAACGAACCCTTGAATATCCAAATAAACTTTAGAGAGAGAGAGAGAAACGATTTAGAGAGAGAGAATGAGATTCAGAAATGAGAGATATTTTGGGTGGAAACCCTTAAGTCGGCCAGGAGAGCTTCGCGGGTTATGCCGCGACTTCCACTCGCGGCATAACTCGCCCGTGTCCAAAAACCCTAAACCATCCAGTGGGTTTCGCGGGTTATACCGCGACCTCAACCCGCGGCATAACTCGCGTAGTTCACTGTGGTTTGTCCAAAACCACCAAAGGCCAAACTCAACCTTGGTAACAAATGCGATGCTAACGACAAAAGCTTAACACTAGAATACCAAGGTTACATAACGGAATTCGGGGTGTTACACCATAAAAAGGGTTTTAATACAAGGTTGGTAAATCGGGCTGGGATTTGGTTTTACATGTCATAAGGGATGACTCTTCCTTAGGGATGAGTGGACGGACAAGGGTGAGCCGTAAACCCGGGGGAAACGCCGG
The DNA here is from genome assembly GCA_023525745.1 of Arctium lappa. Lineage (NCBI taxonomy): Eukaryota > Viridiplantae > Streptophyta > Magnoliopsida > Asterales > Asteraceae > Arctium > Arctium lappa. The sequence goes on from CM042049.1 coordinate 4,095,348, forward strand.
TGACAATAAAACCTTTACCCGATGGACAGTTTAAAAGATCTCATAATTATTTAAAGGGGTTTTGAAACATATATGCATATTATTTAGGAACTTTGTTTGTTATTATGCATTACGGAACTTGTATGCTTGTGCATAAAAACCATGAGTTCACTAAGATTTATAAAGCTAACTATTAATATGAATCCCAGGAACTTGAGATTCAGGAGTGGACAAGAGCAAGGGTATTGCTTAGTGAGTTATATTTCTATTAAGTATCAGATTTTGGGATGTTTAGACTTTATGTTTAAACATATTTTGTAACGTAACCCGGTATGGGACAAATTAGCGTTGGGTTATTATTTGCATTTATATTTTGTAAGTCTTCCGTTGTAATAGGGCTTTACTAGTCGTTATGTTTTGGGATTATTCAATGTTATTTAATGAGAATGACGTGGCATAACTCATGGTGAAAATGAGGGTGTTACAAGTTGGTATTAGAACCTTAGTTTAAGATAATTAGGTTATGATGATAGCCTAAGATTAAACTAGGAAGAATGTTAAGGGATGCAAATAGGTGAGCTAGGTTTAACCTAGAGTTGAACATTGTAAATGGGTCAAAGCTAGGGTAATGAAGATTGGTTCTTCATGAATAGTGGGAAATTGGTTTAAGCAAAATAGAATATGTAGCAACCTAAGCTTAAATCACGAGATTAAGAATATGAATGTGACATAAGATTCTAATGTGCGATATCTTATATTATAATAAATCACGATCGAGTTATTGGTGATGATTGTATTTCCTATTTAGGAAATGGGAGACCATGGACTAGTTAATAGTCAAAGTGATAGAGGTTAAGTTAGTTGAGAAGATACTCAACATATGTGGTTATAGATTTAGAAAATCAGTGAGTTTAGGAAATGGTGCACCTTCAAGGTTGACAGAAAACATTCATAATTGTAATGGTGTTCTTGGGGACAGACACAAGTGATTTATATCATGTTAATCCATGTCAGACATAAGTGATTTAGAGCATGAGGCCAGTGTCAGTTTGGGTATTGAAAGTGTTATGATTCTTGCAGACAATATATGTCAATATGTTTACTAAAATCAAGTGTATGATGTGTTAGAAGGGATGAGATTAAGAATGATTCAATTGGTGAATCGTGTGATGATATTCTTATGCGTGGAAATATTAATGACGTTAATAAGACATGAGTGTCATCTTGTTGATTTCTAATAGAAAGATAAAAATAGAAATCAAAGTGTTTAATGAAGGCATTTTACGGGATAGATACCACAAGATGTTGATATCATATTATACTATGATTAGAATGATAATAAGTCAAGACTCATGAAGGGCGATGGGATATTGAGAACTTATTTACATTGAGGAGAAATTCATGTGATAACGAGTAGTCATGAACTATATGTGAGGGCTAACGATCAGTGATTAAGTCACTTATGAAGAGTGAGCCACCATGAGCACGCCAAGCGAACGACGTGGCTCCATACCCTGTAGCTTGGGTAAGGTGGAGGATTAATTTCAATTAACTTCCGCCTTACCTACAGGGGAGGTGAACTGAGTGAGGACAGGACCTCATCCATGTAGTTGAATGGCTTTGTGTTCCGGTTGGGCTATAACGATATTATGCAGTAACCCACTGAGAGGTTGTTTAAGGGCCCTAAACCCCTGTTTTAACAGGGTTTAAATGGGGTCCTATATTAATGCTGACAAAAGACAAAATGTCTTAAGTCAACTTGTTGATAGAATGGCTTTTGTTTCGTTTAAAGGTAAACTTTTATATCATTTATTTCCCTTCGGTCAGAAATGTCGGGTTGTTTTAGCTGCACCCTTAGTTCGGAGGTCTTCGTCAACATGTTACGAAGCTTCTGGCGGTCAACTTGATGCGGGAGAGGCATGAGTGCAGTTCGATGTTGTGGTGTATTCCTTTGTAGTGAGTAGAGCCTCTTTCTCGTTGATCAGTTCGCCTCTGGTCTATTGAAAGGTATATTTCTAATAAACCTGGGATATGAGACTACAGATGAGAGAGAGGTCCATAAAAGCATAACATGTAACTACTATGATTTGGGGTACAAAGTACTCAAAGAAAGTGCAAGAAGTGGTACCGGGAATGACCACATCTTTGTTAAATTTTGTGTCATTGTCCAAATTATAAAAAGACTAATTAGACGTCAGACACTATCATGATGGGAACATTAATAAGATCAGTAGTGCAACGTAGAGAAGATGCATGGGTTAACAATTGAATAATTTAGTATTGATACTAATAACAATAATGTTCATAGTAAGTTCTATATTTAGAAACTTGCTTAGGGAAAAATATTGGGTATTCTTTTCTAGTATGAATATTAAGAGACCAGTTAGAATAGCTCCGGGGAGCTAAGGGGACGCATATATGGCATTTTCGCCTAATGTGTCGGTAGGTCATGACAGGGGTCATGACCAAAAGGAATGTCAGTAAAGGGGCATATATGTAGCTTGGTCTACACAAATTGGTTTGTAGCGGCTGATAAAAGTTGCAACAGGCTTGTGGTATGAGCGAAAGCAGTATGACATTACCAATAAAGATGTTAGATAGGAAAAAATTGAAAAAGTATGCAAGGTGCATTTATGTTAGTGAAAAACACATTATTAGTGGCAACACCACCAAAAGCGATAAGAGTACTTCATGGGAAATAGACTAATAAGGATGAGATTATTCCATCAAATATTCCTAAAGGGAAGGGTGGCTTTCACCCCTACAAGCCTTAAGAAATCCAAGATAGAATAATGTCTAATTGCCCTGATGAATTGTAACGGGAATGTATAATTATAGGTGTAATGATTAACAGTAAGTGTTGTAAGCCACTAAGTGACATCAATGTGATATATAGGGGAATGTCAGAAATGAAATTGGGCTAATAGCCTTATCATTGGATCAGGGAAAATGGATGCTAACAACCAAGTATTCTTCCAGATTATGGACGATTGTTCAGAAGGGATAGGGAACTCAACTAAAATTGCATATCATCCTCCAACTAATAGTCAAATTGAAGGACAATGAAAATGTTGGATTCATGTTAAGAGCTTACACATCAAGTTTAGAAGCAGTTCAGATAACCAACTCCAATTGGCAGATTGGGGTTGTGAATGTAGGATGTCAGTATATAGGACTGACGTCAGAGAAATGTAGATGACTAAGCTCAAGTTAGTTTATCAAGTATCAGATAAAATAAGGCAAGTAAGGGAAACGATAAAGGTCGCACAAAATAGACAACAGAGTTATGCATATAAAAATAGTCGAGCTTTGAAATTACATATAAGATATAAAGTGATTAAAGAAAATATCACCGTGAAAGGGAAGCGTAAGGTTAAGAAAGAGAGGCAATATAAGCCTTGGTATGTCAAACCCTTTGGGATTATTACATGGGTAAGAGTACTGTTAGCTTACAGGTTAAAGCTACCAGATCATCTAAGTGTTCTAAATGACACGTTTCATGAGACTAAATTTGAGGAAATGTTTAATTGTTGAATCAGCAGTGGAGAACTTAAGGGATATCAAGCTTAATATTAAGATAACCTACGTGAAAGAACTAGTCCATATGTTGGATAAGGGAAACCAAATGGTTAGGGAGAAAAGGTATATTCCGCGTCCTAGTCATGTTGTTAGTCAACTATAAAGTTTCATAATGTTCATAAATGAACATGTGAACCAGGAAGTAGATGAAGACTAATAATCTTTGACTGTTCAACCAAGAGAATTCTGATGACAGAATTTCTTAAAGGATGGGAGATTTGTTACACCCCAAAAATAGAGAAAATAAATATTTGTGAAAATGAAGGACAATTTATGATAAATGAAAAATGATAATTTTTCACTAGGCAAAAATATGAAGTAAGAGAAAGTGTAAGGGGAATAGTTGACAAATAGTTTAAGTGAGAAGTCAGAGGTTGTAATGTAACTAGGCAAAGGTAGAGGGCTTGCTTTGTCAATTTAGCAATCCTTTGAATTTCTAGAGTTTTAAAAACCGTCATTTTAATGGAGTTTTGAATGGAAATTATGAACCTTTTAATGAAGGGGACTTTTGGCTAATCTTTGGTCCGTTTTGCTTGGGAAATCCGAGTATAAATACATTGGAGTGTTAGGCCGAAAAACTGTTGGATCAACCGAGTTTTTGAACGAGAGAGTAGCAAGAAATCAGGTGTTGAAGCAAAGCTAGGGTTTCGATGTTTGACAACGATTTGAGGTTATCAGTCAGATGTTGACTTTAAACAACTTACATGCACAGGTGAGTCTTCATGAGACTTTATACTGGGATGCATGCTTATGTACAAATTATTTGAGCATGAAAATTATTTGGGATACATATGATATGCATGATATTATTTTTATGTACATGTTTATGGGTCTTTGATGCATGTATGTAATTTTATTATATGGGTTGCATGCTATTTGTTTATTGTTTTTTTAAAACATTACCTACCATGTCATAAAAAGGGTTTTAGTACAAGGTTGGTGTAACACCCCGATTTCCGAAGGGTATCATTTCAAGTTAATACCGAAAGCGACATATTAAGGAAAAATAAGATTTTTGATTTTGGACTTAAATCCTTGATTTTATAGCCTAGATGGATGAAGGATTCAATTACGAGTCCAACGGTTCTTTCCGGAGCAAAAACGGAGCTATAACGAAGAAGTTATGACCAAAACGGTTTTCGGGAAATCATGGGCTCACTGGATGGGACGCACGGGCCGTACGCGGGGGTCAGAGGCGCGGCTTAAAACCTGTTTTCCGCCCCATTTCACCCAAATATTCATTCCCTCATAACTTTTGCTCCACAACTCCGATTTTGATGATTCAAGTTGCTATGGTTTCGTTTTTGAGAGATTTTGAAGGATATGGCAAGAGATTGGAAGTCAATTGAAGTATACTAGAGTATTTTGTGGTGGTAATCTTCTCATCTCTCCCTATTCATCTTCTTCCCCAAAATATTCTAGGATTTCATCCACCCCTTGTTCTCCCTTTCATAGATTGAAGATTTGTGATCATTTTGGTGAACTAGAAGTGTTTTGGTTGGTGAATTAAAGTTTGGATTAAGGTAATCTCTTATTCTCTTCATTTATGGAAGTTAGGGTTTCGGTATTAGTTGAGGTATCCATGTATATGGTTTGGGAAATGATTCTTTGTGGTTGATTATGTATATTTATGGTTGGAACCTTGTGAATCTAGGTTTTGGAAGATTTGGTTTGAAGAATCTAGTTCCTCAAGTTCTAAGTGGGTAAAATCTAGATTTAGTCTAAATCTAGCAAGGTGAGTTTACTAAACTTTTGTCAAAACTGGATACACATCATAATATCTTATTTGCTACTTTATTTCTACATGTTCAAATGTTTGGGGATTCCTTCATGGAAATAGTTGGAAGATGTATATATATATGGATGGTTTGCCATGATTATTGTTATATGTATCATTATTTGGGATTTGTCTCATAGATACATAATGTGAGTACTTTGATGTGTTAAATGTATGCATATATGGACGTGGTGATAATTCTAGTTGTAACACTATTTTGGTGATATGTTTATATGCATAATGAGCATGATTTACATTGGGTCTTTTGTTAGACATCATGAGGATAAGGTGGTAATATTATACCCGTAGTTGGTATTGAATTATGTGGATTGAAATATATCTAAATGACCCCTTATAAAGGTTATGTGGACGAACCAAGTCAGTACACTAGGAGGATATAGTCTTGGGCGCCACTTTGATGGTATGTGCCTAGACCTCCGCCACTCGGGGAATTTTCTGAGCGATAGTCTTCGGGTGGGTCGGGCCTTTGGGGTGTTCCTTGTTAGGGGCATCAAGGCATATCGACTCTTGGGTGGGACTTGATTGGTGCTATGGGTCTCCCCTATTGACTCCACATTTGTTGAACTCTGGTTAACTGTTGATAAGAATTGTAACTGATCATGCATGCTTATTATTGTTCAACTCACTAGGCTTTCTGGCCTAACACTTGTTTGGTGTCGATGTGTATCTCAGGTTTTAGCGGCACCGGTTCTAAGCGGGCATATTGCTTGGGTGAGAGATTTGGGAATATCGTAATTGGACTTACTTTTGGTAGTAGAACCTTTGGGTTTATAAATGACACCCTTATTTGTAATCTCTTTTCTAGTTATGGAAATTAGATTAGTTGGTTGTTATTTATTATCCGTTTAATTACGATTGTATTTAAACAGGTTTGTGTATTTTCCCCATTTTTGGGAGGCTCTTGCTTTGGCAATTTTAAATACCGCATGTCCGTTTTTCGGATGTTTGTTATCCCTATTTTTAGGGTGTTACAGTTGGTAAACCGGGTTCGGATTTGGTTTTACATGTCATAAGGGATGGCTCTTCCTTTGGGATGGGTGGACGGACAAGGTTGAGCCGTAAACCCGGGGGAAATGCCGGTGACAATAAAACTCTTACCCGATGGACAGTTTAAGAGATCTCGTAATTATTTAAAGGGGTTTTGAAACATATATGCATATTATTTGGGAACTTTGTTTGTTATTATGCATTACAGGACATGTATGATTGTGCATGAAAACTATGAACTCATTAAGATTTATAAAGCTGACTATTAGTATGCATCTAAGGAACTTGAGATTCAGGAGTGGAGAAGAGCAAGAGTTTGTTTAGTGAGTTATATTTCTATTAAGTAAGTATCAGATTTTGGGATGTTTATACTTTATGTTTGAACATATTTTGTAACGTAACCCGGTATGGGACGGGTTAGTGTTCGATTATTATTTGCATTTATATTTTGTAAGTCTTCCGCTGTAACAGGGCTTTACTAGTCGTTATGTTATGGGACTATTCAATGTTATTTAATGAGAATGACGTGGCACAACTCATGGTGAAAATGAGGGTGTTACATATGACTTGATTAAACCATCAACATCTTCACGTAAAGCGTCAATGCAAGCCTCTTTATTCTAAACTCATCACTAACTCAACTCTCTTCTATTTAACCCTATCAAATATCGATTCCACAAATTTCGATAAAAGAAAACTATTCTCTTCCAATAAAAACGCAATCATCGAATTGCCCGAGCAATTCGCCTTCACTGAATCCACATTAAACACTACATTCCTGCTGTTATTATACTTCTTGTAATACTTGATTAAACCATCAACTTTTTCACGTAAAACGTCAATGCTAACTTCTATTTCTTCTAAACTCATCACGTAACACCCTCAAAACTGGAAATATTAACTGATTTAAAATTTCCTAAATACCTCAAAATTTAATTCATCTATAATCACAATTTAAGGTTTTACTTCAATACACGCATTTCCTTGAATGCATACAATCTATAATAAGGTCGGGTGCTACTAAAACCCAATGATAGTCAATATCTCCAACTGCGGAAGACTTCACCAACTACTTACCCTTGTGTAAAATTAAGGCTCATCTCATCATAGTGCCGCTAGAACCTTTCCCCCAACTGGAACCTGATGCACATGCCGACAAATAAAAGGTTAGGCTAACGCCTAGTGAGTTCAAGAGTTTTCAACATCAATAAATATATCGTTAAAGAGAAGAATGCAATTGAAATCATAATTTTTCAAAATGATATGCTTCAAATATGAAAATGACTCGTTTTCTAATAGTGTACATATTAGACGGAGGGACGCCATTATAAACGTTTTCCAAACCAAACTGTTTTAAGGACGAAGATCCCAATATAAAACGTTCTTTCGTTAAATCAATTCAAACCAAGACTCACTCAAAATGCGAATAGAAATCGAACTCCCAATTTATAAAACACAGATAAAACTTTACAACTCGAAAACACCCAAAACACGGGTGGGTCATAATACTCAACCCATAAATCATGGATAAAAATCCATATATACAAAGCGTCACCGAAAACTTGGATAATAAAACCCAATACCCAAAACAACACCGTTCGGTAACGGGGGAGACCCGTTTCCATTGAACGTGGAGGGAACACAAAAGTATGTCACGTATCTATGTTATCGAACTGCACCTCAGATCATTGACTTTAGTGCACACTAACTTAAGTGTCACCTCAAGTCCCCAACACCTTTAGTGCACACCACTTAGCGGGTGTCACCTTAAGGACACGGTACCTTTAGTGCACACCACTTAGGGGCGTCACCTCAAGGATACCCGATCTTAGTGCCCATTCGCTCTCTAGTAGAGCTCCAACCTCAAGGTTCCCGTTCGACCTTTAGTGTCTACTCACTAGCATTCAAGGTAGGAGTCTCAACTCCTTACTTGATAATCCATGATGACTAACCCTCGTGCACAAGGATTTGAGCATCAAAACCACAAAACCCATGGTTCTGGAGTAGAACCCATAAAGGTTAATCTCCACGAAAAAAACCCGGGACAACGACAATGCCAACACGACATATCTTCCCAAAGTAAGAAATCAAGACTCCTCACTATAAAATATGACCGACTTACATGCCTATGGACCCAATGCATTACAATCTAAATACATGACTCTGAATGAATGACACATGCACTCAAAACATGTATTCTCCAAAATAAAGTGCAACTAAGTACACCATACGTCCAAAGCTCCTTAACGAGATACCAAAACTGAACAAATGTTCCAAAAACCCATTTGAGTGTAAACTAAGCCCCAAAAGGCATAATGAACGATTGACTAAAATACGTGAGCCAATAGGGTTACAAAACCAAAATACGTCTTTTCCCAAAAATCTTTGCCTCTCAAATCACAATTGGCCTTCGGCCCAAAACTAAAAGGTTTACCAATTCTAAAATGTTCCCAAAGTCGGGAATAACCAAAATCAAAGGACTCACACATTCGTTCCTTCTAAACGTTCCATTACATAAATGATGCATATTTCCAACAAACACTAAAATGTATTTTGACCCAAATAATCTTCGTTTATGAATAAATTACTAGAACACCTTCAGTCATGACTTATTTATCAAAATTGTAACATCCTAAAATCTTGAAATAGCAATTAACTTAAAATTTTCTAAATACATCAATGAATGATTCATATACAAACATCATATAAGGTTTAACCTCAAACATACACAATTCAATCTCTACATACGGTCTATAACGAGGACGGGTGCTACTGAAACCCAATAATAGTCACTCTCTTCAAACTGCGGAAGACTTCACCAAATACTTATACATGTGAAAACTAAAGCACATCTCTTCAGTACTGCTAGAACCAAACCCCCAACTAGAACCTGATGCACATGCCGACAAATAAAAAGGGTTAGGCTAACACCTAGTGAGTTCAAGAGTTTACAACAGGGAATAAATACATTTGCTAAAGGGAGAGAAAGTAGTTTAAATCACAGACTTCCAGAACGATTTACTTTAAATATCAAACGACCCCATATTCCAAAAGTACACCTTTAAAACAAGGAACCCAACATGAACCTCCTTTCGTAAAACCACTTTAATCCCAAACTCATCCAAAAACGTGAATAGTAAGTAAAGCTCCCAATTTATAAGAATATGAAATAAAACTTTACTTCTTGAAATACCTCAAACATGGACGGGGCATAATACACAACCCATAAATCTTGAGTAAACAATTCCCCATAAGTAAAACGTCACTGAAAACATGGATAATAAAATGACACAATTAAATACCCAAATAGCACCTTCCGGTGACGGGGAATACCCGATTCCATTGTACGTGGCGGAACACAGAGTTAAGCCACATAACTATGTTATCGAACTGCACCTCAGATCATTGACTTTAGTGCACACTAACTTAAGTGTCACCTCAAGTCCCCAACACCTTTAGTGCACACCACTTAGCGGGCGTCACCTCAAGAACATGGTACCTTTAGTGCACACCACGTAGCGGGCGTCACCTCAAGAATACCCGATCTTAGTTTCCATTCTCTTTCTAATAGAGTTCCAGCCTCAAGGTTCCCATTCGACCTTTAGTGTCTTCTCACTAGCATTCAAGATAGGAGTCTAAACTCCTTACTTGATAACCCAAAACATGTAACTCCCAAATGACACGAAAAGTACATCATTATACTCCAAAACCCCACAACCGTTATTACTCCGGACAAATGTCCTCAAGACTGTCGGTCCAACAATACTACTTAACAAGTTTAGAAATTTTATCTGGACTAATGGTCAAATACAGTTCTTTTTGCACATCAAATTAAACAGGATGACATCAAGCGAAGCTTCTTCAATATGTATGGATGAGAAACCACCTGTACTCTTCAGAGGAGAGTATGAGCAGTGGAAAGATCAGTTCATGGACTTCATTGAAAGACATGATTTGGGTGTATTCATCAGAAAATCTCTGCAGCAAGGAATTATGATAGTTCCAAGAAGAATGTTTACTCTTGTAAAAAGGAATGGTGAGAGAGAAGAAAAGGAGCTCCCATTAAATCTTAATGAATACACAAATGAGCAAAGAAAAAGATATGAAGCTGACAGTTTGGCCAAAACGTTTATTCTGCAAGGAATATCAGAGGAGATTTCAAATGAGATCTTTTTTACACTAGAACGTGAAGAGGCTACAGGAAAGCTGTTATGGGAACATATTGCTAAGATTATGATAGAATCATATATGTCATCAAGAGTTAAGGTTTTGGAAGCTAAGAACTCTGAGCTTCAAAAGAAAATATCTGAGTTTGAAAAGAAGTTCTCAGATCTGTCAAAGAAGGGTGTGGAGGAGAAAAAGGTGATTGAGCTTCAAAGTTTAATGCTTTCTCAAAAAGTTGAAGACTTTGAGAAAGTAATCATATTGGAAAGAGATCAGTTTGCCAAGGAGAGGAAGGCAAATGATCAGAAGGGTGCTAAGATGGGATTCGAAGAAGAAAGAAGCATCCTTGAAGCTGCTATTAAGAAGCTTACCGAGAAGCTATCTGAATTATCAAATAGTGTACTGACAGAGAAGAAAAAGAAGTCTGCATTTGAGAAGAAGATTGATCTCCTTATCAAAGAACGAGACAGTTTTTCTTCAAAAGTAAAAGAGCTTCAAGATATTATTTCAAAGACGGTGGTGGTGACTGAGCGAACGACTCCAGAGTCAAAAATCCACTCACCTAGAAATAATTCAGTTGGTTCTAACAAACCAGCCGCAAGCTCACATCAGAAACTGCTCTTTTCAAAAGGTCAGTTAAATCTTCTAATCAGATTCATTTTACTAATCTTTTCTATGCCAGGAATATAGATTGTTCAAGTACACATCAAAGAAGGAGAAGAAGCTTCCAGGAAGAAGCTGAACTGGTCTGGAACAGGAAACCAGTTAAAGAAGAGCTGAAATGTAAAAACTCATGTGTACATACGCCGATTGCCAAGAAGAACAATGCGCTGAAAGGTAAACCTGATTTTGTTTACTCAATAGATAAATTAATCAGTTTGTCAGGTAAGAAATTCTATTGTTCTTATTGTCGTACACATGATCCTGTACATAAGACAAGTGACCATTACTGGTATGGTTCTTACTCAGTTACCCCCATACGAACTGCAACTAACACATATGGACCCAAATACCAGTGGGTACCAAAGAAAACTAAACCTGTGTTGCAGGCACCTACTGTCAAGGGGGAGTAGAAGAAGAATGGTTCTTGAATACAACAGTTCAAGACCCGCACTTCAAAGATCAAAAGACCTTACTCCGTGCTGAAAATGAAATTGTACTCCAATACTCGAATGAGGAAATCAACCATCAAGGGGGAGTACATACTTTTCTGAAATTTTAAATGCATATCTTTTTCAATGATAAGTTTAAAATGCATAATTTCAGGGGGAGTTAAAAAGGATATGACTTCTGATTATTTCAGATCAGGACTCATACTTTAAAAAGTTTTACTGCTTTTTGTCTTTTCAATATAAGTGAATAATTATTACTTTGACTTGACATTAGACTTTTGCAGAATTTTTGAGAGAAGCTTACAAGTTCATATTTCTATGACTTAAAGCTTAGCTTCATGAGATGAAAGATCACTCGTTAAGGTATAAACCTTTATCTTCATCTCATATATGGTTGAAAGAAGGACAACTTTCAATCATCGAAAACATTGTTTTTAATGTTCAAACCACTTCCCGATTTTTCATCACATTTTATATTTTGGGAGTGTATTTTAAATGTTTTCATAATCAATATTGTGCTTTAACTGAAATAGTTAAACCAATCTGAGCATCACATGCATCATAGGAAAACAACGAATCATTGTGCTAGGTATTAACACAACTTCTATGGAATCACCTTAACCAGTGATTTCTACCCAAGAAGTTAATCCTTAGTGTTTGAGTGTGAAAATAGACAAGAAATGAGTGTGATTAGAGAAATAAAATTGTTTAAAAGAAAGAGCGTGTGAGAACAGAGTTAAAAGAATATCACAACTCTGCACCAACTTTTTCTGAGTCGGGTAGCCACCATTCTAGTGATTCACAATTCTTTGGTGATCATTATTGAAACAGGCAACTAACCCATGCCAACTCTTGATCAAACCTCACCATCTACTCATTTTCTTCTCAAAAAGAAAATGTTTCATTTTCTAAGGGGATGCAGCACATTTGCTATCTGATTTTCATTTGGAAAATCTGGATATTGAAAAGAAGGAAGTCTGCCCCACCTTCGCATTTCAATCATGCACATTGAGTCTGTGTTTAACTTACTGTTGTCTCAGTGGTTTACACAATTTTGAGCCAATAAGCAATCATCCGTGCTTAATTATTTCAAACACAAGCAGGAACACACAAGGAATTAGTTTCTTTGTCATAACGTTTATAGAAATTACCTTTGTGGTGTTTCGATGATTAAATGGAAGCCCTGGGGGAGTCAACATCAAAACAGCTCCTTTCCAATGTGTATTCGTTACACTCAGTGACTTAGTGTTACTGACAGGCATGATAACTGATTCATTAGTTGATTTCAGGTGTTACATATCTAATTTGTCTGGATTTGCAAAGATCTGGATGAATCTCTTATGAATTGACGAATCAGGGGCTCTAACCGCAAGATTGACATTTCTTACAACAAATTTTGATGAAGTCGTTGCACTTAACATCAAAAAGGGGGAGAATGACTACACAAGAAATGGAAAAGATCACATGTTTCAAGAATCACGTCAAAGACTGAATTCTTCTAAAGAAAGTAGATTGAAGACATGTTGATTTCAGAAAAATAGATTGCATCTTCTGAGCTGAACAAGAAGACTGAATTGGATAAATCTTTTTATTAAATGATCTTGATCCAAAGGGGGAGATTGTTAGACCACAGTCTCATTGGATTCAAGATCATCCAATCTGAAGATCGTAATCTGAAGCTAAAGCCGAAACGTCGACTCTCAATGTTAAAGTCTATGTCTATTTGTAATAAATGCCAATGTAATTTAATGTAATTGTTTGTTTATTATATTAGTTTACTTAGATTAATTATCTAAGTTATAAATATTGTAAAAAGGTAACTTAGTTTGTTTCTAAGTTAGTTTCTAGTTTGTTAGAAATAATATCTAGATTTAATATCTAGATATTATCTAGTTAGTGTGTTCAACACACTTGTTAGATTGTGTATCTCTAACAACTCTCTCTAAGAGATCAGATAACTTATCACACACAAACACACACAAGAAGGTGTAAAAGAGAGAAAACATTGAGAACACATTCAAAAGCTTAATCATTCAACCTTGTAATCGTTTCTATATTCAATACAGGTTGGTAATCGTTAATGTGTTGTTGTTTCTTAGAACTTGTTAAGTAGTATTGTTGGACCGACAAAGACTCAAATTAGTCAAAACCGAGCCAAAGGCCTAACAATTTACGTAAACCCCCAAATGAAAGCCAGTATAACTTTGAAACACGTTTGACCGACTGTTATGCAAACACAACAACCAAAAGCATGATTAAGTCAAATTTCATCATTGGTTGAGGCAAACCATTTTCCAACTGGACTCGTACCCTTATATTCCCAAAATGCCTCATAACACAAATATGCATTTTCCGAAAAGGTTTATAAGATCAAATACACCAAATGACACTTTCATCAAATAAATTCTCTTTATACGTGTAAAATCATCAATGAAATATATCAACATGATTTATTTACCAAAATTCTCAAAAACCCCAAAGTGGGTGTTTCACCATGCTTATAGAACTAAACATTTCAAAATAACCGAAACTTATCAACAGTTAACAATTTAATGTAAAACACATACGCTTTAAAATAAACATTTTGGCATGTACACCATTTTCACAAATTAACTTGAACTCACCTCGCTAGATTTAGGCTAAATCTAGATTTTACCCCAACTTGAGCCTCCTTGAAGAAATCTGAACTTTCAAGCCAAATCTTCCAAAACCTAGATCCACAAGGATCCAACCATAAATATCCATATTTAACCATTTAAAATCATTCCCCAAACATTTTACATAAAGATCTCAACTTATGTCAAAACCTTAATTTCCATAAATGAAGAATATAAAAGGTTACCTTAACCATAACTCCAATCCACCAACAAGAACACTTCTATGCCACCAATAATGAGCCATACACCCCCAATCTTCATAATGATAAAAAGGTTGGATGAAAACCCTAGAAAATTGATGAAGGTGATGAAGAAGATGAAGGTGGAGATGGTGAATAAATGCTCAACTTGAACCATTTGATGAAATACCCAACAATTAGAGATAAGAGAGGTAAATGAGGGTTAAAGGAACCCTAGGTTCGGTTCTTGGAAGGAGAGGTTGAAAGAGAGTGAATTAAAATAGAATGGTTGAGATAAATATGAGAAATGAGGCCAAAATCAGATTTTAATTCGTCAGACCCCGCTCGCGACAGTGCCTGGCGATAGTGACATTGTCACTATCGCATGTCACAGTCGCGCGGATTGTGTCGCGGGTAAAATCTTCCCCGCGATGGTGCCTTGGCGATAGTGACACTGTCACTATCGCGTGGCACAATCGCGTCGTCTGTACCGAAGCCCAAAATGTCCAAAAACTCGCGATTCTCACATGGGTCGATTTAAGGCTCGAATGTACAACATAACTCACCCCAAAAGATAAACGGGAGAAGGAGAAAATACCAAGGAAGGACGAAAACTTACTTTGCGAAAAACCGGGTGTTACAATCCTCCCAACCTTAGAATGATTTCGTCCTCGAAATCCCAGTCTCACCCAAGGCATTCCAATACCTCCTTCAGCACTTATTGGGTTTCCTCCGACCCCAATGTAGTGACATATAATAGACTTCAATGATGTCATTCTCCCAAACGACCGCTCCCCTTTCCGAGGGGTTGTATCTAATTCATCCCATCATTGAGTTAAAACTCCTTAACTTCCTGACGAAACTACCACCCTGACTTCTGTGAGGATACACACCACATATCCATTTTGCAACAACCCACTCATACTAGAGTGACGTCAACCCTTATCGGAACGATTCCCAACCATGTGATCTCGGTCGCCTCCCAACCTTAGTCGACACCTACTATCTCAAGGGCAGTTCGTGACTTCACTTCCCACTGACTAGATCATTCCAGCTCATCCCGATTTTGAAACCGCATTCCAATGGTCAATACCAGCCCAAAGAATTCCCAAAGTTCCCTAACAAATCATCCCTGGCATTGGTAATGCCTTCCTTCCAAGGACGTACCAATGCGCTTTCCGGGGAGTTGGCCAATCCAGGTCAGGCTTCCACATAACTCCGAACTATCCTCAAACCTCAAACATTCTGACAATAAGACCCTCACCAGTCACCACATCAATAAACTCATACACATCAATGCTTACTTGCCAAAGTCTAATCTCTCTCTAAACTCTACCACCGCGAGGCTAGCATTTCACATGTTCCCTCGAGGTACTTCCAAACCTTCCAAAGATCATTTGACTCAAAAGAACAAGTCGGCTCACACTGAAATAGTCCCAAAGGACTAAAGTTGACACCTAATATGGAACTAAAACTCCAAATCATTAGCTTTACGAACAACCATAATATCATCATCATTCACGAATACCTATTAAGATGGTACATCACAAAAACTCAACATTCTGTCGAAAAATAATCCATCAATTTAGAACCCGCCGCTCACAAGCAAAACACATAAGTCTCAACCCAAAGATTTGCCGAAAGATCATTTCTTATATATGGGGGGCAACACATACATTTGGTACCTCAATTATAATTCCCTTCACAATAGGGTTTTAAATCATTAGCCCTAATGAGTTCAAGGTTTTCAATAATATGCCAATTTGAAATTTTATAAAATTCTCAAATGTAAAATTTTTTACAATAATTAATTGTACGTGTAAAATCTACTACCGTTTACTTGGTAGGCGTGCAAAATGGTCACCAATGTCACGCGTATAAAACCCTTTTAATATTCGTTTGATCAATACTTGTGATAATAAAAATAGTAACAAAAGATGCGCAACGAAATTTTCAAACGGACTACCATGGTCTTAGCATGTATCAAATTATATTTTGCATAAGAAAACAATTTTCCGCACTATAACATGTGCAATAAAAGTTTGCACCACTCCCAAAGAGGCTTTCACAACGTCGACTTTAAAATCTTTTTCCTTAAAAAAACACAATATGTCGGAAGATAAAATTCCCAACAATGCCCATACACGTCCGTTTATTTTTCCAAATTTAGCAACACAAAAGGGACGTAAATAAAATTTTAAATCGAGTCCCAATTTTGGGCCGCACAGATACAACACACTTACTCAAAGCGGCAACTACAATGGCATGTAAACCGAAAATTCATTTCTTGCATTGCGGAAAAACTTATGACAGCAAAGTCAACAATTGATGCACGTTAAGATCGACAGCTCTACTCGAAGCAACATAAATCTTTTATACGTTTACTCACACTAACAGTATAATTTAATCTAGATAAAATTAGTGTACAACGATTGACACTTGAATATAGCCCGAAGATAAATCACGTGAAAATGAAACTTCCCCAAAACAACACGTGTGATGACATCTATTAACAAAACTTATAAATTAACACACACAATAATGCATGTATTCACGTTCCAAAATTCATCTACGCGACGCAAAATGTCGTAGGATAAAACACCATAAAACCCAACTGAAATTTTCATAAAACTCAATAACGCTAAAAATCAAGCGGTATCAAAAATTTCATTTCCCAATATAAAAGTATAAGACGACAATAGGTCTAAAAATGTCAAAACTCCAAAACCGCAACGTACGATAAAGTGACTTTTTTCAACAAAACTTTTATGAGACACGACGTCCAAAAAGCTCGTAAATTTATGTGCAATAAAATTAAAACCCACGTATCTCAAAGTAGACTCACGTGCCCAAAACGTCGCAGAACTATACTCCATAAAATTAAACATGACTCACACAAACCAAAATTTGCCAGAAAACTCCGACTCAAGAACGAGGGAAGAACCTTTCCTTTAAACCTTAACATACGTGGAGGAGATCCAATGTCAAGGTTAAAATTTCATAGTTACTTGCCCAATATCCCAAATGACATTAAAACACGGATCTTACAATATCCGAAAATAACATTAAACACGAGACGGGGATAAAGAGTTTTTCGATAACAATTTGCATTCATATGCAACAAAACAATTTCATGCTTGCTTAAGCTCACGATTTAAAATCTGATAAGTGTTAAATGTTTTGTCAAGACTTTACAATGTAACTCACTTTTTGTTTTGAGAACATGAGAAACAATTTATGCAAACTTATTTTAGAAATAAATTTGGTGCATGAATCTGGTCGGCACTCACATCTTAGGATTACGCTTCTCAATATTCCGCCATACTATTGTCATCCGGATGCATCAAACATCTTAGAGCAACAATCCCGCTAATTAGATAACTTACAATTTCTCCTTGAAATAGAAACGGTTTAACAAACTTATAGTTCTAATCCAACCAATAAATCTGGCTCAAGATGATCAACTTAGTGCGTTCATCGCACTTAACTATCACTCCAAAGTGACATTGCTATAAACGTCAATCCTTCTTTAGCTTACTCGCTTGGAAACTTTCTAACTACCCCAACGGTCATCATACCAAGGTAGTTCAATTATATACATGTAGCATGTAGGTTCACCATAACACTGGCCAGGCGTCATTATGAACGTATCGTACATAATCATCCTTGCGACCCTCGACAAGTTTCCCGTTTCTAGTGATTCGATCAACCCCAAGGTATCTTATCTTAAGGTGCCTAAGGTGCAACTTCACTTTCAATCACTTATAAGAACGCTAGTTTGAGTCTAGGCATCCAAAAATCAATACCTAATTCTCTCAAACTTAAGCTCTGATACCAACTTGTAACACCCTAAAATCTTGAAATAGCAATAACTTAAAATTTTCTAAATACATCAATGAATGATTTACATACAAACATCATTTAAGGTTTAACCTCAAACATGGACGGGGCATAATACACAACCCGTAAATCTTGAGTAAACAATTCCCCATAAGTAAAACGTCACTGAAAACATGGATAATAAAATGACACAATTAAATTACCCAAATAGCACCTTCCGATGACAGGGAATACCCGATTCCATTGTACGTGGCGGAACACAGAGTTAAGCCACATAACTATGTTATCGAACTGCACCTCAGATCATTGACTTTAGTGCACACTAACTTAAGTGTCACCTCAAGTCCCCAACACCTTTAGTGCACACCACTTAGCGGGCATCACCTTAAGGACACGGTACCTTTAGTGCACACCACGTAGCGGGCGTCACCTCAAGGATACCCGATCTTAGTGCCCATTCTCTTTCTAGTAGAGTTCCAACCTCAAGGTTCTCATTCGACCTTTAGTGTCTATTCACTAGCATTCAAGATAGTAGTCTCAACTCCTTACTTGATAAACCAAAACATGTAACTCCCAAATGACACGAAAAGTCTCAAATTAATCAAAACGGTTATTACAAATGACTCCCAAATGACTCCCAAATGACACGAAAACCCCACAACGGTTATTACTCCAGACAAATGTCCTCTAGACTCAAATTAATCAAAACCGAGCCAAAGGCCCAACAATTTACGTAAATCCCCAAATGAAAGTCAGTATACCTTTGAAACACGTTTGATCGACTGTTATGCAAACACAACGACCAAAAGCATGATAAAGTCAAATTTCATCATTGGTTGAAGCAAACCATTTTCGAACTGGACTCGTACCCTTATATTCCCAAAATGCCTCATAACACAAATATGCATTTTCCGAAAAGGTTTATAAGATCAAATACACCAAATGACACTTTCATCAAACAAACTCTCTTTATATATGTAAAATCATCAATGAAATATATCAACATGATTTATTTACCAAAATTCTCAAAAATCCCAAAGTGGGTGTTTCACCATGCTTATAGAACTAAACATTTCAAAATAACCGAAACTTATCAGCAGTTAACAATTTAATGTAAAACACATACGCTTTAAAATAAACATTTTGGCATGTACACCGTTTTCACAAATTAACTTGAACTCACCTCGCTAGATTTAGGCTAAATCTAGATTTTACCCCAACTTAAGCCTCCTTGAAGAAATCTGAACTTTCAAGCCAAATCTTCCAAAACCTAGATCTACAAGGATCCAACCATAAATATCCATATTTAACCATTTAAAATCATTCCCCAAACATTTTACATAAAGATCTCAACTTATGTCAAAACCCTAATTTCCATAAATGAAGAAAATAAAAGGTTACCTTAACCATAACTCCAATCCACCAACAAGAACACTTCTAGGCCACCAAAAATGAGCCATACACCCCAATCTTCAAGATGATAAAAAGGTTGGATGAAAACCCTAGAAAATTGATGAAGGTGGAGATGGTGAATAAATGCTCAACTTGAGCCCTTTGATGAAATACCCAACAACTAGAGATAAGAGAGGTAAATGAGGGTTAAAGGAACCCTAGGTTCGGTTCTTGGAAGGAGAGGTTGAAAGAGAGTGAATTAAAATGGAATGGTTGAGATAGATATGAGAAATGAGGCCAAAATCAGATTTTAACTCGTCAGACCCCGCTCCCGACAGTGCCTGGCGATATTGACATTGTCACTATCGCGTGGCAAAGTCGCACCGTCTGTATCGAAGCCCAAAATGTCCAAAAACTCGCGATTCTCACATGGGTCGATTTAAGGCTCGAAAGTACAACATAACTCACCCCAAAAGATAAACGGAAGACGGAGAAAATACCAAGGAAGGACGGAAACTTACTTTACGAAAAACTGGGTGTTACAAAAATGTCCAAAAATCCCAAAATGGGTGTTTCACCCTGTTTATAAAATTAACCCTTCAATAATCATGATTCCCCAAAAACTCAATAGTTAAAATTTCATGCAAGACATATAAACACTTTAAAATAAACATTTGGCATGTACACCGTTTTCACAAATCAACTTGAACTCACCTTGCTAGATTTAAGCTAAATTTAGATTTTACCCTAACTTGAGCTTTCTTGAAGAAATCTGAATCCATGAGCAAAATCCTTCCAAAACCTAGATCCACAAATATCCAACCGTAAATAACCATATTCAACCATATTGAATCATTCCCCAAATAACTCACATCAAAATACCCACTTTGGTCAAAACCCTAATTTTGACCTAATTTCTCCAAAACCATCAATTCTGAAATTTGAGAAACCAGTCACTAGGAAATAATCAAGAGAGCATTTATATATTATATTAGAATTTAGAAAAGGAAGAGATATACTTATCACTTAGGTTTTAAGCAAAACCTAATAATCCCAAAAATCTCTAGTGTTGAAAGTGATGAGAGCTTGATCTTGCATCAACGATGAAGCCATCATCATAATATGGAGAGGGAGCACTTTCATCTTCATGGAAACGCCCAAAAACGGTTAAGGTTCATGAGGGGGAGTGAGGAAACAATTTGGGAGAGAAATGGTGAAGGGTTATGAGAAAGGTAGCAAAAAATCGGCTCATTTAAACAACCTGCCCCCGACCGCGATTGTAACAAGCGATAGTGGGGTACCACTCTCCGCGATTGTGCCCTAGCGATAGTGACAGTGTCACTATCGCGGGGCACTCTCGCCTGAAGCGTACCGAGCCCCTAAACCCACTTCTCTCACACTGATTACCCTCGATTATCATGGGGACCAATATAAATGAGTTCCAGACTCAAAATCACTACTTAGAAACCTAAGAAAACGCACGAGGTGACTTTTACTTACCGCGAATTACGGGTGTTACACATCACTAACTCAACTCTCTTCTCTTTAACCCTATCAAAGATCGATTCCACCAATTTTGATAAAGAAAAACTACTCTCTTCCAATAAACACGCAATCATCGAATTACCCGAACAATTTGCCTTCACTGAATCCACATTAAACACTACATTCTTACTGTTATTATACTCTTTGTATTTTTTTTATTTTTAAAATTTTATAAAATTTAAAAAATAAAATTCTTTAATTTTTTTAAAATTTAAATTTTTTTAAAAAAGTTAAAAAATAATTTTTTTTTAAAATTCTTTATTTTTTTCGGAGAAAAAGAAAAGAAAACTAATTAAACATTTTCCGGCGGATTTTCGATGGATTTTCGACGGATATTTTATTCTTTTTAAAATAAAAATCCGTCGGAAATCCACCGGAAATTCTTTATCTTTTCCCGTGGATTTCCGGTGGATATTTTTAAAAAAATCCGCCGGAAATTCTTTATCTTTTCCGGCAGATTTCTGGCCGATTTTTTTATTTTTTTCGGAGAAAAAGAAAAAAAATTAATTAAACATTTTTCGGCGGATTTTTTTTGTTTTTTTATTTAAAATAAAAAAAATCCGTCGGAAATTCTTTATTTTTTCCGACGGATTTTTTTTATTTTTAAAATTTTTTAGTTTTTTTCGGAGAAAAAGAAAAAAAATTAATTAAACATTTTCTGACGGATTTTAATTAATTAAATTAATTAATTTATAAAGCCGACTATTAAATTAATTAATTAAAATTTTCCGGAAATCCCTCTGAAATGTTTAATTAATTTTCTCTAATTTGAAACAATGAAAAAAAATTGAGTTCTGTCGGAAATCCGCCGAAAAATCTTAATATTTAAAAAAAAAAGTTCCGGCGGATTTCCGACGAAAGTCAACAGGGTTTGACTCGTTTGACTTCCACCGGAAATTTCCCGATGAATTATCCACCAGAAATATCCGCCGAATTTACCCATTATATAATAGTGATGATATTTAAAAGTTGGTGATCGATACAAAAAATATTTTAAAAAAGCGATAACAACTAACAAGACACAAACCTAAAACCATACTTGGTGACATTAAAAATTAGATACAACGCTTTCAGGGATAGGAGCTGTCGAGATCATGATATACTATTTAGTTTAAAATCATTCATTGCATTCAAGTTTTCTATTATTTTGTATAATAATAATAATAACATCCGGTGGAAGGTTAGTATGATAATATTAAAGTGTTTATAATATTTATGTTGTTAAATTAAGAACAAAATTATAAAATATAACGAATAGTTTATATTTATCGTAACAAATATTCTTTTTCTTAATCTATGTAATAAGGATTCAAATTTTCTACATTATATCCATTTTGACCGGTAAGTAATTTGTTGATCTTTGTAATATTTGATTACATGGATATCAAGTTGTGATCTATCGATATATTTTTGGATGATAACTTGTCGTTCTTCCATTATATTTTTTCAATCAATATAGCTTAAAAAACTTAGTATCTATATTATCAAATGTTAAATATCAATATTCTATAAGTCAAAATCGAAATGATATATAAATTTTTTTGATACTTACTTTGTTAGATTTATTAAGAAAAAAACATCGATGTAGTTATTCAACCATTATAGTTTTAAAGAAAAATATGATTAAATAAATGAACATATTTCAAAACATATGGAATAAAATATAGAGTTAAATATATATATACAAGGCACATGGATTGCATTTTTAATTGAGATGATGTCTTTTTCATGGATATTACTTTTTTGACCACTAATATCTGTCACAAAGTACTTGTGTGAAAAACTGTTTAGAACTTTGTTTGTATTTTCTTCAAAGCATATATCTTATTAAACTATATGTAAAATCATTTATAATCATTGCAACTTTTTCTGATACAAAGTATGAAACGTCATGCATATTCATATCTTCGCTATAAAAGGCCCTTTTGAGGGCATATCTTTTGCAAAAACCATCCATTCTAGACTTGCATCACAGTTTGATGCGATGGAAGTTGAAATCATTTCAAAAGAGAGCGTCAAACCATCTTCTCCAACACCACCCCACTTGAAAACATTCGAGCTTTCTGTTTTAGATCAGCTTGTGATTAGCCCTTATGTACCGGTCATCTTCTATTACACTAATCGCAATGGCGATAATATTCTCCAAGCCCAAGAGAAGTCACTAGCTCTAAAGGAATCTCTATCTAAAACTCTGACTCAATTTTACCCACTTGCTGGAACAGTCAAGGATGATCTTTCCATTGATTGTAACGATGTTGGAGCTTATTATGCCTTAGCTTTGGTCCGTCTTCGGCTCAACGAGTTTCTGAGCCATCCTGACCTCAAGTTAACCGATAGGTTGTTGCCGTTTCGACCTAGTTTTGAGGCGTCAGGTATTGGTGCTCGTGTAACAAATGTTCAAGTGAACATTTTCGAATGTGGTGGGATTGCTATCGGCTTTTGTATTTCACACAAGATTGTTGATGCATCTGCACTTTACACGTTTTTAAAAGGGTGGACCAACATGGCTTGTGGAGCTAAACAAGTTGTGTATCCAAACTTTACTTCACATTCTCTCTTCCCTGCAAAAGACTTGTGGCTTAAAGAAGCATCAATGGCTGTGTGTGGGTCGTGGTTAAAGGAAGGGATGTGTATCACAAAAAGATTTGTATTTGATGCTGATGCCATATCCACACTAAAAGCCCTAGCAACTAGAAATGGAGTTCAGAATCCTACACGTGTTGAGGTGGTATCTGCTTTGATATGGAAGAGTGCAATGGCAGCTTCCAAAGAAAACTGTGGTTTCCAGAAGCCTTCTCTCTTAACCCACACGGTGAACCTTCGTAGAAAACTCGCATCAGCCTTATTAAAAGACTTGATCGGTAACTTGCTTTGGTTCACAGGTGCAGATTGCTTAGCTAACAATGAGACAACATTGGGCGGTTTGGTGAAAAAGGTGCGTGAATGTATCTCAAAAATCGACGGTGAATTTGTGAAGAAAGCACAAGGTGATAAGGGGTATATTGCAATGCTGGAGTCTATGAAAGATATGGGAGAAATTTGCTCCAAAGGCACCATGGACGTCTTGAATTTTACAAGCTGGTGCAAGATGGGTTTCTACGACATAGATTTTGGTTGGGGAGAACCGTGTTGGTTGACCGGTGTTATAGGGGATGGCAGCCCAGTGTTTCTTAATCTTATCACTCTAATGGACACAAAATGTGGGGAAGGAATAGAAGCATGGGTGAACTTGGATGAAGAAGAGATGGAGATTCTTCAAAGCAATTCAGAGCTATTGACATTTGCTTCATTAGATCCAAGTCCTCTACCAAAAGATGAAGTTGTTGCATTAAAGAAGCCACATGCAATGAATATTCAAATAGATCCCATCAAGTAAAGCAATCATGGTGGCTTTTGTGTGTACATATACATACACACACACACGTAGCTCTAGGTCAAATGGATGAAGCGCTCTCTCTCTATATATATATATATATAAATATATATGTGTGTGTGTCATCCTTTACCTATGTAATATTTAAGGTAGGCTCATGTCCTACAATCTATCAGTTTATTGTAATAAAACTTCAATACTTCAATTAACATGAATTTTCTTACAATCATAATTTTCTACACATATATTGGTTACTATCTTTTTAGAGAACTCATTAATGGATTTAAGATTTTTAAGCTATTAATTATAAATGTTCTCTGTAAAAGAAGATTGGATAATAACATGGAGCTCTTCTAAATGAAAATCGAATGATGTATTATACGGAGCAAATTAAACGTCTCTTAATTATTTTCTTTAGTTAGGTGCCGTTTGTTTTTTAAGAGGTCTAAAGTCTGAAGTCTTATTTTAGTTATGATTAATAAGAGGTGGTGTGTAAAAAGGTCTGAACGATTCAGACTTAAGAGCCATCAAGAAGTTTTTTTTTTAAAACAAACAACCCTTTAGTCTTCATAACAATTTGACATGAAACATCGTAATAAATTCTGGATATATTTCATGTGTTGCAATGAATTCCTTATTACATTATTTGTTTTTTAAGGCATATTATTACATTCTTCTAAACAAACATCCCATAAATTCCTTGATCTTTAATTAACTACGTCAATTTAGGAGCTAATCCTTTAAGGACATACATGCTATCATCTTTGTTAAACACGATTTAATCGTTTTTAGGTTTCCAGATTTTATATTGTTATTAATTTAAAATTTCAAAATCAACTATTTAGATTTTAACGAAAAGAAAGATTAATACATACAATCATCTTTGTAACTTAAAATTGAACAACTCCATATATAAACTTTAACCAAGTTTTCATACCCAAATAGGAAAAAAAAATACTAAAACAATAAAACTAAATCGTATTTAATATAATTAATTTTTTTTTAATTTAAACGAATCAAATCATAAAAGAATATCTTATTTTATTTATTTTGATATCATTATATATATATATATATATATATATATATATATATATATATATATATTCGCGTGTATAAAAATACTGTTTTTACTTTTTAATAGGAAAAAGACAAATAATATATAAAAAGACTAAAATAACCCTTGATTTAACGGAGTTAATGAAGGCATTAGTTACAGGACCATTACCAAGACAAATTGAATATCACTAAAACCAATTACACAATAAACATACCATAGGAACTCATGACCAAATCAACAATTCACTATATTGATGAGAAACTTGATCAAAATAAGTTGGAATACATCCCCTAATGAAGATGCAAATGTGGAAAAATAAGGCACAAAGTGCCAATTGAAAGTGATATGGTAAAAATAAAAGATGCCACCTATATTTATGGATGACTCGCCATCCTTCTCTATATAAAGGTTCTTTCTTCCTTTCACTTCATCCTTGTAGTTGCAAAGCACACACGTTTGATGTAAAGGAGAAAGGAGACAAAAAAGATGAGGCCGTGAAGAAGAACCGTCTAGCTAGTGAGGGAAATTTGCAATCCAAGCTTGGCTTTTAGATCATATCACAGCAAATGCTCTACTGATGGTAACAAAACCTTCAAAGCCAGGGGCGGAACACAAGCTTTTCAATCGTAGGGGCCGAACCTAAGATATTATATAATTTCTAGTCCTTACCAACCATTGATACAATTCTGCAATATATGTCAATTGCTTATAATCTATAATCTGCATGTTGAACGACATCAATAACATAATGTTGAAGTTGCATTTTCAGAATTGTTTTCTCATAATCACTGAAACCTCCGGGATAGAACTTCTCTACAAGTTGGCGTACATCAAGACTTCTAAAAGTCCCATTCGCATTTTTGGGATCTAGAGTTGAAGCAAGAGGAAATCCATGGAATTATCATTCGTTCTAGTGTACTAAGACCAATATCATTACTTTCCATTTAGGCTTTTTTTGCAAAGGTTTTCGGTAGCCGGAATACTAGATATTGGGGGTATTATCTAATTTTGTTGTTTCTTTGGGATCTTGAGATTGAGAAGAAGAATTAGCATGTTTTCTTTTAAAAAAACTATGAATAGTAGATTGAGTTTTCATCTTCATCTACATGTGAAACAAATTTGAACCAATTTAATCAAACAAGTAAACTTCATTGTGAACAAAATCTACTTATAATCTTCTATAGTTATATCATTATATGTTCTATCAAACAAGTGAACAACCCAAATTCAGTAGTAGAAATTTCAAACAAATATAAACCTAGCTAATCAAACAATCTCAAACAAATTTAAACCTAGCTAACCAAACAATTTAACTCAAACAAGTAATGACATTTTAAACTTGAATAAAAGGGAAAAAAAACTGTGATTTAGGGGTTTGTTGGAAGATTATTTGATGAAGATGAAGTTAAAAACACTGGGATTCTACTTGCATTTGGAGGATTTGGTTGTTGATTTTGCTCTTCCATGGAGATTTCCGGTTGGGGAATGGAGAATCGACACCTGAGAGACTGAAAGGCAGAGTCGAGAGGAGACTGTCGTGTGCGATAGTGACTGGTTTAGGGGTTGTAGAAGCTGGACAATATCGTATGCCCGTGTGCAATAGTCGATAGAGACTGAGAGGCAGAACAAGGAGACGTTGTCTGAGTTATTGGATTGAGCAATTGAGGTCAACGATGTTATGAACTTTAGGTAATTAGGACTTTATCCTTTAGGTAATTTGGACTAATTAGGCCTCAGGGAGTTAATTGATTAAAAAAGCCTTAGTGGTCTGGACATAGAAGTGGGGGGAACTAATTTTTTTTTATTACTTAAATCCATGGCTTCTTCTACTTGCAGGTTGAAAAAGCTCAAGGGCCATGGCCCCTAATAGCCCTGCAGGCCATCCGCCTCTCAAAGTGCAAATGGAAAAGGTTGGAATACATGTGTTTTTTTGTTAATGTGGGTCTATTAGTTTTGAGGTAAATAGATTAGTCTATTTTTATTCCAATTAATTGACTTATTTGCATAATTATTTGGGAATCCATGCATGACAAACCAACCGATATTATAAAAGATCATAAAATATTAGGATCGTTTATGGCACAAAGTGGACCTAGGAATTTTTTCAAGTGGTTGCACCATTTTACTACAAGAAATAAAGATATGGATATTTTTCGCAAAATGATTATTTGTTTGTTTGTTAGTTTCGTGCTTTTGTATGTGAGGTAACGTGTTCGAGTCTTTTATCAAAAAAAAATTCATTAACATAATAAATCTGAAATTAAAAGCTAAAAAGTAAGAAAATGTAACTAACGAGATTCAACCTTGCACCTTGGAAGAGAGAAATGTCATGCAAGCCAACTCTACCAAAGGTAACTTGTGTTATAATTGTATAGTAGTTGCAAAATATATACGATTTCACACAATAAATTGAAATAGTGGCATCTTTCACGATTCAAAATTCTTTTACTATACGACTGAGGAATGAGATGGTGACCTATACCACCGTATCCACTAGTGTGGGTCCTGTTAAATCTACTGGTCTAATTTTATATTTAAAATTATAAAAAAAATACTTGAAGAATCTCTAGCTAAGTGTTGAATTTTGATCAGCTTAACCAGAAGACATCATAGTCTCTAATTAATAGAGTCAGAGACAAAACCAAGCCTCTGATTAAGACAACTAGAGAACAGATCAACCTCTGATCCTCATAGCCCGACCAAATCAACATTTATACTATTATGAAGACATGAAGTTCTCAAGATCAAACGTGTAACACCCGGAGAACCTTGGTAAGTTACATTGGGAACCAAAATATTCTATTTCGTTATCGATGTAAGTTTTTCGAGTTAAGACCATTGAGATTATTTTTGGATCAAAAGTTATTGACCCGAGCGTGCCAACCTCCAAACGAAAGGAGAAATCGAGGCTCGGGAGGCGTGGGGCAAGAATGCCTGCTACTGTGATAAGTGTCACAGTCGTATGTCAATGTCGCGGGGTGTGGGCATGCTTAGGTACATCTGGAGCAATTGTGACACGTGATTGTGACATGAGCACTATCGCTTGTCACAGTCGCTAGGATGGTACCAAGAGCGAGTCAAGTTCAGCTACCTTGCAGGCAACAGTTCCCTAAGGTAAGGTCACAAGGCATAGTCGCCCGCGGCCATTGTGGGTATGAAAACCCCTTCTACCCGATTTTAGCTCATTTTTATCACTTTCACTCATCTTGGTCATGATTTGGGAGCTACTAGAGGCGATTTTCCTTCTTCCCCACTCTTCCTCTCATTAAATGCAAGATTTGAGTTGCTAGGGTTCTTTTATTGTGGTCAAGACTACCTTGGGAGCATTTATTGTGAAGAGTAAAGCAAGTTCAACCCTACTCACCATCTCATCCAAGTTTTCTAGGGTTTTCCCAAGTATTCTAAGTTTTTCTATGAAAACCTTGATTGTGAGTTTTCTAACCATTTACAAATGAGATACATGCCTTAATATGCTTTCTACTACCATTTCATGTTTCATTTCATTATATCATTATGTGGCAAAAAGGCATAACCATTCTATGTGGGGAAATTTTTGGAACTTGGGTGCTAGTCATTTTATGGGAATCTTGATGGTGTTATTTTGTTGGAAAATATTGGAGTATATTAAGGTGATATTCGTTGTTGTTGGATACCATATGTGGATTTTATGTAATTTGGGGCTTTGACCTAAATTGAGGCTTGGAGCTAAATGAGATCTTGTATATGTGTTTTGCCTAGAGTAAAATGTATGTGATGTTGGATTGAATATTGGATGAACCACGAGTAGGCACTAGGAGGATGTAATATTGGACGCCACCTTGTTTGTATGTGCCTAGATCTCTGTCATTTGGAGTAATTCTTTGGAGGTAGTTTTCAAATGTGTCCGGCCTTCGGGGTGTTGCTCGTGAGAGTGAACATCAAGGTACATCGACTCTTGAGGTGAAGCTCGTCGGTGTTTTGGGTCTCCCCCATTGATTCCTCTTATGGATACTTATGACTGTTAACTCCTTTACATTTAATATGTTATGTTATTGTTCAAACTCATTAGGCTCTTTTGGCCTAACACTTGTTTGGTGTCGATGTGTATCTCAGGTTCTAGCGGCGTGGTCGCCAAGAAGACCTAGCGGACCTTTAGTTGTGAGCTTGGGAGCATTTTTGGGACGCCATTCTAGAAGACAATTATTTTGGGACTTTGGATGACAACCTTATGTAATCTTATTTCTTGTTAGAAATTAGATTAACAGGCTGTTATTTCTTACCGTTAAATTACATACTTGTAATTATACAATCGTTTATTGTTTCCCTTTTTTTTTGTGAGGGCCCGTGCCTTGACATTTTAAATACCACATTTCTGATTTTGGAAATTTTTATTTATCCCAAATTTTGGAGTGTTACAAAATGTTCTCAACCAAAGTTAGTTATGCAACTTTGCACGTGGAAGCCTACTATTATATCGTGCATTGACTTTACTTTTCAAGAGCCCATAAATAACTTTTTCGAGTCTTTAGTTGTGTAATATTTTGACTTCACGTGTAAAGAATCCTTTGATTGTAATTTCAAGTATTCCTCTCTTTCTCAACCCGATTGTAATCCTCCTCAGATTTGAATTAATAGATATATGACTGGAATTACCGGCAAGATCTTCTCTATTGTTTATATTGATGGATAGACAGTGATTTAATGTGCTTCTGCTACTATATTCATCTTTGAATCAATTAACTGTGAAAACTTGGGATCAATACGTCTGTGCCTAGTTTACAGTCATTAATGCTTTGCAATGACAATCAATAAGAATCTAAACCAATTTCTTAATTAAACGTGTTGGTTTTGTACCTCCCAAACAAGTATTTGTGTGATTTCATACATTTCATATTATATTGTACTTAATTATCTATACTTATTACACAGGTCTTCACACATGGTCATTTGTATATTGTTGTATTTTAGGTGACATCATGCGAAAATCTAACCTTACTGAATAGTGAATACCAATGAAGATATGTAAGACTGAAGAAAAAAAATATCGTTTACCTCGAAGTCTTTAGCCACAAATATCCTCCACGTTAATTAAGATAAAATTGCTTAATATTAAGTGGTTTATGCTTATAAGTTATGACAACTAATCGACTAATTATTTTACGTTCTTATTTACAATGTATGGAAACTATATAGCTCATGTTACTGCTTATATATCTAGCATCATACTATTTTGCTATGTTTAATTGATATTACATTTCTTTAAATAAATACTAATATTTTCTTATTTCATTTCATATCGTTTGATTGTACTATAAATTTAACTATATAATATATTTGATTCTGACTACAACTTGGGAGTTTGGGTGGTTATCTCTACTATATATAAAAGGGCTTAAACGGTTGTTGAAAAAGCGGTTCTTGAAAAGTAGTTATTGATATATATAGTTACAGTTTTGGTCCCTTAACTCTTTTGATAAATTTACTTTATACCTTTTAGTTTACATTTTCATTATATTAACACATATAAGCATATATTAACTAAAATACGTTAAAAAAATAATATTTAATTTTAACAAGTTGCACCATTATAGTCGTCTCTTCGATACCTTCGAAATGAGTCCAATATTGAATATTTTTTGATATAATTATTTTATTATATGTTAAAAATATGTTAAAAAATACGTTTTAACATATCACATTAACATATATAATTACGTTGTATTTTGTGGATATCACATGTGATTAATTGTGGATATCACAAATTTCGATTATTTTGGAATATCACATGTCGATCAATGAAAACATAATCATTCGACATATATATAATATATTATTTGAAATAAAGTAAAGTAATTGATTTGAAATAAATAAAAATATTATTGAAGACCCTCGTAGACGCAGTTATTCTAACGCGCCAACATTTATCAACTCCAAAGATTTTGGTCATAAAGAATCAGCGAGACATAACTCCTACTTCCAACGACCCCCCCCCCCCCCCTAAAACTCCATATCTTGATCAAATCCCGAGTTTATTTCATCCATACATCGCACAAGTACAAAATGTATTAGGCGATGAAAATTGTGAATTTCAAGTCATATCTACTTGTTTCGGTGGTCATGAAGATACATGTGACACTATCCGTACAGAGTTAATGGGTGAACTAACTGGGTATTAAAAGGAGATTACCCAATGCCTACACTCATACACCATTGGACACGTCATGCACTTCCAGATGCAATGTCGTGGATTATCCCATACGAACGTAGATTAGATGTGAATGAAGAATATATAAAGCGTACTCGTACTCGTGAATATGTTGATTTAAATGAATTATCAAAGTTGGAATCTGTTGGAATAAAAAAATACGCAATATATTTATTATGTTTATTATCTTGATGTTAAAACTTACGTTCGATGTAATGCATTTTCTCTTCTTCTTCTTTTTAAAAAAAAAATCGATTAACCACGGTATAATATATGACATATAATAATATAATTAAATCAAAAAATATTCAATATTGGGCTCATTTCGATTTTCGAATGTATCGACGAGACGATTATAATGGTGTAACTTGTTAAAATTAAAAATTATTTTTTTAACGTATTTTAGTTAATATATGTTTATATGTGTTAATATAATGAAAATGTAAAATGTAAAATGTAAAACTAAAAAGTATAAAGTAAATCTATCAAAAAAGTTCAGGAACAAAAACTGTAACTATGAATTAAAAATAAAATAAGATGTGATGTGAGACGGGAAATCCATTAAAATTAAATGTTATATTTACCACCCTTATAATTAATTATTTAATTTACATTATATTCCTTGTTTTTTCATTTTTCATTTTACACCCTTATCATGTTAACACAAATAATCGTATATAGAAAAAAATGCAATGAAAAAATACGTTTCTTTTTTTTACAAATTATACCATTATAATCGTCTCGTCAATACATTCAAAACGAGCCCAATATTGAATATTTTTTAATTTAACCGTACTATTAAAAACTATGAATATCTGTGAATTAGTTTGTTTTCTATCCATACGTTTTATTTTTTTTCACCGTTAATGTATTAAAAATACATAATTGTAGATCAACTAAAATATATTAAAAGTATGTTTCATTAGTATTATAAATTTTAATATTATAATTTTTTGGTCAATAATTTTAATATAAACTAATTATTGAATATTTTTATTGGTAGCATAAATATGTAACATTATATATATATACTAGGCATATACCCGCGCGATGCAGCGGAATGTGAGTAAATAACGAACAATTAATGCTACTTTCTTATAGACATGTCATCAACAATAAACCATGACCTAAGAATCACAACTTATGAAAACTAAACCTTAAACCCATAAAGATATTCAATAATTAGTTTATATTACAATTATTGACGAAAAAAATTATAATGATATAATTTATAATAAGAATGAAAGGTATTTTTACGATTATATATTTTTAATGTGCTAATGGTGGAAAAAAATAAAACGTATGGATAGAAAACAAATTAATTCGTAGATATTCATGATATTTAATAGTACGGTTAAATTAAAAAACATTCAATATTGAGCTCGTTTTGAAGGTATTGACGAGACGATTATTATGGTATAATTTGTAGAAAAATGAACGTATTTTTTTTTCATTGCATTTTTGTTCATATATGATTATTTGTGTTAATATGATAATGGTGTAAAATGAAAAATGAAAAAACAAGTGATATAAAGTATATTAAATAAGTAAGTGTAAGGTGGTAAATGTTATTGTACAAAAGATTGTACAATAACCGTTTTAAAATTTTTATCTATACTATTATATAAACATATACCCGCACACGATGCGGCGTGAAAAATCGTGCAATCGAAAGAACAATTGGCAAAGGTATGTATCCGCTCGCAAAACATCTCGAAATCAAAATGACAACAACGTTTTCATTTTAAGTTTGTATTTTTTGTTCTTATCGATACTTTTGTCTATGAATCATAGACTAAATACATTAGTTTTCATTTCGTTCTTCGTTTGGTGCACTTATATGTGATTCATAGACTAAAATATCGATAAGAACGAAGAAATACAAACTTAAAATGAAACGTTGTTGTCATTTTGATTTCGAGATGTTTCGCGAGCGGATACATACCTTTGTCAATTGTTCCTTCGATTTCACGATTTTTCGCGCCACATCGTGCGCGGGTATATACCTAGTACTTAAAAACAAAATTTGCGTTATTACGTGTTGCATTTTTTTTTATTTCACCCAAATTTATCTATTTTAATAAATTATTCGCCATGAAAGGATTTATTTATAAGGTTAATTATAATTTTCTTGTGCAACCCATTTAAAATCCATTTTAATAAATAATTACACTATGTTGGTCCCGAAGGGAATGGCAAGCTCAACAAGTAATTGTAGAAGGGGGAGGAGGTAATACAATTAATCGAAAATTTTCATTTAAATTAATTCTTATTGATATAAAATGAAGAATCACACAAAGATAACAAGACTGGCGCGGAATAAGAAAAGATTTAAAAATCTATTCTAACAATCTTTCACATAAAAAAACAAGAACACAACTAACACTACAAGAGTTATGCCTTTGAAAGAGAGCTGCCAATTTTGCTTTTTCACATAGAGAAGTCTTCTAAAAGCATAACTTTGAATGGGAAAAGGTTGTGGCTTAAATACCAACATGTGCATTAAATGCATGAGAACATTTGTCACTTGGGGATAAAATGCTCAACGTTGACTTCAGGAGGTGTGCAAAGTCCTTTTAATCATACAAGAGAAAGTGAATTGTCGCTCGGACATAAATCCGTCATCTTCTAAGACCATCTCCAACCTTGGCACTAAAAAAACGCCAATAACACCAAATTTTGGTGGGCCCATTAACACCAAAAGAAATATCAACTCCAACTACACTATAAAAAAACACTTAGAAAACATCAAAAAAACACCAATTATACTTAAAAATGAATACTAAAAAAATCATTTTTTTATAAATTGATGATTATTATACATTAACTTGTGTAAAAATAATTATTATGTAATTTATTTAAATAGAATATATAATAATTGAGTTTAGTGGTGGGACCATACATTTGCCATTGACAATCAAACAGTGCAAATATGCGTTTAAAAAGCTTTGCCGACATATAATTTGCAGTTTTGCCGGACGGTTGGAGCACTCTAGCCTTCAAAAATTGAGTTATAGTGGTCCATTGGGGATGAACACATCAATAAGACATTAGGACAAACATGTTTTTTTAGGTGTTTCAGAGAATGTCTTTGTTAAGTATAAAGTTAGTAAGATTTGGTCAGAAACCTCATGCAGGAGAATCATGGCGGTCCAATCAGATAAAATTCGGCAGAAGGTAGCTTGATGTGGAAGTCGGATACTGCTTCTTTTGTTACGTTAAAACAAATGGATCGAAATATATATATGACAGAGAGCAGAAAGAAGCAACAAAGAGGCAAAAGCCTTAATTCATTCAAACAAACAAACTAGAGTACTTGGAAGGGAAAGCTACTGCTACCTTACAAAAGGAACTAAACAAGCATTTAAATAACAAAAGAAAATGAACTAACTGGTCCTAAATAAACGGAAATAATGCTACCACTACTTTGACTGCATCTCCCATAAAATCTGTTGAAACCTCCCACTCTTTCCAACGTGCATAAGACCGATTCAACCAGACCCGTTTGACCCAAAATCCTATTTGACTCAAGATCCGGTTTACACTTCTCATTATCCCCCTTAAACTGGACTTGGCACGAGCTTGATTACTCCAAGCTTGCTTCGCATCTCATTGAAATTGATCCTTGCCAGCTCCTTAGTGAGTATGTCTACCCTTTGTTCTTTCGAGTTCACAAAGTTCACCGAGATTTTTCCGTCTTCCACACATTCACGTATGAAATGAAATTTCATATTGATGTGTTTGATTCTTCCATGGAACACCGGATTTTTCGTCAAAGCAATTGTCGATTTATTGTGTACATAGAGCGTTACTTGTTCTCCCTTGTACCCAGTCAATTCGACCAACATATTTTGCAACCAAATAGCTTGGCAGGCAGCAGCCGTGGCTGCCATGAACGCAACTTCACAGGTTGATAATGCCACAGTTATTTGTTTATGAGATTTCCATGTAATAAGACTCTCCCCGAGATAGAAGACCATACCACTCGTACTTTTAGAGTCCATGGCGTCCCCACCTAAGTTACTATCGGAAAAATCGATAAGTCTTGTGTCCCCTTGATCTCGATGATACATAATCCCATAATCGATTGTGCTTTTCACGTACCGAAGAACGTGCTTCAATGCCTTCTGGTGTAGTAATGTTGGTCTTTGCATATGACGGCTAACCAAACTAACCGAAAAAGACAAATCGGTTCGAGTGTGAGTTAAATACCTTAAGTTTCCCACAATTCGCCTAATTGAGGTGGGATCGACCGATTCTTCGTTGTCATCTTTATCAAGCTTCTTCTTTGCATCCATGGGACAAGCTATTGGGTTGCAATAACTCATACCGGACTCCTCCAAAATCTTCTTAGTGTAGGCCGTTTATTTAAGCGACACACCTTCCTTCGTTTGGATTACTTCGATGCCAAGATAAGAAGAAAGCAATCCAAGATTGCTGATCATCTCGAATTCATTCATCATTTTCTCCTTGAACTCATTAATTTCCTTTGCACAAGAGCCGGTAACTAAAAGATCATCTACATAAACACCAACAATTAGTAGATTACCTTTTTTGTTTCGGGTGTACACAACTTGATCATGAGAGCACTTTCTGAACCCAATACTCTTCAAGCTTCTATCCAATCGAGTATTCCATGCCCTTGGTACTTGACGTAACCCGTAAAGTGTTTTAGAAAGCTTGTAAACTTGTCTTCCAACCCTTTGACTATGAAGCCTTCGGGTTGAGACACATATACTTCTTTGTCTAACTCATAGTTTAAAAATGATGACTTTACATCTAGATGATGTATTTCCCAACTCCTTTGAGCAACATACGTAATAATGAGTCAAATAGTGTCAAGTCGGGTTATTGGTGCGAACACTTCTTCGAAGTCGATTCCCTGTTTCTGCACAAAACCTCTCGTGACAAGTCGGGCTTTGTGCTTGACAACCATACCCAGACTATCCTTTTTAACCTTGCAAACCCATTTCAAGTCATGGGTTTGTGGCTTGAAGTTAGATCAACAAGCTCCCACGTGTGGTTCCGTTGGATTGCATCAAGTTTTGCTGCCATTGTCTTTTTCCATACTTCAAAAGTTGATGTTGTATGGTAGTTTGAAGGTTGTTCTGAATCAATAAGGAACAATTCTTCCAAGTCCTCTGGTTCCAACGTCATGGGTTCAGCTCTTTCATAGATATCGATCCATGTACGATAGCCTCTTGGTCCGGTGTGATCCAAAGAGGACATGATTTGATGAAGATGGACTTTGAGAACTTCTTTGCTTCAAAACAACTGCGGGAGTCGCATGACTGTTTTGATTTGGAAGAAGGGTTGCTTTTAAGGCTCTACTCGTCAGGTGACTTTTTTTGCTGCATGTTGGGAAATTCAACGACATGGAACCTAGTGGCCTGTGTGTTTGTTTCTCCACTTGTTGTGGTCCAAAGCCACCCTTTTGCTTCATCGAACACAACTTCTTGACTTACTCAATTCCAAGGTAAATCATCTTTTCACTTCGGTCATCCAACTTCTTTAGATGTGTACCTGAGACTTTAGCATGTGCCACACAACCAAAAACTTTCAAAGATTGAAGGTTAGGCTTCTTACTAGTCCAAGCCTCATACGGTGTAATGTCGGGAAAAGCCTTTGTTGGAAATCGGTTAAGCAAATACACTCATGCCTTATAGCTTCTCCCCAGAATTCCCTTGGCATTTGCATGCCTTTTAGAAGGCTCCGAGCCATCGCCATGATAGTTTGATTCCGTCGTTCTACCACACCGTTTTGTTGGGACGAATAGGGTGTGTTAAGATGTCTCCTAATGTTGTTTTCCTCGCAAAAGAGTGTGAAGTCTTTTGAGAGAAACATTCCACCACGATCCGTTCTAAGAAACTTTATTTTATTTCCGGATGTAGATTCTGCCAACGTTTTGAATTTCTTGAAGGTGGTGAAAGCCTCATCTTTGCCTGTCACCATGTAAACCCACATCCATCTCGGACAATACTTACTTCCGCCAATTGATGTAGGAGTGATCAGTCCACACACATCTGCATGGATTAACTCAAGTGGCTTTTCTGCGCGGTATTGTGCTTTTTCGGGAAACGGGTGTCCCGATTGCTTAGCTATCATGCACCCTTCACAAATTTGATTCGGGTGCTATATCATCGATATTCCTATTGCCATTTTTTTATCCCCCAAGTCCTTCAAAGCATAGAAGTTTGTATGTCCAAGTCGTGCATGCCACAACCAATCGGAATTGTGTCGAATCGCCAAAAAACACACCGATCGACCTGAGTTTCTTATACACCCGGTTAGAAGACCGTTCAACTTTAAATAATAGCTTATTATTTCTGTCAAACACCCATAAATACGCACCAAAAATTTCCATACGACTTCCATCTTCTATTAATTGACCAAGACTTATAATATTGGTTTTAAGTCTAGGAATGTAAAATACCTCAGTTAGCAGTCTTTGGTCTCCATTCTTGTAATCAAACAAGACTGAACCTTTGCCTTTGATTTCAGTCGTGGATCCATCGCCAAAGCGGACATGACCTGTCACTTTCTCGTCCAACTCATGAAACTTTAACTGTGTTCCTCTCATGTGGTTGCTTGCTCCATTGTCAAAGTACCAAACACCGGAATCTGCCCGACTTTCCCCGTCCAAGAGAAGGTTGGCAACGAGCTCCTTTTCTTCAATTATAACCTTTGGAGGTAAAGCTTCTTCCGTAATGATCATAATTAAGGTAGGCTCGCTAATCCTACCCACGCCATAAATGGATGCCATACCTGATTCATTTCAAATCCAGTCGGATCAACCGTTTGAGTTAGATTAAGAGTCTTTGCCTCGTTTTTTATTTTGACATTCGGATGAAAAATGGACAAATTTATCACATGAAAACATTTTATATTGCTTTTATCCATTTTCGGTGCATTAAAGTCGTGTTGGGGTTGGTTTAAATCTCGGTCGCGTCCTCCACCACGACCTCTATCTCGATCACATCCTCTCTCGGCATTGCCTATACCTCTTCCCCTTGAACTTGATGAAGAATGTCTCTCATAATGTCGTTTTGAACGAGACACCGTCCCGGCTTGTGTAAGCAATAATCCTTGCTCACCGTCTCGCTCTCCGAAAACTCGAAGTCTCTCTTCGTGGGTCTTGAGACGACCCACGATCTCTTCTACTGCCATATTTTATAGATCACCAAATTTTTCGATAGAGGTTATGATCTGCATAAACCGTATCAGAACGACTCAAAGAAATTTCTTTACCACCAAAATTTCATCGATTTTCTCTCCAAGTGAATGAATGCTTGTTACGATCGTTGTTAATCTCATGGCAAACTCATCAATTGATTCACCATCCTTCATACTAACCACCTTAAAGTCACTTCTCAAGGTTTGGATCTTCACCTCTTTGACCCGTTCAGCACCCAAATGTATCATTTGAAGCGTCTCCCATGCCCCTTTTGCCGTATCCTTTTCCCCTAACATCGGAAACATATCTTCGGGGACTGTTTGAAAGATTGCAACCAACGCCATGCGGTCCAAGCATTCTTCGACCTCTCTGTTCTTCACTGCTTCCCATACTCCTTGTGCTTGCAGGTTTACCCGCATCTTCAAGGACCATACTGCATAATTTGTTTTTGTCAGTATCGGATAATGCA
Source organism: Arctium lappa (assembly GCA_023525745.1). NCBI lineage: Eukaryota > Viridiplantae > Streptophyta > Magnoliopsida > Asterales > Asteraceae > Arctium > Arctium lappa. The sequence goes on from CM042049.1 coordinate 4,134,840, forward strand.
GGGTGACACTACCCTTTTCTCCAATTCTCTAGACGACTCCGTCTAAGTTTGAAGCACCTGAACTTGAAGCACTTAAACCTGACATGGTTGACTTTGGCATGTACTTGGTCATACAAAACCAAGCTCTGATACCACTTGTTAGGTTAAAACAAGTGGATCGAAATATGTATATGACAGAGAGAAGAAAGAAGCAGCAAAGAGGCAGAAGGCTTAATTCATTCAAATAAACAAACTAGAGTACTTGTAAGGGAAAGCTATTGCCACCTTACAAAAGGAACTAAACAAGCCTTTAAATAACAAAAGGAAATAAACTAATTGGGACTAAATAAACGGAAATAATGCTACCACTACTTTGGCTACATCTCCCATAAAAATATGCTGAAACCTCCCACTCTATCCAACGTGCATAAGACCGATTCAAACATACCCGTTTGACCCAAAATCTGATTTGACTCAAGATCCGGTTTACACTTGTCATCTTTGATCCGCATCGGCTGATACACTTCTTGGGAATATCGGCTAGTCTTCGATTCGCCGAATAGTTTAAGTATGAACCAAGCTATTCTAAAAGAACCATTACATGTTTAAGACCCAAATGCTATGGAATAAAATAGAGCTAATTAGATTAAATGTCGACACTAAGCATATTCATATTGTTATAAATAATTAGAATTTGTCCTCTAGTACAATAATTGTCGATAATATGATAAGCAGGACAAGCCATAGTATGAAGTGAAAGATAGAATTATAATTGAGATCACTAATAACAATGAACAAAATAATCGTATTACTCATTGTGACATTGTTTTGAGGTTCTATGTCAGCCAATCTATAACATGCTCAAGGAATACTTCGGGTGGTTGCACTTTCTTGAGTAGTTATGCTAACATGTCATTAATGTTGATGTATTTTGTAGTGATACTCTTCTCTTCCACACCTTCTCAAACAAATAAGTATTCGTATCGAGATAAAGTTTGACACCACTAGAATTAGTGTTGTTCGAAAAACTGACAGCGAAATTATTATGAAAAAATTATTTTAGCGGCCCTAAAATGTAGTTTACAACTTTGTCTCCACTTATAAGATTTCTCAAAACATAACATGACATGTGCCATGATAACAAGCCACATATTCAGCTATCATTGTCAAAGTAGTAGTAAAATCATGTTTATGACTGCTCCAAAATCTAGGCTCGCTAGATAACATATATATGTACCCTGAAGTTGATTTCTTATCATCTTTGCATTTTGCAAAGTCAGAATTAGAATAACCCACAACTTAAAGGGTATGCATCCTCATAAGTGCATGAACTTAAGGTGTACATTAATCCTCACAAGTGAACATTGTATTGTTTCATTCCTTATAAGGATCATAACACCTTTTTAGTTACTTTCCGATAATCTAAACCAAGATTTATGAGAGTAACATAAGCAATGTTAGGAGGGATATATCCCTGAGCATACATAAGGCTCTTAACCATTGAAGCATATATAATAATCTTCATTGGGTCACATTCTACATTGCTAGGAATCAGTTTATCACCTACAACATGAGTAACAATGGAAGAGCAATTTCGCGTACTGTATTTGTTGGGAATAGATCAATATATGCATTTTGGACAAACCTAACGTCTCGTGTCTTTGGTTTCTATGTATTTCAATGCCAAAAACATAAAATGCCATACCGAGATTCTTAATGTCAAAATCAGTATTTATAAAACTGTTGCCACTCATTTTAAAGTATATGCATTGATCTAGAGATTTTGTTAGAGCATAAATCTGTTGGATACAAGATCAAGACTACTGAAGGTCAAAGATTCAAGAAGTCAAAGCTGGAAAGTCAACTCTCATTAAAAGTCAAAGTCTTTTTGTAATAAAAGTCAAAGTCTAGTTGTGTTTGTTTGTTTCTTTTGTATTTGTTGCTAGTATAAATAGTTTTGTTTTTGCTGTTCAAGAGATATATGACTAAAAGAGAAAAATTCATATCAAAGAGAGTTTTGGAGAGAGAAAGTTGTAAACACATTTGTATCATTTGATTTGTGGAATTGGAATCAAATCAGGTAGATTACTAATTGTTTGTTTTTTGATTTGTTTTTGTGATAAGTACTTGAATTTAGGGACACACAATTGGTATCAGAGTAGTTAGAAATTCAGAAATTGGATTGATTATTGAAGAATTTTTGGTCGACAATTCAAGAACATGAACACTTACTGTTCAGATTCGATTTTCTAGTTCCAGTGGTGATTTTGATATGATTTTGGTGTAATAGAACTTGTTTTTTATTCTAGATTTAGTCTTGTGTTCATTGATTAGTCTAATTCTCAACAAATTCGTGTGAATTTTGGAAAATTTTGAAGTTTTTGTTCAAGTTTTTACGAACACTGTAATCAGATCGAGTTTGAATTTTTTTTTGATGTTGTAATCTGATATTTGTATGTTGTAATTGATTCGAATCATGTATTAGAAGTGATCTGCAAAGTTTCAGATTAATTGGCAACGTTTTGAGTCTATTTTAGATGGAAAAATCAAGTTTTTGGTCGATAAACCCAAGAACACGCAAGATCTACAAAACGCGCAAGCTTCATCGAAAGAATGCGCAAACTGAAAGATTTTGATTTTGGCAGGAAAAGCGCAAAGTGCTATTTGCGAGTTCTAGAAAAGCGCAAATCGAAGTTTGAGTGTTTGTTCTTCAGTCTTCGAGTTTGATCATCTTCGAGTTTCCTTCTGCGAGTTTAGCTTGCGAGTTCGATAAAACACGCAAGTAGGTATCTTTGAATTCTCCAAACGCGCACGACTCAGCTTGCAAGTTTTTCAGTGAACAGTTATCTGCGTGTTTAGGCGTCTGCGAGTTTCAAGTTTTTTTTAGTGATCTGCGATTTTCTGTACTTAGTCAAATTTTTCAAAACTGTAATATGGCCTTTAAACGTGTAGTGGGACCCCCGTGCTAAGTCTGCTGAGGGGGAACAAAGTTCTTATTGTGATCAAAGTTTCTGAATTTCTAACGATCAATGTCAAGTTTCTTATTGTTTTGTTTTTCAAATCAGAATGACTTTTAGTGAAGCTCCTGCAATCAGTATGGATGAGAAGCCACCAGTTCTTTTCAGAGGAGAGTATGAACAACGGAAAAATCAGTTCCTGAATTTCATTGACCGACATGAATTAGGGGATTATATCAGAATATCTCTTAGAGAAAGAAACATGAAAATTCCAACATGGACTCATACTACTTATGATGGTTGGGAAAAAGTAAAGAGCCAAGAGATTCCAGTAAATCCTGACAGTTACTCAGATGAGCAGAAAAAGAGATATAACGCTGACAGATTAGCCATATCTTTTATATTGAAAGGAATTTCAAAGGAGATTTCAAAAGAAAATTTTATCAAATTAGAACGTAAAAAGGCTACAGGAAAGATGTTATGGGAACATATTGAGAAGATTATGATTGGACCAAAGATGTCATCAAGAGTTAAGTTTTTGGAAATTGAGAACTCTGAGCTAAAAGGAAAGATTTCTGATTTGGAAGCTAAAATCCAGAAACAAGATTTTGTTGAGAACAATGAGAAGAAAGTTAAGGATTTGGAAAGTGCAAATCTCTATAAGAAGATTTCTGATCTGGAAGATATTAATGCTAAGCTTCAGAAGAATATATCTGAATTGGAGCAAAAGTTTGTCGAAGACAAATCTGTTTTTGAAAAGGACAGATCAGATTTTGAGATTAAAAATAAATCATTTGCAAAGAAGTTCTCAGATCTTTCCAAGAAAAGTATTGAAGAAAAGAAGATGGTTGAGCTTAAATGCATCAAGCTTTCTCAACAAGTGTCTAACTTTGAGAAAGTAATCATTTTGGAAAGGGAAAAGTTTGTCAAGAAAAAGAAGGCCATTGAACAAAAGAATGTTGGATTCTTCAAAGAAATTTTCGGCCAAAGAAAGGATGTTGAGAAGGATTTTGAAGAAGAAAGAAATATGTTTGAAGCAGAGATAAAGAAGCTTACTTACAAGCTATTTGAACTATCTGAGAGTGTACTGAAAGAGAAGAAAACGAAATTTGAATTCGAGACGAAGATTGACCTTCTCGTCAAAGAAAGAGACAGCTTTGCTTCAAAGATTAAAGAGCTTGAAAAGATTGTTTCAAAGGAGGTGGTGACTGAGCAAACGACTCCAGAGTCAAAAATCCACTTACCTAGAAATAGTGTTAGGACTGAAAGTCCTACGTGTTGAAAGTGGAATAAAGTATTTATAAGGGTTCATTTTGTAATTACTTAATAGTTTAATAGTTAGATGGGCCCAAACCCATAACAAGCCCATAAGCCCAATTGCTTGTAAAGCCTAAGTATATAAAGGCTTATTTAGTTCATAATTAGGGAGAACAGTTTAGAAAGGAGAGAAAATCATTATTCAGTTTACTAGTCATTAGGTTTACATACCCTTATCAGAAATTCTCTCTGTAAACCTTAACCCTTTGAAGTTATATCAATCATATGACTAGTTGCTGTGGCCTATAATTTGTTCATCTTTATTCATAATTACTTGTGATTGCACTGCACTGGGATCTACAATTGGTATCAGAGCAGATAGACAAAAAAGTTTGATCCAGTAAAAAGGTTTGTCAAAACATCCCTAATCGAGTATCTGTTTAATCTGCTTGGATCGTTTACTGTTCATATGGTTTATTCGATCGAATTTTTTCTGGAAAATTAATATCTATCGATCGAATCTGGAAAGTTCATATTTTTGCAAAACATCGGTCTAGGTGAGTTTTCTGGGTTATCTATCGCATCCGGTCGAAGTTTTGTTTGATTTTCTTTGTTTCAGTCGATCGAAGGATCAAAGTTTCTGGGTTGGGTTTCGGTCGAATCCCAGAATTTCAACGTGTTCTTCGGTCGATTCATCGTGTTTATCGGTCGTATTTGTTATCGATCTTATCTATTATATGTGATTATCGATTTTATAGTTTTGACCGATAGTCATTCGACCTGAGCCCTTCGACCGGATAAGGTATTCACCGGTCTTGCATCTTCGATCGGATACGTATATTCCCCGGTCTTGCCATTCGACCGGGTACTTGCTACTCCGGTCATACCCTTCGACCGGGTACTTGCTACTCCGGTCTTACCCTTCGACCGGGTACTTGCTACTCCGGTCTTACCCTTCGACCGGGTACTTGCTACTTCGGTTTTACACCTTCGACCGGATACTTGTATCTCCGGTCAAACCCTTCGACCGGACCTTATCTTTTCCGGTCTTTCATTCGACCGGTATCTTGCTTACTCCGGTCTTTCCTTCGACCGGGTTTATTAAAAAAAAAAAAAGGACATCCCGTGTTTCGTAACTTCTGCATCATGGCCTCGGCTTTATCCACGGATTTTTCGAGGGAATAGATATAAAGAAGAGGAACTGGTTTGGAAGAAGAAACCAGTTAAAGATGAGCTGAAAGAAAAAGAATCATGTGTACATGCGTTTAATGCAAAGAAGAACAATGCGAGTAAAGGTAAACCTGATCACATCTACTCAAGAGATCAATTACTCAAGTTCTCAGGTAAGAAATACCACTGTTCTTATTGTCATACACATGATTACATTCACAAAACCATTGATCATTTTTGGTATGGTTCTTATTCTATATCCCCCACAAGAACTGCAACTAACATTCATGGACCCAAATACCAGTGGGTACCAAAGCCGAAAACTGATTCTTTGTTGCAGGCACCTACTGTCAAGGGGGAGTAGAAGAACAATGGCTTCTAAGTAAATCAGCTTAGAACCCGGACTTCAACGAAGTTTGGCTTCTGATCACATGACAGATCAGGACCCGTTCTTCAACGTTTAGACCTGGATATTTTGCAAATATCCAGGGGGAGCTTAATAGATCTATATCGTTCTATCATGATTTTAAGGGGAGCTTAAAGGTAAATATCTTCTAATCCTAGATCTCTGTTTGTTTGAAAGAAGAACAACTTTCGAACATGAAAAACGTTTTCTGAAATGTTCAAACCACTTCTTGTCCTCAAAAGATTTCATGAATCTAGAAGTGAGTGTTTAAATGTTTTTCAACTTTTTGAGCTTTAATGTTTAACTGATTGTGTGTTTCTAAAGATCAATACTTGCGTATTATCTTTTCCTTATACTGTAACGTATTCACACACACAGGTTCAGTACTTCATTTGTATTTGTTATTACCATGTCTCATAGCGAAACAATTTTTTCGATGGTAATACCCCCGCTTGAAATTCAATGTTGTTGAGCATCAATCATAATTTCTAATCTTGTGCTTTCATTGCTAAATTGTTTATATTTGTTCATATAAACAAACTATCCACTTCTTTGATACCCTAACCAGTTTAGTTGATCTGATTGATACATTGTCGGATTTTCAAAGTTCAATTGCTCAAATCTCCTGAGCATACATTTTGACAATGTTATCATACATTTTGTGCTTAATTGTTCAAGTTAAACTGTTGAGCAAATAATTTTTAGGACTTACATTGGTTTTGTGTGAGAACTTAAACAGAACTTCCATGGATTCACGTTAACCAGTGTTTCCTACCCCGGAAGTTATCCTCGAGTGATTGAGGGGTGAGGGGTCTTAAATCAAAGAGTGGGGGAGATAACTCATCGGGTTGAGTTTTTCTCATTGTGCTGAGCGGAAAAATGAAAAAGAGAGTTTGGTTAGAAGTGAGCTTTAATGTTAAAAAGAAAGAGGGTGTGAGAACAGAGTTAAAAGAATATCAGAACTCTGCACCAACCACCTTCTGAGCCGGGAAGCCACATCTACTGATTGGTTCACATTCTTTGGTGACCATCATTGAAAAGGCACTTAGCCCATGCCAACTCTTGCATTAACCCCACCAACCACTCGTTTCTTTCTTAACAAAGAAATGTTTCATTTTCTTTGGGGACGCAGAATATCTGCTATCTAGTCTTCAATTGGAAGATTTAGATATTGAAAAAGAAGGAAAGTTGCCCCACCTTCGCACCTCTTTCATGCACATTGAGTCCGTGTAATATCTGTTGCTGTCTCAACAGTTTACACATTTGTGAGCCTGATCAAGCTAAGTAGCTTCAATCATTTCTACACTTGCACGAGCAAACAAGGAATGAGTTTTCTTGTCATAACATTCATAGAAAATTCCTTGGTGATTTTTCAATGATTGAATGGAAGCCCTGGAGGAGTGAACATCACAAAAACTCCTTTACAAAGTACATCCGTTGTACAAAGTGGCTTTGTGCTACTTACAGGCATACTAACTGTATCATTTGTTGATTCAGGTTTTCAATTCCTATTATATCTGAATTTGAAAAGATTCGGATATATATATATATATATATATTTCATGAATTGACGGATAATCAGATCACAGGGCGGCGAATGTCAAATTATCATAAAGGGGAGATCAAAGAATATGTTGAAATTTAAGAGTTTTGATGATCATGATGCTCACAATCATCAAAAAGGCGGAGAAATGTTAATTTCAAAGTTTTAAAGAAAGAAAGTTATTTCTGAAGACAGTCTAGAGATCAAAAAGATGAAGATGATGTTTCAATTTTTCAAAGAGATTTCAAAGTTTGTATTGATTCTTTCCCGTATCATGTGGTGTATGCTACAAGTTTCTTCATCATTCCTCCTACGAGCTGATTGAAACAAGTTCTTAAGCTGAAAGTCTATTCAACTCGCGGTTCAAAGACAGATTTTTTGTTTTAAACTGAAGATGCACCGTGAAATGTCAAGTATCTCTCACATTATCTTTCTTGTATGATGATCCGATGTGATTGAGTTTCTACAGTTAAAAGCTGCTTGATAGTGCGTTCAGTCGAGGCTAATGTACATTGAATCTGGTTACAAAGTTGATACTATGAAGACCGAAGAGCTTTATTCAAGGGGGAGCGTGGAAAGTCATGAAGACATGCAACACCAAAGTTCTTCAAAGATTCAAGAGGGAAAGAAGATCAAGGCCTAAAGTTTTTCAAGAAGATAAATGCTTTATTCAACTTTAGGGGGAGATTGTTAGGACTGAAAGTCCTACGTGTTGAAAGTGGAATAAAGTATTTATAAGGGTTCATTTTGTAATTACTTAATAGTTTAATAGTTAGATGGGCCCAAGCCCATAACAAGCCCATAAGCCCAATTGCTTGTAAAGCCTAAGTATATAAAGGCTTATTTAGTTCATAATTAGGGAGAACAGTTTAGAAAGGAGAGAAAATCATTATTCAGTTTACTAGTCATTAGGTTTACATACCCTTATCAGAAATTCTCTCTGTAAACCTTAACCCTTTGAAGTTATATCAATCATATGACTAGTTGCTGTGGCCTATAATCTGTTCATCTTTATTCATAATTACTTGTGATTGCACTGCACTGGGATCTACAAATAGTTCAGTTGGTTCTAACAAGCCAGCATCAAGCTCACATCAGAAAACTGTTTCTACAAGAAGGTCAGTAAATACTTATGATCAGATTCGTACCACTAACCTTTTCTTTGATAAACATGTAGATGGTTCAGATACATTCAAAATAAGAAGAAGAAGAAGAAGATACAAAGAAGAAGAACTGGTATGGAAAGTGAAACCAGTAGATGAAGAAAAGAAAGATGAGAAGAAAGAAAAGAAGACATGTGTACATGAGACTAAAGCCAAGAAGAACAAGGTGCTGAAAGGTAAACCTGATCTTGCTTACTCGAGAGATCAATTGATCAGGTTGTCTAAGAAAAGGTATTGTTCTTATTGTCATACTTATGATTTTGTTCATAAAGCTAGTGATCATTACCGGTATGGTTCTTATTCTATTACTTCTATAAGAACTGCAACTCACAATCATGGACCCAAATACCAATGGGTACCAAAACCAAAGACAAATTCTAGGTTGCAGGCACCTACTGTCAAGGGGGAGTAAGAGAACCAATGTTTCTGAATACTACAGTTCAGGACCCGTACCTCAATGATAAGGAGTTTGCCTTCTAAACACAACAGTTTAGGACTCGTACTTCAACGATGAAAGAAATGATACTCCCGGGATGATATGAGGATTTTACTCCGAGAATTCAATGAGAAGATCAACCTTTAAGGGGGAGTACATATTTTTCTGAAAATATGCATTAACAAGATATGATGAACTACATTCCAAGGGAAGTTGTAGATCTCTATCAAGTGCTTTACACTGATAAATTTCTTGATGCATATTTTCAGGGGGAGTATAAATTATGACTTCTGATTACTTCAGATCAGAACTCGTTCATTCAATGTTTTACTTCTTTCTGTTGTTTACTTTTCAATAAATTTGTGAATAAAGTTGCTTTGACATGACTTTGTGACTTTTGCAGATTGAGAGAAGCTATCAAGATCATATCATTATGATTTTCAGCTTGACTTCATGAGATTTAAGACTGAATCGAAAAGGTTTATTTCTATTCTTAATCTCATAAATGGTTGAAAGAAGGACGACTTTCAATCATAGGAAACATGTTCTTGAATGTTCAAACCACTTCCCGATTCTTAAACAGATTTCATGAATTGGAAGTGTGATTTTAAATGTTTTCATTTGATTTGTGCTTACATGTTTACAAACTGTGTGTTTCCAAAGATAAATACTTGCGTATTATCTTTTCCATATACTTTCAAGTATTCACACACACTGGTTTGACTTATTGTTCAAATTGTTCTTACCATGTGTCATATTTGACACATATTTTTCGATGGTAAGACACCCCGCTTGTACTTCAAAGAATTTTAAACGTCATTTCATTTCAAAACGTTCATTTCAAGAATGTCTGTATTTTTGTTTCATATAGACAATATCCATTATTCTTGACCATAAGCCTTAATTGCTATATTATTTGATTCTGATCATTTTCATACAATGTCAGATTTTCAAACAAGTCTCTTGCATTCATATCTATTCATTCAATTTACTTGTTTGAAATATCTTCAATGTTTTAAATTGCTCATATATTCATGATTATATTTTGAGCATACAAACATCTGACTTGTAGTTTGAACTTTAACTGTTCAAGTTAAACCATGTTGAGCAACATGTGCTTCATAGGATAATATGGTTTCTTTGTGCTAGAACTTAATTGAACTTATATGGATTCACGTTAACCAGTGTTTCCTACCCAAGAAGTTAATCCATAGTGATTGAGTGTGAGGAGTAAAAAAAAAATGAGTGTGGGTTGTGTGTTGAGGTAAAATGGAAAAGAGAGTTTGGTTAGATGTGAGCTCATTGCTTAAAAAGAAAGAGGGTGAGAAATCAGAGTAAAATAATATCAAACTCTGCACCAACTACTTTCTAAGTCGGGCAACCACACTACTAATGTTTCACAGTTCTTCGTGAGCATTATTAAAACAGGCAACTAGCCCATGCCAACTCTTGCTAAAACCCCCACCAAATACTCATTTTATTCTTAAAAAGAAAATGTTTCATATTTTCTGGGGATGCAGCACATTATCTATCTGATTTTCATTTGGAAAATCTGGATATTGAAAAAGAAGGAAGTCTGCCCCACCTTCGCACTTCAATCATGCACATTGAGTCTTTGTTTATCTACTGTTGTCTCAGTGGTTTACACAATGTTGAGCCTTTTATAAAAGCAATCAACAAGTGCTTAATTCTTTCTACACTTGCACGAACACACAAGGAATTTGTTTTCTTGTAATAACATTCATAGAAATTTCCTTTATGATGTTTCGATGATTGGATGGAAGCCCTGGGGGAGTGAACATCAAAAAGCTCCTTTTCAATGTGTATTCGTTACACACAGTGACTTAGTGTTACTGACAGACATGTTAACTAATTCATTTGTTGATTAAGGTGTTACCTCTCTTAATTTGTCTGGATTTAAAAAGATCTAGATGAATATCTTGGCAAATTGCCGGTGAATCAGAGGCTCAGTTCAACAGATCAGTGGTCAGAATTGATAATGACATTTCTTGGAGAAGGTTTTGATGTTATAGATGCTCTATTCATCAAAAAGGGGGAGATGAATTAAAGAAATGGCAGATTCAGAAATTTCAAAGTTAAAGAATTATTTGAGATCAAAGATTTCTGAAGATGTGCTGTTTTTGAAGATATTTTTTTTGAAGATATTTTGCTAAAGCAATCCGAATTAATTCTGAAGATAATTTCTTTCCGGAATCTGAAAGAGTATTGTGATAATTTTGGAAAGGTTGTTGAAGAGTAGATTTATCATATTTGGGGAGATTGTTATATCTTTTGAAGACAGACTTTGGAAGAATACAAACAACTTTTGAAGATAAAGTTGTTATAAAGAAAAAGAGGAGATTGTACTGACAGAGCTTAAAGAGAAGACTGATATGCAAATTCCTTCAAAGTTGATCTTGAATCCAAAGGGGGAGATTGTTAGAGCATAAATCTGTTGTATACAAGATCAAGACTACTGAAGGTCAAAAATTCAAGAAGTAAAAGCTGGAAAGTCAACTCTCATTAAAAGTCAAAGTCTTTTTGTAATAAAAGTCAAAGTCTAGTTGTGTTTGTTTGTTTCTTTTGTATTTGTTGCTAGTATAAATAGTTTTGTTTTTGCTGTTCAAGAGATATATGACTAAAAGAGAAAAATTCATATCAGAGAGAGTTTTAGAGAGAGAAAGTTGTAAACACATTTGTATCATTTGATTTGTGGAATTGGAATCAAATCAGGTAGAGTACTAATTGTTTGTTTTTTGATTTGTTTTGTGATAAGAACTTGAATTTAGGGACACACGGATTTTTAACAAAATTTCATTACCATTGGGAACTTTATATAACACTGTATAAACGCTTGTTTGGCCCATATATTGATTTCTAGGTGCTATTTTCCCTTAACCGTAAAACGTTGTGGTTGATTCATGCACACCTCTTCATACAATTCGCCTTTTGAGAACTCCATATATTGTAATAACCGTGATAACTTTTACCTTAAATGATTATTTTACATGATTTTTTTCACATCCAAGACTATCATTTAATTTATTGATGAACATATATTTGTTTCATATGAATGTGTTTGCTTCATATGTATTCCGTTCATAATGTGAATTTTTTTACGTGTAACTTTTGTTTCACGAATAAACCAAAAAGATTCACATTGCGAAACAAAATTCATGTGAAACAAATATATGTTAATCAATATTCTAAATCCTAGTCTTCGATGAAAAAATCACATTTTTTTTTGAAATGGCAACCGCAACTTTTATTAAAAGGCTAGCAAGAAGCTAGCAAACAAGAGACAAGAACATCACAGATTTTTGAAACAATCGGAAGGTTGGAGCGTCCATATAATAGGGTCTTTAACGCTCCATTTACTCATAGACAAAATCCAAGTAAAATATTTCTCTACAATCCGATCGAGGAGAGAACTTTAACAAGGATGGGAACTATCGAAGACACATATTTCAAAAATATCATAACATGTAACAACTTGTGAAGAAGACCGCTTCCAGAGCTTTCTTTATGTGAATGTCCTTGTTTGAAAAATTGATTCCATTGATCATCGACTCCATGGACTTGTCCGTGGGAAAAGATATTGACCACCATCTTTCTATAAATCTCCAAACCTCCATCGCCACGGTACAATCAAACAGGAGATGACAGGCAATTTTAGTTCCGGAGGCACAAGTCAGACATTGAATATTGTCAAGGTCCGCGTTCATTTTGTTGAGATTGTCTCGGGAAGGAATTTTGTTGAGCATCACTCTCCACATGAAATACTCACCCTACGGGGTGTCAATTGGTTCCAACGCATCTCCTTTTCTCCCACGCCCAAGTAAGCCTTCTCGATGTTCCGTCTCAAATGGCCAACAAAGAACATCCCGTTAGATGCGAGAGCCAAACTCCATCTATCTGGTTTATCGGAAAGTAAGTAGTCCTTGATTACTTCTTTCAGATGATCAAATTCCTACGCCTCATTTCCGTCTCGGATAGGTCTGCGCCAGTCCCACGAGTTGTTCGTCTTTAGCCTATCCGCCACCTATTGTTTTTCGTTTTCCAGAGTGCAAAGTCTAGGAAAATGATTAGCAAATAGATAAGAATCCATCCAACGATTTGTCTAGAAAGTTGTCTTTTGTCTATTCCCAACCTGTTTCACACAAAGCTTGTCAAAATTAATGTTAAAGGATCTCAACTTATGTATAGCAGCTATAATGATTCTCCACTGGCTGGAGCTATTTGAATGTCACTGATCCGAATGTAATCCTCCATCATTGCCATAAATTGATTTTATGATTTTTACCCATGTTGAATTGAGGTCCTCCTTGAATTTAAAAATCCACTTTACGACGAGAGAAAGATTAGAAGCAACGATGCTACCGATTCCTAGACCCCCATTTTCTTTACTTCTCAACACCGTTCTCCAGTTAACCCAATGAAGTTTCTTGATATATTCATCCGTTCCCAAAAAAATTCGACGAAGTCTCTCCAAATGGTCAGACACCGTCTTAGGAACTTTAAATAAAGATAGATAATAGGTTGGTAGACTACCGAGGATAGTTTGAACCAAAACATGTCTGCCTCCTATTGTTAACGTTTGGCCTTCCATCTGGATAGTTTTTTATGGAATTTTTCTATAACAGGAGTCCATGCTTCAACTCTCAAAGTATTTGCTCCCAACGGGACCCGAGGTACTTACTTTAAAGATGCCCAGTTTTGCATTTGAACTCCCCAGCGACTCTTTGATTATCATTCTCCTTCACACCTACTCCGAACATATCGCTTTTCATCAAATTTAGACGAAGCCCCGAAGTAAGGAAAAAATATCTCAAAATCCTTAGAATGTTCCTCCCATCTTCTACAGACCAATTGTTTATAAACATTGCGTCATCTGCATAAAAAAGGTGAGTTATAAATAGATTATCATTGCCAATTTTCAAACCCTTAATTAAGTTTTTGTTCTTGGCCTCCGACATGATAGCACGAAGACTTTCCATAGCAATGATAAAGAGGAAAGGGGATAAAGGGTCCCCTTGGCGAAGGCCTCTCTGAAGTCGGAATTTTGTAGTAGGAGACATGTTGGGTCATTGATCAACATCTTCCTAAATCGAAACGTGGTGCTGGCTGCTACGCTATAAGGAAATAAAGTTGTGCCTTCTCCATCAACAATTGTTTTTGGCGTAGTGGTAAGCGCTTGATCTTAAATGTGGTATCAGAGCAGGTCACGAGTTCGAATCCCATGGAGTGCATTTAAATGCCAAAGGCATGCTGTGCAGCCATTGGCTTCTAGCGAAGATCTTGTTAGTGCTGGCAGATGCTGAGGGCGGATTGTTGGGTCATTGACTAGCATTTTCGTAAATCGAAATGTGGCGTTGGCTACTACGCCATAAGGAAATAAAGTTGCGCCTTCTCCATCATCAATTGCTTTTGGCGTAGTGGTAAGCTCTTGATCCTAACAAGAAACGTTGACCAGAATCTCATGCCTTCCATGATCTCGTCCAAGTAACACTAATTCATGGTGTCGAATGCTTTCTTGAAATCAGCCTTAAAAAAAGCACCTTCCTTTTATTCTTTGTGGCCGAATGTATTATTTCGTTGGTGATCAGATCTTGGTCTAGAATATTTCAGCCTTTTATGAATGTTGATTGAGAGTCACTAACGATGGAGTTGATGCCTCTACTTATTATGTTTGCAAGGATTTTGGCGATGATTTTATAGATGCAACCAATGAGACTGATATGTCTGAAGTCTTTTTAGATCTGTGGGTTCAACGATTTAGGGATAAAACATATAAACAAAGAATTGCACCCGTTTGGAAGCCATCCGGATGTTAAAAATTCCTTTATTGCCTCAATGACATCAGCGTTAATAATAGCCCAAAAGAATTTAAGAAATCCGAAGAAATCCCATATGGACTGGGGGATTTGTCATCTCCGCACTCCCAAACCGCTCTCTTAATTTCATCCTTGGTGACCGGTCTATCGAGAGAGATAACCTTTTCGCCAGAAAGTTTTCCCAGACCTTCCTTGAAGAAACTGCACCTGGGCCGGAAATGAGATCCCAAACTATTTTTAAAGAAAGAATATAATTCGTTTTTTACCTCGCTCGGTTCCTCCGTCCATCTTCCGATAACTAGGATTCCGTTTATTCTCGATCTATTCCTCCTGAAAAAATCACATGATGCACTAGTTCTCAAGGTTATCACAATTTCACGGGTTCTAAAAAGAAGACCTTATATATATATATATATATATATATATATTGAACGAGAACATTGCCAAAGTAGATAACACGCGAACGCCAATATCAATGTGGTTTTAAACTAAAACTCACATTTTAGTCTAAAATCACATGTGATATAGGTATTTCGTGTTCTCATATTTTAACATTGTTTTTGTTTGAACCCGACTCTATATACATACATACATATTGCAAACGTTACAAACCATATATACACAATACTTATATTAGGAAACACTATTGGATAATAATCATGATTCATTCATTACGATCGAGATGTTTATGGAATATGATAAAGTTCATTAATTATGATCATGACTATAGATTAGAAAACGATCTTGATATAACTGGAACCAAATATTTATTAGACTAGATGAACAATTAGTATTGGTTTGTGTGGTTTGTAAGAAATACTTGGTTTGTGTTTGAAACCTCTCATTTCTCTCTCTCTCTCTCACTATATATATATATATATGTGTGTGTTTTCATTTACTATAATCAAATATTAATATATTTAGTTTTAGTTTTCAATTGTATTTTAATACACTAAATTGTGTTGTTGGCCCTTATGGTATTTTTTATGGGATTGGGTCCTTACAAAGAAAACCTTTATCCTATGCAAAAATGCTTGGTTTTGGTCCCTAAAGCTAACCCTTTTAGATTCTCTCGTTAAACCCCCTAATATGGGTATAAGAGATGTTTTACATTTTTTTATTTTCTATTAAAAAATAAATATTATATATAGACAACAACGAGTTGAACCAATCCCCCCACCGATTCACAAACTCTGTGACCGCCATCGCCATTCTCCTCTCTAAAACACCATCTGAACCTAAATTTACTATGTGTTTCTGGATCCCTGGTTTCTCCATCTCCATCTCTTTCTTTGTCGTATATAATTCATCACCTTGAAGTTGCAATATGGGTAAGGGTGATTGAAACATAGAAGAGTATACGATGGTGTCATCTAGATACCCGAGTGCCCCTATGTTGCTGAAGGGTAAATAATGCTCATCGGAGTTTAATGGTCTCAAAACTTCATGGGTTTGGTGTTTTTTCAATCGGTTTTGATACGAACCTCTCCTCTGGACGTGGCATCCTAAAGACTAGTCTGATGGAAGTAGGCTAGGAGGTAGTTATGGGGATGTTCCTCATTTTTAGTGCTTTTATTTACATCATTTTTCCTTTAATTATTGATTAGTGGTAGCAATATTTTAGGACTAATAGTAATTGCGTGTTTAGTCTTTAGTACTATTAATTGTGATGTTTTTCATTGAAATTGGATATCAGAAATTGCCCCAAAAGCACTCTGCTTCTCTCTTATTTCTTTGGAGATTAGCCCTCTCGAATCGGTTTCATATCATTGGTGTTGTCATTGGTCAACATGCATCTCAAACGTGATCCACCATTCTTGGAGGAGTCTATGGTTGCCATGGCCAACAGCCTCGCGAAGCTCCTTGCTGCATCCACCTCCACTGTCCCCCAAATTGAAAACCTCACTACGCAAATCGCCACCAACATAGCCACAACTGCTTTTGCCAAGCTCGAAATTGAACCCAACCATGGTCCTCCTCCTCCACCCCCACCCCCACCCCCAAACGACATTCCCCTCAAGTCCCCGATGATTCAACTACCCTTCTTCGACGATTCTGCACCTCTGGATTTGATCTTCCAAGCCGACCAGTACTTTCATTTTTACAACATTCCCCTCGACCAACGTGTTTCAATTGTTGCTTTTCATCTCAATGGCGACACACTCAGTTGGTATAAATACCTTCACAATAATTGTTTACTCACTGACTGGCCACCCTTTACTTGAGCTTTAGAGCTCCGATTTGGTCCATCATCATTCAAAAACCATCAGGACACCTTATTCAAGCTTCGCCAAACTGGATCAGTTTCCTACTATGATATAGGGAGAATTCGAGTATTAATAAGGATTTTTAATAATAATTGGAAAATGGGAAATCGAGATCGAATAGAAAAACGTGCTCGAAAGAGACTCGGAATTTGGTATCGAAAAAGAGGCAAATATAAAGCACCGAGTATAAAAAGGATTGTGACGGAAATTAAAGAACGGATCGAAAACCATAACAGTGTCTCAAGCGGCTTATTACGTGAGTTCAGCACACATGCTAACCGCAAATGTCACTGTGTTTCCATACTCTTGTCACGTGACTTCCCACTAATCTGCCAATTCTCATGCAAGGCTTTCTCATCCACGTGACATACGTGACATAAATCAAATCCTATTTCCATGCTATTTCTAATTCCTTTTGCTTTCCATATTAGATTTAGTTTAATAATTATATTAGATAATAATTTAGGATTATTTAGTTTCCTTTTATTAGTTATTTAAATAGCTTCCTAGTTAGTTTATAATTAGGATAGTTCTAATTTCCATAGTTATTTCTTAGTTAGTTTAGCTATAAATAGGGTAACTAGGTTTCATTGTTAATCAATTCAATCAAGTTATCAATCAATAAAGTTT
This sequence comes from Arctium lappa, assembly GCA_023525745.1. Classification (NCBI taxonomy): domain Eukaryota; kingdom Viridiplantae; phylum Streptophyta; class Magnoliopsida; order Asterales; family Asteraceae; genus Arctium; species Arctium lappa. The sequence continues at coordinate 4,152,482 of CM042049.1, forward strand.
AGCTTTTTAGAGAGTATTCTCTTGAGTTCTCGAGTTTTACAATTTGTAATCTCGTTATCAAAAGGGTATAGACGCTTGTCGATCCTTCCGCAAACCTACGTTGCGTCAGTTGGTATCAGAGCAGGATTCACCTGTCTTTTCACTAACAATTGCAGATCGACAGCCGACTACCAAAGTGGGTCTAGTAGAGATGAATGTGGCCTTATCCACATCACATACTAATCTGACAGCGGCTGTTAACAGGCTTCAACCCAACATCGTCAACGACAACCATCGGAGAAGAGATAGGTTTGAAGGACCGGTCATGGCGCCATGCAATGGCTACCATCATCGGGTCGATATTTCGAGTTCCAAATCCGAAGAGGAGGAGGAAGAAAATCACCAAGAAAAGATCAATATCGTACTTCAACAAATACTACTTTCGTTGAAGGAAGAAAGCCAACATGAAAATCTTTTCCGATTGCATTGTTCGGTGCACAGAAAGGTAGGTAACCTAGTTATCAATAACAGAAGTGGTGTGAACCTCGTGTCCCAGAAATTGGTTGATTACTTTAATCTACCTACTCAACCCCATGAATGTCCTTATTCTCTTGGGTGGATCAAGAACGGTTTTCACATTAGAGTCACGCAAACTTGTCGGGTACCTATATCAATCGGAAAGTATTATCAAGAGGAAGTTATATGTGATGTTCTCGATATGGATGCATGTCATATTCTATTGGGCCGACCTTGGCAATTCGATAATAACGTCACTTACATGCGTCGAGACAACATCGTACTATTCCGTTGGGGCGACCGAAAGATCGCCATGACCGCGGTTGATAACTTCGATGCAAGCACCAACAAGAAGAGCAACATCAACAACCGTACTATCGGTTCGGTTACTTCTCTGGTCAGACAACCACCCATTCTGGTGGAGCCATCGAAACAAGACGACTAAGTCTTGCCGGACAAAGTTGAAGATGAAGTCGTGACCGAGTCACAACAAGAAATTGTTATCGAGGCCAAATTGTCAGAACTAGATCTTGAACTAGTCACCGAAGACACCGAGAGCAAGATAGTGGAAGAAATTCTCGAGCCAACAAAAGCGTTGTCACAAGAAGTCAAGAACGGTGATTCTGAAGGTGACACTTCAATTATTATCGCACCTAAAGCTCCGGTTCAAACCGAAACAAATCCCGATAAAGTTAATTTAATCCCTTACGCTTTCAAATTTGATAAAATATCGCTCGTATGGAGACGATCACGACAATCTCAGTTTGGATTTGAAGACCGGTCAAGATTTTTGAATTTTGAAACCCGGGATGTGGATCCAATTACTTCGAAGAAAATAATGTTCTACGAGTTGGAGGAAGACGTTTTTCAAGTGAACTCGAGGACGAGTTCTTTTCAAGTGAGGGTGACTGATACAGGGAGAATTCGAGTATTAATAAGGATTTTTAATAATAATTGGAAAATGGGAAATCGAGATCGATTAGAAAAACGTGCTCGAAAGAGGCTCGGAATTTGGTATCGAAAAAGAGGCAAATATAAAGCACCGAGTATAAAAAGGATTGTGACGGAAATTAAAGAACGGATCGAAAACCATAACAGTGTCTCAAGCGGCTTATTACGCGAGTTCAGCACACATGCTAACCACAAATGTCACTGTGTTTCCATACTCTTGTCACGTGACTTCCCACTAATCTGCCAATTCTCATGCAAGGCTTTCTCATCCACGTGACATACGTGACATAAATCAAATCCTATTTCCATGCTATTTCTAATTCCTTTTGCTTTCCATATTAGATTTAGTTTAATAATTATATTAGATAATAATTTAGGATTATTTAGTTTCCTTTTATTAGTTATTTAAATAGCTTCCTAGTTAGTTTATAATTAGGATAGTTCTAATTTGCATAGTTATTTCTTAGTTAGTTTAGCTATAAATAGGGTAGCTAGGTTTCATTGTTAATCAATTCAATCAAGTTATCAATCAATAAAGTTTAGCTTTTTAGAGAGTATTCTCTTGAGTTCTCGAGTTTTACAATTTGTAATCTCGTTATCAAAAGGTTTTTAGACGTTTGTCGATCCTTCCACAAACCTACGCTGCGTCATACTATCAATCCAAATTCGAACTGGTTACCAATTGTGTCTTCGGTCTTTCTCCTGACACCCTTCTCAACTTCTTTGTTTTAGTCCTTCGCGTCGATATCCAACAAGAGTTATCACTCTACAAACCCTCCTCCATTCACCAGGCCTACGAATTCTCCAAATTAATTGAAGATAAATTAGCTGTCGTTTCTCCTCGCAACTCCAACAGCTCTCACATTGCCACGTTCTCGCCATCCCTATCTTCTCCACCACCGTCCCCATCGATCACCCCGACGATCCTCCTCACACCAGCGCAACCCCCAACCACTCTTCGTCTTCGTCGATTGACACCGGAAGAAGTACGAGCTCGTCACTCCCAAGACCTCTGCTTTCATTGTTCTGAAAAGTATCACCCATGGCACTGTTATAATCCGCCCTAGTTTATACTTCTTGAGTCCACGAAAGAGATCCCAACATACATTCCTTCGAACCGGACCCTGGTCTTACGATTACTGGTCTTGAGGGTAAGGCCCTTTTTTGAGAGGCGGGAATTGATACAAACCTCTCCACTAGACATGGCATCCTGAAGACTAGTCTAATGGAAGTTGGCTAGGAGGTAGTTATGGGGATGTTCCTCATTTTAGTGTTTTTATTTGCATCATGTTTCCCTTAATTGTTGATTAGTGGTAGAAATATTTTAGAACTAATAGTAACAACATGTTTTGTCCTTAGTACTATAAATTGTAATGTTTTGTCCTCATTTTAGTGTTTTTATTAGCATCATGTTTCCCTTAATTGTTGATTAGTGGTAGCAATATTTTAGAACTAATAGTAACTGCATGTTTTGTCCTTAGTACTATCTCTTGTTTCTTTGAATATTAGCAATCTCGAATTGGCTTCATAATAGGTTTCATTTCACAAACACATGCTTCTTGGATTTGGGTTAAGGTGTGATTGTGGTTGGGAGGGGGGGAAGGGAAATATGCAGACGTGAAAGGTAGTAAGCTCCTATATCCTCACCCACCTACCGAAGTCACCGTTTCTACAAACAAACCTCGTTTATTTCTGGTTCATGGGCTTCAATTTGATTTCTAATTCATGGGCATCGATTCATAGGGTACATGTGGGTTTAAATTTGATTTAAGGTTTGGTTGTGAGTTTTAGTCGGGTTTTAAGTTTGAGTTTACTTTAGGGTTTATGTTTGAGTATGGTTTAGGATTTGAGTTTCAGTTTGATTTAGGATTTAACATGTTTATGTTTAAGCTTTGTAATTATATTTTGATTTGTTAGAAGTGAACAATGAATTCGTAATAGTAAGCATTGATCCATTAGTGGTGGTGATCCCGGTTTCCCGAGAAAAAGACGTTTCACCGGTGATGAAAATCGTTTAAAAGTGTATCGTGGGAGATGGGGAACAACGAAGGGCTTAGAAAATGGGGATATCAGATATGGGTTGGGGGTTTGTTGATAAAATATATTAAAAATTTTAATTCTTAGAAAGAAAATCAGAGAAAAATGAAAAATGTCAAAAATGCCCTTCACTTATCGAATTTTATTTTTCTTCAGAACTTTTTTGCAATAAAGATTCTATAGGGATCCAATCCGGAAAAGAAGGAACCATAGGACCATAAATTCAATCTATTTATTTTAATATAAATAAACTATTAGTAAAAATGAACAATATATACATATGGGGCAGGGGACAATCTACACATTGAGAATTCACTGTTTGGTTTTCTTACACGTGAAAAGCATGCACAAACCATGTCACCATTGTGGAATAAAAAATTGTGGTCGGGTGAAACGTATGATGAAAAAGAACTTCATTGTGATATAAAGTACCAAACAAAATAAAATTACACAGATAAATATAAGGAAAAGTTGATGGCCGAGGCCTGTGTTCGACGTAGTCCCTTAAATCACGATGTCGTGTTTATTTCCTAAGGTACAATGATTGAAGAAGTAGTACTGTCAGGCTGAGACAATTGCCTGAGAGAAAACTGAGAGTTCACGTGAAAACTGATCAATAACACTGTGTAGGAGTATGATAAAATGAACCTCACACACGTTGATTATATAGTAGATGCAGTGTGGAGCTACAAAAGATATCATAATTACAAGAAAGTGGAAAGCCAACAGATTCTACAAAAAAAAAGAAAAAATTTGGAATTCTTAAATAAAAAGTTCATCAACTTTTCAGTCGGCCTTGGGGCTGCATTCGTGTCCATAGGACGTGACCATGCAAACAAGTTCAGTGGTGCGAAGCTTAAATCCAGAATTCACATGCCCCCTCTGGTTGTGCACGCGAGGGAGTATTTCCTTCAACATTTATTAACATTCTCATTTGCAAAATCACATATAAACTAGTTCAAATTGTAAGTTTCCACCAATGTGGGACAAACCTATTTTCCACTTTACACAATACCAGTTGAATGACCCTACTTTGATATTTAATTTCTCATTCATACGAGCTCTATTTTAGACAAACTTTATCTTGTTTTGAAGCCCCACAAAGGATAACGGGATCCAACAAAGAGTTACACAAAGTAGGGCATTTTATCCGATTAATATTTAGGTCTAAAATAATTCCAACCCATTTTTTAACTCATTTTCCAACGATTCCCCACATGAATAGAAATTAATCAGAAACTAATGAATTCTTGAAAAACCCTCAACATTATGGAGACGATAACACATCACACACATAATTATTCTTAATAAGGCTCGATCCTCATTGTCATGTTAGTTATGGTCATGAACATTTGTCTGGCAAGAACTCTTAGGAATTGTGCCCCCAAACAACTCCCTTCGAAGCGACCTCACTTCTCTCTTGAATAGGTGATCATCCTAGGATCATTAAAATCCATAAGCTTATCCTAAAATCATATTCACTGTTACACTTAGATAGAGACTAGGAAAAGTTTTCCCCCACTGTGATCTAACTCGTGTATATCCTTTGAACGTAGATCTTGGGATCTCCAGTCAAGTAGGTTAGGTTTCCTTTGTATTCATTTGTTCATTCAAGGGCTTTAGTCTCATTCCTCTTGATGACTTACTTACTAACTCTCTATTCAAACCTTTTGTTAGTGGATGCACAATGTTATCCTTTGAATTTGTTGGAAAATTTTAGTAAAAATGTAATGTTTTACTAACTTTGGACACAAATAAATACATGTATATGTATTGTATATATCTAACTCTTCGTGGGTTTGTGTTCTCCTATATGAGAGCTTCGAAACTATATATTATGTGTCCAAAAACGGAATATGTGTGAATGAGATATCGATGCTCAAAGTTGAGTGTTTGGGATGAAAATTGGCAAAACCAAGTGGGTGTGGGAACTTGTCCCACATAGGAAGGAGGACCAAGGGGTTGTTTGGTTGGTTTTCCATTAAGTCCTGTATAGATAAAGTTGACTGTATAGATAAGGTTGGCTGTATGGATTAGATAAGATTGATGTTTGTTTGTTGTGCTGAATAAACTGTTGGAATGATGAAAATGACAATTTTTCCCTTCTATTTATTTTTTGTTCTTAAAAATGTCTAACCAATTAAGAATTAATTACTTAATAATTATCATATAGGTAGAATAACACCAAAACAAAATTCATTAAAAACACCAGAACGCCAAAATCTGCAGTTGAAGCAAGAAGAACACCAAAACTTGCTATCATCAAACCCAAATCGTACACCAAAATCTGCAGTTGCAGCAAGAAGAACACCACTGAAGAAACACTATCGACAAAATCAATGGAATTTGAAGCCTCAATTTGAACCCATCATCTGAATGAAGACTCGAGAACAAAATCTAAATGAACATCAATCTAGTATATGACAAGAAAAAAGCCCCCCAACAAGAGTGGGAGTCGATTTCATCTGGCAAAAAAAAAAGAGCAAGAAGGGTGGTCGATTTCATCCAGGAAGATGGGGGGTCGATTTTATCTTGAAGAAACCAAATGGGCGTGTAGATTGATGGGTCGGGGAGACATACGGTCGTCGGAGATATAAGGGAGAAGGGATGCCGGATCCTGGACGCCGGAGAGTCTGGTGATAGATGGTGGGATGAAGATGAAAGAAATGGGTGCAGATGAGTAGATCTAGAACAGTTGGGGGAAGAAGACAACCAAAAAAAAAAGAGGCGTGTGTTTTAGAGGGGGTTTGAGGGGTAGGAGATGTAATTTTGGTAGCTTAATGGATACAAGAAATGTAGGAGAGCTTAGCGAATAAGTCAAGGTCAATTGTAATAAGTCACAACCAAACACTTTAGTATGGCTTACCGAATAAGCTATATAGGTTATTAAGCCCATTAAGTCAATACCAAACAGGCCCCAAATCTTTTGAGGTTTATAACCTTGGATGTGGAAGAAGCTTACAAGCTCTTAGTTTGGTTTTACTCCATCACCTATCCGCGCGAAGGGGTGCCGATTGTGACTTTCGTAGGCTAAAATCGACGAACTTGTGCATGGGCGCGACCTGCGGACACGAATGCCGCTTCGAAATCTTGTGCTCGCGCAGAGTAGTTTTTGCGAATTTTTTGGTTTTGGTCCAGTGTTGTGCGCGGCTTTTGGCGCGGGTGAACCCACTCAGCCAACCGCGCCAAGCACTGGAATGTGACCCAAACAGTGTCGTGCGCGGGTTATGGCGCAGATGGATCTACGCAACCAACTGCGCCGAACATTGGAATGGTTTTCGAGACAGTGTCCCACGCGGACTGAGGCGCGGATAAACCCACCCAGCCAACCGCGCGGAGAACTGTTTCAATCTGGTCCGTAACTCCCAAATCAGACATATTGATTAAGAAATAAATAACTCCCAAATCAGACATATTGATTAAGAAATAAATATTTTAATTACCTGGTAATTAAGATATTTATGGTGTCGATTTCAGTATCGAATATAAAAGGGAGGCACCGGGTGCTTCTTTGAAAGATACAAAAGATACACTTTGAATACCGAAAGGAAAAACGATATCTCTCTAATTCTCTACTGCATACGTTCTTGTTCCGGCGATATTTTCAGGTAAGTCATTATATCCGACAGTTCAACTACTTACGCTGTTGTACCCTGGGAACAGACGGCGAATCTGTTTAAGGGAATCGTGTTCAACACGAGGCTCAGCTTACGTTAAATCATCGGTTTAGTCGTTTACAATTTCAGTCTTTTGTTTCGTCAATTTTCCGATGTATTCATATTATTATCACTAATAATTTCGTTGATTGTAGTTTGTTATTACATTTATTGTAATTTTATATGTATTTTTAAAATACATATATTGGAGAAATTACCAACAGAATTTACATTGTCAATAGAGATAGCTCCTGCAGAGAGTACTTGTCATATAGTGTTATGTCTTCGACGGATGTGCCGACACTTACCATTGTACATAGCACTTTGTGCTTCCCCAATTGTTGATTGACTATCACAATGTATGCATATAACAGATACTGGCTTTTCCCACCTTCGGATGTCTTTGAAGAATTGTCTTAGCCACTCAGTTTACTCCCCACACTTACTCGAGTGCTATAAATTCAGATTCCATATTGGATCTGGCTATGACCGTTTGCTTTGACGATTTCCAAGAAATTGCAGTGTGGAGACATACCCACCGATAAATTTGGAATATTTTATATCAGATTTCCAATTTGCATCACTGTATCCTTCGATGACTGCAACATACCTTGTATAATGCAATAGAATCTCGGGTATACCTCAAGTATCGTAACACTCGGGTTATGCTTTTCCAATATTCTAAACTTGGATTACTCGTATACCTATTCATTGTAAAGGCTAATTCAAGCCTGGTAAAACTCATCATATACATCAAGCTACCAACAATTCACGATCATTCCACTTTAGCAACACCTTCACCTTGGTTTGATCAAATTCGTAAATTTCAATTCCTTTTACTTGTGCTATGCTATCATGGACAATAATGATTAAACATACTTCAATTCCCTTCCCTTATTCTTGAAGATGTTTTACTTTGAAAAGTTTGTGGTTAGAGAAGTTGAATGTAAGTCATTCGATAATTCTAGGATAATATAGCTTTTTAATCTTTCAAGTGTAATTTAGGTCTTTAATAGACATTGTTTACTTTAAACAAGGCAGCTTTGTATCCTGATTTCTATTTGAATAAACGTCAAGTTGGTTAGAGATAGGACGATGGAGTCTAAGATTGTAGTTGTAGCTGAGTTAAGACTTGTGTTGTTGGTGTCGTTGTACAACACAACATGTATGGATCCTTTTTACAGCTTAAGACAAATTCTCACTGCAATGTGTTCCACCATTGATTATGACACTCAGAGTATGGTAGTCATGTTTTCAAAAAATACTTTAAAGGAAAGTCATATGTAAGCATACTTTGTGTTTCTTTCGTTCGCCTATAGTGGTTTGTTGCGTCTTGGTCTATTTAATCATTATGATATGAACTAAAGTACATGTCGATATTATCATCTATAATGGAAGAGGACATTTTGGGAACTTTGCATGACTAATCCTTCACCAAATGGAGGTCTTCTGTTGAGATGATCTAGTCGGATCGTTCTAATGTTATTTCTAAGAATTAATATGTTTATTGATTGGCAAACTCGAGTATGTTACTGTAATTTCATTACTAATAGGGTGCCTCGTGTAATTTCGTAACTCAAGTAATGAAAACCAGAGTTTTGATACACGAGATAAGATTGGTGTGCTATGTCTATTTATGCATCATAATTTAGCATTATTTGTTTATTTATATGGTAATTTTAATTTTAGACCGTGTTTTACTTAGAAACATTTTATTAAGTCCTATTATCAGTTTTCCATTCAAGTGTACAACTTATTACTGGATACGTACTAAGCAAGTTCTTAAAAATAACATAAAGTTAACCGATCTTGGGCTTAACTTAGTATTTTTATTGAATCATCGTGGTTCTAGTATGAATCTGGGGTTTTAATCGATTCATAGGGTCTTAACAAGAGAATTCCTATCAATAATAAAGAAAATAAATAATAAACATTATATACAAAAACAAATAAAAGAAAAAGAAAGAAATAGGGAAGAGAGGATTCAAGAGGCCCGTAAGGATCAAGGTGATAAATATGTTTAAATTTCAAATACAAGATAATTAACGTGGATCATTGTTTATACGACATAATCCTTTGATTTTCTTTTTAGGTCATTAGTCAATCCACCATATTAAGCTTAAATTCATGTATATATGAGTTGAATCATAATTGAAAACAACACAAAACGATAAAACTAATATATATAACCAAATACACTATACATTATAATTTAGTGTACAAATAAAACCAATATAACCAAATACACTATACATTTTACGTGTACAGCTCATTACCACACATTAACAAAAGATTAAAACATAATGCCATCGGTAATCTGTCAAAAAATATTTGCCAAGACCGATTGATTAATTAAAAAATAATTTTAATTAAAAATAAAGTTAATTTAAATAAAAGACCGTATGTCTAAATTAACATGTATAAATTATCGACAGATTATCTACTTTATCAAAAAAAATTGATAAAGTAGATAAAAGATAGAGTAATTTAACTTTTTCTTACAGACTTCAAAAAATCGATAAAGTAAATAAAAAAAATATATAGTAACTTAACTTTTCCGACGGACTACCAATGGAAATTATGTCCATCACTAGTTTATCATTGATATCTAGGTAATTGTGGTATTTTAGAAAACAATGGTCACACTTTGGTCTCTAAACCGTCACTAATCTATCATTATTTTTGGATTCTCAAAGTTGCTATTCCTCCGTGATCTCTCGAAAAATTCTGAAGTACTCTTTCCATCCATAATATCGGTTGTTTTTTTACAACAATGGTAACAGGTTCTTAAGCATCATGATATTCAGTATCAACTAGTAAAGTCGGGTTCAAATGATTACGGTATATATTTTAGAGATTAAGAAAACAGTCGAATCACATGTGATCTTTCACTAACAATTCACGTACAAAATCAAATGTGATTCACGTTACTTTGCCCCACGACCTGAATATGCGGTCAAAGCCGTCCGCACAACTTTTTTTGACAGTTAATGTAATTGTTTTCGTATTATCATAATTCATAAATAGTTAGCATTCTCGTCTCATCCTCCACCTTTCTCTCTCTATATAAAATAATATTGAAGGATCTTGACATCTTGTTGGTTTCTAATTTTCTTAAATTTCACTCGAATAATTAATTTAGTTTCCATTTTCGTGAAAAATAATCTTTAATTATTTTCCATTCAAACAATAGCCAACGAACGTCCAATATATCGAATCAATTAAAATGATATTAAACTAACATGCTTCCTTCTTTTGTTCCTGTTAATGCGATGGTCATGTTCGTCGCAATAACCTTTTTAGTGGCGAATTTTATGCCATGCAAGAATCATTTTAATTAGTGGAAATCATGACCCGATTTGAAATAAACCAATTATTTAATTACTCTGAGATTTTGCCACAATCTTCGAGATCGAGTAGGATCATTTAATGGACGCGTATACATCACCACGTCGTAAAAATTATAATAATATGATAATTCAACAGACAAAATATTTGAAATAATAAAATTTGTTTGTAATACTTTATATATTTTTGGTCAATATAATTTATGAAATTGTAAAAAGTATATTATTACTTTATACAAAATCTGAGATCACATGGCGAATATCGACACAAGGTTTTAAATTAAGTACATGGTTTTACGTGAAGGAACCTTAATGTATTATCCAAGGAATTTTACCCGGTGGATCGGATCTTCACAACTCATTCCATCACATTAATATTTATTAGAACACTTTTAGCTCTTATTTTGTTTTTAAAAATGTGATAAAAACAAATGATTATAGGCTTGAGAAGTTGTAATACTATTCAATGTGGAGAAGATATTAGGAAGAGTCTTAATTACAAATTAATTTTAAACGAGCTTTTTTGAATAAATTCATCTATGTATATTTTTAGCAAATTAACCTACGTATTTAACAAAATCGAAAAAAATGGTTTTTTGATCTAACCTTAAAAAAATGACTGGTAAGGGCTATGATGGTAAAGTGACTTTTCGAGTAAGGAAAAGTCTACAACCATCAATGGACTTTCATATTTTGAGCAACTAACTTCTAGATTATTCTTTTGTTATCATATAAATCTCTCCACTGATATTGAAATGGAACAAGATTGTATCTCTGAGTTTTAAAGGTAAATTTATATTGTGAATTGTCATGTACAATGATATACAATCATGAACTATTGTGTTTTCTATATAATATTTGATGTCTATTCTTTATATTTTTGGGTTATTTTAATATGAATTTGGAAATTTCATTTAGCTTTATAGTGCGTATAGATACACGATTACAATGCAGAAAATAGAAAATACGACATTTTAATTTTTTTTCATAGTAAATGGCTTATAGACAACAAAAGAAAAACCATTAACAAGAAATTCGTAGATAATACATCGATTAAAAAAACCATGAATTTAACATCGTCGGTGACCATATGTCCGTGTCCGTAGAGAACTGTTGGTAACTTGCCGTCGGTAATCGGAAGATTATTTATCGAAAAAACATGATCTATAATTTTTATTCTATAGAAATACGATGGCTTACGGACAAATAGGTAATCGGAAGATTATTTATTGAAAAAACATGATCTATAACTATTATTCTATAGAAATACTATGACTTACAGACAAATAGGTAGTCGGTAAATTCCATCACAAATGGTTGATATATAATTTCCATCTGTGTGCCGCCAATGAGTTGTCGATATATGTACCATGGTTTTCGAATTGATTTCACAAGTATGGAAAAGATTTATCGAGTCCATCGATGAAAGTTTAATATCCGCCGTTGATGATTGTTGCTTTTTTCTTGCAGAGTTTTTTTTTTAACTGACAGATATTTTTCATCTGAAAGCCGTCGGTAAGGGTTAGAGCAACAGTTACGTCCTTTGATGTTTCGTTACTTGTAGTAGTATATGGGGAAAAAGGGAGGTAGGTAACTACGTATGTGGGAAAGAAAATAATGGTAACTTAAAAAAATGTGGTATTTTGGAAAGAAAGAAAATTAAACATATTTCTTAGAAATAATATATAACATGAAAAATATTTCGGATTATGCGCCCTCGTTGACCCAAGAAACTCAAAATCCCCTAATAAAATATAAGGCATGTGGATTGCAATTCTTCCGTATAAAATCTGTCTTTTTTAAAGGATTCACCATGGATTTGTCATTTACTTGTTTGACAATTGATATTCATGAGATCAATTTTGTTTTCTTAATTAGCTTCGGTTACAATCATCATATTAAAAAACGTAAAATCATTTACAATTTTTCTAATACAAGGTTTTATATCATGCATATCATCATATGAGCATCATACATGTCAACATATATACTCACTATAAAAGGGCCTTTAGAGTGGCATATCTTCTGCAACA